>OZ005758.1:1322077-2522077 GCA_963930825.1 Silvanus unidentatus
TTTGCGTGATCTAACACGATGGTGTGAAGCTACATTATTTGTTGGAATAAATGAGAGTGGTGTTTATTGTCCGGAAAATGTTGTACAATTAATTTACGCGGATAGAATGCGAACCGGTGAGGATAAGAATCGGGTTAATGTGATTTTTGAAACGGTTTTCGGGTGTAAAGTGTGCGGTAATGAGCCGGTATTGTATGTGAATAAGGATTGCGTGTTTATCGGTGACGTGAATGTAAGACGGAATTGTGAACAGTTTAATAGCAATGTTTTCAAATGGGAGGACGAGTACTTAGTGTTACGGTCGCAATTAAACACGTTACGCAGTTTGGCTTACTGTGTAAATCTTAACTGGATGAGCATTTTGGTGAGTATCATTTTTTTTTGTTCTAAAGGGAGAATTTAGAAATAAAGTTGAAAGTTTTCAGTTTGTTTCTGTGATGTGTTGTTTGGCTGACAATGAGTTTAGAGTCGTTTTAGTTTTATGTACTTTTACTATTTCATTTTCGTGTGAATTGTTTGCAAGACGAATTTCAACCCTATGTGTTTTCAGGTGGGCGGTTCCGGTTCCGGTAAAACGAGTGCAATAAAAACATTAGCCAATTTAGCTGGAAAGACGCTGAAAACTTTGCCAGTTACATCATCCATGGACACGACTGATATCCTAGGGGGATTCGAGCAGGTTAGTGCTTTGCTTGTATATACATATTTAGTAAGTAAGCGAATAAGCGTACTCATTACGGTAATATTGCCCGAAGCGTGTCCATAATAATTTAAATATAAGTTGTTGGGATTAATATTTAATTACCGGTTTAATTAGGTTTAATAACGTTATGGAGTTAATCGAAAAGGGTTATTAAAAAATCGACACAGTATGGATGCGTGAATGATTTATTTGATTTTTCACTTGTCTAGCAGAATAAATTCTTACAATATTTTCAGAGGTATAACATAAAATAGGTGTTTAACAGTATTATGTATATAATTTATAGTACAATAATTCGTTCGTTTATCCTTCAGTAAATTATAGGTTTAATCTTTTATGTCACATATCGTCTCTCTTTTATGTATGTACACAATAATTTTTTTGAGTTATTTACAAGCTATCTTTAAATATACATAGTTAGTTTTTAGACATTTAGGCACATATGTTTAGTATTAGTTTGCTCTTTAGTTTTTATATTATTTACTTTGTCTTTGGATGTTTTCATCCGGGTTTCATTGTGTTAGAATCATTTTAAAAATCTGCACTTCCATTTAAATTCAATCAACTCAATGGCAGTGTAAATTTAGTCGTTTTGTCAATAGTTTAATTGGCTAGTTTTAGATGTGGAAATTTTATTTTCTTGTTTTTTTTTAAATTCGATAAATGCAGATTTTTATTTATCTGGTTGGTTGATGGGCCAGCAATTTGGTTGTTGAATTTTGTAAATGACCAAAAATTTGAGTCTGCTTTGGTAAATAACAGCAATTTTTTTAAAAGAAACTTCTGTCCCTTTCAGTCATTTGGGAGTTTGTGGCAATAAACCGGTATTGCTGTTTTATTTTTATTTTTTTATCGATTTGAAGTTTGTTGTTGAATAAGAAGAATGAACTTTCTTCTTCTGTTCTTTTTATTATTTTCGCATATTTTACATAAATGAGTTTTGTCTTTTATATACTAAATAGATGTACACACATTGATTTGATTTGATTTCTGTTTGTTTTTTGAGTCCTCACTAAATTTCTATTCTAATACATAAATTTTTCGACAATAGATTATTTTATTTTATGTAGGTGTGTATGATTTGTGTGTGTGTATGTGTGTGAAAGAGTATTTTTGCAATATCTAAAATATATGATGCCATAAATTTGTCCTTTGAAAACAATGAGAGTAAAATTAATTGTTTCTGTATGTGATTGTAACAAACACATATCGAAATACAAAATTACCAATTGTTTTTTTAATCAATTTATGAATTGGAAGTTTTTGAACGCGATGCGCCGAAATTTTTGAATAGGCGAGAAACATTGTACTGAACTTTTAATTAATCAAATATCTGTTAAATGTTTTCTTAATTAATTTTCTTAATAACGTATATTAATCTTTGTTTAAAAGTTTTAAAAGCGGATGAGAATTCTTCATTTTTTCGATGACAGAAAAAAAAACGAATTTAAGCAAGATTCTAATTCACATTCAATTGCTACTTGCATCAAGTGCTTTTAATGAAAAGTGTAGATGTAAAAATTCAATTTGGAATTATCATGTCTTTTCTCTTTTTTTGTTTATTCTATTTAATACGTCCCGTTGAGAACGTAAAAACCGTTTTAATTTAGAGCATCACACTTTAGAGATCGCATTGTGGTTTACGATTTTTAATTGAATACATAAGTAATTAAGTACCTATACTTATCCAGTTTTTAAATGAATACAGTCTATTTTAGATAAATTTTACCTCAGTTCTTTTTTTATGTTAAAATATAGTAAAATATTTGACAGTGTTCTTACAATGATATTAGATTCATACTTTTTTATTATTTAAATTAAGTTCTCTCGGCAAACGTGGAAAAGACAAAATAGACAAAATTTAAGCCAAAGAATGGCGCTTATATTGAGTCCTGAATTTCTGCAAAATTCTTAATGATATTTTGTTTATTTGCCTTTGAACGTTTCCCTTTAAATTTTTAACAACAATATATCAATTCCTATAATAGGCGGATTTAGTTTTTGTTCTGTTTAATTCATTTCAATTCTTTTTCCATTGTTATTACACATAGAAAACATATAATTGACTGAAAATGTATTATTTATAATTCACATTTCAAAGTGTATATGAAAAATTAGTGATTAGTAGTAAATTATTATTGCAGTGGCATGTAGGTTTAAAAATCGTTTGATTCGAAAAGGAATTGTTTTTAGTTTAACATTTCATGTGATTTTCGTTTACTTTTACAATCAAAAATTGCTTTTATTTATTCATACATGGTGTTTTATGGCGTAGAATTGTGCATCAAAGCATATAAGGGAAGAAGTGAAAACTGAAAAACATTGTCCAACAAATTGAAATTGAAAAGATTGTTTGAATACATCTTCTAAAAAATCCTCATCACTAAACACCCTCTCGTAGATAATATATTTGTTAGATGGTAAAATTCCCAATATGGTACACCCCTATATCCTGGTAGACCTGTCCCAATCCGGATGCTAGTCGCTCTCCAGAGGCGAACCGGGCTCCGGGCTCGAATAATGTGGAATTTGTATGCCTCCATTTAAGGGATCAGGCGTCCAAGGACTCAGATCGGTGTCTCCCTAAAAACGATTATCGGCTTTAAATTATTACTAATTCGCCAATGATTTTATTCTTGAAATTAAATTTAATCGTCTTATTAACATTCGACTGATGGTCATTACTGTATATGTTTGCGAAATCCATAATTCAATTCGAGTTGATTGTTTTATTATAACAAGAGGAGTGTACATGTGAAAAGCACATTAAAAAGCTTGGTATTTGGTGTTTGAGAGCTGTTTACAAATGTTGGTTTTTTTATACGCTATTTCAAAGTGTACACAGTTGCATGCATCACAAAAAATTCTATATACAAATAGTATGGTAATGCATGGATGATTAATGAGAGTTGCAGGAATTTATTATCAATTCATTATTATTTTTGTGTTTTTTTTAAGCCTAAAGTTTATTACGGATTCGATCAACAGTGTTTGGACAAATCAATATGTATAGGGAACAACCAATCGGATTTCATTGCTTAGAAAAATCCTTTTTAAGGGAAAACATATATGACTGTCAGAGCTTAAGATGTCGCATAAAATGGGCTTAAATTTGATGACATTATTTAACCGAAATTCTTGTATTTGATGTATTTACGTATTTGACATCCTTGGGATTCTTATTAAGAGAAAACTTTGGAAAAAATGAAAACTGTTTCGACTTTTTTAATAACTCTAAATAAAATTTTAGGATGAAATCTGTGGAAATGTCGTTTAGTCATCAGCTTTGGTGTACTTTTTTCGCATTATTAATCTGGAAAAATATATAAGAGGATATCATTCAGAATCAATTTCGTTGTTTTTTCATGCGTTCGTATAAAAAAAGACATATAGAATCCATTATTTTTCTAGAGAAAATATTATATTATAGTTCCTTCCTTTATGTCTTGATGATAAACCTTTAAGGTAGAAAATTTCTATTATTTAAAAACAGAATAGGATTATAAAGGGGGGTGAAATCTCTTTAAGCTTTTAACGCTCTTCAGTGTTTTTCAAAACATATTTGTTTCCCATTAAAAAATAATGAATTGGAAATTTACAAGCATATTTCTTCAAAGCGATAATCCCCGAAAAATAAATAATTATTTTCCACTCCCATTCTGTTTTCATCCATATTTTTCTACTGTGTGCATCAATAAGGAATTATGATAAATTTCATATCTATTTTTCTTCTCTCTTCTCATTTCGTTTTCCATGTTTTTCACTGTTCGCACTTTGGTAATCTGTGTGCTGTGTGGTAGCGGGTATAAAGCCTGGGCTCGCATTAGATCTCTTCTTACGATTATATTTTGTCATCCCCGGAGATTTCTAAATCCTTGGGAATGCCGTGAAAAACGCCGAAATGGATTCGATTGTATATCGCATTGTTACAATTCAATTCTTTATTTACAATGTTTCTTTATTTGTCTCATATATGAGAGAAGAAATTCAATTAAATCCTCAAATATAAGTTTATTTTTCTATATTAGTTTTCCAGATTTCAAACTGCATGTGTAATTATCTCTACAAACTTATTAAATTGCGAAACTTGTGTCTAAATATAAAGTAGAAGGTCCTTGTACATATTTTACATGTCCCTAAGGATCGTTTTATGATTCAACTATTTGCACATATAACGTGAAAGTTTCTCTGTATAATACAGCTTGTTTGTTAGTTTCTTGCATAACAGGCAAATAATTTTTTACTGAAAATTTGAATAAAATGATGTTAAACACTGCGGCAAACCGCACAAGTGGCAATTAACCCCGTTTTATGCTCATCAATTAAGCTTTTAGAATATACGTTCCTTAAATGAAATGAATTATACAATTGTGCAGACATTTAACAAGTTTGCCATAAAGAAATCACTTGTTTTCAAGATATTTCATTAAGTTCGTGACGTGATTTCTTTGTGACAATAAGTTCTTCTTTCTGTTCGGAAAGCTCAAAAAAAAAATATAAAAATAGTGAATATAATATTGGTTTACATCATGCCATTTACACCACTTACATATAGTATTTAATTACCATAGAGCTATCAGGGTGGGCTGGTACGGGTAGGGGTGGTTTCAGCAGGGATATGTCAGCCCTTGGCGGGTCAGGCGGTGGGGGCACATTCGGGGGTCCCAACCAAAGGGGTATCCACCCGCAACAAAGATCCAACATTGCTCTACGAAGGCCTCGATGCAAAACGAGGAACAACGTTGGATTTACAATGGCGTGAACGTATGATATGTGTAGCGTTATCTGGAAAATATTTGGGGACCCTGTTTTATAACACTTGGACTAATATCCGTATAAAACGGTATTGGAATTGGAATGTTGGTGCATTTGGATTGAATGCGTCCCCGAACACTTTAATAAAACTTTTCTAATTTTGCCAATTGCTTGGTGATCTTTATTGCATTTTTTTTGTCTGTTTGTGTCAAGTGAAAGGCAAACTTACGTTTGGTTTTATGTCATTGTCTAAAGAAGTGAAATTGGTGTTGTGTTGGAAGATTATTTACCTCGTGTCCTAAAGGATTGCCTACAATGGGGTGGTTAACTAACGTGACGAAAAATAATGGGCCCCAAAAGAGAACGTAGGCAGCAGTGATGACTAGGAACATTTTGACACGCTGTACTCCATCCCGTTCCATTCTCCTTAAATACTCGCGCATCCTGCGATGTTCTTCTAAGGCGCCGGATGCCTGTAAAATGATATAATACTGTATACACACATTTGAGAGGGAGCGGACTGAAAATAGATATTCGTTTGAGGACAAACTTTCAGAAATATATATACATATAGCTCTTTAGTTCGATGTAGGTACTGTGTTTAAGCAAATATAGTGTAGGTTTGATGATGACGCTTTGAAATGGCTTTTGGAAGCTTATCGATTGGGAATAATTACAAACAACATCATGTTATTGGTATCAAACATGCTTAGTTTTACATAATAGAAATTTGGTGAATTGTTTGAATTGTCGGTAATAATAGCTACGGTATTTCATGGTAATTTGAGGATAATAAGGTTCCTGTTTTTGGGAGATAGTAAATAAACTAGAACATATTTGGATTTTGATAATCTAGGAAATTTTGGTATTTTGGGAACTGGGAGGAAAGGATGAGAGAGATGTTGTAGTAATAAATGCGTGAGGAGAATGTGGTGGACAGGTTGGTGATTGATTTGCGTTTAGAGTGTTTAATACTTTTTTATTGGAAGGATGTAAGATTTATCGGAAAGTTGTCAAACCGCAAAGACTTTACACCTTTAATGACTCACTTAGGGTCGCTTTTTAATGAATTTCTTTGATCGTTGATTTAGTGGAAAAAGTAAATGATGAAATATGTATGATGTGGGGGTTTTGTTGAAGATTTTGATGACTGAGATTTTGCCAATTTGACTGTTGAAATAGTTTATGTTTACACACAAATGTAAAATATCTTGTACAAAAAGTAACTTTTTGAACTAATCTTATTCTCGTTTTGGAAGATATTTAAAAGTTAGATTTATAACTGCATAATATATTTTGGAGGTTGTTGGTATGTGGAAAAAGCGTGTTGAAAGTGAAAGCTTTAAAGGAGTTCTGGAACTATTTCGGGGAAAATGCACTTTTTCTATTCGATTCTCTCAACTTGTACGGAATATAAAATGTTATTTTTATGTGACAAGCAATTGCGAAAAGAGCTTTGTTGAATTTTGATTTTATTGTTATTTTTTTATTGAAATTGCTTATGAAAAATGTACTTTAAATATATTTTGGAATCAAAGCAAATATATTGACAATATTATATAAACTAGCACATGATTTATATGAAATAACGAAATTTCCAATATTGCAACACTTTAGGCATAAAGATAATCAATTTGAATTAAACTGTATATATTGCTAAATGTTAAATTTGAAAGCAAAATCATCATTTTGTTGATTGCTTTCATTTAAATATAGTCATAACATTGACTAATGATGTAGACATTTTCAAATTCATATATCCGTATATTTTCAAGTTTATATTAAAATTGAACAGACCGAAAAATTGTGTCACAAAAAATTGGATTGTCTCTACGTCGGAGATTTTAATAGAGATAAATCCAAGGGTGATGAGCAGACCGAAAGATCAATTTCACTTTATACGCAAGAGAATACATCACACTGTGCGAATAACTTTATAGATTTTTTTCTTGGTATAATAGTATAAGTTTCAGTACAGCACACTAGCATATACTCTTTTTAATCCCAAACATATTTCATAATTTAGTAAAAAAACAAGAGCGGCTTAATCTCCGTTATATACGCTAAATATAAATTAGATATAAACACAAGAGAGCTTTTTAAAGTGTATATACACGCTTCAAGAATATTATGCAATGGATTTACACCCCCTAATATATTTATGATCGAATAATAAAATATAGGTAAGGATTATCACTACATAAATATTTTATTTTAGTCTTTCATCCAAAGGGACTTTTTCCTTTAACACTTTTTTACAAAGATTAATTATATATATGTATGTGTTAAGTGTTATTAGTATGTTATGTTAGGTAGGTACATAATATGTGTAGAAAATAGGAGTCAGCAGTGTATAGAGAATGTGTTTAAAATGTATGTGTGTGCGTTCAAAATTGCCGTTTGAAATCTAAAAGCACCATCCACACGTACCTCTGGCACAAACATTATACAACATTTGTAATATGTTACGATATATAGAGGGAATACATTAATTGGGGCGTGTGTGCACCCTCAAAATTCCCGTATTGCTTCATCAGGACGTATCGCTAGCTTTGTACACCATATTCACAATTGTGCGTATTATGGAAAGTTTGATGCTTATTGCGATCAGGTACCGGAATTTATATTGTTACATCGGTACATATCCAAGGTGTTTAGAAATTATACAGGAAACAGGATCGCAATTAAATAGATATAGGGTCACATCGAAGCGTGTGTACCAATTGTGCGGAGGAATGGTTTACGGAAGTCCCTTATTAATAATTTAATTACACCACTGTGTAAGTTTGCATAAAATAAAATTTGATTAAACTGAACTTCATTCGTACTATTTTGTAGGTATAAGCAGGAGAAAGTCAACCAACCACTCAATGCGTGGATGGTTTTCTGAGTAATTTTTTAAAGAAAAATCAACATAATCTAATGAATAATCAAGTGAAAAATTTTTGGTCTCCCCAACACAAACGAGATTTACGTCTGCCTCGATTTAATTGAATTAATATATTAGTGTGGGTGGGTCCAGAAGTTTGGGTTCCATACAAAATTCCTGTAAACAAGTGTATATGGACTGGGGAATATTTGTTGACTTACCCTTTCGCCATTAGCGTTGGGTTGATCGGGTCCAGCGCCGCCAGTAACATTAACTAACGTGGTCACCAAGCCGGCCACCCTAACCGCCTCTACGTTGGCCTTAGTGAGGTCCCTGTGCAGCTTCCTTAAATGGAATAACGTGAGGAAAACACACACTAGATTCACTGCGATCCACAATGCGTTCAGGATGTAGTGCCTTAAAGGGCCGTGTATTAGAGGACAGGAGGGCGCTTTGTGGCCTGCCTCTCCCTGAGCCGCCAAAGCACCTAAAATGTACAATAAATTTATGCTGTACATAATGCAAAAGAATGAGAGAACAGAAAGTGAAGAGAAAAATGTGTTTTCTGTATACCGGAAAGGAATGTGGGTCCCAAATTGATTGTAATCGAGGCGAACCATATCATGAACGTGCCAAATAGGACACATTGTGGCGAGTCCATCAGGAGGGGTGCATCTGTCATTGTGACATCATTTTCATCGTCTTCTGGAAATACGGGGGAATCGTTTAATACGGTTGTTAGCATGTTAACTGTCGCTACTGTGACTAGGAGAAGGAAGGCTGTTTCAACCAAAGAACACTTTTGTACTGGCTGACAATGCAATATCGAAATACCGAGGGGCAGTAAAAGGGCGGCCCGGGCACAATCTACAGCGCCCTGATGAAATAACAGACCCTGTGACCATCTGCAATAAAACAATAACTAAAGTTAGTTTTGAAGTGGTAAAAAAGAAGTTTGAACTTTGAGGGAGTTTAGTGTTAGCGATAGTTTAATCGTACGGGGAGAATAGATTGCAACACATAGCTTACTTGCTGTGTGCTATTAGCTAAATTGGCTGCTGATTTTACGTTAAAATTGGATTAAGTGTCGTGGTGGTAATGAAAAGACATGTGATTGGCATGGGATTATCGTGAAATTAGATTTAAGAGTGTCGTTAAAATTGTCGCATTTATACTTTATCCTTTAATTTTCTTCGCCCTCTTTTTGAGGCATCATTTCTCACTTTTCTGCTAGACGAGTTTATTATCTATGCTTTGAGTGACTGTAATTAGATATATCAAAGCGAAACTTTATTCTAGTAGACAACGTGTGTCGGAAGTCCATTGTGGCTAAGAGCATTTTTTAACGCACTTTCCATTTTCCCTATCTATAAATCTCGTCATATTAGGTATACGTAAAAAAATATTAGTTTCACGTAGTTGAAGCGGTTGAATTTGAGGCAGGGTATTAAAAGTTACAAAGTTAAAGATATTAGATTTCTGGCTGGTTGTGTGTGGCTTGGAGACGTGTTTTTTTACCATCCATCCGAAACCATAACGTTAGATAACGAATATAAATCAGATTTTGGACAGGAATAGAATCTAACCAAGCATGTTGGGAAGGATGAGATTTCGTTCTTTTCGACAAACATAGGACGGGTGCGTAATTGTAATCATTTCTGTAATGTCATAAGGTGTTCGGTGTCGCATATCATTTACCTTAAGCTTTAATACAATTGTAGATTTTTTGAGGGGTTGTTAAATTTTCAGATAATAGTTGAAAGTGGAACATTCCGTAACTTTTGTAATAGAGGAAACAACAAACAGCTGATCTATTATTAAAGAATTTTATTTCAAGATCCTTATTACTTTGGATGGATGCAAGAAGTAAATATAAGTAGTTTCATGTCTCTAAGGAAATTGCTCGAACAAGGGCTATAGAAGTTTAGTATATTATATTCTTGGAGACCTTTATATAATAACGTTGCCATCCCTATTATAAATTAATGAGTTGTACGTGTAAAGACTTTACTCAAGACACCTAATTTGTGGTACCCTTCATGTGACAATGTTACACAAATAATGTTGCATATGTAAATGTTCTTTGAAATACATGCAAATTCATCGGAACATACATCATCCTGATTAATAGACTGATGTTAATAATCAATTAAGTGAAGTCAATATGTCAGAACAATAAATTACTAGGTATATAAGGCCGTTTTGCTTGTGGTCTTTATGGTGTGAATGAGTTATTTGTGTGGAGCGCCCTTTTGGATTCATTGGTTTGTGAAAATGTGCAAAATGAATGATTAAATACACATTGTGACCGTTTTGACTTTGTATATGTACAAAATGTTCGTACAAAAAGGCACAAACTTTATAACTAATTAAATACGGTCGTTGAGAAGGTATACAATGTGATAATTTTATGAAGGCTATATGCAAGCAACTTTAATCAAATCATATTCAAAATGACGTATATATGTATGAAATTATATGCGGGTCAAGAGTTGTACACAGCACACACCATTCATCAGAATATTTCTTCATGTTTTGCACACAAAGTTGAAATTAGTTTCAAGGGGGTGTGGAATAGAATTTTTTTTCAAAACGTTGTAATTAAGTTTCTTTAGAACACCCACACAGACTAAGATTTCCGTCAAGGGATCTCGAGAATGATGAGATTTGGCGTGTTGTTACTTGATCCGTCCCTGTCAGGACATCAAATCCGAGTTAGTCGGCATTCTTTTATTAAAGTTTGAAATAAATTTCATAAATATGGCCCATAGACCATAAATATATCGCCAACACAAGAGCAATAAACGTAAAAACTTTTGCAAATCTTCCCGTCCCATTCTTTCACCAAAAATAGAAACAGTTTTTCCTATATTTAATGCCTGGTGAAGAAGTTTTCATCCTATTTCTGTTCTTTCCGTCTGTTTTCTTATATATAGCGACCCATATATGTTTGCATGTGTATAAGTTCTTCGACAAGAACAAATCAAGGGCCCTTTATAAATATAATATACAAAGTGAAGCTGTTAATTCCTTGTTCTTGGCTAAATAAATTTCTTATGCACCCTTCTTAAGAGTCTCCTTTAAGGCTGGTAATTATGTAAATTTTGCGAGAAAATGTTCTTTAGTGAAAAAGGATGGGTGTGTTACAGCAAAAACCAATACAATAATCACACAGACTGTCTGTGATGGGAAAAAGTGACAAATTACCTAGTTGTGAGTGCCATTCTGAAACGTTTCACCTTGTGTGGAAATTGTAAGGTCTGTGGGGAGCGGTTCTACTAATTTGGGGATTTGATCGATACAATGACAAGTCGTATTGGGTTGGGGTCACCTTTTCGGTCGTAATACTAAATATTTAACTGTCTTTTGCCGTTTTGTTCTACTACAATACATAACAGTAAGCATTTGTGTATTCAGTAAAAGAATAACAGTGTAAAATTTATTTTAACTCGACCATTAAAGTTATGTATTTTCAAGTACTGAATTTACTAATATTGGTAAAGTGTAAAGCTAACTACACGTATTGTAAAGGGCTACTACAATATCAAACAGAGACCGGGCATTGGCACATAAATTTCACCTAATCAGGACAGCTCACTGATTAACAATTGGATTGTATATTGTTAATTAATTACTGTAGCATGTAAATGTGAAATTTAATTAAAAAAATATGATTTTTAATGTCTGCTGAGTTGGGAGGGCATACGAGTATTGTGTTTGGATTGTACACGCATAATAGTTTCTGCCTGAATTAAAACCATTGCTCGTTATGGTCTATTAGAGAAACTTTTTTACTATTCTCTACCAATTTGTGAATGGCAAATAAACATTATTTTCATTAAAAGCACTCACTACATACCCAATAGATTACAATTATGAGCCTAACAATTTGTAGTTTTGCACCATAAAGGCTGAATTTATTATTCTATTTAGGACTTTTATTCTGGACGCATATGGGAAATCTAATTATCCTATATGAAAATAGAATTCATATAAATATGATGGGTATATCTTTGTCTGAAGTGAATTACACAATTACATGTATGAATTTTTAATTTGAATCGTCGACCAAAATTTCTCTTTCTTTGTAATTCCGTTTAATATTAATATTTCCTTGAAATTATAGTATTTGCGTATAATAGATGTTTGTTGGTGTGGTTTGGAAAATAAGGCTCCTCTCTATTCTTATAATGATAAATTTTAAGACAATTATCTTGAAAAAGAGATTTATGTGCACTCTTCCGTATAAATCTTAAATTTTGGCCTAAAGCTCTTCGAGGGAAGGTAAACTGTTTCACTCCCTTTATCGCATATTTTGCATATAGAGTTTAATATTAACTTTCTACCAGCAAGAAATCGCACAGTTTTTCTCTTATATTCCCATTATTCAGTGTATGTCATTTGAAAGTGAGTGTGTGAGCTTTAAAATGATCTGATTATTTATTAATTGACAAGATAATAAATGAACCTCGTTATAAATTTTCGCACAATTTGTACTCACAACGCTTTGTTGACACTTTCGTGGAATGTGACAATTATTTCGTAATAAATTTTCTGTTGTTTTAGTTGAAAACTTTGTTTACGAAATATCGAATTTAAAGGATTTAGTTATTTATTTCTGGTTCGGTCTGTGTGCATTTATTACAGGCACCAATTACCGTTATGTTTATGTAATTATTGATGTTGACTGTGGTAGAAAATTCAAATTTGTCGTTGGGATTATTTTTGAAATGTTTGTCGATTCCTTTGCAGGATCGTCCATCAGTTTGGACAGTATTAGCGTTTTGTAAAAATTTATCAAACAATTACAAAGACAAACAGAATTTTATGTTGGAAATTTAATAGACGATCATTTCACCCAATTTAATCTTATTAAATTTTAATAGAGAAATAAGTGAGTTTGAAATGATTAATACAACGTCATTATTATATTTAATGTCCTCCTTTAAAAACGCTATAAAACAGTTCTTAAAAAGTTCAATTTACGGCTTTCTATATATATTGCAGCATCTAATTGGATTGTATCTTGAATTTAAGAGTTTAATAAATTTTTATAATAGAGATGGAGAGTGTATACGAGTAGGTATTTTATATAAACGGACTTGTTTTTGTAATACGAATTTTTGTGCAGGTATTACTTGCATTTCCAAATGCCTGGAGTTGCTTACGAAAGAAGTTTGACGATGTTGAAAAGCATCCGCTTTCTATAGGCAACATTTCAATGGGTGAAGGGAAAACGAATTCCTGAAATGGATTCTGTAAAAAGGACAAAATCACACCCTGTTCTTCTGTACAGCGTGGAGGAATTACCATTTGAAATAAAATTTTCCAATATAATGTCGTACATACGAGCGTAAAAAAGCAACTGATTCTCTTCACTATGAACCACTAAAACCGTACTATAACAATATCCGAAATTAAATGAAGGTCTGTCTTTTTTTCTTGTCAAACTTTTATTTATATTCGCTAGGGTTAACAAGGATGCTAGGTCTTGTATATATGTGTCGTATAGAAAAGATGATTTTATTACGGGATCGAGAGACGATTTTATCCAGTGTTGTTAGTATTACATTTAAACCACCGGAACTGGGAAAGTCGACTTCCTTTTTTTTGAATAGCCTCTTAACTAATACTTCTTTAGAATGAAACGCTTATATTTCAAGTAGGTTGAATGACTAAGTGCCTTATAATGTCTTAATAGTGTTCAAGTTTAATGCAACAATTTCCACTTGGTAGAAAGTCGGAAAATATATAAAAGTTAACGATGAAAATGCGTAATACCCATTTCAGCTTTTATTCTTGTTAAATGTTAGCGCATTTTTTAATAACTTATAATATCCGGTCAATTTGCTGTTGCTATCATTTTTCAAAGTTCACACAACTTAATTAAACCCACTGTTGCATGCATAACATTTCTTATTGTGTCAAAGTTCGATGTTCGTGCGTGGACTTTAATAAAAAATAAAGTGAATTTTTTTGTGGGCATGTGTTTAGCGATTCTGTCTGGGTGTTAAAACTAGACCTGAAGAATGATGCTGGCACATTCACCGCAATTTAGCAGTATTTTTGCCAGCTCGAAAAGCTCTGCACTTGACATTAATTACAATGCGGTTTACACTTTCGGAATGTTGCTAATTACCTATGAGTTTAGAATTGCAAAAATCTCATCTCATAAGAAGAGATGTGTGAAACTCATTTGCATGTCCATCTTATTGACACAATTTAACGAAAATATTTAACAAGAAATTCAGTACCTTTGATGAAGAGGAACGGTTTCCTTTTGGCGAATTTATTATGTGCATGCTATTTGCATAACGAAACATGTATTATATGTGTACGTATGTACATTCGTAAAACATATAGGTACATTAAGTATTACGGTCCAGCAGTTTTTCAGATTTTTTTTCATTTTGTTTTGTGTCCTCTCCTGTACTCGTATATGCAGACCATTATTATCACAGCTTAATGGTTCTTGTTAGTTTTTGTATGCTAATTAGTTGCATAAAAGCTCCTTTCAGCGTAGGGTACTTTTTAATATCACTTTAATACTAACCCATTATACGTAAATATGTTATTATATAGGACTTGTTCTAATATAGCCTATATAGGTACATTCTATAATGTGATTAATGTTTTCTGTTGTATTGAATCCTGATGCATTTTAGAGTTAAAAGTTTTGATGGAGTTAATGCGGTTTTGGTTTTAAACCGAATTGATTTCATTTAATTGTTCAAGGATGGGTAAATTGTTTTGTACAATTTCATATAATAGGTAAAGTTTGGTGAAATAGCGGAATAATGTTATTTTAACTTGAAAGGACGATGACAAGTTATTTAGGGGGGCAATTAACGAAACATGGTGTGTTGTTTGACTAAGTGAAATCTTTTTCCTACCTCTGTGAAAATAATTTTCGAGGATATAATTAACTGAACTGGGAGGGTATTACAAACGTAGAATAATTCAATCAGTTCGTTTTCCTGGCTGTTTCACACATTTCTTGCAGGTTTGGAATTCAGCAAACAATATTTCTTCCTTCCAGCTCTTTTAAGTAGAGCTTACAAAGCAGAAAAATTTTCTCGAAATAACTTATATTATAAACTATTTCTCGTGCACTTTTTCAACTTCATCCTTATCTTAATAGTGAATATATCAAAGTAAAGCAGTACAATTTCTCTAATATTTTATGTGCGTCCTTTTTATGGAGCCAATTGCCGGTTAAATAACAAGTATGAGTATATGAGTGTTATAGGTAATAAAACGTCCACCCATCTCGTTTTCGATGTATTCCATAAAAGCTTGTATTTATTTAGTTTTTTTAGTGGCAATTAAGTGTCGATCATCAATATATATTTTTTGCGCAATAATAAGAAAAATTTACAATCTCTATCTCTTTAATTCGAAAGGTTTGAAAAGCATTCATCATCTGTGAGTGAGTTATATTTGGGTCAAATGTAGCCACATTTAACTCAATCATTAATCAGCTTAAAAAAGATGTCAAAAATAAAGATTTCATCTGAAAGAATAAATTACATGACGGTCTTTTTTGCCATTAAATTAGTAAAACGAATTATGCTTACTTAATACGTAATTTTGTGGATTTAGTAATTAAGTGGGAGGTAGGTAGGTATTACAGGGAAAGCTTTTTTAATAAACAAACAATACTAAAGGAATTACAATTCACATTTTTACATTTTCTTTCATTTATCCTGGCCAGAAATGTAATTTTTTAAATTACTGCTTTGAATCCTGCCGTTTTGAAGGGAAAATGAGCGTGAAATAAATATTTACTGAAACTTTGAAAGCAAACTATCCCTACAGTAGCAGTAGAAGGCTTCTTTTAAGACGCGCTTGAAGAACTCTATTTTAAAGTAATTAAATTGCATGTTGAATAATTGTGTGAATGGTGAGATGGTGTGAATGTTAATAGATTAACGTATAATAAATAATTCATAAGCTTAACTTTAATGGCTTCGAGTGGAAAGTGAATATTTCATTAATATTTCAACGTGGTTGGTTTAATCAACGAAATTATAGACATTTTGATGGTGTTAATTAAAAATTAATGCAACTGAACATTCCATTATAGTATGGTAGTTTTTTGTAACAAGTTTCTTTTTCAAAAACACTTCATTATTGGCCACTTGAAATGGGAAAATTTCATCTGCCTGATGCTGTGTGTAAGGGAACACTTTAATTATTTAATTAATCCTTTGCTTCTTTAATGGTGTAGTAACGATAAAATAGAAAAGAAGCGATTTTTTCTTTAAATTGTCTTGTCTTCTTTATCCAGAATTAAACTTAAGGTACGGAGATTAACAATGAATAGTTTTATGCGATAATTTGCACTAACTTTGGTGGAAATTGAGATTTTATGAATTGCCCTGAAACCTGTACAAGATTCATTATAAGTCTTCTTTCATCTAGAGAAAATAAAATTTCAGTCTTCCAGCTTTTCTTCCGAGTAAAAATTAATTATGGGAAGCCATTAAAAGGCGACTCGCGAAAGAAAATCTACTGACCTGTTATGCAAATTTATTTTAAAGATAAAAAAACAGCGCGCAAGATAGTCCGTCTGTCTTGTATGTGAAAACGTTAACTTTTTTTTTCTTTCTTAAACATGTATTCAATAAATGTACATCAGAAACTAGACAACTAAGGGGTGAAATTTCTACGTAAAGAATCGGTTATGTAAGTTTTCCATTTGTTGTTTTAGGTTTCAATGATAAAGGAAAACCACGCCACACGCGAAACTAGTGCAGAATAATTTTTAGAATAACAGTATCGGTTCTCTCGAGTTTAACTATAAAAGCGGAAATTGGATTTGTAGTGCTACAAGGGAAGAATTATTTATCACATTTCTCTTTTCGTTTAACAATGGAAAGAATACAAAATGATTGACGCTTCCGCGGAAATTCTATGGTTAATCGCAGATCCTTTGGAGTATTTAAAGCACAATCATCCCTGTGTATGTATTTTATTTGTTCGCTTATGATGAGTGGAAAGTTTCTCGAATTGACCTTTTACGTCCCTCGAGCTGTAGGTATTTAGAAATAAAAAGGCAAATTTAGTTCAGCGAATGTAATTCTCACAGCGTTTATCCGCTAATTAACAAACAGATAATGCAAAACACTCTCATGTGTGTTTGGTGAAATTACATTAAACACACTGAATTCCCGGTGAGTTTTATATTTCTGTAAAAGTAGAATGATGTGAGTGTCATCCCCAGGGGAAGGCCCAAAGCTGGGGTGCAATATTTTACTGTTCCAGGCTAGATCAAGACACTTATTTAAACTGAAAGTCCACCGCACCGTTAAATAATTGACTGGCTTATGTGCCTTTTCGAAGCAGTGATTGAGAATGGATTTGATTTGAAACTTGTGTTAACATATTTTTGTGGTGTTTAAAGGGAATAATCGTTTGTTTACCTTCTCAATTGTCGATTTGCAAGTATTACTCCCATGAGGGCCAAATTTGCAGCCATTCCCATCGTTCCCAAAGCAAAGATCAGTGCTGCTTCCGCCGTGCCCCCGGGATGACACTGGAACACTTTGGTAGCGTTTAAAGTTGCATTTGCTGCACTGCTACCAAACCGTAAATTGGCTCCTATCATAGCCACTGCTGAACCTGTGAAAAAAAGGGATTTGACTAGTTCGTGAAGGTCTGAAAAGCTCTTTCTTTCCTGTTTTCTAACTAGAACGTGTGTGTCTGGAATTTGGTGGTTAAAAATTAATTTCTCGTAAATAAGTAAGCAACTTAAGCGTGGGGCATTAAAATAGCTAAATGGATCGACCAAGTAAAAAATTAATTGAGTTTTCGTATAATGTTTGATAAAGCTTTTTCCTTGTAAGAAAGTGTAATATACGAGCGAATTGAAAATCGTTTAATAATTCGCGGTTGCCTTAAAACCATATGTGGAGTTGGAGTTTTAATGATATAGCTGGGCGAAGAAAACCATGAACTCCCACCTTGTTTTATCGTAATTTGCTACAACTGAAAACCACTTTGGTATTCCACAAAAAGAATACCTTATAAATGTACGCTAGAGGCTCTCTTTTAGAGCAAACTTTTCACCAACCTGTGAATATTGTGAATAGAAGTTCGTTTTCAGTTTCACTGTGATGTAAGAATTTGTCCGTCTCCTTTTAGTTTTTGACTCGGCCCCAGGAGGGCTTTTGTCTTGTTTGCAATAATTGATGCTGAGTTTGCTTTTTTCCACTATTTTTTTATATACATATGTAAAGAAATTTCAATTTTTTATCAGTTAATTAGGGTTTCAAGTGTAAATTATTTTTTTTTCTTTTTTGTTATGGTCTTTGGCAAAGATTAGACGGGAAAGAAATTTACTTCCTTTTGGTTGGAGATGTTTAATAATTTATCTTAGATAAATTGGTTTCGTTTAAAGGAAAAAAGTGGAATTTCGGTTTTCTTGTTTCTCTTTTCGTTTCGTTGAGTACAAAAATCGTTCTATACAGCATATCCCCAAAATGCTGATCACTTGGAATTAGTTATTATCTTGGAAATGCATGAATTTTAAATGATGAACCGTCGTACTATTGACCTTTTCAGATTAAAATTGTTGGGGGCGAATCCTTTGAATTGTAAATTTTCCAATTATTAGCCAAGAATCTTTTTTTGCGTAGAAGAGACAAATTCTCAAGAGATTAAAATAAAATATTCCCCTAGTGTTTGGCGCAGAAAGCAGTACATTATTTTTATATTTGAATAATTTTCCTTCCTGTGTGTGAAAATCCACAGAATTTTGAATGGATTGTGTGTGAGTGTGTATGATAATTTGAGAATTTCAGGATATATTGAACATAGATAATAAAATGATAAAAACAGCGTCCCATATTCTTTTTTTTTTCTGATCTCTAATCGTATAAAAACACCCTGATTTTCCTTTAAAACGGCAGACAGTTCGTCGCTTTCTCATCGTGTGGGCCGATAACCCCATTAGTTTTCTTTCAATTGTTTGTACTGATGATAGAGATTTCCCTGTTGATTAACACACAAGAGTCCGTTTCAGTCGTGCTTTATGTTGTTTTCGTTCCAAAATATATCTCTGAACTTCACATCTTGGAATAAATTATGTAGATTCTTCGTTGGTAACTTAATAAATTGAATTTGTTTTATTAGTTGTGCTGCATTCTTCCGATTGAGTCTGCTTTTGTCCACGTATTTCGTATTCGAACAACGAAAATCGTTTTTTACATACATATGTATATTTCGCTGATCTGTGTTAGGTGTAATATTGCGAAACATTTTTACATATATGACCTGAATTTTAAGAGTTAAACAGGGTCGGATTAGGATTAAGTTAATTGGAAATCATCCAGCTCTCACTAATGCTCTTTCATTAAGGATCCTAGAAAACGTTTCTTCCCATTCAATTCCTGTTTGCTGACAGAAACATTAATTAATGTTACGAATAACAATTTTCCGAGCCAATCCAGAACATTTTTTTGGTCTAAAGTTGTTTTTGAATTTCTGTCTATAGGTTTTCAGGTTATGGAATATGTATGCGACAGATTTGAATATTTATAGCTTTTTATCAGCAGTGAAACCGTGCCTATAGGTATTATGGATTGGAGCATAAATTTTTAATATATCGTTTTTTACGAATTAAAGATCAGATCATCTGGTATCAGTAAAAATTTCATAACGAGATGAAATTATGTTCGACAAGAAAGTGGAAATTTTCTATCATGTAACAACAAAAGCGTATTACATCTATCCTTGGAAATTCCATCAAATTCTAAAACATGCAATCTCTTTTTGTGAGTTATCTTATGAATTTAGGTGACATACTTGAATACTATCATCCTTAAACCACACATTCATAAGCTCAGTGTTGCTTATGTATGTTTTTACTGGGCGTCTCACACACGTACAAATTTTCATGTATCATTTTTCTCTTTTCTATAGTCGCTTTTTGCTAACGATGGTAAAAGATTTGGTGAAACGGGGGCGATTTAAAGGCGCCACATTTAGGATGTGGTCTTTTTGGATGAGTGTAAAAAAATTTATATCTAATAAACTTGTCAAATACATGAGTTCACACCCCCCGTCTAGGTCTTGTGTTTACTGCTTTCAATAAATAGTCCATCCAAGGTGAAGATGACATTCAAGCCACTCCTTCAAATGTTGCCACTTTAAAGGGATCGCCAATTTTCAAACCGAATTATGTAATTCATCTGTGTGTCTGAATATAGGTATTTCTTGGGAATGTATGTATATTCCAATTTATGATAGATCCAATTCCCTACCTGTTGAAAATCACGCAATCCTCTCACCATTTAACTTGGTTTTGTGATTGTAGGTGCATATTTGATAGTGGAAAAAAAGAGTTCATCCCTTAATAGACTCCTTTACATTTTTATTACGGTATTGTTTTGCAGAAAGCTCGACCAGCTTTACGTTATTGGTTATGTATGTAGTTAAAAGTAGGCAGAAAATAGAAAGTTTAATTTGAATTTCTATTAAACCCACCTATACCCTAATTTGTATGCTAATCTTTGCCTTTTTCATGTTGTCATACAGCACTTTTACGGTGGAAAGTTTACACATTTAAAAAAGGAAACAATAATGTTAATGTAAAATTTTATGAAAAGCATCGCAATAGTATTCATTGGCGTAAAAATGCAAACAGAAATTTAAATTGCTATTTTTTCTGGGTGGAACTTTTTCCATTGTTCAATATTCGATTATTAAATTTTTAATTGGATGTCAAACAATTTTGGAAAAAGCAGAAAACGAAATTTGCCTCTGGGAACATCAACTACATGAAATTAAATATTATTGCATGCTGAAAGTTAATTAAGAAAATCTGTCTTAAATACGGCAATGGGAAGTCTGAAAGGATAATTCAATTAAAAGCAATCGAGCTGTATTGTATAAATCGTTATTAATCACGTTTTCTTTAGTTTTATTGAATTGCATAGGGGAACAATGTGAAACTTTTCCGATGCGCGAATGTATATTTGTGGATAAATGGATGTAGATTTAATTTTTTAAACGTAAAATATATTCAAGTTCATTTAACGTACGTGTAACGGATTTGAAAGAAGAATTATTGCTCGGAATGCTAATAGTTCCACTCGAATATATACGATTTAGTCATCTATCTGTTTCTTGCAACTGCCTTGTCATTGGTAATTCTGGCTAGAAAATACCGAAATAAATGTTTTCTTATCGTAATTTCGTTCAAGCAATATCAGTGTATGGAAATGAGCGAAAAAAACACTATCCATCAACACACTCCACTATCATTTTAATATCGACAATATTTATTGAACCTTGAAGATGCATTAGCTTTTAACGAAAACTGTGTTGAACATTATAATACAACACAACAGCGAAAACTTTATTTACTCTGCATAAAAAGTTGGAAAATGGTACTAGCGGTCCCGGCTATTAAACCGGGGACAGCGCGTATATTTTTAGGGAAAATGTGCCCATATAAAAGCTCTTGTATATCTGATAAATCATCGCTCTGTTATTTGACAGCTTTAAGGAATCTTAATACAACTAGCTATTAGTTTAATTGCCAACATTTGCTAGTTGTGCCACTTAATTAATTTCCGTTAATGAAAATGGGCCCAATTCAAGCTGGATTTCAGGAAACATTTACAATAAATTGACTTATCATTGAATTATTTCCGTCAAAAGCCCTCCATGCATATGCGAGCTTACCCTAATTATCCTTGTTCACATATAATGTATGTGTGCTAGTTTTTGATCGATAAGGGAGAGTCAGTTTCGCGTTTTTCAAATTAGAAATGCAAATGTTTCGTAATAGCGAAAATGATGTGCTAATACAGTGAAGAGAGTAATTTCGTGGTCAAATAAACATGTACTCTCATATGGGTTTAATTTTGGTTTTAGGTCGTTTTGCAAAAAGCTTCCATACAGTGTGTAATTTCGCAAAAGACATAATATTTCTGTATTTATTTCACTGGATGTCACACGAATTTAATATGTCTTCTAGGTCTTGCGATTATTTAGAAGATTACAGTTGAAGACATAAATGTTTTTTCCTGTGTAAAATTACATAAAATAATGAAATAAACTTTTTATATTTCGGCAACTCTGTAACTGTCAAATTCTCTTCCTGTTTTCCTCTATTTGGATTATGTAGGTTGGTCGTTAAAAATTGTCCTTCCAGATATTTACTTGAATGTTGGCTGATCTTTTTGATAAACTTCTAATTGATTAATGGATGACGTGATGGATTTTTCGTTCAGGGGTGCACACATAAAGGTAGGACATGGCCTTTTTCTCTACATTGGAAATATACGATCCAATCCAGTAATACATCATCAATTGATCCTTGTTCGACCCTTAATTGACTTTAAAATGACCTTAAACGTGATGCAGAATTGATCCGTGACAATAAATACATGAAAGCCTTAGTCGAATGTGTGTAAACAAAGGAAACATTTTTCAATGGAAACATGTTCAATTCTCATGTACGTACATTTGTTAAATTTTTTATTAGGAAAATATTCCAAGATTTATTATTGCTCGATTCAAGTGCATACACACGTCGATCGGCGATGGTTTTATTACCGAATATTCAGGGGGTGAAAATCGCGCGACAATACGGAAAGGGGTTGTTATTTTTATAAGCATCACATTTAATATGGAACATTTTTTATGGGTATAAGCGAAACTCGACAACTCGAGTTTTTATATGCGGAAAAATATGCAATTTCGTTTATATAAATGTGCTCGACCCCAAATAGATTAAAACACTTTCATATTAATGTGGAAAAAACTATATTTCCCTATATTTTATTATTCCAGACACACTGTTTACTTACACTCTTATGAATATCTCTAAGTTTATAGTGTACATTTTTTTATGAAAAATTTAACGTACCTGCTGCCATTTTTGCGTTTGCTTTGGGGTCCCTTCTTGCAGAGGAAAATCTACGTTGTTTGCATTTTGAAGCTTTTTACTACTAGTTTTTTGAACAGTTCATGTGTGGTTTCGTTTTAATGTAATAGTTGAACATTATCTCAGAATTTGTTTCATTTTTCCTTTAAAATCCTATACGGATACGAAAAGCAATGAATAATGCGGGGTTGCTGAGACGCAGATGGACGGAGGAAAGAGCTTTAACGGTGCTTTTCCATCTACCCCATCCGCCTCTCAAGATCAGCAATTATTCCCATATTGTTCTGCATTTGATGTGCATATATACGCTAAGTATTTATAATATTAATGAAATAATCTGTAAGTGAAATTTGTGTACTTATTTAATGTTGAATATGAGAACTTTTGTCACATGTAGAAATTCAACCAAGAAAATTATGTGTGTTAGGTAATAAGTTTAGTTGTAATTAAATACGCCACTGGGGCCCTGATTATCAAGCGCCAGAGTTGGCCTTCTGACATCAGTTTCGCAACTTTGAAGTGTAAGGTGCCTGCCTAGCTAGTTAGATCTTGAGGCAACTGAGAAATGAGTTTACAGTGCGAATTTCCTCACTCATACATAATATAATGTATTATTATTTGTGTGTTGTATTATGTATTTGTGTAAAGTTGTGAGCGGGTTCGCTTCGAATGTGTTTCATTCAAAATCTGACATATAAAGTACAAGAATTATGGGCGATTTGTTTTATGTCTGGAGCAGGTTAAGGAGTCAGATATATATATCGGCGGATTATAGGACAAATGTAGGGATTTTAAGATTGTGTTTTGTTATAGAATATGAAATTTTTTCTTGTCAATTTGGCACGTAATCGAATAGGATGTAGAACGATGAACATATTTTCACCAGTACGCATTACTAAATATTAATTTACTTCTCATTTCGTAAATTTCGGGGTGGAGAATACAATAAAGTATCATTAAGGGAATGTATCTAATGGTCGGAATAGTCTTTGTGTTGACTTTTTGTTTGTATTTAATTAAGGTTCTAAAAAGCGAAAACAAATAATTCTCTTGCCATTTTGTCTAAAATAGAAACGTAAATAAATCATTTCAATTTCTTAGGTTTCTATGTGGCAAATAATATTCCAGATCGATTTTTCTGTTACATTGTGTAAGAAAGGATTTTTTGGAACGAAGAAAATTGCTTGCTTTCCACTCAAACATCACAATTGAATTAAGTGAAATTATTTTAACTGCTATAATAATATAGTTGGAAGGTCGCTTTTGCTGCAGGGCGAGTTTTTTTTCAGTTCTGTTTCCTTTTTTTTCGTTATTTACATTACATGAATTGTTACTTAAAATACCCTGCAAAATGTGGGTATATGTATATGTAAGTTTTAAAAAATTACTCGAATTGGTACACAGTTTCTGGATAATTCAATACACTCGAGAAACGTGATTGCTTTGCATTACTGGGTTCCTAATTCAATTAGAAAAAATTAAATTAACTTGCTAGTAATAGATGTACCGATAGTGTTCGATGAGGTGTTTATTGATTAATAGTCGTTATCTATTAAAATTTGATTGTTAAAAAAAAGAGTAATATTGGAAATACTTTTGGGTAGAAAGACGTTCCAGCAATAATGTTTGTATATGTAGAATTGAATTTTTTTATCAAATACAATTTTCCATCTTAAATATATACACTTCAGAAAATTAAACCTGAATCTACATCGATATATCAAAACGTTTGCAGAAGGATATAAATATTTAAACTTTGGAGTATGTGCAGTTAAATTTAAGTGGAATTATTTTCGAAATGCCATAATTTGCTGTTCAACTTGCATATAGGTGTGCATTGTGCAGTATAAATGAATTACGTTTGCTTCAGGCTGTTTGTTGAAACTTTAGCACTAGTGTAAATACTATTTGGAAAAATTGCCCGTGAACAAAGTCATTGTTTTACCAGCTCTTTTTTTTTGTTAGATATATACCTAATGTACTGGTAATTTATTAAAAATTTGAGCACTTGTTAAAATTCGTGTTTTGTTGGGGCAAAGCTCGTTTTTACATATGTACGTTCCGATTTCAAATTCATTCATTCGTTTAAAATGCAATTGCATTTAATAGACTAAATTTTTAATTCAATACCTCCATTTGTTTGATCATATTCATAAACACATAAACTAATTATAATTAAAATTTGGCCAATTAAACGCTTATTGTGTTTGGTTAATCCTAAGGAAACAAACATGTTATGTAATATTTCAGGAATGCCACGATTATACTTGAATTTAACTTGAACTTGAAGTGAATACGCGTTTCAAAGTTTTAGATAAAAAGGTAAAACCTAATATAAAAAGCCACTGAAAAATTAGTTTTAATTGCGATCCACTTTGATGAAAGGTATACTATATACTTTTAATGAGCTCTTTTTAACTAACCATAATTTCCTTCACTTCACACTTGCAAAAACAATATTTAACGCTTTTTTGATATTTTTTTATATATAAAATTGTTTTCACACCCTTTTCGAAATTGGAGCACGTAATTATTTTGTGTGTAGCAATCGTAAGTGTGCAGCCGCTGCCGTTGCGGCCTTTTAACGCGGTGTTTTTGGAACGAAGAGCGCGAGGATACTGCAAGGGATGCTGCTGTAACTGGAGTGCACCGCCCCCACCGTCCCCAGTTTATGTCGGAATTTAAGGAAAGTGGTGAACGCATAACTATAAACTAGGATTGTTTATTTAAATGATTAAAAACTAATGAAAAGGGTAATTTTTCAGATGGGAAATGTCAAGAGAGTGATTAAATATTTAATATCATGTTTGGTAGCCCACATAAGTAACTGTAAATGCTGAGATGTTTTGATGAAGAAGTTGATAACGGGAATTAAGGGTTTAGGGATGTGATATTCCCACTATTCTTGGTGAAAAGCATGCGCAATTTTCCTATGTATTATATATTAGTCGTATGAAAATGTTATTGTTTTTATATGATTTTAATTTTTAGTTATAAATAGTGTTGACAAGAAAAAGGGACTTGATGAATTGCCTTAATTCCAAATTAACAAAGTTTGCTTACTCTGTTCTTTATCATTGTTCTCCCATTTATTCAAAATAGACAACAGAATTTAGATTTACAGTGAGAATATTCAAATTTCAGTTTTTTAAAGTGTTGTGCAAACTTTCAGGGCTTATTCTCTATTATACATATATTACAAGCGTTTTATTTATTCATCGAATAGTCTCTCCAAAATATTGGTATATTTCTGTTGTGTGTCGTATTTGATTTTGAATAGTATTTTCCAGTTGTGCGAACCCATTGCTTAGTTTTCCGCAAATATGAATTTTATTTCATTTCCTTGAAAGCTCACAATAGATTTTAAATTAGATACTCGATATGTTGGTTTTCTAATCAAGAGATTGGTTACCGTTTCACAATTTGTGCTTTTTTAAGTTAAACATGCATGATTAATTTTTATTATTTATGATATAGCGGCAGTTCGCTGATGCAAAATTGTCTTCGTTAATAATAAAAAAACTTCATTTCATTACAGCAGTTACCAGCAAATCAAATTAATTTTCCAATTGAGTAAGCATCATTATAGGTATTAGGTAACTGAAAACGTCTTCGCAATTCATCTATAAATTAAACTGGTGGAAATTAATTAACTTATATTTTTCTTAATACCTACAGGAATTCTGTTGAATGTTGATTCAATGGTCGGGGGTTTAAGGAATAAGTTCTCTCAAGCAACACATTTTTTTAAGAAAGTTTTACAGAAAATAGGTTATGGCAGCTAATTTTCTTTATAGCTAAATGATTAATGATGTTACAGAGGGATTCTTTCACACACAAATATATATAAAATCACATTTTACGGTTTTAACTTCGGCTAAAGGGAAATACTGAGAACACATTCTGCAACAATTTTTTATCATAAACGTAAATTTGGGACCACTAGTATTATGATAATTAATTAAAGAGTGTTGAAGTTTCCAATGTCATAAGATGGATAATATTTCTTCTTTTAGCTGAAAACTTGCTGGAGATTTTTTATATGTTTCTTCCAGCATCCGCCTTTTCGGCATAGTTATTATTGATGGAAGATGAAATAAAACTTTGCGCCGATCCAAAATTGATTTAATTATGAGTATCTGGCCACTTTTCAACATTTCCTCCTCAACAACCCTAACAAACTTGTTAATGTTACCTAAATCGATGTAATGTTGTATTACGAATAAATGAGCTGAAATGTAGCTTACATTATTCAGGATTTGAATTGCTGCTTAAATTGTAGAATAAAATTTACGTACGTGCAAACATAAATTTTATTGTGGCCTTTCGAGTGGTTTTCTACTTGTTTTTCACTATTTCCCCCTCATGTAGTTATATTTGTTATCGCACTGAATATAAGATGAATGTTTTATATAAAATACAACGTAAACACTATATTTTATCCATATACAAAGTTAAGCTGCATGTAAGCATAGATTCAAAGTTGGAAAAACAGTTTTTCAAAAAATACTCATTTCGTATTCACTCGTACATAAGAAAATTGTTTTATTAGGATCATTATTAATTCCAAGTAAACCATTCACCTATTATACTGAATAATTTAGGTTTGTTCATTAAAATTCATTCATTTAATGAATTCACATTTCTGTCCTATATGAAATGTATTAAAAGTTTACTATTAAATAACTTTTAGAATGTAAGTATGTCGTATATAAATTACACTTGGGAAATAATAACGGGATTAAATTTGTCCAAAATAAATAAACTCTCGTTTACCTTAGACGGTACGGATTCCCTGAAGTACATGAATATCTACTCGATTTGACCAGCAATGCTTTTTAAGAAAATATCACCGTTTA
Source organism: Silvanus unidentatus (assembly GCA_963930825.1). NCBI lineage: Eukaryota > Metazoa > Arthropoda > Insecta > Coleoptera > Silvanidae > Silvanus > Silvanus unidentatus. The sequence goes on from OZ005758.1 coordinate 1,350,163, forward strand.
TTTTCCTGACATTCGTTCTGATGGCAAAAGCAGAAATCAACACTCTCCAACAGAGTGTAATTACCATCATTAATAGTTGAAATCGAATAGAGAGATGCTCTGGAAGAGTGAAATGTAGCATACTTTCACTATTTGAGAACATCTTTGTTGGGGAAATTTGAAAAGTGATTGATGAATTTCCCTAAAACATTTTCATTCTATTGTCTGTATTAGAAATGTGGCATAAATAAAAAAAGCACATCACCAACATGAAAGCACGTAGGAAGAGAAGCAAAGGACAAGAAAATCGTAAATATAGACAGACGCTATAAACGTGTTTTTGCTATTATTATAATATTTCTACATGCCTCTACCTGTCATAAGTCAGTTTGGGTGTCGGTGATGCGTGATGTTTTATGAATTTCCGGGAAATTGCAAAATTCTAATGTCGAGATTTATTGTAAGCATTAAAATGTTATATTATGCATGGTAAAAGATAGAGAAAGCCAAAGATAGACTGTTTTATTGTTATTATACGAATACTATGTATGTAATAGGTATCAGGATCTACCAGTGCTTAGAAACATTTTTTTCAAATTTATATATACGATAAAAATGCTATTATATGAAGTGTGTAGGGGTGGATCATATTAGAAAATGTATACTTCTTTTAATGCTACGTCTCCTGTAAAATGTTATGACAGGCCCTCGAGAGACCAGTCCTTGCAAGTCGGAACATATATACACACACAGGATAAAAGGTGTAGGTACAATTTATTTTCCTGCAATACCCTTCACATGGGTTAAAAAGGAATAATGTTCTGGAAAGCTCTGAAAAAAGCTGAGCAATTTCCAATTGACGTAACAAAATTCGCTAATTTTAATTAGAATCCTGAAATATCCATTATAATCTTCACCTAATGCGCTTGTTTACGTAAAGTACGCAGTCATAACTTTAGAATCTTTTACAAAACTTTCAAATCCTTATTCAAAATTTTCTTAATGCATCATGCATCTTCTTTTCATGCTATAATTTTACACCCTCAAACCACCAACATCGTAAGGTTTTTTCGTTTTATGAATGCACTTTTAAGTTGCAACTTTGTTATCTCTTATTATTTCAATAGCATTTAAAGTTTAACTGCACCAAACCATTTATTATCCGACTTCAAACCATTCAAAACTCAGAACAATGAGTAGTTCTAGTGAATTAACAACGAATTAACCATAACGTCACCATCTATTTCGAACAATTTGAACAGATTTGTGGATACATTTGATATGATAAAGCGTTTGGGGGCCCTTTTCATATGCACTCCACCACTTTAATTTACCTTCAATAGAGACAAAATACCTTCGTTTGTACAGCTCCGAAATGTGAACACGAATTAGACGTTACCAAATTACGAATATGTGAATAAAATCGTCTTCGGAAAATTCAATGAGCCATCATATGAACAGCGGATATTGAAGTAAAAATAGACCATACTTCAAACACAAGATTACTTCTTCATCTTATCTGAAGTAAGTAATGCATATAAAGGATTTCGTTTTTCGCAGTGCTTCATTTTCTTTCCATTTTTCATGTATTGAAAAATGAGCAAATTTCAATTTGGTACTATAATAAACGAACACTGCGTGTATCTACTTTTTCTTATTAAACTTTCCTTGTGTTTTTCTGCTCTTTTAATAACGTAACGTTCTGTTGAACACAGCATCCCTTTAAATAACGAACAAGTAATTTATCGAATGTTTGTTGTGGCTTTCTATAAAGAAAAACCACTTCTTTCATTTGTTGTTCTTTAAATTAATACAGTGAAAATGATCCGATATATTGTAGTCACGTATTTCATTAAAGTGAATTATGTTGAACAGGAAATTTTCACCTATAGACATAGTGAAGGAGATGCTTCATTTACGCATTTCTTAATGTCTTTCGATTATTTATTCATTTTTAATTACACACCAAGATGGAATCGAAAATGAAGCGATTTATTTGCTTATCTAAACAATAGTTTAAATTAATTCATCATCCATATTCAGGAGGACGAAAAGTTTTTCCAAGTATGGAAATCCATTTGATATGCATTTCATGCTGTTTGTGGGGAATGCAGAATTTTGAGTAGAAATTGATGAATTTATTATGGGTAAATTTATTGAAAGCTCGTCTTTAAACGTGTTTTACAATGTAGCACAATGCTCGCATTCACGATACATTGTCTCATAGGATTTTGGGTGTGCTCCAAGTGAAAATCTGGATACGTAAAATGACACCCGCAGTACATTTATACGAAATTGAAAAGAATTCCGTCCTCTATATGCGAGATCAAGATCGGCTTATTCTCAAGCACAGCATCCATTCATATGTTTTATTAAATATTCGTGTATTATGCACCGAATTGCCATAGTGGAACAGTTATTTTTATCAATTTCGTCCTGATCCTGTGTGTGCGAACGGTAACGCTTCTTGCCCTTTGAAATCGAAAACAAACTATATAGTTCAAAGCATAACCGAACAGACAATTTTCGTTTTTCGTTCTATAAAAGGGCTTTAAAACGGAAAAAATCCTCTTATAAAGGGAGCGTAAAAATACCATTTATCACTACAAGTCACACACTCTTTACGTTGGCCGGTAATTGAAATAATTTTTATTCCACCCTTCAACAGACAATATAATATATAACGTTAATGTGAGGAATTAGTTTTATTGAAAAATTATTGCAATCTTCCTGACTAGCGGATATTTCATTTGGTTAACTCGTTATTTTGAGCAGTGTGTATCTATAATGGTACGGATATTGCTTTTGAATCAATTAAATTTTAATGGTGGTCACAGTTCGACCCTAAATACGACCATATACACCTGTGTAAATTCTCATAATCTCTCTCTTGATTAATTCAAAATAGTCGAATTAATATTCAGCGTGTTGTATTATCAAAATTGAATGACATTTATCAGTGTTAATAATTTGTAATATATTATTAGGTGTGTTGTTGGGTATTGGGTTTGAGTGGAAGAGAACAGACTTGTTTAATCCCCGTCCAATTTCGCCCTTTACGTATTACGGAGTTTAATTATTTATTGCGTGATATTCGATGAATTATTCAGTTATTGGATTTAACTAAGTTAGTAGAATTAACTGCACACCTTATTAAAAGTTACACCCGTATTTTTATCTTCTATGCATTTTTAGTGGAAACGGTTGAACAAATTCGGATTGGGGCAGAACTAGCTTCATATAATATCATATAAAGATGACCATTATGGTATTGTTTATTATTTCCATTGTTTCTACTAGACATCGATCATTGTTTGCTCGTGATACTACACCATCAATCACCATGAGAATACATCGTCTGATGGACCTTTTTGTACATTTTTCCTTCTACTCGTGCTGTCTATTCAAGTCCTTTATGTACACAAGTAAATAGTCGAGAATATTTCTAATCTAAAGTGGACTGATAAGGGTAGCACGATTCGAAGATCACATGTAAACGAGGAGGAAACGGAAGCTGTTTATGTATAATAATAAATTTAAAAAACAATATTGGCCTTATTTCGCGTTGTAATGATGCACCTACATGGGGACGAGAGTTGGACAGACGCCAAATTTGGCTGGGTCTAACTGCTTTAGTTTCGTCAATACTTCATGGAATACCAACTTGGGACTGATTTAAAAGACTTTTATAAAACAAGAAATTTTTTTTATATTAAAGTGTGTATTTTTTTAATGAGAAGAGATGTTCTATACAGATTTAATGTGCCCTAGAAGTGATTAATTATTGATTAAATTTAAACTTAGTTAATTTACGTTAATGTGTTGGGGCGTTTTGGATGAGCGTCCGTGAAAAGCAGATCAAAGTGTTGATCTGAATAACGGAATTGAATTTCAATTAGGATAATTAATGGGCTGAATTTGCTTTTTCACACTTTTAAATAAATACTAGTAAAAAGTACATTATAAACTTGTTAAAGTAATGAGGGAAAAAGTGAGATTGTTCTTTTGATGCAATTGATTAAAAAGCTTTTATAATGAATGGGAGTCTGTTTTCCCTCTTGCTAAAATCGGTTGCACTAATTAATCAACAGAAACTTTTTCCATCTGCTTTTGTTCGGTTATGTTAAATTTCCAAAACTATTTTTGCGCACTCGGATAGAATAATAACTGATTTTTTTAATAACATGTTTGCAATTTAATTATAAATGTATATGCACATATAACAGTTTTTGGAAAAACATAGATGGGCAGATCTTGTAATTAGGCTATCAACCAGATGAATATTTGGATATAAATGATTTTTTGAAACCGCACAGAAACGAATCCATGTGCATGCAAATGATAAAATTAAATTGTATTCGTGGAATATTATCGTTTGTTTCAACAAATTTCTGGTTTAGTTTGATGGTTCAGAATAGAGGAGGATTAATCCTCTAATAAAATAGCCATCCTGAAAGTGGAATTGGTGGAGTTTTAGTGTATTGTGATAAAATGATATAAATGTATTTCTCGTTTTCGTTTCAGACTGACTACACGAGACATTTGGATGAGATGGTGAAAACTACTGAAGAATTGCTGTGTGTTACGATGCATGATTTGCTTATAAATGCAAGAACAGATGACGGATATGCGCTACTGATGCAGTGGGAATCATATTTGCAGACAAATGGTGAGAGAAAATTACATTTCTTTAAATTTCGTACACGCTTTCCTGCTTGTACTGTACTTACATACTCATTTTTGCTATATTAATGATTTTTATGAAAACGTTGTTAAATTTAATATCAATTTGGAAAAGTTTTTTTATTAAAAAGTTTTCAGTGAACCACAAAAAGCGCACCCACAATACATACATAAGTATATTTTTAATTAATTTTTCATTTAAACTTTAAATGGTTGTATAAACGAGTTTTATATCAAATTTAATTAAATATGTACATACATACATACATTATTACCTCTATACCTCGTAAATGCGGTTCTCCTTCACATATAATAATGATCCATTTCGAAATGAATTTTAGTAATCAAACATTAATTACATGCAATGGTATGCATATATCAGTTTTTGCCGAATAATGTAAATACTGTACTACTGTATAGTAATACTGTAATATCACCATTTTCAGGATTGACGTCAGAACGAACGATGGTAGAAGAAACGAAACTCTTTCAACGTAAATTACACAAACTAATTGAAATTTGGACGAAATTATTGGAATTCAATGCAAATCAGAAAAATCAACTTGTTACATTGAAAGAGAAAGCAAATGCGATTATAAAACAAGTCGAAAAGGACGAGTCGCTGAATGCAGGTGGAAGATTCGAATGGGTCGATTCGATTTTAATAAAGGTTCATATTTAAATAATACAACGTTATTTTTATAGTGCTACAATGTAATTTGGTTTTAGTGTTTACAAGAGGGCAATTGGCTGCTTGTAGACAATGTGAATCTATGTAATGCAGCCGTTTTGGATCGTTTAAACGCACTTCTTGAGCCAAATGGTGTGTTAACAGTCGCAGAACGGGGAATTGATAAAAGCGGACAAATGGTCGAGATAAGACCGCACAAGAATTTTCGATTGTTTCTCACTATGGATCCGAAAAATGGGGAGATTTCGAGGTAGGGGTGCAATTAGAAAAGTAGATAGCTTTACTTCAATAACAATGCTGTAAATGTATACAACACAGTTTATATTGAACACGAGTGTTCTATTAATGTCTTGTTTTAACTTGTTTTCTTTTCTAATTTAGGGCGATGCGAAATCGTGGCGTGGAAATCTATTTACTACCTGAGACACAGGGTGCTTCAGCTTTTAATCTCGACTTGAAAAGCTTAATCCACCTTAAAGGAATCCACAGTCCAAAACTGATAAAATGTTTATTAAAAATTCACCAATTCATTAGTGATCTAGTGTTAAGTGAAAAGCCTTCAATTAACGAATTATTACAAGCTTCCGAAAGTGTTGCACAACAATTAAATCACGATGTCGATTGTTTTGAGGCGATTTTCTTGTCAGTTGTTGAAATTTATTACAAGCAACGATCATCTTTGGAGTTTAACACAAACGATCCTTTAACGACTATAGAAAATAAGATCCGACAACTTGTTAACGAGGATTATTGCGACAATAATGAGATATTTTGCGAGAGTGTTTCATTAAAGAGTAAAAATATTCAAGTTTGTAGTTTGTTGGAGCAAGTTTGCCAGCAAAGTAGTCTTTTGCGGCAGCAATTTAATGAACCTAATAGGATTTTGAATTTTTTGTTAATGAATTTTTATGCGATGGCCAGCAAAGAAGATTTGAAGCTAAGACACGTGTATATGATGAAGAATGTCACACATAAAAACACAATGGAGCTTATTGATAGATTTTATAAGATTGTTTCGAAATATGCCAAGAAGAATGTGCCCACCGATCAAAAGTGGACTCCGGGCCTCTCCATTACAGATGAATGTGGAAGCAATAAATTAAATCTCGCTCTAAATATTGCGGCAAACTTTTCTCTGCACAAAAATTCCGTTGGCAGTGGAAAAATGAAGGGGAAACTTACCCTATTGGATTATATGTATGAGAGGCAAAAGAAAAATGTGGACGATAAGTTCGAAAATGTTGTTATAAACAAGTTTCTCGAATTAATTGCCACTTTTGATGAGTTTTTAAATGATTTTCCTTCAAATTTAGGCCATGTAAGCGATGAGAATGTTGTCCAGGTGGTTTATTTGATAATGTGGCGATTTTTATTCTTCAACTGTACTTCGGTGGACGTGAAAAATTGCACACCGACACGCCGGTACGATATTATAACGAATATAAATGTGCATTATAAATGGTTCGTGAAGAATTCATTGTTTGGGGTTTGTAAGTTGACGAATTCGGAAGTGCCTGTTAAATTATCCAGTCTGGTCAGTACTATAAACAGGCAGTTGGAGAAACAATTTTCATTGATGTTTAAAATGGGCAAAAACTATCAAAAGATCAATGATAAACCGAAACCGTGTACCAGTGAGCAGGAGTTGGAAATGCAGCAACAGTTTTTAGACATTTCGAATTTTTACAACTTGTTCGATACACGAAATGACTGTATTAACATCTTGAGCATATTCTTTGGGAATCCGCATTTGCATCAACATTTAAGCTGTCTAAAATCATCAGAAAGTATCGATCCGAAAGAAATAGATATGATTAAATGTGATCAATTGGAAAATGTTGACTTCAAGCAAAATTTGTGCTTAATAACAGACTTTTATAACCGAATTGCAGTAAGAAGAATTATTGCAACAAATCAACCCGATTTATTATTGTCGAATATTGTCTTGTCGACTAAACTGTCTGGTCAAATGTTGCGATTCAGTAAAAATCCAGACGATTTGAGTTTGGCACACGAAATACGAACGGAATACTTGCAATTTTTAATGAACTCCCCATGTGTAAGGCCAAATAAATATCTAAGAGAAGTCGAGGTACAGTTGAGTGCCTTTAATCCACACTTAACTTTTTACGTGAATTATTTACTTGCGAATGCTGATATGAAAGATGGAAGTGTTAGTCTGACTACACTTGGGAACTACAGAGATTTATTAAAGGAGCATCAATTTTTAAATAATGTAATCTGGAGTAACATGTTCCAACTTGCTGAGCCGGAGTACGATTATTTGTAAGTAGAAGCAAACTGTTGAATTTTACTTGAACTTTGAGAGGAATTCCCCTTGATAGTTATATTAAAATTGAATAGAGAGTTAATGTAAAACAATTCTAATTTTCAGACGCAACGAAAACAGTTACATAACACATAGTTTTGAAGGGTTCGTGAAAAAATTGGCACTTGCTTTGAATGTGTCTCTTTGTCACAATGAATCACTGGAGGAGATTGTCGAACAACTCATTGCATCGTTGAATGAAATAAAGACCGACGGTTTGTTAACGGATCCACGTAACCATTTGCAACAGTTCAGGCAGAAAATTGAAAACTGCCACTTGAGTTATATGAGATTATTGACTACAAAGGATTTTGATAAGCAGATAATGTTAATATCTGATTTATATATGGAGCTTGGATTAATGAAAGCCACTTTGAACTCGAAACTCTCTTTAATTGATCCATTGACAAAGAAAACGCTCAAGAAACAGTATGTTCACGAAGCGATCGATACTTTTAACGATATGAAAAAGTGTTATGAATTACAAAGTGAAATTTCTGGTGGCCCCATTCATTCATATTGTACTTGGTTGAGTGGATTAATTGAGAGGCTGGAAAAGAAGGGCGACGAATTGGGAAAAAGTGTCGCATTTCGACCGAAAACTCTATTGTACGAGGTTGTTTTAAGGGTAATGGCTATACCGTAATGAAAAAGTCACATTATGTAACCGCTCGTATTGTTTTCAGGTTGTAAATCATGGCTTCTCCACGATTTTAACGATGGACTTTGTTAACAAAATTGTCCATGACTTGAATACAGTCATAAATACGTTGCTCTCTGGAGAGGAGATTAATTTGAGTGAATGTAAATCGATTTTGAATCAACACGAATCGTCGACCATTAGCTATGAAAGTGTATTGAACGAATGGTCGAAATTTCGCGTTGGATTTCCTGATATTATAGAGCCACTTTTAAGTGATGTAGCCGAGTTTTTATATGGGTTTAAATTAAAACTTTCACTGTTAAGAAAACTCGTTATCGATTATGAAAGGCGGAAATACGATCAAAGTTTTTTAAGTAATTTTGTGCGATTGCCGACCTTAAATGAAGAGTGTAGCGATTATAGAGAACAAATTCAACGTTATTGTAGTAAGAATTGGAAAAATTATGTGGGAAATTTGGTGGAAAGTGAAGATTTTCCGCATGTTAAAAAAGAAGAGTGTTTCAGGTACGATTTTTAAGGATATGCAACCAGAAATTTAATGTAAATCTTTCGTTTTCAGGCTTTTAAAATGCGGTATTCAGGAAAGTTTTAATAACTGCGTCATTAATACAAAATCCAATGGTACCTTAAAGAGAGAATTGTTTAAGGACTTTTGTCTGTTGTTAGATGAATTAATATTTACGTGGAATAAACAGTTAGAAGACAAGGAACAGAAAAAAGTCGAAGCGGAAAGTTTATACAAAACCAAATCGAAATGTGAGAGTAAACCTGAATCAGTGGAGATTGAGGAAGAGATGAAAGTTTTATTTCCAAATTATCATGAAAAGGACTTTTCGGACTTTCAGCGGAATGTTGATTTGGCTGATGTAGATGAAGCAACAAATGAATCTCCGATTGAGTATGTGACTGTGAACGAGAAAGATTTGCAGTTTGTCATGGAATTACATAAGAATTTAGTAAAAAATTTCACAAAAACTGAATGGTTAAATTCAGAAAAAGATAAACGATCAAATGTAGATTATATTCAACCTTTAATGGACAAGTTTAGGACCTTTAAAAGGATTTTGGAGAAGACTATCCATAGTTTCGATTATCGGTTGGATAATAAGTTGATGGCAAGTTTAAATGTTCTTGTGGCAGTAGTAAGACAGCATGGAAACGTTTCAGATTTTGGTAAGATTTATAATTAAAGAAATTTCGATTTACTTTTTTTTATTTTTTAGTTGAAACAGGATCTCCCTCCAAAATAAGTAAAAAAGTACATGATTTTTATAAGGATTCAAATATTGAAGAAATAAAAGCTTCTTATCACATTCTTGAGAATTTACGAAAGCATGTGGAGACTGAACTATTAGAGAAGTGGCCAGATCAGCCTACGTTAAAATCAGTAAGGAATTCAAATTATTTTTAATGTGAATAAATAATTGACAAAATAATTTTTTAGATTATTGTGGTAATAGAACGAATTTATAACTTCGATATCACAAGTCCAATCTCCAGATTTTTGACCGGTTTTGAAATATTACTGACAAAATGTTACGAATGGGAGCAAGTTGCCCATTCTGGAGTCAGTTTGAGTACATTTTCCCAAGAACTAACCCAGCAAATCATTAGTTGGCGAAAAATGGAGTTGAGTATGTGGAAAGACTTATTGAATATCACGTATGATAGACTAAATGAACCTATTACCAAATGGTGGATTTATCTTTACAACATAATGTGCCAATTTATTGTTGAGAAACGATTTTCGAATGAAGAATTGATTGAGTCTCTCCAGTTGTTTATAACTCGCTCAAATCTGGCAGAATTCTACAGTAGATTACAGTTATTGTACATCTTCCACTGTCATGCTACTTACTTAGAAAGAACTAAGGAGTCTGAGAGTTTTGTTAAAATTTTATGGAATATGTATTGTTATTTCAATCAATTTTCACTAAACATCTCAAATAAGATCAAAGATTTGCGCGCACCTATTGAGAAAAAGCTTAAAGATTACGTGAAGATCGTCAGATGGAAGGACATTAATTACTGGGCGATTAAAGAAACTGTTGAAAAATCACATAAAACTTTGCATAAATTTGTGAGGGAATATCAAGATGTTTTGCAACAATCTGTGACACCGTTTTTGGTAAATGATACCAGTAAAGGGGAGAATACTGGTATTTGGGATCGTCCTCAACGACAGAATCCAAAAACATACCATTATACATTGGATCCAGATTCTTACGTCGCTAAAACAAGTCTTTCTAAAAGGGTTTCTGAAGAAAATGTATCTAAGAATGATTCTTATTTTGTGAAATCACGAAAGTTGTGTAAAGAAATCATTGGCTCAACTAAATACCCCAATTTGGTACAAAGTCTTGATGGTTTCGTCACAGATGTAATAGAGACAAGTAATCATCTACAGAAACTAGAAGTGAATACAAGTTTGACAAAAGAGAAACAAAAATCTCAAGCGAAAAACATTCAGCAGCAGAAACATCGCGCTTTGGCAGATTTGTTTAAAAATCTCTCTAAAATTGGCCTGTCTTATCGAACAGGAATTGTGGAAACACAAATTAAGAATCTGTCTGCAGACTTTTTAATTAAACCTATTGACCTAAATGCAAGTTTTAGTCATTTTGAAAAGAGGTAATAATTAACAAAATAAACCTAAAAATATGTTAACGATTTTTTTTTATTTACAGAGCTAACAATGAAAAAATTTTAACCATCTGGGACAGTTGTGAATCTTATTACTTAAAAAGTTTAATGCGTATTGATGTTTTGGAAACAGCATTAAAGAATCCAGCAGCTGATTTGGGGATTCAAAATATGGAGAAATGTAAAGGATTTGCAAATCATCTGATTGTACTAGCACAACAGCAAAAGAATACTTTAATCAATTCGACACGAATATTTTCCTACTTGAGTTGTTATGTGAAACATATTCAAGATATTTGTGATGGCAAACAGTTCATTCATATATCTACATACGAAAAACTCCAAACTGCGTTGAACAACTCGTCAATCGTTTTAAATCAATACAAAATTATTTTGGATTCGTGTCCTAATGAAGACGATTTCGTGAAAGAGTTACAACCGATTACACCCGCAATTTTACCTTCATCGCGAAATAATTTAATCAAAGTAAAACACGACAGTTTTTGGACACAGTCAATGGATTTAATTAACGGTGTATTGAATAGTGTACAGAAACTAAATCAGAATTTGACAAGACAACGAAATGAGTTCCCTGCTTTTGAAATCGGTTTAAATCAGCCGAAATACATTCCTATAACAGATATAAATCACATTCATAATGAAATTAGTGGCATTTGTACACGTTTACAAAGTTTATTAAACATTTTTGGAGATGGCAGCTTTTCTGAGAGTCTAAAGTGGTTGATTACTTCATTAAATAATTTCAATTTTGATGATGAAATTAACAGAAACGATGAAAGACTGAATATAGGCCAATGCAAGGCACTTGTTGATAGACTAATCAGCAAACAATTAATTTCGATTCAAGAAATGTACAAAAAATATGTAAAACCTTGTGAAACAGCTGACGAAGAGTCACTTATTTTACAAGAGAACCATTTAAGCAAAGAGTTATTAGCCAATTTGGAAAACGACTTTTTAATATTAAATTTAAAAAATATTTTCAAGGATTGCCAGAAAATCACGGAAATAATCTTTGATAGTCCTCCAAATTCGATTGATTCCTTTAAAAGTGTGATACAACAAATGTTACCACATCTTGAACAAACCCTGCTTTTATATCAATATTTTATAACTCAGCAAGTGTTATCGTATCGTCTTACTGTAAAAATGTCTTCCATATTATTAAATGTCTTCATCGAGCTGGTTTCGAAAGGATTTTGTGTGCCTCCTGAATTCTCTGACGAATTAGAATCGGAAGGTGTTAGTAAACCATCTGATGGTATGGGTTTGGGTGAAGGACAGGGAGAACGAGATGTCTCCGATCGAATAGAATCAGAAGATCAATTGGAAGACGCTCAACCAGCCGGTCAACAACAAGAGAAAGATCAAGAAGAGGATCCTGATTGTAAAGAGGAAGAGAAAGGTATTGAAATGAGCGAAGATTTCGATAGCAAATTACAAGACAAAGAAAAGAATCCTGATGATGAAGACACAGATTCAAACTCCGATGAAGAGGCTGATGAACAAATGGGTGAGACGGATAAAAATGCTGAACAGTTGGATAAAGAGATTTGGGGTTCGGATGATGAAGAAACGAATGAAAACCAGGAACAAAAAGAGGATGAGGGTAATAAAGGAGAGAAACAAGGTGAGGAACAAATGGGTGCAAAAGATGAAAAATCAACGTCTAATGAAGAACAAGAGGATAAAGACAGTAAAGAGGAAAAAGAGAAAACTGAAAAAGAAATTAATGAAATGGAAGAGAAGGAGTATGATGATGAACAAGTTGATCCCTACCATGGCAATCAGCCAGAGTTACCTGAACCAGAACCTATGGATTTACCAGATGATTTACAGTTAGATGACGGACAAGAGAAGGATGAACAGCAAGAAGAAAATCCCTTTGATATCGATTCGATGAAAGAGCAAAATGCAACTGACGAACTTGACAAAGATAAAGACGAAACTGGAGAGGAGAATCAAGAAAACGATGAAGTTAAAGAGTACAGCAGTGATGAAGAAGAAATTGATAGAAATCAAAATGACGCTGAAGAGGGTCCAGAAGAGAATGAAGATAAAGAAGAAAAAACGGAAACCAATGACGAACCCAAAGAGAATGCCGAGGAAATTGAAGAGAAAGCCCCCGAACAGACAGATTTGGACCAGGCTCAAAGCAAAGAAAATAATATCGAAGCAATGCAAGTGGAAGACACTGCCGCACCCGACAAAACGCAAGCAAATCAAGCTGAAACCGCTCAAAATTCAAATGAAACAATTGATGAATTATGTCAGGAAGATAATCCCGATAAAGATGGTGTAGGACAGTCCCAAATGGAGGAAAGTAAAACTGGACACGCGACTGCATCAAATCAAAGTCAAGTGGATGCTCCTCAAGAAAACCAGGAGGATGAAATACCAAATAAGAAACAAAAACCTGGCGAATCGAATTCTAAACGAACGTTAGGTGACATAAATGAACCAGTTAAAAAGAAATTGAAAATGATGGAGAATGAACAAGATCAGTCCACTGAGGAACAATCGGAAAATGCTGAAATGTATCAACATTTGGAAGATGCAAACGAAAAGTCAGATCAGGTTTTAGATGTGGCTACAAAAGAGCAAGCTGAAGAACAGAAAGTTCAAACACTAGACGAAAAAGCAGAGGATAATAATGTTGATGAAATAGATGATTTATTGGAAGATGAAAATAAGGATGAAGAAATGAAAGAAGGCGAAACAGTTCGTCCTGAAAAATCGGAAAGTAACAAAGAAAAATTGAATTCCAACAAGAAACAACATCCCGAAGGTGAAATTTTAGAAGAGATTCAACAAGTTGAAGTAGACGGAGAAATTATAAAAACTGAAACCGTTGCAAGGAATGCTGAGACTACTTACCATACTGACTATAGAATGTTATTGGAATCCACTGCTGAAAAACTTACTATTGAAGAATCCAATCAGTTACGATTAGAGGTGGAGAAACAACTTAGTTGTTGGTCGGAACCGCCTTCAAATGCCGAAGCCGAACAAACTTGGCAGAAAATCTCTTCAGTAACGTCATCAATGGCTCAAGACTTGGCCGAGCAATTACGATTAGTGTTAGAACCAACACAAGCAACGCGTTTGAAAGGAGACTACCGTACAGGACGACGAATAAATATGCGAAAAATCATTCCGTATATTGCGTCACAATTTCGAAAGGACAAAATTTGGTTAAGAAGAACAAAACCAGCGAAACGAGATTATCAAATTGTGTTGGCGATTGATGATTCTTCCAGTATGGCTGATAACCATTCCAAAGAGTTGGCCTTCGAGAGTGTCTCTCTCATATCAAAAGCTTTGACTCTTTTAGAAAGTGGACAACTGGGAGTTGTTAGTTTTGGGGAAGAATGTGAAATTTTGCATAATCTTGCAGATCAGTTTACTGATCGAAGTGGAATTAAATTATTGCAAAAATTCCAATTTGGCCAGGATAAAACGTGTGTTGGTAAATTGGTAGATTTTGTTAGGGAAATGTTTGCTCAAAGTAGTGCTGTCTCCAATGCTCGTCTTCTGGTTATTGTTAGTGATGGACGAGGTGTTTTCTCGGAAGGTGAACAATCTGTTAAACAGTCAATACGTCGTGCCAAATTATCGAATATTTTTATGGTTTTTGTTATTATTGATAATCCTGAAAGTAAAAGTTCAGTTTTAGATATTAGGATACCAGTTTTTAAAGACGGGAAATTATTGGGGATCGATTCTTATATGGACGTGTTTCCATTTTCGTTTTATATTATTTTAAGGGACATTAACTCGTTGCCAAATGTTTTAAGCGACGCTTTAAGGCAATGGTTTGAGGTGATTTCGAATTTAGATAAGATTTAGATGTTATGTATTATCATTCTCTATAAAAATGTTTGTAAAATTAATATTGTATACATAGTTGTTTTTTTTTAAAAATTTGAAATAAATATACTTTAATATAAAAAAACGTGAACTCTATTTATAAAACTCTTATAAAATAACAAATACTCTATAAAAATAACAAATTATGAATCGTCTCTCTAAAAATCGCTTATTGATAATAGAGAGAATTTATTATTTGGATCAATCATAATATTCTCTTCATCTGCGTGTGTACTTTCAGCATTTACTTCATTATCTTCATTCACTTCTTTTACATTTTTCTTTTTCCGTCTCCTTTTATTCGATGACTTAACTTGAACACCCAAATTTCCTATTAAATCTTTAGACACTACAAATTTGAGTAAATTCAAAACAGTTGGCGATTTACGTAGAAATGAGTCGAAGTAAGTGTTAAGATCTCGACCAGCTAAATTTAATGTCATATTATACAAAAATGTTCCATCAATAAAATCACAGACAAGGATATTCTGAAATGGACGATTTAATAGTGAATTTAAATGTTTTATATACAATAAGGCACTTTGAAATTGTGCATAAGTATGCACTACTTTCCGATTAAACATTTTAACATATTGTCGCATTTTCATATCCATTTGAAAGTAGTTTATCAAATCACTTAAACAATACAAAGCATCGTTTTTGGTAATAGCTTTAACTGAATCGGCAAAATTGGCTTTAGGCTCAGGAATTTTGGCAATTTCAAGTGTCAGAATTATTGAAGAATACTTTTTTGTGTATACAGTTGTTGACCGACAATATCCGGCTAATGGATCGACATAATTAATATAAATGGCACATAAACATAAAGAAAGCACATGGGGAAGCTGTAAGACATTCTTATTAACTAAATATTTTATAGTGATTATAAAAATATGCCAAGAAGGGGGATATTTAGACAAATCCACGATCTCATCGATATTAACAATGTACATAAAAAGTTCTTTACGTTGATTTAATGTTAAAGTCTGGATTTCCTTAAAAGTAGGCAGATTTAGTTCACAAACAGGCAAAACGTACCGTTTGACATTCTTATGATCATCACGTCCATAAGCTAAGAGCTGTTTTCCTTTGAGGTTTGTTAATATTTTATACATTGCAGCGATTATATCAAAACTAACTGAATGCGAAGTGATTTCTCTGTCATTTTCAATTTGGGTAACACAGTAAAATCGATTTATGGACAACATGTCCATAAAGCAAGAAGGATATAAGACTTTCCGAAAGTTTTCTCTAAAAATGTCATCAATAGGAAAATTTTCTATACTTTCCTCTTCACTCTCTTCATCTGAGTCTCTCAGAAACTCTTCAGAATTATCTAAACTTTCATTATTATTGACTTTGTTCACTTGAGCATATTTTTCTAGTATATATTCTAAATAAGGACTTTCTTTCAGAGTGTATCCATCCATAATGGCGAAAATAATCTTACGAATATGCTTTCTTTTGGGTTCTGGAAAGCATTGGACTATTTTGTCGATTGCACTCTGGACTGTTTCTTGCTGTAGCCAATGTATTAACCCCTGTATACCGTCTTGACTCATTCCCAAATAAAAACTACGAAAAAATGGCGTAAACTTCTGTCTGGTAATGTAATCATTTCCCAATAAAGTTGCAAATAGAGGCAAATGTGCTCTGGTTAGTCCTTTCGATTTTCTTAGAAATCTTTCCATGGAAAACTTCTGACAAGCAATATAATAATACGACGGGGAAGCATTCTTACGTTTATTCTGATCCAAAGTATCAAATGGGATATAATCAACGTCGAAAATGAAATAATCTGAATCCAAACTTAAAACAGGACATTTTAGTTCTCGGGCAATGCTAGCAGTATCATTGTCCGCTTCGTAATCGCACTGAACACACTTGATGTTCAATTTCTGTACAATGTCCTTAAATAGTTCATTTGTAAATAAGGGGTTTAAATCGTAGTACCCTTCAGTAACAGCATTCAAATTATGTGCAGTGCTGATTCGGTTTCTCATTCTGTCGAATATTGTCTTAAATTTACGTGGTTCGTATCCACCATCAAAAACCACAAGAGGGGTGACATTGCATTCAGATAATATATTGAAGAAATTATGTACCACTCGAGCATATTTATCATAATCACCATTAAAACAATCATTGGCTTTACAATGATGAATGTACAGCTGAATTGCTGCATTACATCCATCCACAACTAAATAACAATCGTGCAATTGATAAGATTCCATAAATCTATTACTTTTTATGTATGTGGTTAGACCTCTTATCCCCATTTTGAAGGAATATGTTCTAAAAGTAAATGCTAATTAATTTACGTAATTAAAATATATATTACCTTACTTTTATTTCAATTTCCAGGTACAAGAAGTAAATACGTAAACACTATTTAGATGTTTACAAAATGATAATGACAGCACCAGCACTACCAACAGTGTGAATTGTGATAAGTAGTTCTAATAAACAACCAGTGTGAACTGGCAACCCGAGAACTGGATGACCCAGCACCAACGATCTGACGACAAATCGGATAAAAATTTTTTATGGAAAATTGCATTTTCTCGAAAACGGTAGGGTGTCTCACCTTGCTGTTTTCACCATTCGATTGTACGGTACAAGATACATATAATTAATCTGTTTTTATTATTCAAATCGCCGTCAAAAGATTAGTTGCGGAGTGAAAACCCTCTGAAAATAGGAAAAATCTCGTTTTTCTGGAAAACTGTTAAGTGACGCACCTTACAACTTTCACCATTCGATTCTACGGCAAAAATACATACAACAAGCTTATTTTCATTTTTCAAATCGTTGTCGAAGAGGTGGTTGCAGGGTGAAAACGCTTTAAAAACATGGAAAATCGGGTTTTTCTCGAAAATTGTTAGGTGTTGCACCTTGCAACTTTTACCATTCGATTCTATGGCAAAAATACATACAATAAGCTTTTTTTCATTTTTCAAATCGCCGTCGAAGGGGTGGTTGCAGGGTAAAAACCCTTTGAAAACATGGAAAATCGGTTTTTTCTCGAAAACTATTAGGTGTTGCACCTTGCAACTTTCACCATTCGTTTCTACGGCAAAAATACATATAATAAGCGTATTTTAATTTTTCATATCGCCGTCGAAGGGGTGGTTGCTGGGTGAAAACCCTTTCGAAATATGGAAAATCGGGTTTTTCTTTAAAACTGTTAGGTGTCGCACTTTGCAACTTTCACCATTAGATTCTACGGCAAAAACACCCCTTCGACGGCGATTTGAAAAATGAAAAAAGGCTCGTTGTATGTATATTTGCCATAGAATCCAATGGTGGATTCTATGGAAAGTTGGAAAGTGCGACACCCAACAGTTTTGGCGCAAAACGCGATTTTCCATGTTATCAGAGGGTTTTCCCCCGGCAACTACCCCTTCGACGGCGATTTGAAAAATGAAAATAGGCTTATTGTATGTTTTTTTGCCGTAGAATCCAATGGTGAAAGTTGCAAAGTGCGAAAGTTCTGGGGTTGCCAGTTTCACACCGGCAATTCAAATAAACTACGGGATTAGCTACAATGTTGTGATGATGTGACTGTTTGGTTGCCGCATTTCAAATTGCAAAATATTCAAAGAAATAGATTTAAAAAAGTGCGCCGAGTTTATTTCTTACTTCCTCTCAAATATTGATCTCTATTCTGATTTAAATATTCCAGAGATACTATTTGATCAAAATAGTAAACACTGTGAGTATCTACATATACTCGTATCTAAACTGTTATAACGGAACGGTAATACGTAGGTATTGCAAATATAAAGTAAACATTCGAAGCCCCTAAATGATTTTCAGTAACAAATAGTAATTGTCAGCGTACCTAATATTGATCCAGATTAGATATAAGTTTTATTGGTTTCTAATATTTTTATATATTTAAAGGTACAGCATTTGTTATATGAGTCCGCCAAGTATGAATCTATAAACTAGGGGCACATCACATATGTATTATAAATGAAATGAATTGAATGCGAAATATCAATTAATGCAATTATCAACATTCATTTACGCAATTATTATTCCAAACCACAAACCGAGTTAAACTCAGTTCATACCTATGCAAAAAAATTGAGAGATTTTTTTATGGAAATGCATGATTTCAAAATCATTATATAAGATGACCATGTACCCAATTAATTTAATAAATCCATGGCGGTGTATGCATATATCACCTTTATAATAATATATTCAATCAAATATTTCTTAATTCTTACAACGCGCGCATTTATTCGACGACAGACTTTTTGATTGTATTCAAAACTAATTTATCCCGTGTATTAGGAATAATGGTTTTTATCTTTTTGTGATAACATTTTATTGCTTTACGACTGTTATATATTTATTTGGCACTATAGTGTTAACGTGTGAAGTATTTAAAATTAGAAGTGATCATAATGAACGAGTTACTCTTAGTAAGAATTAAAACTAATTTTTTACAACTTACACCCTTATACATGCACATTTTTCCTTCCGTTTTCATAGAAACTCCCGTTATTCTGCACGATTCTCATTATTGGCTCCTATGGTCATATTATAAAAGTTAACGATGAAAAGTCGCCAGTTACTTTGGAAGAGTTTCTAACGGGCTCATTTTCCACCAAGTCCTGGAACGCATCTTGGATCTCTGGTAAACAAAATTCCCTAAATGTTCATGATAATTTCATTTATTATTTATTTCGAATGGTGGCCCAATCCCACAAATCGTACTCTTATTATCTAATTAAGTGTGTCTGCTGATGGATAAAAAGGCAATTAAAATGTTAAGCACCACAATTAATTCATAAATGGGTGCTGTCTAAAAACAATGATTGTAGTTTGGATCATTCAAAATAACAGCGCCCATGCAAATACTCTCAAATACAATTATTTGCAGAACAACAACAACAACATTATTATAAATAATATATGTATTTCCGGTGAATAATCCTCGTTCAGTTTTTAAACTAGACTCGGTTGTTTTTCCGCAAAAAGTTAATCTACTTTGCGGAGAAATGAATATTATTCATGTTGTGTTGCACTTGGTGGCTTCAGCGGATTTACTTTGTGATGCACGCTTTTTATTTAACAAAAAATTTCACTTGTTCGAACTTTTGTCGGGTAAATTTTTACCAAATGTCTGGAATGGCACTTGGATCACAGGTAAAAATTGCGTTCAAAATAAATCATCTTTAATTTCCTATGGCTTACCTGCTTATCACCTCAGAACTCTTTTATTCCAGACACGGATTTAATGTACAAATGTGACAGTGATATCTGCAAATTCAATCTAATCGAAAAAGAATCGGAAGTACTCCTTAATGGCAGTTTGCTGGTAAGAAATCGGACTTTCCAATAACAATTTGCAAATAAATTTCGATTTAGGCCAGTTACCAGGGAGCAGCAGTTTCATTTTCTTACGATTTGGAGCTCGTTTTAATAAAGTACAATGTTACTTCGGTGTTTCGGCATTCCACAACTGCCCAATATTCCATACTAGTACCGAAAAATAGGTAAAATCACGAGAAAAAACAGTCAAATCGTTTTTTACATGCAAATTTCGATTCCAGCACCACCATCGACCTGCATTCCAAAAAGCAGCTTCAACTGGTGCGAATTTCATCCACCAACGGCATCGCGTACGTCTACGAAAGAAACATCTACTATTTACCATCGGTGAGCGAAAGTGTGGCCCATCAGCTTACAAATGCCCCCGAAAACGATACAATTTACTTTGGTGTTCCCGATTGGGTGTATGAAGGTAGGAACAAACGCCTTTTTTTAACTGATTTGCATTTTCCCTGTTTTCTTGAATATTTCGTGCAGAGGAGGTGTTGGGCAGTGGTTCAGCGATGTGGTTTTCACCAGATGGCAAATATTTGGCCTATGCCGAATTCAACGACAATAAATTGCCAGATTTCCGTTATTTCGTGTACGGCGAACCGGGCTCCCTGGATGATCAATACCCCAAAGAGGTCTCCATTAAATATCCCAAGGTGCTTATACTTCCGCAATAAAGTTAACGTTAATGTCTAATATGTGTTCTTTTTGAAGGTGGGCCAACCGAATCCGGTTGTAAATGTCCATTTAGTCAATTTAGAGTCATTCGAAACAATTTCATTAGATTTACCAAAAGAAGCTGACGAAACTGTTAACGATTTTATTTTGTACGATGTGACCTGGATTTCAAACAAAGACATTTCTTTAATTGTATCAAATAGAGTACAAAATCGGGCTACATTGCTGGCGTGCTCGTTAAATGGCACTTGTATTGACGAGGCCCATTATACGGAAGTAAATGGTTGGCTGGATCCCCTCATTCCCAAGTTCTCCAAGGATGGTGCGAAGAGATTGGAAATTTTACCACAACAAGAGGGAGAGGATCGGTTCGATCATCTCGTGTTGACGGACAGAGGGACGAACGTTTCGGAACGGTTAACTTTTGGGCCTCGCATTGTCAACGCCATTTACGGCTTTAATGAGGAAACAGGGTTAATGTGAGGAAAACAGGAATAATTATTATTTATCCGTTAGACTGGAAAAAATTTCTTTTCCGGGTTCAATGGTTTCCGGTCTAGCGATGTAATAGAAATATTAATAACAGAAATACTCGTATCTACAGTTTTTTTATTATCTTGTAAATTTTTATAGATACTATGGAGGGTCATTAAACGACACGCCTGCACAACAGCACCTTTTCGTTGTGAATGCACTTACAAAGGAAGACAATTGCATTACGTGCAATTTTAGTGCTCCCATTGACGATTGCAAATATGCTGCGGCCGATTTCAGTACGGATCTCTCGTTTTATGCGAAAATATGTCGCGGTAGAGGTCCCCATTTCATCGAAATTGTGAAAACGAACAATGTATTGTGCTCACTAAAACAAACTCCTTCAAACTAAATAGATTTTCCGTGTTTACAGGATAGCGATCGGTTGATTTGGGAGGACAATAGTCTGCTTAGAAACAAATTAGCTGCCAAACAATTACCAGTTGTAAAGGATCTGCAAGTGCCATTAAGTGATGGGTTTGAAGCGCGAGTTCGTCTTTTATTGCCTCCCAATTTGAATGAGAACGCCAACAAAAAGTATCCGGCAATAGTTTACGTGTAAGAAATTTGCTTACTCTCCTTTTCCCTATGGGGGGGGTCTTCAACGCATAAACTTATAGTCGAATTTTAAAGTTATTTAAATGTGGACTGTGACTTTCAATTTAAATTTTAGGTATGCAGGACCGAACTCGAACGGAATCAGCGATGCCTATTCATCTGGCCTCCAAAACTATCTCGTTACGTCCAGAGAATACATTTACATTTACATCGATGGCCGTGGTTCCGGTCGTGACGGGAAGAACAAAATGTTCCAAGTTTATCGACATTTAGGTACAGTGGAGATAGAAGACCAATTAACTGTTATTAAGTGAGTCAATTAGAGTTTGGCTGGAAATTCGCACAATTATCATCATCATCGTCATGTTGCAGATATCTTCAGCGGAATTTGGCGTACATCGATGCGGAAAACACTGGCATATGGGGTTGGAGTTATGGCGGTTTCTCCGCAGTGTGGGCCCTTGCCAAGGACGATGAAAAGTTACTAAAATTCGCATTATCCGTTGCACCAGTTACGAATTTTATTTATTATGGTGAGAGGGTTGTGGAAAGTGTTGTTTAATTGCGTGAAAATTTTACCACTTAAATTATGAAACGTTCACCTTTCACAGACACTATTTACACGGAACGGTACATGGGTCTGCCTACAGAGGAGGACAATTTATTGGGCTACGAAGGTACGGACGTGACGCGCGCTATAGAAAAATTAAGAGGAAAATCCTACATGTTAATACATGGAAATGCGGACGATAATGTCCATTATCAGCAAGCTATGCTCTTGTCGAAAGCCTTGGAATTAGCTGATATCCAGTTTAGACAACAGGTATTACATAAAAACGATATTTTTTCCGTTAAATTTGGGTTGTGTGGTGGCTTAATGCCGTTTTGGGCTTTGTTTACAGAGTTATCCAGACGAGAATCACTCCCTTTCGCACGTTAGTCGCCATTTATATCATACGCTTGATCAATTTTTCGCTTACAATTTCCAAAACGCTACAATGAAATAAAGTGGAAGAGCGATCAGCACGCAGTATTATGAAATTTATTGATAAAAAATGTGTTTTTCTTTTAATTAAAAAAAATTGTGAGTATCTTCAAGTAAAGTTAATTTTGTATTGAGATTCAGCTGCATTTTTTGCGCATATCGTTTAATGTTTTTAAATTACATTAAAAATTACACAAAATTTGAATTGGAATTAGACACGCTACGAAATCCATAGGCGAATCTATATAGCTGCCAAAGCAACTTTGTACGTGCACCCTTGCACACATAAATTTCCCGCCAGACTTTTTTATTTTCCTTTTATCTTCGATAGTTTAAAAATAGCTGAAAGCCTCATGAATACCCACCTGAGATAATTTTATTATGGCAACGGATTATGAAGTTCAGTTTTAATCTTGCATTAGTTAAGTTTTTTAATTTTCCTAAGTGCTACTGAAAATAGAAAAACACTATTAAAAAACAAATAGAACTAATTTACAACTAAAAACTCCGTATCATTAAATTCGGTGTAGTTAATGAAAGTCTCTAATAATAATCATTGAATTCATTCCTACGCAGTAATCAAATTAAATTCAACACTACGACTAGTCGAAAAGTTTCCCTTGTGTCTCTTCTAAAAAGTTAACACTCAGAAAATTTCCCACAGTGATGCAAAATGGACCAGTTATAACAATACGTATAGACAACAGAATCTGTTGATAAACAAGCGCCCATTCAATGTAAAACTATTCTGGAAAACTTTTGCGTTGTTTAACTATGTAGTTTACGTTAGCTACAAATTGTTTGGAGATTTTATCAAGATTCCCGCTGTTCAAGGCATTAGTTTAAAGCGTTCGGTGTTGTTTCGAGGATGGCTTCGATTGTTCAATTTTTCATATCTTCAAAAACGAAACTTTCGCTTCAGGAGTTTATGAAATGTTTTAACTGATAGGCGTATTCAATTAGTACGAATGGAATGAAAAACGGCGCTATTTAGTTGCACACACAAAACAATCACAGTGGGAATCCGTTCATTTACATATTGCGTGCATTTTTCCGAATAAATTTCGAACCGATAAGAGCGGCCCATAAAAAATGTTAATGAAATCAACGTCCATATATAGCGGACCTACCCCCCAATTAAAGCAGACATTAACGAATATTTCCTATTAACGTTTCCACTTGTGATAAACATAAACAAACAAGAAGAACGACACATTTACCATTAACTTATGATTTATAGCAATATGTTTTCGGGTAAATTTTTTTTCAGTCTCTCTCGATGTGATGACTTTCGACGAAAACACATTTGTTATCTCCCATACGACATGTAGGATTGCAAAAGATAGACATTTATGCAAACGTACCCGTTAATATTTCATACTATATATTCATATTTAAAATTTCTCCGTGAGAAAAACAAGCCGTCAACGGCGTTATGAGGATGGGTATTAATAATTTGGCAGTGATTGATTGAAGGGAAAAGTGTATTTTCATTCAATAATTTTCGCCAAACCACAAACATTAGTTACAGATATTTTATTAAGCGACGAAATGCGTAACAGGACCGAATTGGCAAGAAAAGAGGCTTCTCTTTAAGACTCTTTCTCATTGCACCCCCAAATGCACACGGTGCAAATATTCAATAAACACATTGAGCGGTTTTCCATTCTTCTTGAGAGGAGCGCGCTTTCAAGTGCAAAAAGGACTGCTTTTGATGATAATTTTCGTTTATATGATAAGGAGTTGTACAAATATCCGCAGGGAGCGCTGCAGTTGTGGCGTCCCGGCGAACCCTGATGCAGTATTCGACCGGTACCGGGACACGATGCACAGCGTCGCGACGCCTAAGCTCGCCAAACCCATTCTAATACCTGTTTAGTGATATGTATCAGTGCTAACTTAATACTTATTATGTTCACTTGTGCTAGTTTTGTCCGGTCCTCCCAGAAACTAAGCCTCCAAGTAGCCGGCTTGAGTGCGGACTTTCATCTCATCAGATAGGAAAGGTAAGTGATGTGGGGGGTCGGTCCGGGGGGCGACTGCCTCCCACAAAATTCCTATCATTTGTTTATTAGATTTGAATGATCGATTGGAAAACCGTCCATAAAACTATAGTATATTGCACTTTGTTTGATAGTTTTGAGGATTTGCGCCACTTTATCTATTAATTAATATCCATGTATGCTCACGAGATTATGGTCTAGTCGAGAATGGAACCGCAGCCCTCGTATTTTAATTATTTTCCTACAATAATAATCAAGTACAAATATATTGTGTTTGTGTGAGAGAAAAGGTTTTTGGGCAAATTATATTTTCGCAGTGTAAGAGGGATAACGTTTTGTTCGGTGGATTAAAGGCGACAAGAGATTTGTGGTTTGTGCTGGAAACTTTTTCCGAATAAGTTTTAATTAAAATAGAGTTAAACTGGACTTGATGGTTTCTTCTCCTACTCTGCAAGTTATTGTACGATGAAATTGTTTTTCGATGCGTTCTTCTGGAATGTTTATGAAAATGGGATTAGGGAACTTACTTTTCGTTTCACAAAAACTTTTCTTCATCTTTTTATTGTTGCGCTACAAAGTCGAGGTGATGTTGGCTACAAATTAATCATTTCCCTTATGGCCCGATGTCAACCCTTTTTTCATCTAAGACGGTGGTCCATTTAGCATGCACTTCTTGGCGGTTTTCTGGCGAATTTCGGTGGCATTGAACCTGCGACTCAAGAAAAAGATCATTAATTTTAATTTACATGATCGGAGTAAGTGAAGGTCTATTATAATAAATATTGGCAAGTCGAGTGCGGTCTCATCAAGTGTAATTGTTTTTCGGTTTTGGAAATTGATAAATGATGGTAGGTTTAACGGTCTTATTATTTTTCACTGCTCTTAATGAAAACAGTTTAAAATTAATTACGCGATTAGGTATTTATAAACAGGTCTACAGGTCATTCTGAATTCGACAAGGTAGATAGTGGAGATACTTACAAGGCACATCCCCGTGTCCTCTCGCCACTTTATAGGGTTCTCCAGGTATTTGGAGGCAGCAAACTTTGAATACTCAATGTTGTAGTGCGAACTTGTGTTTAGTTGTTGTAAATCCGTATATTGACGAGGAATGAGGGAGAAACTTGAAGCCACTTTGCACCAGAGAGAATGTTTACCAAAATAAATGTGTGAGAAAGAAGTACTAAGAAAACAAAAGGTGTTACATGTGTTATAAATTATCTCGTTCACATCTCAAGTTGCTCAGTTACTTTTCTATTTGTATTTGGGAAAACTTATATGAGCATCATAAAATCAATGTTTCATTCTTAAATGGTATTAGTGGTGTTTGTTTTACGAAAGACAGATATATGTGACCTATCACTATTACACTTGAGCCTATATCGTATATATTTAATGTGATTGAAACTTTACCTATACCTTCGGTATTTTTATTTATCTAATAGGAGCAGGAGCTATATATGAACTCATGTTTGTCCAATCGATTTTTGCTTTTATTTGCAATACTATCTCTTAAATCAACCACTAAGAATTTTATATGGAAGCGTTAATGATTTTAATTTTCTAAAAGCATTGTAATTTAATCACTTCCACTATCGATATATCTGTTTCATAGGGTTTAATTGATTATATCCGACTAGGGGGCTTATTATGGCTGATTTTCAGAACGAATTACACGTTTGTTTACCGCAGATTTCAGGAACGACTGAATGATTCTTCAGATTCTAAAATTACACTGAAAGAAAACATGGGATTGACCTTATTTTGTAAGAGAAGCCTTTGAGTTTGCTGAGATTCTCTTTTCGATCCCGTTGCTGAAGTAAAAAACCCAATTTCCAAGGTCCTTTTTAGGACACAAACGTGTATTTAGATGCCACATAATAAACTTAACTGAACATAAATCTTCTCATTAATTCTGCTCTGTTAGAAACCAAACATTGGATTTTATAATGATATGCCTACCCGTCGACTGTCAGTAACGTGACGTTATAAATTTTGCAAAATAAGTTATCAAATCTAAAGTTGTAGGTATCCGACTTGATATAGTTTTCAGTAAACTGTCAAAAACAATTTCGCTTGATTTGGGTGGATTTAGCGAACTTTCGCTTGACTAAACTAATATATTATTTGAAATATGGAGATGCTTTAAAAAATGTTAGAGCTCTAATAAAATGGATAAGATCAATTGATCTCTTCAGGATTAAACTGTTTATGCAAATTGATCGGGAGAAGTATAGCTAGGTCGATAGGTATAATAAAATTTCGTGGAGTACAGTTGAAAGCGTTTCACTTACACTTCGGAGAACAATCCGGAAAAATAACGTGCATCGTCAACTTTTCATGTGTCGAAAATGAAAATTCAATGTGCAACCATTCGGAAAAGAATTTTTTATTTCTCTTTCCTTTCGTACCTTGTACACTTGAAAACCTGAAATGATTCTTTACAAAATATTTAATTTCATGTACCTATTCAAAATATTAAAACTTACTGGATTTAAATGTACCTATGCAATATGAAACTGAGCGCAATTACACATTCCATCCGAGATTCTGCGGACGTTTTCCTGTTATAGTCATACCTTTCTATTATCCCTTGTGTACAATGTGCGGATTTATGGCAGAAACTGTTTGCTGTATTTTTATCACGACCCCCGTAAAAGACGCCTTAATGTGACTATGAACAACGTGCTAATATGATTTATATTTAAATCTATTGGAAAAGTTCGTTAAACGAAATTAGGAAAAAGAAGAACTCTCGATTTGGTTTCATGTGGAAAGTTTGTGGACTGAAGTTTCAAGCATAAACCAAGAAATAATTTTTCATATTGGCACATATATCAGGAAAATTTATGAATATTTTGTCCGCACATATAAGAAGGGGCTTTTTGTGAGAAAACAAGTTGAAATTGTAATGCGCTGAATAATGATAAAAGAGAAAGAGGAAATCCCTTATAAAAAGGGCAAAAGACAGTGCCGGTGCTGTGTGGAGAATAAACGAGTGGAATTGTATGGAAAGCGTGGATTTTGAAGAAAGAAGAGTGATTGCAATTTGAATTATATACCTTCGGCTTTTCAATTACTTTGAGGTCTGAAAAGGAGGAAAAAACACTTAATATCCATTCCAGCAGAATTCTGTGAAAGGTGCACGTTTAAGAGAATATTGATGACTTATCAGAGTCGCACTTATTTTATAACTGCAGTGTTTTCCTTTTTCCTTTGACGCATTTGGCATTCCGGAGCTGTAAAACAACAGTAAAAAGGGCTAGTCTTTTGCTCGCTATCACAAGTAGGTAGGTATACCTACATATACATTTCATATTATTTACTTTGTACATTTACATGAAAACGAGAACGAAATCTCGAGCAAGACATTTTTGTCGTCTTATTTTATTTTAGAAGAAAATGTAGGGAGGTTTTTATTTCAATTCCAGGATAAATAAATCAACGCCTTTCCCTCTCTGAAATTAATATAACGTTTTAATCGCAACAAGTGCATTAACAGAAAAAAATCTAAATAAAAACAATTTAATTTGTAGGCCTAATGGTCATTATTGGACTAATAAATGAACCTGCACGAGACACATTTGTAAAAATAGACATAAACTGTTCAGTTGATTTATTTGTGTTGCTTGCTAGTCAAACGTTGTATCCTGTATAAATCATAAATTTTCAGGTAATTTCCTTCAGGCCACATGTATTTATTATGATTGGTTTGTTGGAGGCGGTTTGCAAAAAGGTGTGCCCTAAAACCAGTTAATCCTTTACACAACTTCTACTACTAATTAATAAAAGTTGCTTTTGGTGTGTTGTGCGTGACCGACACAATATTTTCTGAATTCGAGCGTGATTTCCACATCCACATCATATAAACGCGAAGGCATATTTATCCTTTGCACAATTTAATTCTGTTTGTCTATTATAACTTAAATCACATTAAATTGCACCACACAAAATAACTGTCATTTCGGCTATGTTCTGTATTCAAGGAAGGAAAATCGATCGTATTTAAAATCTTTATTTTTAAATACAACCACAGCAAATGTTTGTTTATTTTCTGGAAAACACTTTACGCGATTAATGCAGTAGCAAGAGAAAATACAATTTTAAATTTTATTGATACCTTTTATGCCCCGACCACAATTGGCATTCCAGAGAAGAAGAAAAACTGAATGTTTAAAGAAAAAGACAATTATTTCTGGATGTAAGCCAGATAATAATTCTTATTTCTGTAGTTATTTTCACGGTGAACATACATATAAATAAACGTGACAATTTTAGATGATTTCATTTCGTATAGAAATCAGAATGATTCTCAAGAAAACGAGAATTGGGTGAAGGTTGATGGCATTAGAAAGATCTAGTTTTTTGAACTATAAAAATAAAAAAAATTGCATAATTCATACCGTCTGTTGGACCGTAAGTTTTCGACCAGAAAACAACGAAACCAACCCATTTTCCAACAAACTTACCCTATTAAGAATTTCTGACTCTGTCAATTCCTGAAAGAAATTACCTTCAAGTTTGACTGTGTCTTATATGAAAACGCACGCAACTGTGTTGTATTCTCTACCAGAAAAGCCCATAATGGCAAACGCGTGTACGACATAATCTTTAATTAAACTCCAACAAATTCAATTACACTATTTCAGATCAAGGAAAACGATATACATATATCTTAAATCCCATACAGGTGTGCCGCCAACAGGATAATATAATAATTTTCATTAGCAATTGTAGAGTTGGAGTTAGTTTAAATGTCATATATACCATTGGGGTAACAATAGCGAATGAATTAGAGTTTCTAATAGTGTTGGAATACGGATGCTTATACGTACAATAAATTCACTGTATAGTGACATGAATTTCGGCTATTTCTCGTGGTAATTAGTTGAAATAATAGTTACATATCTCAAGATGGGAGTTGCGAATAATTGCTTAGAACGGACACATTATTTATTCCGTAGAATATATTCAAAACACAGCACTAACCAGAAGAGAGAATATTAACTAGAATCCTTGGTCTAGAGGGATTATTGTCCTTAAAGTTCAATAAAAACAAACAAATCTCAATAAAATGCAAAAACCTCCACAACTCATTCGAAAAGAAAGCAAAAAGATAGAACAGGTCTTCACATAGCCAGTCGTAAAACAACTTTTATTTAATTGCTATGTAGATGTATGTTTTTTTAACTTACAGAGACCACTCAATATGTGAAGTTCAAGTGTTCACCCTGCAAAACAAGTCTAAAACAGTTTTTCAATTATTTTGGAGGATTAATTCGTTGACTTAGGCGCGGAAAAACTAACTTTATTACATGGAAATGGCAGTGTACCAAATAATGTTAAAGCTTTCTGCACTTCCATTCGCTTTTATGAGAAAACCGAGTAAAGATGTTATTCCACATGGCTTTTACTGTTTTAGCACTAGCAATTTGCAATGTTATTTCTCTATAGTTAGGTGCATATACAAAAACGTAGGTGCATTATGGTACGAGTCGTCAATTTTATTAATAATGTCATCATCCAGCTACTTTGGAAGAGTGTAAAACGAATTTTAAAGAATGTGTAAAGAAAAGCATTTTTCAGTTTATTCAAAGGTAACCGACAATGTAATAATGCAGCGTGAATGAAGCCATCGAATATTATTATATTTGAAATTGAGACCGGGCCAAAATTTAAAAATGATTACCTTTAATCTCAGAGCTTTGAGATGACAAGAAACGAGTAACATATTTCAATACTTTTACAGGCGATAAATTATAAATTCAAACAGGGTGCATCTTTATTTTCATTTAGTTTCGATATATCAGGAAAACGATGAAGTGATTTAATAGCCTACACAGTACACACATTCGACAATTACATTTTAAATGGGAAAATTCCTGGCTCTCCAATAAGAGGAGAAAAGGAAAAGCAAACTTCACTTTCGGAAACCCACATTTAATTGCATTTAAATTAGAAATTTTCTCATAGTTTATTTAGATTCCATATAGCGAGAATAAATACGCATTTAACAGGAAAATTGTTCAAAGTAGATACCAATTACATGAAAATTGTTAATCCTTATTGAACATTTAATTTGTCCCGAGCATCATATTTCAACTTGAAAATCTCTTTGACAGAGACAGAGTCAAAAGACTGAGTGTGCATTTGACTTCTTGAAAAAGCGGCTAGCCGTGTGTTTCGATATTTTATAAGCCTACAAAAAATCTCGTTCGAAATGATAAAAAGGTGATAAAAATTCGTATTGCTACTTTTGTATTAGGCGGAGTCCTTGAGTGACAACAAAATTTACCTTTCATTCACATGTACATATGTATTACATATGTATATGTATATCAATGAATTTGAATTTTAATAGTTAAACTTATGTCTTCATTAGAAATGGAATTTAAATAGGCATTACGCGGGATTAAAATTTTTATTTTAATTGATCAATGGAATGTTGTATGAACAGACATAAATAGATTATCTTAAACAAGTTCTGCAAAAAATTTTGAAACGAGGAGATTTGCATTTTTTTTAATCATCGAATAGTAGGTATTTTTCGAGTAGAGTTGGTGATCCAAACATTAAAACTTGTATTCTTATTAACACACCAAAAGTGTTCCCTAACACTGTATCAAAGTATATAAATTAAAAATTCGGAAACAAATAAATATACTTTGTAACCAGTTTTTGTAGGTGTTAAACTTGATTCCAATTTGAACCTTATTTCAGAATCATACGTACCCATTTACGATTTATTGTTAAGGTCACATTCTCATTTATTGAATTTTAACAGTTTTAGCCATCTCCAACCAACAGCTATTTACCATATCTCAAATGCTAGACAAAAAAAGTTTTTGTTTGTTAAATATTTTTTATAACAGTTAGCTAATCTGGAATTGATTCATCAACTTATACATTTTAATACAAATAAAAATTGCCACAAACTAATATCCCAACTAATTTACCTGGGGACCTGTTCAAGCCTTGTCTTTTACTTATTGTATTACCTTACGTGTACAATGTTTATGTTTTATTATTCCATATGTAAACAAAAACATTGATGTTTTTTTAGTTAAGTTATAATTCGCCTTAATCAATGGCCTTAGCATTCATTACATCCTATACTCACATGGCATGCCATATTTTTGATCAGAAAAAAATTGTTAAATATTTGACACTTCGATTATGATCTTCGAACTTCAATCTCACAATTCCAAGCAAAGTCGTATAATAAAATTTTTTTTCTTCAATAACCCGGTAGGTTGGGTGACTGATTTCCATACATTGAAGGTAATAACTTGTTGTTTTATTGTAATTAATTTTTAACCCTTGCTGCCAGGTAGTAAATGTATGTATATATATAAAATGCTGGCTGCACGAATTCAACAGTTATTTGTGCTTTAAAATCATCATGTGTAAGTCATTTGGGTTAATCCTATTTGTGGTTGCAATTGCGTACCAAGTGCAATCTTTACATTTACGTAAGTAAAAATATTCTAGCGAATTATAAATGTACTTCTCAATTTTAAAAACAATTCCAGCTAGTTATATAGAAACATGCAAAATCAGTGATCCTAATTTCAAAGAGTGTCAAAAAAGGAATGCAGAAAAAGCGTTGCCCCGTATTTTTAGAGGTGATAAAAAATATCATGTAATCAGTACTGATCCTCTTGTGTTGCCCCAAGTTGTAATTGATGCTGGATCAAATTTAGAACTTAGTTTTACCAACCTTGTTACAACAGGCCTAACTAACCTTAATATCAAAGATATTAAGTAAGTATAAGCAAATACTGAATTAGAACAAATTTTTATACTGATTGGTTTTAGTTTTGATGTTCAGAAAAATCATTTCGACATAATGGTAGATGTGCCAGTGGTCACTTTTACTGGAGATTATATTTTAAATGGAAAAATATTGAGTTTGCCTGTCAAGGGAGAAGGACCATCAAATATCACAATGGGTAAGCCAAAGTTAAGTTTGTTAAATTCGAACTTTTGCAACTGAGTTTCTATTTCAGTTGATGGCACTTACCACTACTCATTTGACTGGAACTATGTCAAAAAAGAAGGTGTGAAATATATGAGAATTGTGAATTCTAACATGGATTTTGAACTTAAGAGAGCGTATTTTACTTTCGATAATTTATTTAACGGTGACAAACAACTGGGTATTTTTTCTACTGACCAAATTCTACTTCAAATTAAAATACTTTGTTATTTATAGGAACCCAAATGAACTTGGTCATAAATGACAATTGGGCCGATGTAATGAAAGAAGTTAAAGGTGGTATTTCAAAAACCTTGAGTGCAGTTGGGGATTCCATTTTCAAGGGTTATCTAGAGAATGTGCCGTTTAACGAAATCTTAAAAGACTAGAAACGAATGGAATTTGAGAAAATTATCGGCTTATTTATTAGTCAATGTAATTGTTAAACAATAAATATGTACTATGTTAATTAAAGGAACATTTAATCCTGAAACGTCTTTTGTAAACCCCTGAAAAGGACTCCTTTGTTCGACTTTAAAAATTGCCTGTTGTTCCCTTCCTTTGAAAATTGAATTTATATAAGAAAATGCCATGAATACAAATCATTCCGCATAGTATAGTGAAATCGTGTGATTTTCACGATTTACTATGCGTAAACAATAATCCCTTCATCTAAATAAATCACAACTTTTCTATTCTATTTTCCCTATAAATAACCGTTATATTGGTAAACTTAAGTATCATTGTGAACAGTTCATGTTGAACCTACAAATATTTGCATTCGATTTGCTTAATTTAAAGACCTGCTTTTCAATGCACACAATAATACCGTCATTCCAATATTGATTAAAATATCTTATTTCAGTGTTAAACTTTCTCAAAATTACGTTTTCGAACAGAAAACTTTTTAAAGTAAACAAACGAATCAACGTCGATGCTGTAAGAGTAGCGAATAGTGGACTGTTTTTCTACGTGAATTGATACGATCCTTACGTTGGAAAATTTTCAAATGAAATTCACTGGCGCTCTTACATAATCGGTCCTTCTCATGACAAATAAACAATATTTTTGTCTACAGTTTAATGACAGTATCCCATCCCATCGTTACTCAAAATTATGATTAATTTCCACATTTCGTTTCGTACAACTTATTCCTAAACAAAAGGGGGTATGTGGGTGGCCAATAGCATCCCTACACTAAAAACGTCATCAACCGAACGAATCCTGATGACACTTAACAACTGCACTAATGCCGCTAGTGATCGAGCGTCAATTTGTGTCTTGGCTATTTTTGAGGAACGTCTTAAAATTCTCGGCAAAAACCTACAGCCCGTTAGGAAATCCGTAAAGATTGACACGGATGATGTGATGACAGTCAGAGATCGTTCGCTAAGTAGTGGTAGTAAATTGTAGGCTGATATGGGGTGCGTAAGGAGAGTGTTTTTTGCCGGGCTCGCGCTCAGGGAATGAAGACTATATCGATCCCGGCGCGTATCCCGGCAACTCTGCCCGCACCTTGGCTCTCTCAGATGCAAAAGGTATCACATTTTGGCGAGTCTGACCGCCACAATATTCCCGCCATTCTACAGGTTATTAAGTCGTTATTTGACTCCGCAAATTAACAGTGGGTCCCGGACAAATTGCACCGCTTTTTCTAAGGTCGTAGCACATAGAGATGATTTAATTCGCACCGACTGAGTTTCTTCTTTGAAGTGTCGTTGTGAAAGTACACAATATAGAGTGCTACTGGTGGCTGGGGGGAGGCGGAATGATTAATGTTCAACACGAGAAAATATAAACCGATTTGTCGTTTGTCTAATAGAAATTTATATTTCCTTATTTCTCTATTTAAATTTCAATTAGGGAAATTGTTTAAGAAGAGACTTTTTCGGGGGAAATGTGTCACATTTGAGGACCTTTATTTCGTACAATCGAATAATAGAATAAGGGCGACGGGGATTACAGTTAATGATGGTTGAAGCTGAATGTTGTAAGTGGGGTAGTCGTGAAAAGAGGAAAAATTTAACAGTATATATACATATAAAATAAAGGGGATTTAATTCTTAATATTCAGCGGAAAAGTTTTTCTTTATTCGATTTCATCTCAACTATTTTTGGTGATATTTGGAAAAAAAAAAATCTGAAATCGCTTACGGAATCGAATCTCGCAGAATTGGCTTATTTAGCGTTACCTATAACTAAATGAATGAATGGAACTACATGTGTCTATTTCATTGCTAAATTAAACGCTCCTTTGGTAGCAACAATGAAACCGCTCAAGAAGTATTCAAATTTATACAATAATTTCAAAGGGCATACGAACCAAGATAACCAGAATATCATTTCGCTGAACAGTTGTGTGGATTAGTGTTTGTTCGCTTTGTTTTCCTATAAGGTGATTTAATTATGGCATTTGGCAAGTAATGTCGTTTGTAAACATAATCATTTATAATGGAGAGACAAGTTTAAGTGGACCGTAAATCACGCATTTATTATCAGAAATGCACAATCTTTATACAGAAACAATTCTCCGTGTGTATTTAGATAAAACATTTTGGCATTGTTTCAAATTAATTCAAGTTGTAAATGCCTAAAAATTCAATTCTTTCATCATATGCGACAAGGTATCAGATAAATGGTCAAATTCGGGCCGGTAGTTCTTATATTAATAAGACTGTTCTGCTGTATTTTAGGTCAAATAACTCGTTACTGTTAAAGTTATTTAATTTTAATTAAATTTACTTTTCCTTTATAATTTATCATTCCAAAGCCTTAGTAGCATATAAATTACCCTAAACAAATTTTATTCCTGCTCTCAAATGTTCTTTTTTTTTAAGAAAGCCGCAGCTCTTATATATACATATCTTCCACATATGGATGTATACGTCCTTATTAAAAAGAAAAATGACATTTCTCCTTCTTGGTTGGAATGGAAGGACGATTGTTTACTTTTTTGCAAATATAGACGCATCTTTAATAGCCGAGACCTCTCTTACTCCTTCTCACTTCCTCTCCCAAATTTCCACTTTGCCTCTTATATTAGGGATGATGATACTTTTGACCCTTCTTTCGTATTTATTTATTGTGGCGCCTTGTTGACCTGTCAAACGTTTTCCGTTTCCGTATTGATGATTTTCCTACACATGCATTCCTCCAAATTGAATTTCAGTTTGGAAGGACGAAAAGTGAAAGTTTTTCTGTTAATCTATCAATTTTGCTTATGCGTCTGGCCGGACGTAAATGCAATTTTAATTCAATACATTTTTCTTGCATAACCAGGATTACGTGAAAATCGATTTTTTAACGAAAACTTTTCATTCGAATTTGTCTGGAGCGGCGGAGATTCATTTAAATATATGGTGAAGGAGCCAATACCAATTCTGAAAATCCTGAAACAGAACTTGAACAACTGTTTTTGCGCTGTATCAATAAGAGAACGTAATTACGTCACAGTTACTGGAGGAATGCGGCATTTTTTACTTCCTGAATCAGGGAAACCTATTATTAGACAAGCTGCTGGTAATTATATCCGAACAACGAAATATTACAATAGAGTACAGGGTTCGAGGGTTCGATTAATATTCTGTACATGCAATAAATTAGCACAAAGTATGTAGGGTGGAGCAGAAAAACTAGGACATTTCCCTAGTTATAAATTGCACTTCTAGATGCAAAATTATATCATTGTGTCAAGGTGAATAATGTTATGATTGCGAAATGGGACCGAATCTGTATTTAAGCCAAGATCCAAGATCATTTCAATTTATAATATCTGTACACATTATATTTGGAATACTATATACAACAATAATTGAAATTTTAATTACACTCGATAAAGTTGCGATACGAGTTGATAGATTGGGAACCGCTGGGTATTAATAGCGTCAAATACACGGAGAATATCAAGGGGATTTACGATTCAACTTATAGAGCTTTATTCACTTAGTATAGTTGTATTCAACTTTAACGATTATTATTATGTTACGAGCTTTTTGTCGGTCCGGCTTTTTAATTTCAATCAAAATCGAACCATACCTAAGTCTCTACTCGGTCAAAAATGCACTTATTGTGCGCTTAGCGTTTATTCTAAACTTGGACTGAATTATATCCTATTAAAAACACAGCAAAAAGTCCGAAATAAATCACTCTGGTTTAATTTAAAACTTTAAAGTTGTACATTACTAGAAAAATTACAAAAGTTTTTCACCAAATGAGTGAAAGTTGAAAATATACAGCTAGAAAGTATTACAATTAGACTCCAACTTGTGGTCCTTTCCGGATTTTTACTGTACATTTATTGTAGAATTAATAAGTGTTTTTTTCATTCTCTGCATGTTGACTTTTGTGGTATGCAATTCATAATAAATTTATGTACTGGAAAGCTTTCTACCCAAATATTAGCAAATTGTGTGACATCACACACAATTTGATGTCATTTTTAACCACTGATTTCTATGGAGAATCTTGAAAGCAAAATTCTGTGTAAAATAATGAAACTTTAGTTTTCGTCTAATAACCGCAACTGGAAAATAAAATAAGTCTCAGTTCTCTCCAATACTTTCTACCCTATAAACACAAAAGCAATTTAAACGTTATTTTGTTGACTTCACCCATCTGGGTTACAGAAAATTGATTTTTCCTTCACGAGAAAAAATCAAATTTAACAAACTATTCCAATATCACTTTTTTATTAAAAACACAAAATTCATTTAAATTCAGACTGAAAAAATGTTCACCCCGTTCGGAATTTATTGCAGTTACATAAATAAAGCTGAGAGGGGTGGCTTAAAATAAAAACATTATTTTAAAAGCTTTTCAGACACTGGGAAACATTTTTTTTCTTTAATAATAAAATCTCTCAACTATACACACGCATTTCACATCGCAAAAAAAACTTGTAAACTTTCTCCCATCCACAACCTTAATTTCAATATTTTTCTATATAGCAAATTATGAAACTTTTCGCACCCTTCAAATTAAATTGTTTACACAGGACAAAATTTATACCTAAAGAAAAATTTTTCACCGAATTATAAATGAGACTCTGTTGTCCTTTTAATAAATTATTTTATTAGTCGATTTGCTTTTTCTCTGTGGACAGACGGCGGTAACAATATTTTATTCGGAAACTTTACCACTTACTCAGTGGACGGGTTTAAATGGGCTGAAATAGATCATTACAAGAGCAAAAGGAGAACTAGTCGAAGGCGTTACACAACAAAGTTAGAAAATCCTCCAATAAACTTTTTGCAAGGTATAGAAACATTGTTGAATTCGAAATAATCCCCAATATATTCGTAATATCGAGGGGATACTTTCCAATATTAAAATCCATAATAGTTTCCAATGCAATAAATAATAGAAAAAAATTACATTTCGCCTCAAATTCATAAATTCATATTTTAAATGGACTTTATTGTCAGCTTTTGGAGCGTTATTAATATTTTTTTGTCATCTTAACAAACAATGAAGAAAGTATATAAGTTTTCTACTGGGGGCGGTTTTGAGATAATAGCGTCGGGGTTGAAGGAATGAACGGTCATTGTTCGACCTCAACCCCCGCACTTTACCATCTTATCTCGCTAAATGAAAAAGGATACACTTGATATACGATTACAGTAAGTATTTTAGGCGACATCCTGGGAAAATTTTATTAGCGCCACCATCCCCATGTATTTTATTAATTGTTAGTTTACTGGTCGCTAAAACTGCTACAGATTTGACGTAAATAATTACCATCCAGTGAAATCCAATTAAAATTCGTTCGTATAAGAACCGACTTATACTGAAGCGCACAATCGATAACAGTGAGTTCAATAATAGAAAGCCTAATGATTTCGTCAAACATATTCTTGCATGATGATGACAATGAAATAAAAAAGAAATGAATCGGAAAACGTGCTGTACCGTGGAAAACCGCCAAACCGACATTTTACCCCCTAAATCCCCACTTTATATATATTCATATCAACAAGCCGAATCTGTTTTATGCTATTTCGCTTCTAATAATATACGCCAATTGACCTAAAGAAGAGGGAAAGTGGTGCACTGCTTTTTTGCCTGCCCAAGGAAATACAATAATTTATTTGACTCGAAATAAAAATGTGCTCTAAAAATAGTTCAGGTTCAGTCATGGGGATGTACAATAAGGAAGTGAATAGTGGAACAAATTGGCTAAATTAAGGAATTGTGGAAACTGGCAGATGGGGAGTAATTAATAAGTCACGTTGGTGGTGAAGTAATTCGAACAGTTTCAAGAAAATGGGATAAATTTCCATTATTCCAACTTCTTTCCATATTTTATAACTTGTTCATATTTATGCAAAAAAATCTGTTGATTTTCGGTCTTCCAACCGGACCACTTTTTCCCCTTTATAATGGAAAATCATGGCAGTTCTCTTCAACCAATTGTTACGCAATAAATTACTAATCAAACACTTCCCTATGAAATAGTTTTGAAACGGCTTTTAAAATATTCTGGCAATGTTATTAAATCACGCCCCAAAACAAAAGCTCCTAACGCAAAGAAACTAAACACATAAACTCCCATATAAGTTATCCAACTTGTGCAATTATTTTTGATAATCGTTCAATCAAAGGGAAACTTTGTTAGAATTGTTTGGAAAAATGGTATCGATATGCGGATTGGTAAGTAACACAAATAGTTGAAACAATACACTTATATTTTTCTTTCGGACCGTTAGGAACATTGTTTTGCACATAAATGTTTATCTTTTCACAAATATATCGAAAACAATAAAAAGGATGTGGTCGGGAATTGCGCTTTGAAATGATGCTCGAATAAAAATTTTATCTAGCGACATTGCTATTAATTTTATTGGCCAGAACGACGAACGCCAATTAATCCTGAGGTGAATTAAAACAGCGGCATTTTTTGCTGAAAAACTGCCAATAATTTGTCAAATGTGTGACTAACCGATGGGCCATAAAATATACGTGCGGAATTTTAACATGTTACCTTATATTTTTAAAATTTAATTGACGCACTCTCCTTTTGTCAATTATAGTACCTTACAAATGAAAAACACTCTCCAAGGACCCGCTAAAATACCTTACAACTATACTCGTTATTATGTAGGTACTATTTAAACGTATTAAATTGGCTAACAGGAGCAGCCATCAATTTCACAAATTAATTAAACGAGTCCATCATGTAGACATGTTGCTTTTATGGCACACAACAGTATTTTAACAAAACCACCCCACATAATCTCGCACTCGCGTCTGGGCTCTTT
Organism: Silvanus unidentatus; assembly: GCA_963930825.1. Classification (NCBI taxonomy): domain Eukaryota; kingdom Metazoa; phylum Arthropoda; class Insecta; order Coleoptera; family Silvanidae; genus Silvanus; species Silvanus unidentatus. Next base: position 1,390,375 of record OZ005758.1, read on the forward strand.
TTTTGTCATTCTGTGTGTTTTCCAATTACGTACATTCAGGCCCTTTTTACCCGCCAAGACTTTATAATTACAAACTGCACTGTCTCTTCTGTGTCCGCCTTTCTCGCCTGTTTTGTATTTTTAAGGCAATGCAAACACTCTAATAACGCTTTAAAACATATGAGACGTCAAATAAAATTTTATTTGCCCATTTCTGGTATGTGCTTCTTTTTTATATGAGTATATATGTATATATGATTTAGATTTGGATTGGCTTTCCGGGGCATGAATTCTTACAAGCGGATCAAATTTCATTACTTTATTACCGAGGAATTCCGGATATAAGATTATATGATGGAGTTTTGGAAAAAATTATTAGGGGTCAATTTGTAAACCAATATATAACAGACGGTTGTAAATTTGTAAAATACTTCCCTATTTACACACCACCTTTGTCAGTCCTAATAAAAAGTTGTAAATTCCTAGATAAAAATACTCTGTCTACTTACTAAGAAAATACAAACAAATATAAAGAGGAAAAGTTGAAAAACACATCGAAGTGAAGGGAAAATATTACCTGCACACATGGAGGAAAGCTTTTAGTTTGCGAAACTTTATAACCATAGCTTTACACAGAAAATCTCGAAATATATTCACCTTTCTGTCGTTTGTCTTGTGTTATGAGAGTACCGAAATAGTTCAAATTGCTTATCACATGCACACATATGTTGTCGCATGTTTGTTCAGACAATTTAAAAGTTAATTCAATTGTGTCGACATAATGATGTTGCTCTCCATTACATTGGTAATAACAAGTTTAATTTGACGTAAGAGTCGAATGGCACCGCCGTTTTGGACCCAAAATTAAACCTTTAATACTGCAATGCAATTTTCCATCTTTCTAACTTTTCCAACACATGGTTTTCTATAGTGACTTTTTCTATATGAAAACATAAGTAGGGAAATTTTATGACTTCACAATTCACTACCCTTTTAGTCCGTAGCAAAGTTTTTGAATTATCGCTATTTAATTTATCACCTCCGTACTTTCCTCGTAAATATTTGCAGTTTATGTGTTTTCGAGCACAGCAGTAAAGACGCATTTTTTCCATCCCTTAGTATATTGAAAAAACGACCATTATTTATCCACCACTACACATATATCATCCCCCAAATGATAAATTCTTGCTTTCTTCCAGATTAAACAACCGAATCACCTCTAGAACCTCCATCAACAGTACAAAACACCTTCTTCCAGAATTGTTGCGGTGGTGAGGTTCCAAAGAGTCGAGACAGTGGCGGCGAGTACGTATTCAAAGATAAGGGGGCGCCAAACGGAATGCACGCCAATGTGCACGCAGACAGGAACGAGTGGCGGCTACCACCGGATGAGACTCTGCAGGTCGCCGATCCAAAGGCCAAAAAGGCCGAGGTAGGTGACGAAGAGGTCAGTACTCCAAGAGCGAAGCCACTATATGCACTGTATGTAACCATTATTTAACTTGCTCTTTTTTCCAACCCTACGTTTTCCAAACAGGCAAACCGCCATCGGCCAAATGCAATCATCGTAACTCTTCAGTTGAAGACCAGTCGCATTTCCAATGCATCCAAACACTGTCGATATATCAAATATTAAATATGAATTGATCGAATAAAGTATTCTATCAACGTAGAAAGATTCTTTTACGAAAGCAGTTTCACGTTTTACCATCTGTTGAACTGCCACACTTGAATAACAATAAGGGTTTAGTGTTTTAGTGAGTCTTTTTGTTTTTATAAAGTCATGATATTGAGGGTGTTATCGATTCAGTGCCTAACTGTGCTTGCCATTGCATCATGAACTTGTTATAATTAAGAAAGTGGTTTTATATGCCATATTTCAGACTCGTTTGTTTCGTTTCGATCTCGTTACATGATAATTTGTTGCTACTGCTAACCAAATATCGTGTGGTTGGTTTACACGAGCCTCTGGCAGATCCAGTTTCTCAGCAAATTTGGTATTTATGGTGGCAAAAAATCAAATTACAAACCCTTTGAAACTGTTATAATTAACATTCTTTATTTAGTCATTCTAAATTGGGCGTTTAATATTTATTATCGACAGTTTTATATTTCGGTTTTCTCGGGCTAATTCGATATTTCCGCGTGAGTTTGCCTGTTAAATGGGTTGTATAGTGCATCCGGAATGGATTAGTGGTATGTTATTGAGAATGAGTACTGGCTTAATTTTAGTATATTTATTATAAGTAAAACCAGGTCCGATTTTTAAATTTATAAGAAAATTCTGTTATGGTGTTATAAATCCTACCGACTTGTTTCAAAATATTTTAGCCTCTACTTTTTGTAGTTTTAAAAACTTTTCAAATCAATTTTAGGACTAGCTTTAAAGTTTCAAGAAAGTTTTTATTTTGAATTTGAAAGCATGAATAATTAGAGCACCGTCTAGGTACATGTAGATTTATAAACATATCCGATTATACTCCTAATTATTCTTCACCGTTATTTAGTTTCTAGTTTCTTTGACTCTATAGTTTTTTTGCACTATGAAATTAACTAACTAGAATTTTCTAATGTAGTTAAATGAGATTTTTCAAATTCTCGTAAACTTATACAATACTTAGTAGTGTTTAGATTTTTTGTTATACAACAAATACACTTTAATTCAACACACAAAAGCAACACCACAACATCCATTACAGAATAATAATTGAAAAAGGAAATAAGAAAATTATTTTCGACAACATATTAACAAACACGAAATTATAATAAAGAACATTTCACGCTTTTTGTATTAAAATATAGAAATTTGCACACCTATATAAAATCCTCGAAAATATCGCTTATACACGAACATTGCTTATTATTAAACAAGCTAAAAATAATTTAAATCGTGCACGAAATGATCAGAAAACAAATTTGTTAATTAATAGTTTTATCAGATTAATAAGCCAACAATAAATATGATGCAAGCCGATTTATGTCAATATTTACATGATGGAATTTAAAATTGTATGAAAAACGATTAGCCGGATATTTAATGAATGAAAATTTAATCATTATTTCAACAAAAGCGTCAACACAGATTGATCCGATGGCATTTTATTTCAAGACGATTTGAACGAATGCCAAACAATTTATTAACACTGACAACAATAAGAGAAGAACCGCAATTCGATAAATTATTTATTCATCCATCAATTTTTCTAAAAACAAACTGAGTTATATGGAACATAGGAAAACCGCAGCCAGAGAAGCTAATATGACCACATTTAAAAATAGCTTTCAACTCCGCTGAATACATCATCATACAGTCCAGTAACGCGAAAATATTTTGTGGAAACATGTTTTCCACCGCAATTGTTTATTTACATATAGAATCAACTGTATAATACGGTTAGTTCATTAAAAATAATTCACATATGTACAACATTGAGCACTTTTAACCAGTTTCTGGTGGCAATCGGACACGTATTTTTCGTGATTTTTTCCATTTCGCATTGGAAACGAGACTCGAATCTAGTTGTATTGTTAGAACGATCTGATTGATGGGCCGAAATGAGTTTTTGTGCCAGTTTAAACGGGAGTCTAATCAGTCCGGGCGATGATACTCGCGAAAATAGTGATTGCGAAATGATCGATTACTTACCGACTACTTCGCTGAGAGTGCCATCCTTGATTTCCGACGAAGACGAGGTGCAGTACGGCAGACTGTCCAATTTGAGTGTCCGATCGAGAAAAATTAGTTGCCGACAATGCGGTGCTATGTCACACGATGAAAAATCCTGCGAAGTGAGTTTTCCAGCCACGCTTTATTGTGGATTTTCTAGACTTGAAAGAAAGTGTAAAAAGGATCTTAAAACAGGCTATAATTAATGCTTTAGAGAGTTATAAATCAAAGTAAATGGATATTAAAGCTCTTGTTTACCGAAAAACGAAGTAAAAAAATTGTATTTAAGAGAGATGTATACTCGTATGTGTTTGTTAAAAAACATGGGTCTCATTGAGAAGTAATTTTCTTTTCCTGAAATTATTGATTATTCTCGACAATTTATACAAAGCTGAGCACAATTAATTGATACCTTTGTATTGACCTCTTTGTTTGTTTTTCCATGTTTAGGAGCTAGCATTAAGTGAAGATGAGGGCCACAATTGGTGGTCGATAATCTTTTCTCTATTAGTTATCAGTTTGGTTATAGGCGGAATAGTTTGTGCCATTTTTTTAGTTGGATACGTAGACGAGTTGCTATATTGGCACGGTCAACGAATGCAAATAGAAGATTTTCTTCAGGCAAGTCCATCTCTCCGGCATTTAACAGGTGCAGCAAGTTTAATTTTTTCCTTTTTGATGGCAGGGAGAGCTTACGCCGAAACGTTTACCTTCCAGCTGGATTTCCGAATCCCAGTACGTCTATCAAACGGACGATGGTAGTCTGGTTGTTTTAGATACCAATAAGAATTTTACAGTTACAGTTCTAGTTACTAATCACACTTTGGTAAGTCGTGATCCACTTATTCTATTTTTGGTGTTGTGTAATTTTCTTTGTGTTTTCATTTGACTGCAGCGCCAATTGAACGTCAAAGGATATCAGTGTTCAAAGGATCTAAAATATGTGCTTTTCCAACATAATGTTAAATCAGTGAGTAGAATTTTGTGTTTGACTTTTCGTTGCATGGTTTTTATTGAAAAAGCAAACGGTTTTTCGAGTTATATACCAAAATTTCCATGTTAATATTTACTTGTAGAACTAATTAAATTGGCAGTAAAAATTTATTACATTTGCTTTTATATAAATTTGGATGTCGTTGAGTCCTTTTGTTTCAGGATGAACATAAACATTAGTACCTAATAAATTCCAAATTTAATTGCTCTCCCGAAATGCAATATCAGCTGCAATAAAACGAAATCAATACAGTGTTAGAACAGTCATTATTATTTCTCTGCACGAGATATTAAGACTGTGAATCAGACAGTGGATTTTATTTACGCACTTGTAGATGAATTTGTGACAATATCAGAGAGTGTATTCGGTGGTCGGAAGGAAGTTAAAATCAATTTGTATTTTAATTATATTCTACACGTTATTAATCGTAGAGTGGCCATTAAAGTAATTTTTTGGCAAAAAGCCCACAATTCTTCTCTCGGTTGAAGAGAAAAGCATCATCATTGATCACATTTTCAGTTCGTTTCATTGCCAACAGGAAGTATTCGTTTTGAATGACCCTCAAAACAAAAAAAATTACACATAAATCCGGTTTCGGGCAAAGTTATATGAAAGTCGTTACGTTTTTACTCGAATGCAGACATTTAAAGTGGAACTGATACGCTTTTTACCTTGTGAAAAAATTCCGCCCTTTCTTTTTTCATATTAAAAACGTAACGCTCGTACCATTTGGCAGCATATAATGCACCATAATATAGTTGAAATGGGTTTTGTTTCACTATTATCTGGTGCGAAATTAAAGTTGGGGATGGTATGACAGAGATTGGAAGTGAATACCAATTACCCAGGCTGGAACCCCCATACATACATCTGAGAATTGATCGTTATTTTGTCAGATACGAGGATATAAGGGGTTGAATTTACATTCAACTATGTTTGGGGGTGTTAAAGAGTTCTTGATTTTATTTTAATGGCCTTAGCAGAGTCGGGCCAAGACATTTTGCTCAAAATTTAAACACGAAATGGAACAGACAACTCATTTCGTACAACAAGAAATATTTTGAATCATTTTTCAAGTTTCTTGATATTCGTGCACCCTAAATAAACTATTTAACATACCTTGCAGGTGGGTGTGAGGGACATTCACACGCACTTTACAACTGAAATTAATGAAATGAGATTTGGAGAGATTTACAAAAATCGCACGCATTTCCGCGAATATTTGAATATTTGATGTTCTAAAAGCGTAACATTTTAGCTGCAGTTTCGAAGTCAATTTCAGATAGACGAAAAGTAAAAGATGTTATTAAGATACCTGAAAATGTTATTACGTTGCATAGATTTTGGTTTTGGTTGGAAAAAGAATTATGTGTTTCCTTAAAAAACACACACAGTTTGGCGTACTAACAGTTGCAAGTCACGCACACACTTTTATCTTTCAATGATTAACTTGTATATTTTAAAGTAGAACCTGAAATGGGACATAAAATGTAAGTTACCGGCTTGGATTAATTGACGACATTATAAAGAAATTATAGTGGAGTTCGAGCTGCATTCGCACTTCCGACATATATGCAAAAATCGCGCCCTATTTACGACCGATTCGATTTGAATCTTAATTAACGGATAATTGGCATTCATTTATTGATGATCTTGTTACGATTGTGTGGTTGTATTTTTGTATAATTAACAGCAAAAGTCACGTAACATGAAATTGTTAAAAGAAATTTATGAACATACAGCTCTAAATTGTTCGGTTGGACATTTTTACGAGTAATACTTTAAACCGCTGTAGATGTGTAGAACTTTTATAATAGGTCAATGGGGCATTTGTTTAAAACCAGTGACTTAAACCATAAAGTTGATTTACTCTCTTGTTTTCCGGAAAAATTAATTTTCGAAAAAATCCAGTAATTAATTAGAATAGAAATTAAACAAACGACCGCATAATAAGCGTATACTTAATCCGTAAACTACATGCACATAACGATTTTCGTTAACATTCCGTTGTTATCTCTTCCTAACAGAATCTTATAAACTTTTCCCGTGAACTCAAATACAATATCATTTCCTTCTTGGTAACTCAATATTTTTTACAGTCATATGAATACCAAAATCAGAATAAGATATACAATTTCCTCTAACGCAACTTTCAATTAAATTCACTCGAAGAAAGGAAAACTGCCCTCCAGTCGTCCTTTTTTCCTCTTATACCATAAACTTAACTAGAGAAATAATTCCACTTTAATATATGCAGATGGAGAGACGAATTGATTTAAACAAAATTTTCCAACGAAGCCCCCATTTGTCACAAAATAATTCGTACAATTCTGGGTGGATGCAGAGGTACACGCGGCACTATAAGTGCCATTGTTGGCGTCTATTCCATTATTCACAATACGTACATAAAATAAAACAACGGGAACAGAAACAAATGAGTCGGAGTTAAATGATAAAAAATGAATTATAAACGTTTTCAGAATTGGCTTAATTCCATTATGTTGCTACAATTTTACCCTGCAAAATAGACTGGGCCCATAAAGTGAATACGAACGTGTTTCGTAACTTTTAGGCAATATATTCTAATAATGTTTTCGTTCTGTTCCAGGTATTTAGACAATCTTTTACTGCACACTATACTATCTATGACGTCAGTATAGAGTAAGTAATCAATTTCATTCAATTTCAATTCAGAATTCACCCTCTTGTATAGTGCATCATTACTTATCGCACATTTACAATTTCGATTACATTCTCTAAAAGTGTATGACTGGAGAAAGCACTGCCTTTCTCTCTATATATAATACGATGAATGACTTTATTGTACAGTTTTGGTGCACATTTGTCATATTTCCTCATATAACACAATTTATTGTTGCTCGTATTGAAAACATAGACCGAGACTTACTTGAAATATCATGATTTATTTTGCACAATTATCGATTCTTTCTGTCCATTGCTATTTGATATGATTTTTTAATATATTTTCAGAAGTTATAAAATATTAAAAATCTCTCCACAAATTACAAGAAAAGCACATACGAACAGGTTTTTACAGTGTGCATTTTTCGTTTTTTTTTTTTTAGTTTTTTCTGGTCATACCCTACTAATTTTTGGATTTTCAAAGAACACAAAATCTCATTTAACTTTTGTGTAACATTCGAGTCTCGACTCTCTCGAATCACGTCGATACCGATCTACACCGTCTGATTTTCTCCAACAAGTTTTCACTTAAAAAACAATCAAACATTCACGAACATTCCATTTTACATACACCATTAATCAGACACGTTTATATCTTATTCCAAAGAACAATCAAATGTATTTATCAATCATACATTTCACTGTGTGTTCGCGTACCGAATTCCAAAATAAATGAACTGTTTTAATAACAATTTTCCATAGAAATTGTGCCCCTAATCCTTTAATTTCCTTTATACAGCATGTATTTGCCAGGCAATAAATTTTAACTGCTTTATACTATACAGACAGGTATTACTTATCTATTAAATTAATGTGTTTGGAAAGAAAATCGCGTGCATTTCTGCCAATCAACGGAGGCACTAATTTACATTTTATATGCTATTGTATTCCACTATGAATATTTATTAATGTATACATAAAATCGTGTTTATTTTGGTGCAGCCATCACATTCCAGTGCGATTGGAATCATCACCGAAAGCCCAACCGGAACGACTTCAATACGCTGGCTGGTTGGGCCCCACAACGTCATTACTAATTGTCTTTAATAACGATATTTATTTGCGTTCGTCACCGACAGATGAAACTGACAGGCGATTAACAGACACCGGACAGCCGGATATTATTTATAATGGCATTCCTGATTGGCTTTATCAAGGTACACAATCGAACTCCTCCAATGGACTATAGAACCCATAGCGATTTGTCTTACAGAGGACGTCCTGAATGCTCCACAAGCCTTATGGAGTTCCTATGACGGCACCCATCTACTCTATGCCACTTTTAACGATAGCGAAGTGGGCATCCTCAACTTCCCATGGTTCTCCACCAGTACAATATTGTCTGGATCGAAGACAGCACGTCGAGCCCCATCGTTTCCCGGTTCTCGAACAATCCGCTATCCAACTGTAAGTACTTCCCGCTTATAATCACTTGGCAAACGGAAAGGGAATTGTATTGTTACAGCCGGGAACGTCCAATCCCCAAGTCCAACTTTGGATCGTAGATATCTCCAATGTAACTGAAGTAAGCGACCTAGAGCGCCATCAAGTGCTACCACCGAATGCCTTAATTGGACAGTAAGTTCTGATATTCCCTGATCCATAATAAAAAATTTCGTAAAAGCCGGTCATAAAAGCAATGCGAAATATTCCATCAAACCCATCCCTAAATCCGCTTATTAACTAAACATTATAATTATAATTACAAGCGAAATTAGTTTCGAGATAACATTATAAACGAATATAATTTCGCAGAATAAGCCAAATGTTGCGAGCATGATTACATCCAACGGTCTAATTACACAGTTTTGTATACCAATGCTTGAATGTTTAACATACACGATGTATGCAAGTGTGTTTGTAAACTGCATTTAAGCCGGACGTATTTCAGGGATTACTATTTGACATCAGCCGGTTGGATTGGACAGAAGAACACACAAGTGTCTGTTGTGTGGATAAACCGTGCTCAAAATCTCACCATTGTGTCCGCTTGTCTAGCGCCCAACTGGACATGCATCGAGGTGAGTACGGGTGTTCCGATATGACGAGCACAGAGATAGCGTCTCTTTTTTTTGCAGACACATGTGGAACGGGCGATGGAACGGGCATGGCTGGAGATACAAGAGCATCCCATCTACTCCCCGGATGGTGACAGTTTTCTGATGCTGGCGCATGTACAAGAGGGCAGCAAAGAGACTTACACTCACATCAAACACATCACCGTCACCCAGCAGCACATTGCGGTTTTAAGTCATGGACGACATGAAGTTGATCGAATATTGTCATGGGACACCTCGAACCATCTAATGTGAGTAGTTCCGCACAAGTTGAATGAATTTGAGTGATGTACTCTTATGGGAATTGCCAGAGTTGCCGGGAAAACAAATCGCACTGGAAATTTTCCGACTCTCTAATAATTTATGTGATTTCAGCTACTATTTGGCGACAGAGGAGAACAAGGCGGGACAACGGCATTTGTATGTGGTACGGGATCCATCCACTGATGACCCCCGCCGCTTAGAGTCCCATTGCATTACCTGCGATCTCGGTGATGACCTGTGGAGAAGTCGCTATTTGTACGGAAATTGCACTCACTTTAACGCTTTAGTAAGTCCAGTCCTTCTTTAAGAGGAGCAAATGGCACTAATTTGTCTCTTGTCTGGATTTTAAGATCAGTCCACGTTCAGAAACAAATTACTCGTATTATGTCCTTCAGTGTGAAGGTCCTGGTCTTCCATTATCTGGCATGCATAACGCCAGCTCCCATAAACTAGTGAAAGTTCTCTACGATACTCGGCCCCAATTGACGCCGTTATTGCAAAAATTCGCTATGCCCAAAATAAAGTCTTTCGAGGTGCCTTTGCCCCAAGGTAGTAGGGCTCAAGTTCAATTACTATTGCCTCCTTCGTGGCGGGAGGAGCTCCGAGATGCCGCTTATCCCGTCGTGGTCGAAGTGTAAGTTTCAAGTATTTCTTATTGCATTGCTTTAATCCTCAACTGCACCTTATCGTTTAGCAATGGTCGACCGGGGAGTAAAGCTGTCACCGAGGTGTACGGAGTGGATTGGGGCACGTTCATGTCCAGTCATTGTGATGTAGTGTATGTGAAGTTAGATGTGAGAGGCGCAAGAGGCCAGGTAGATAGATCCCTTTACCATCAGATCGGCGGTGTTGAGGTGCAAGATCAGGTAACGGTGTTGGAATATTTACTGGATAAATACAAGTACCTGGATCAGACGAGAGTGGGCATCTGGGGCTGGGGGTATGGCGGTTATGTCACCACAATGGCCCTTGGGCTGGGTAATCAACAGAAAGTGTACAAATGCGGTATCGCTGTGAGTCCGATCTCCGATTGGCTGTATTACAGTAAGTCCGAGTTTAACGAGTCTTGTGGACTTGCTGAAAGACTTAAACCATTTCCAGATTCCGCATTTACGGAACGGATCCTTGGTTTACCATCGGAAAACTACAAAGCATATGTAGAAGCGGACGCTACACAACGAGCACGTAACATTCCTGAGAAATCATTTTTTCTGTTGCACGGCTTGGCCGATCTTACAGCGCCCTATCAGCATGGCATTGCCTTGGCACGTGCCCTCGCCCAAAACGGCATCCTCTTCCAATATCAAGTGAGTTTGCAGATAATATAACAGTTGTACATGTCCCATTTGCATTTGAAATAAGTGCAAATGCTGAAACGGTGTTTTTGTTAATGCAATTGCACTATTTTTGTATTCAGAGTTACGCCGATGAAGGGCATGAGTTGGAAGGCGTTTTGGATCACGTTTACAGTTCGATGCAAAACTTTTTCGAAGAGTGCCTTACGTTAGATACAGAACAAAAGAAAGAGGAAGATGACGATACCTGAAGAACGGTTTTGTTGCCGTCTTGGTTCCGTCATCGTAAACAACTGATGGCATTTAAAAGGCTGTTCAAATACAGTAAGAAGTTTAGAATTTATCCTCCAATCAGATCTAGAACATTGAGAAATTTTGAGAGATAAGAAACAGTGATAATTTGTTCTATTCAAATATCATATAGAGTATTAGTGAAATATTTCAGTGTACGAACAGAAACATTTAATTTTTTTTCTTTACGTAAATTACCTAATAGAGAAAGATCTCGTCGTGTGTGAATGGAATGCTGCTGTTTTTGTTATTTTAAGTAGTAAGATGATGTGGTCTGTTTTAAAGTACCATATAAAAGTACCATAATTAAGGGATAAACTTGTTTGCATATATAAGCCTTATGAAACAGGGTATTTTGCAATTTTAAAATGTAATTTGAGTTTTATGATTCTCTGAACAAATTTAAACGAATTTTTTATAAAGAAAAGGAACGAATGTACTTAAAAAAATGGACTGTATTAGCGCTTTTTCATATACACGTAATATATCTATATGTGATAATACTTTTAATAAATTAAATTCGACTTGAATTTGACCACATTTTATATGGTACATTGAGACAGAACACATGGATTTTATTTTCGAATAGTATTTGTTGTTAATAAATAAATTAGTGAAGTAAACGTCAATTATTAGACGAAAAGCAGACAAAAAATAATACATAAATCAAATCTATTAAAAAGCGATTTTAATGTAAATGAAAAAATACCTAAATGGAGCTTCGATAATTATTATTACTTAACTACTTACATATATTTAAAACTAAATCAATAAAATGGTTGTGAAAAGTGACTAAGAAACTATGCACTTTATTATTTAAATATTAATGTAATTTTGCTGATATGAATCTATATGAATAAATAAAATAGTAGAGCTGTGCTTTGATCACGGCCTAAAAGACAATCTTTAATCGTTGAAAGTTCTCAGCCCGTATTTTCGTCTTATACCTAATAATATAATGAAATTTATTGTTAATGAGAAAGAGGACACTTTTCAGTCTATCAATATAAGAATTAAGAAATTTTTAATCTCCCTAATACATTACCTATAAGGTACCTTTACTTACGATTTACCGTTAAATTCAACTAGCAAAACGAAAAAGAGTATAATAAAAATAGCAATAAATTGAATAGAACCGATAAATGCTTCATGAATCTATTAATCAAATCGTTTGAAATGCCTTAAAAACCATACGAGTATCTATTGAAATCAACACTTTTACTAGTTGGATTTACAACAAGGAGAACTGAACTTTCAACACAAGCTTTTCTCTAGCTTAATTAATCATTATTATAAACAATTGTTGGAGAAATTTTTCAATTTGTTAAAGAAACAATCAAATTTAAAGAGAATCCTAAATTATTTACATTTTAAAATATTGTAGTAAAATTTATAAACTGCACAGGTTCTGGCTATACTAGAAATGATGAATTTTAACCATTTTTAAAGTAAACCAAATTAAATCCTCTTCTTTTATAATTCAAACAGCTCTGCTAGTCTAGCCTTAACTTGAATTGAATCGATTTTTCAATAAAAAAAATTATTTGTGTCTAATTCTTAGATGTTATTTTTATAGCAATATAGTGTTTAAATGAAATACAGATAATTTTGCAAACTGTTGCCTAACAAATAAACAAAAAATAATTGTTGTACACATCAGTGTTTGTAAATTATTATTATTAAAAGAAGAAAAAATGGTAAATGAAAATAAGTGCAAAAACACCAATTAATTAACTATTAAAATTAATTTAGACAGCAATGTTAGATAATGGAATGTTAAATGTTTCGTTTTTGTATTTATAAATAAAAATAAAGCAAAAAACAATGTTTACAATAAATCGTTATTACGTAATAATCTAAGATCTATTTATTTCAACTTAATTTATTACAATTATTAACATCAGATGAAATCTTTAAGAGAAAATTTGCTTGGAAAGTAAATGTCGGTTAGGAAATTCTCAGTTCTAATAAGTCCTTCTATTTCAGCTTTTTCCTTTTTTTCCAGCAAGCATTTTAACTCTCTCTCAATTTTACCATTTTCTTTAACAAAATCCATTGTCAGCATGTGTTTAACCATTTTAACTTCCTTATCATTCAAACTTTGACGAGTCATATTGAAGTCGAATATTTCCGAAGGGAGAACTCCAATCCATTTCGCTTTTGGAATAGCCAATTGGTGAGAAATGTGGGCGTTTGCCTGAAAATTTCCTTTGTCAGCCAAATAAATTTAACAAAAACGATTAGCTTACTATAGAACCAAATTTATAATTCAGCATGATATTAATTCCGTGAGGATCTGGGTCGGTTAGAATGAAAATGGGAACTGACATTATTTTCCAAAGTCGGTTCAAGAACATTTGGGTGGTCAAGTCCGGAAAACCTTTGCCCTGAAACAGTTTCTGATATTAGTGAAACAAAATAAATTGCTTTTGCCACCTACTGTTATCATAATAAAAGGACGAGAGAGCTTGTTGGGCAAATCGTCCTCAATCAGTTTGTTGAAAATACATTCCTTCTCCACAACTAAAATAAACTTTGCCGTTGACTGAATTTCAATAATGCTGTTTACCTCTTGAGGCACCAAAGTCCCTATTCGAATTCAAGAAATTCGTAAAAAATATATTTGACACTGTAAATCTTTTTACCAGGCACATTACAATTAATTGTTTCATAGGAGGACAATTTAATCTTTAGATTACCATAAACCAATCCTTTCTGAGCAATTATATTCATAGACCAAGGTCCAACGTTCAATAAACAGGAAACAGCGTTTACAGCTCGGTTTATAGCTTCTTGATTAGGAATAAAATTCTTTAATTGGTAATAAATCTCTCTGAAATGACAACATGTTAAATTTATATTTGCAATAAAACTCTTTAGTGTACTACCTTTTAGACAATTTCGTGTTAGTTTGCAGTAAAGTTTTCACTTTATTCAATATATACAACATTAAAGCGAACTTTAATCGACTCTTAGGTACATTATAAGCTACTTGAATTTTAGAACTCTCTTCAAAAGGTTTTAACTGAAGCCTGTTGTCTTTAAAAATGCAGTTATTGTAAGTCTGCTTTCTTAGTATAAAGCGCAACTTTTTCTCCTTTATCATGTCCAATAAAATCTGTTCGATTTTCTGGATAATTTCACTTTTTTCCTCATCATCAAATATATCTAATTCCTCTACTTTGGATACTAGATTCTTATCTTGTGTAATATGGATAATCCCATCTTTTAAAACTTGTTGAAGTTGAGTAATATTTTCAGAGCTGTTCGATACACAATCAGAAATTGTGTCGTCTGTTAACATTGAAGATGTTGTTACCAAAGAACAAACACTAGGCGATTTTGATACGTCCTGAATACCTGGACGTCCTGAAAAAAAGTTTTCCACTTGATTAAGCATATCGTCCCCTTCCTTATTCTTTTTTATGGGTTTGAGTATATTCTTGATTCGATAAATTTTCGTTTTGGCTTTTTTATACTTTTTTAAGAAACATCGTTTTTGCTTTTTCGAGCATGTTTCAGGCTTCGAATACGATAAATAATTTTTCTTAGTGGTGTTTAATACTTCATTAACTAATATTGAAGGACTGTCAGGTCGTTTTGGTAGATTCTCAAAGTTGTTAGTTGCGTCCAAAAACGCCAAAGTGAAATCGGATTGAGAAAAGATTTCAAATAAACTCGTGGTATTTTGGGTTGAAGATTCAAACTCACTAGCACTAATGTCTTTATGTCCTTCTATTGAACTATCGGCCACAGAAAGGAATTCTTCACTAATTTGTGTAGATTTAGAACTAGCAGAAGTATCTATTAAGATATTTGAACGAAAGGATTCAAAGTTTCTATTTGAATTTCCGCTTCCTTTTGAGGGTCTCTTCTCTTGTTTCGATCGTTTTGCACCAGAGGACTCCTGTTGTGACTTTTGACGTGAAAATAGGTCTTCATTTGAATCCAATGGTCTTTTAAAGTTTTTCTTTTCAATATTGTCACTATTAGTTACGAAATTTAAGAACATTTCTATTGATTGGGTCGATAATTCCTCG
This sequence comes from Silvanus unidentatus, assembly GCA_963930825.1. NCBI lineage: Eukaryota > Metazoa > Arthropoda > Insecta > Coleoptera > Silvanidae > Silvanus > Silvanus unidentatus. Next base: position 1,405,665 of record OZ005758.1, read on the forward strand.
CCTGATTGGGTGCCTTCGTTGATAGTTTTTAAATTACTTGAAGAAGCCACTTTTTTGTGATTTAGACAATCTTGCGATGAAATTGGAGTAGAAGAGAAAAATTGCTCACTTGTGTTTGAACTAAAGAAGTCCTCAATACGTGAATCATCCGATGATTGCTTTTTCGCCTGTCTCTCAATTAATTCCGCGATAAATTCATCAACAATGTTTCCTTTTCCGCATCCTGATTTCTCTTTGAGTTCGAAACTTTTCTGGTAGGATTTCTTCACATCCTTCTTTACTGTTTTAAAATAATCTGTGATTTTGTTTTCCTTTGATTTACATAATTTTCGGCCTTTTATGTACTGTTTTGCAGACAAAGAAAAGAATAAAATGGAATTATATTTATAGGTAGGTATATAATAGGGTTTCGTTCACGAATGTTTGTGGTTTCTGCAACAATTATAATATTGTTGAAACAATGATTTCTGATTGTTACAGTACCCCAAATATTCGCGAACGAAAATTTATATCTTATAGTGTGTTCTTACCTCATAATCTAATACTTCTTCATCTGAAGAACTTCTATTTAACTGTTTCAACAACGAATTATCATTTTCAAAACTATTAACTTTATCAAATTCAAATTTTCGAAAAGCAAACGAATCCATTGCTGACAATTCAAACAATCACTGATGAATCGATAATAAAGGTGTTTGTTGGTTGCCTAGAGACACCAATAACAACCAACAATCGCTATATAGTGAACTTGATTCGAAATTTGAAAAGAATAATCATCTTGCAGTCAAGAGAGTAAATAGTGTTTAAACACATTAAACTTCATACACAATAAACTATTCCCATTTCACACCATAAATATAACTCGTGAATATTGTTGTGACAATTATTTCTTTCGAATGCAAATAACTAACCCTTGCGCAATAAAATTTTACGATTCGTATTTTTTATGAGGTGCCATGAATGCACAAAGTGTATCTAGTTCAATACCTTAGAAAAAATTTCATAAATATCCTACTACATATCTGACTGACAAAGGAGAGATGATCTCCAAATGTGATAATAAACAAATTTATCGTCGCTCGTAAATATTCTAATAAATAAGCATTAAATAACAAAATAAACCCATTCATTCTTCAGATTGGCAAAATATACCTTTGAATAGAACTGAATAGGTAATTTTTTGCCTCCTATGGTGAAATATGCAATTGTCAGTGCATTTTTTTTATTTATTCTTTTAGGGATTTATCTTATAGACCAACTGGCTGTTTTTCTATCTTAAAACCCCTTAAAACACTCGCCAAATGCCTCAAGATTTAATTGTAGTTGAAACAAAAAGCAGTCATTAAGAGCGCAAAATGATCAAAACAATATATCAAGTATTGAACGATTGTAAAATGGTAACATTAAAATGTGCGGCCAATTCCCACGAATACTGCCTCTCAACATATTCTTTTTATTATTTATAGCACCACTAAACAGTGGTTTAGTGTTACACTATTGTTTATGACACTTTAAAAAACAAAGTGAATCATTACAATGTTTTTGTCTATTATTAGGGGGTACTAAAATAATTGTAACAATACAATGTACGCTATTTGTATGCCATATAAGGGCCAGAGTTGGATTTTTAGCCCGAATGCGGGGCCTCCCGCGGAGATGGTCCATCAGGGGTGGTTTATTCTCTTAGATGACCACTCGTGCTACTAATTTCCATTGTATTTATCCACTGTATTTAGGGTTAAAAGCAAAACTTTAACTTTTAATATTCACAAACGAATACAATTGATGCCAACAGCATCATTCACTCTGAATTTTTTTATCTCAATTCTTAATCACATCACGATTCTTCGACTATTATAGTGACTTTTAACATAAAAATTGATTTCTTTCACAGATAAACTGTTCATTGTATTGAATTTGTCAGGAAATTCCTGTATAGTACAATATATCGATAAACTGCAACAAATAATAGCTACTTGTTTTCAAGTGGCTGCCACTTCACTGGAGGTGGTTTACTAAGTTCTTCGTATATTGTTATATTCCCATCATCAACGGCCGTTTATGGTTTAATATAGACGAAAAAAATGTATTATGCGGTTAGACAGTAGGAACTCGGCAAACAATGCTTTTGAGTGGTTTATTCGGATATTATTGCGATTGTATTGCAGCTGCATGAAAAAAAGACTGTTTTACATAAAAGATGGACAGTTGGTGGCTCTTCAGTTCCGTGAACGTTTTAGAACCGTTGCGATTTTTTGCGATAAAAAATTATTACGCCTTCCACACCCACAAAATAAAATTAAATTAAAAAAATTATTTTTTGGATTATTTGTGAATGACTCAATCGCACATTAACTTTTGATGTGTTTACGATTGTAGACACCAGGAAACGCAACAATTTCTCACAGAAAACAAAACAGAAGCATCAGTTAAACTGAATCCCCTAAATTGCATAACCAAAGTGGAGTCGTGCAGTGTTCGATGGAAGATAAGGCCCTTCAGAGACCACCCCGTTCACACGCAACTTCAAATCAACCACATCTGTACTTGTAATACGTTTCAATATTTCCTCCTAAACTAACTAAGCCTCTCGTTGTCTGGCCAGAATCATAAATAAGCAATTATTCATTCTAAATAGAAGAATAATAAAGTTATTACCAGTCCATATATAGAACAAAGTGAGACTCTAAATAGATTGAATTGACTTGAGATTGTCCACAAAAGTGGGTGTTAAATTTGTTGTTTTTGTCATAACGGACTTGCCCTTTTAAACATATGGGCCCGATTTATAAATACTTCCAAACAACTAGCTTATAATAACCGAGTCATGAATAATATGTTTTCGAAAGGTAAATTGTATAATAACTGACATCAGAGAGACGAATGTTCCTTTTTGTGAATAGGTAGGGCGAACGCGTGTCAATACTCAACACACCTTGTCATTTGATATTCGGGATAGGTAGGTGGTTGCGGGAGTAGAATACCAAAAAGGGGTGAAATCCGTTAAGAGCAAAAACCAACAACTTTCCTATAACATATATACATTGAATGAGAATACATTTACATAAACTGTCCGCACATCCTTCAATAGCCACCAAATTACAATTTATCGTGGTCAGATAAAAAAAGCGTGCAGCAATTTTTAGTATGCATCCCCTAAATACATGTAAATAAATATTTATTGACTGGTACTCGAACAACACAACACATACAAATAGGATTAGGTCAAGTTACAATGTGGTCACATCGTGACGTAACTGACAAAGGAATTATTAAATTTGAAGGGGAGCGAAAACTGATCGAATCCAATGTGCTTCTCTACAGACAACGAATTTCCACCTTATGTTAGAATGGATTTAGGATGGCTTTCATCGATTTATCAATTGACGACAATCTTTCTATTGAATTCCGAGCGTTGGATTGCAATAGGCAATGTGTGTTCTCATATATTGTTGTACATTATTTTTCAATTTCGTCTCTCGTGATTAACAATAGCATAATAAAGAGCAATTAAGTGAGACCATCGTTGGGCCGGTCCTGGTGCATAAACTTGGAGAGATTTAATGAAAACGACCTCGACAAGATAGTTTTTATTTTCTATCTAGTTGCACCCTTCAAGTTCATTCCAAACTAATTGACTTTATGAGGTTCCCTTCAGTCCTAATAAAATGAACATGACGCATTACGTTATTAAAAAGAAAGAAAAAACATTGTCGACCGCCTATGAAAACTATAATTTATACTAATAAAAGAGCACTCGTATTTTATAGAATGTAACAGTTAATGGTATTTATTTTAGTTGTACAAGTAGTGCACATGTGGTGCAAGGAAATGATTGATAATTTTTCATGATCTTTGAAACAATACCAAATTTACAATACGAACATTATGGAAATAGGATTTATTGCTTAATGGTTCATTATCGTTAATTGTAATAAATTGGCTGCATCGAATGGATGGCGATTTTTACACAAGCCTCGGCCCAATTTGCGGTATAAGCGTTATAATAACTTTATCCACATTATTAATAGTCCCTTTAAGTGCTATAATTTAAATACAAATCATTTATTATTATGTACTTGTCCACACAACGGGTTAAAAAAGTAATAAAATCTTATAGACATGCATTATTATTCATGCTGTGTGATAGTAAAGTAATTTCGAATGATGCATATACAATCATACGATCATTTAAGGTAATTTGCTCTTATAAATAATAATTGAGTCGGACAATGTAGAAAAATGGAAAATGCATGATAAATTCCATTGCATTCGAGTCAGAGGGTCGCTTTGTTTTGCTGCGTTTTTCAAATAGACAAAGCGAGACATGATGACATGAACGTCTTTGGAAACCAGACAAGAAGACAAAGATTTCAATGGTAAATTAATACGAGAAGTATGTGCGACTGAGGAGTGTTGGTGGTCCAAAAAAAGAGATCATGTGTGTATTTTGTGTACTTGTGGTGAAATCATTTATTTCCCAACACGCCCTTTAAATGACATCAAAAAAGCAACAAACAGCATAATGTAACACAATGTGTAAAATGTGCTATTGAAGGGGGTGAGATGTAAGGGTCGCGTGCTATTCTACCAATTAATCACATAAATATGCGATTAGTGAGAGCATATGTCGAACGGAAATAAATTACCTTTTTAAAATAATTCAGACCCTCTTGGGATGGTAAAAAACAGGGGTGGATGGAGCCCGACGTGGTCCAGACTCGGTAATACGCGGAGACCAAATATTACCTTTATTATTCGTTTAATATTTTGTAGATATTATTGCGATAAATTATCGACATTATGTCGATTGGGTGTACATATAATGAATATTTACTTCTGTTTTTTTACATATACAACAACTAATAACAGTCTTTTCTTACAGACTAGTTAATTAATGCTTAAAAAAACGAAAAATATTACTTCATTCCGTCCCTGATGCTGCACACGGACGAGAATTTATTGTATGTATATTCAGTCAAAATCCTATAAATTAAAAATTTATTCAAATTTATGGGGTATTGAAATGATGTTAATACTTCACGCTTGACGAATTAAAGCTTGTACATTTTATACTGGAAAATAAATGATTAAAGGGGCATGTTTTAAGTGTTTCGACGTTTTACATTGTCCTCCCGAAGCTATTTATTTAAATTAGCATATATTTAGGGGGCGATTTCAATATCAATACCAGCTTCAATGATCATTGATATTGGATTTCCGTCTGATGTTTATTTTGTGATCGAAGCTAATAACTCGTCTACCTATAAACTTTTCCAAAACCTTCTGATTAAACTATATTAGATTAATTAGGGAAAGCGTTAATCTAATCAGTGGATGTCGATTTAGGGCTTAGGAAATTTTATAGCTCTTCCGAGAGGGTGTCTAAATGGAACCCTTAATGTGTGTGGGAACCTGTAGATTAGTGGAGATCACAACTTCCGTCCGATCTACAGAGAAGATAACGGAAGTTGCGTCATTTAATTCTTCAATAGAGGGATGCACTTAATTAACGTCCAAAAGAATGCCTAAAATCAGTTTCCATACAAGAAAAATTTAATTTCTGATTTTTTCTGTACAGTTTGATCGCGTGTGTAAAGCGCATACATATAAAATACGAAATACCTACAATAGTACAACTGTGTTCAATTGCAAGTGTTGATGCAATTTTCTTGTGTGATTGCAAGATAAAAAAATTGTGCGTGTTTTGTTTGCAAGTGTAAGCGTTAAATTATAAGGAAAAACATGAAAGGATGGTGGTAAAAAATTGTTGGTTACCGATTTAGCAAGCAATAACTAATAATATAACGAGTCGAAAACAATCCCAAATCATAATTTCCTTCTTATAATTTACACAGACACATAAAAACTGAAAAGAAATCATTTCGATAATAGTTACAAGTAAAAAGTAAACACGAATTTCAGTTCCCATCCGAACTTATTATTGACTCTGTCGATCGGTGCGGAGTAGTAGCTTTAAGTGGTACATACAATAGTGTAATTTAACCCTTGTTATTCGGCATTTATCTACATAATGAAGGGGTTAGGGCTGAATTGAAACGTTCGACCACCCCTCTCGAACAATATAATACATTTATGTAAAGCTTTATTTACCAAACGGGTTACCTTACTGACGCACTACCTCGATCTCCAATTCCTCCTCTGTGTGCATACACTCGCATCTAAGCCTTGTCTATCGTTAATTGACATCGGCACTCTCGTATTTACACAGTGAATTTAAACAGCTTTTTACCCAAGACACATTATCATTTGTAAAATGAAGGACAACATACAGCACTAAATAGTCCACATCCTGTAATACTTTTTTCGCTTTTTCATTAATTTCAAGATAACTCAGACAAAGTGATTTTTTCCATACCTAGTAAGTTGAATAATTACAAACTTACCTTAAATAAAGGAAACGAAACATTCGTTCGTTGCTCATTTTTTAGGAATGGTCGCAAACGAAATGTCACTTGTACTGGCGAATATTCGTAATTTATTAGCCAATGTTTTGCATAAATAATTTATTTTATTGTGTGCCTAAGTGGAGTCCATTGTGGAGCGATGGCAATATATCAAAATGCAATATACGCAATTTTATAATTAAATTTTGACCATAAAATTTCATAGACTCTGTGCACACTGTGTGAGATGCTGTGCATGATGTTTGTTTATATTCCAAAAACGGTTTTTCCTCCATATTTCATCTTGCTTGACTTTAGCCACGTCTTCCTGATGTGTATAGACGGAAAAAAACGCACTTTTATCACTTGTTATATCTTTATTCATATTAGTTTTCTATAGTTTTGAAAGCGTTAGGTCTAAAGCGCGTGTTTTAACAGCGACCACCTTTAAGAATAGATCAAGCTGTGAAATATTATCACTTTATTATTCTAACGGATCTAATCGGTGTTAAAAATCTGTACAACTCAATAGAATACGAAAGGGGTGCAAATGGAATCATATTGGTGGCCAAGGAAGGGGTTGCTTTCGCCTCTTGTAAGCGTTTCTTCCAGACTGCATGTGGTATGGCAATGTAACGGTAGCGTTTTATCATGATTTCGTGCAGACAATGCAAGAATAGCGGGTTTGGTAATTCTGTTGAGGAGTGGAAATGGCAAGAAATTGATTAAATACATTGTCATACGAAAAAATCAGAAAAAATTTCAAGTAGTTTCGTAACCTGCAAATAAAAAGCGCTATTACTCATATGTAGACATAATTCCACAGTTAAAGAGCAATTACATTTAAATTCATGATATAATGCCCAGTTGTGGGTATGACAACGTCCATTAAGAAGAGTTTTTACTGCACTTTTCGGTTGGATTACAAAGCGACGTATATCCATTTGCTTTTTGCAAAACCTTCATCTCTTTGTTAAGGATTGAAGTGTTTCCGATAAAGTACCCAATAAATAGCTTAGTCCAGAGTCTCCTGGTAAAGAAGAGAAGACATTTATTCTAAAGGACACCTTTAGCCTGCCAACTACATATTATAGTTACATGTATATGGTATATATAGTTAATGATAGACTATTACCTGGCGTGTGCCGCAATATGAGGGTACAGGTGATAATATTTTTTAACAATTTCCAGTAAACGTGTGCTATTCTACTTAACGGTTAGTTTCAATTGATTACGACAAAAGTAAAAAGAACTAGCAAATTATAAATTTTAATGAAGACTTTTCCATCTCTTTTTCTGTTTAGTTAATTTGAATTCATTATTGATAGTTTTCATTGCTTAATACCCACAACTTCCGTTTCAATTCTGCTGCTGTGTATGTGCGTTTCATAGTCGCATACGGGCGATTTTTGATTTTAGAAGGATCTCCACTTTTCCCGCAAATCAACACAGTTCTTTTTTGTTAAAATCAATATCGCAAAGAGAAACAATACAAATTGATTACCGTTCTATCGAAACAAACATGCATATTTACCATTCAATATATCTACCTGTGTTTAATTATTATGCGGGTGTACAAAAACAATGTGAACGATTATTTCCCATTGATTTTCTGAAAGCTGCACCAGTTTGTTAACCTACAATTAAACATGGGGAAAATGATGACGGCAATTGTATATTTTTATGTGGAAATTAGTTATCCTTCAAGTGTATAATTCCGTTTCACACGAATGGCATTAATTAAAGGAAACACTCAGAATCCATTCTTCATTTCACAACTCGAACTTGTCTCCATTCATACTTTGAACAGTCGGCAAACGTTTGAAGTTAAATATTAAGAATTTCAAAACTGTAAACCAGTCGATATATAAAACAACAATTAATTTATTGCGGTCCCTTATATCGGCCGCTATTAATTGTATAATTAATTAAAACAATGGCAAATATGTAGTATGATTTATGTTTTGGGCTGTAAACCAATTTGAGATAAATAATAAAAGAAAACTGTATCACCAGAATATTTATTTGAATCTATTTAGTAACAATTTTTCTTCCGTATTTGGCTGTCGGTTTCACCTTTGCAGTGAAATGATTACTTTGATAAATCACTCACATTCCGTTTATGGTATTCTTAAAACACTACAAGAAATATTATAGCATGTTTAGTATTTTCCATAAGATTTTTTTACTTGCTAGTTTATGCTCCTCTTTTTTCATATAATTCCAAAATGATAATAAAACGCGGCACCAGTTGATAAATTGACGTGTGTTGTGAATAAAATTGCAATTTTCTTCTAAAAAGATTTTACATTCTAACGAACGGATGTTTCACTTAAACATTTATGCATATATTTACATACGTAGGTGCGTAGGTACAACTTTATACCCATGAAAATTATAACAAACTCCCGGCAGATTTTATACAACTTGTTACTAATTAATATAAACAGAACCGGATTGTGAATCTCCAGCACTCGAAATTATCTCTTGCAATTCTCTCTTTCAGTGTCTGTATAATAAAATGACATTCTGATTATTTGTCACAATACAAAAGTCCAATAGAAGCAAAGTGTTCATTAATTCCTCCATATAAAAAAGTGCAGTGCGGCCCTGCGGACAGTGTAAATCCTCGATGTCATGCCTAGATTACTTGCAAGAAGTTGATGGCGATGGCGCTTAGACTGTAGGTCTGTAGGTTAGCAACATTCCTGTACGTCTAGGCTCTCACTTAGACCACGCATGGAATAGATTTGTCTAGTACATGGGTACATAATAAGATGCTGGTATATATTTAATAAGTAATCTTTATCGTGCGTCTGTGTGTGTGCACCTAGTCGTCTCCTGTTCCAGATAATCGGAGAGTTAAATACACTTAAAAGAGTATGAAAATAATGTGTGTTCACGTCACGACTTGTGAATTATTATAATTTATAAATTGGCACTATTGTTTCGCCAACAATAGCTGCGAGGAGGCGAACACTACTGTAAATTGGTAGGTGCCCAGCGAGATTGAGGCCCCTTACAGGTGTTTACATTGCAGAACTTGAAAATTTGTAATTTATCCACCAATTATTGCACATGCGATATATATACTGCGATGTTCGTTTACTAATTTGTGAATGTTATAACAATTTGTATAAGTGAGTACCTACGCCAGTCGATTTTGCATCTAATGTAATTTAAATCGCATAAAAGTTTATTTTATTAGCTAGTTGCAGGAGCATAAAATTAATGAACGGACTTATCTATGTTTGAAATTTCAGTTCCACTTGCATATAATAAAATAGAAGCCAGAAATAATAAAAATGCCAAACTGGCCTCGAATTCGGAATTTCTTACACAGTTGTATGGTTAGTCATGTTGATTAGCAAGACCCTTTGGTGCGATAGCATCAGTTATATTCTCTTTTATATAATTTCATCCCATAAATCACGTAATATACTGGCCACGTATAAAATGTTATATCATTTCTTTTTGCCATCATTTTATAATATATGGTATGTAGTAAATCTAATTACCAGTAAGTATAATTAGGAATTGCGATATATGATTTTTTGCGCAACAGAATGTTGAGCGCTATAAACGGACTCACACACACACTGCTATAAGCTTATTTCATATGTACTAGGTATTATATAAAAAGAGTTCTCGTGAAAAAATTATAAGTAGGTATATAATGCTACCAACAGCTGACCAGCTCGCCTTGACCATGGCAGAAGATGTTGAGGTAGGTAGGACATGGGCAAAACCGCGACCAAAGCTATACTCTCTGAAGGGAAATAAAACTGTGAACGCGCGGCACTAAAAAAAGTCATACAGACTCTAAGATGAGAGAAACTTGTGTCTGAGGATGTGATTACATCTGCTTTACACACATTCGTATCGATGGACGTTTTTGAAGTGTTTCTTATTTTTAGGTGTTATATCTACATTATTTATTATCGTAGAGAAATGTGCCTTTTAGTATAAGTAGATTCATGTCAACACTTTGTATATGATTAAATTTTATGATAACTATTTGTTAAGAGAAATTTTTTTTCGATCATCGTAATACCTGTGTTATGTTTAGGTATTACCTACTTAAACCAAAAACCTTCGACTTTCAGTTTTTTTCAAGGAAGCATCGAAAATTCGACAAGAAAAAGGAGCAAACACTTTGATATTTTTGTGACACTTTTTGACTCCTCTGTAGACTGTTTTTCTTAGATTGGAATGTAGATATGGTTTTAATTAAAGCAACAATTGACGCCGACACAGGACGCAGAATTTATTCCAGTTAATTAAATCAAGTGCATTAATTAAAGAGAATCATACCAACATAACATAAAATGTGTATGATTTGCGTAAAAACTGCTTATCAGTAGGTATGAAGACGAATGAAGCCTCGAAAATCGATTTTCAATTAATTCGACCATTAGTCATCAAATGAAACTCGTTTATTTTTTGTTTTTCAGAAAAATCTATTAGCCATTTGAGAATTCGATGGCAGGTATTTTATGACTTCTAATTATTACTTGCTATTTATAAAATCAATTAAATAGTTGAGCTGATATTAATTAAATATGTATAATCCAGAATAATAATAATCATATAGGTATAGAATGAAAAGTTAACTCGTTTTACGACTTTAATTGAAAATGCTCGGAAAAGAGGCATTTCACAGTGATATTAATGTACCTACAAATTATTTTTTATCAAGATTTTTATTATATATTTGTTTAGTGTTTTAGCGACACAGTTTCACAGTTGCTGATTTTATTATCGAATTAAATTTCAATTTACTGCTAATTGTATTAGAACATGCAAGCGTGCATATTTTCGTACAATTTATAAGCGACATGAATTACATCTCACCGTTTTAGGTTCTCACTGGTTCGCACAACTAGCAAGCGCATCTGTTGTACTGGCGGGAGGTACGAAGTTTCTAGGTATGCAATTAAAGAAGATTTACCCAATGGGTGGAACAGTTATGACGATTTAATCACAGATTAATGACATTAAGTATAAATTAACCTCAGAAATGACTGTGACCTCTCTTTTGCACAAAAGGCAGCTATTATTACTTAATTGTACACACAGAGAAGTCTTGAAATGCTTGTTAGAGTTTTTGATATAGGTAAACTGGTATAACATAAACCCTGTTTTGTAAATCTTGAAAATTAACTTGAGTTTCAGCAATGTGAATTAGTAAATTCTATTAAGCTCCTCACTTCCAAATCTTATAATAAGCCCGCACAATTTAAAAGTCTCTTAATTAAACTTTTGAGATTGAAACGATAAGATTTCAATTTTTAACACTACAATGGCATGATTTGTAGCCCTTGAAATATAACACCTTGTTATCATTTCAGATTGATATCATTGAAAATGTACTCGTACATATCGTTAATAAAAGTTGGTTAACATTGTTCGGATTCGATGTTTTGTAAATAATTACCACCATTATTCATTAGTACCTACTTGAGATTAACATTGCGATTAATATTAGTGAGAAGGACATTAAATAATGTCACTTGTACATTGTAGCAAGTTATTTTATTGTCAATAACTGTGTGATACTGTCATGTGTATATTCTTGTACCTTATAATTGCTAGCGAATGTTATGTTCCGTAAATTGGCACTTTATTTATGCTTAAATGGGAATCACGGTTTTAATAAGGATGTTAAATATGCAAAAAAGGACATCTGCACACTATTGGAAATCAAAGATATCAAGAATGATTGTACCTACTGGTTATGTATTTTAATTCTTGTTTTCTGGCTTCTGATTTTAAGCGCTTCTGCAGTTCTGCTTCTTGGTTAAATGGTAATATATTTTATGGTGGATTTGCAATCTACATTTACCTTATAAGTAGTAAAAACTAAAAATTTACGATATAAGGTAATAGGATAGAACAAATATTTACGTTTTTTTTAAAGATCTTCAAAGCTAATCTTCCGACTTAAATTTTTAAAACTTAATTCATAATTCATTTTACATTGTGTCATAATAAAATTTATGCATGAATAATATGCATAAGGCACTTATAGTAGGTATTTGGTGATGCATTAAAATTTAGTTTAATTATTGTAGGTAAGCAATTTTCATTGACATTAAAGTTTAGCGAGGATTCCGTTCATGCCTGTGCGACTCTTCTGCACATATTTACGATAATAGCCTCTTAAGGGCAAAATGTATGTTATTATTAAGCAACAAATACATAAATAGATGTGGAAAGGTGTTGAGACAGATGAAAGATTTAGATGTGCTCAGTCAATTTCATATGCTATAGTTATTAAATATGGCAAATTAAAAGAAAAAGAAACACACTTTTATACTACCACTTCTTTTTTATGATGCATACCTTCTAACGAACTTAAAATGTACACATGTTTCTAACTAGCATATACACCGATAAAAAGTAAATTAAAAAGTAGAAATAATTGTGACACGTGCCCGCATATACACTACATAATGTAGAAATTGCATTCTGATAAGGTTATATACAGGTGGTTTTACATTTGTACGTATTATCTTACACTTCTGTACGCACATACACATTTCACTATTTTCAATACTGAAAAAATGATGTGTGTAAAACGGAACACACCATAATTTACTGCCTGGTAGGTTCTGTTTCTAACCCCTTAGTATTAGGATAGTCAAGAATCATAATTTATGATGTCTTCATAGAGGGTGTCCGCATAACATCGATTCTTCTGCCAAACGGTTTCAAATACTTTAGATGGTAACGTTTCATCTGCTTTCCAATTTTTCTCTAGCTTTTAAATCGCTTATCTTTAGACCACAATTTAAAAATAATTATAGATTTCCTTACAAGAGTAAGCATCACATTCAGATTAGGTACACAACGGGGCTGTTAGTGCATTTGCGTCACCAAGTACCTAATAGGTACATAAGTCTATAAATTATTTGAAAAAAGTGCTTTTCTATATTAGACGATGATAAAATTAATCCGAACAAATAATGTTTTGAATACAACATACCAATACAAGAACACATTCATAGAAAACCGTATCCATCTGTGTAAAGTGACTCTGATCTTGATTCTTACTAATGAAATGTGATAATTATCAATTAAAGACACTACTGGCGCATAAATAAAACAATATGTTGTAGAGTTTGTTATTTAAATGAGTTTTAAACAAGTTTAATAAACGAGATTTAAGCAAAACATTTTTATTCAACACCTCAATTAAAATCCAATAAAAGAGAAACAATAAAAAAGGCATATAAAATAATTAATCCCAACATCTAGGTAATGGTGTTTAATGAATTGTGTTGTGTAGGTGTTGTGCAGGAATTTTTAGTACTTCACAAATGTGTAAAATTTCCTTGAAAGTGTAAGAAATAAAATTTTCCCCAAGTTTCTGTCACCACGCACCAAATACCAAATTCATTTAGAGAATTATAGGCATGTAAAAGACAACATGGAAAACGTATGCGACACATGATTAATCCACAGAAAAAATCCTTTACACTTTAGTTACTAGCTCGTTGGAATTTGAATAAAATAAACGGGCGTAAGAAATTGGTCATTTTCTTTTCCAACAGCGCTACCATGTAGTTATTTTGTAAAAGTCTAGATGATAAGGTCGATTGTCATGCAACATAAAATATCCTGGACAATCCGAGAAAAATCTAAATCTTGCAAAGGGGGAATTAAAACCAGTCTGAGTCACTGCTTTTTTTTGTATCTCACCCGTGAAGGTTCCAAACGTGCACAATGAGTACCGAGTCGAACAGTCCCTTTGCGGGAAGGTACGAGCTTCTAGGGCGACAATCCAATGATAAAGTAATACGCCACACTGGGCATACAAAGCAAAAGACGATTAATCAATCAATGATTTAATTAACTTTACCTCAGAAGCAACTTTGACCTTCCTTTTTGCAAAAAAAATCGCAACGTTTTTTATTTGTTTAAAACATAATTTAATTATCGTTGAACATGACCACAATTTTAATTAAATACTTGTAGGTCGACGTGTAACATTAGGATCAGCACTGGTAAAGGGCGATAAAGCATTCGTTTTACTTTTTCTACACTCTTCCATATGTAGCTGAAGAATAAATCACACAAGAAAATGCGTTATTCTGTAACAAATTCTCCTCTATTTCACGTTTTGAACGGTCTGTGAATATAAACGCTGTGTGCAAACGCGAGCTCTGACATCTTAATTATAAATGGGATCTGTTGGAATTATATTCATCGTTTTTGCAGACAATTATAAAAAATCTCTTTGAAAACGTGTATTTATATGAAAAGGGAGAGAAAGTGTAGAAAAACTTATAATTGAGTTCATCAATCGAGCTGTTTGGATGGTGCAAGAAAAGGTTCTGATAAGGGAAAGAGCAATTATTGTCTAATTCTAACTAATTGTAGATATATCGGGTATTAGAGGCACTGATAAACGGAAGTGATCATTTTAACCCACCTAACTGGAGGTTTTTCTGGCTTATTCTCTGAACATTTTCCGAAAAACGAATCGATTACTGATATGGCATTGAAAATGATAAAATATTCATACAATACAGTATTGTGGTGGAGTGGTTAGTGACGTACGTTCGTAACATTGATAATCAGAAGTTCCAGCTGCGTTGTGACATCTGCTTTCACAATAATTACCTTCGAGTTTAATTAGAGTTAAAAAGTTCATATAGAGACAATGAGTACGTAACGAAAAGTTAAATCCTGATTGAAACGAGCAAATAACGAACGTCCCCCTGCTTGAAACGATTTTCCACTTAGGAATTGTTTCATATTGGTTTGGAGACCCAAGTGGTCCCATCGTAGGAATAACTGTATCGACAAAGTCACCCGCTGCTTGTCACAATGAAATCGTTTTTAAACGGGGGTTAAATTTCAAAGTGGTCACCACTTATTCTATTCGAACGAGCCATTACAATAAGTAACGAATTGTGTCTGCTTCCTTTTTTTATTTTTTTTCAACACAGAGAAAAAAATCACACGATTTTATTTTAATATACATTTTAAGTGGTTTGTCTCATTTAAATGCTAACGTGGTGTAGAATTATGGTCGTTAAACAAAATTGGTGTTATTAAAAAAGTATAACATTAACGTAAGAAAAAACACTAAATTTTATGGCATTTTAATTGAGATAAAGATATTTTTGTTGATAACGTACATGTATCGATGTACAATTTATTTTGTTTACTTTCTAAATGATGGTTTTTAAGGTTTATTGAACATTGCTGGAATATATCTGCAATATATTGTACCGATGTGTCCATTCTTAATGTTGTGTTCTGGTTCATTCGTTCATTAATTAAGAAGGCAGAAGGGGATTAAATTCTTAAATTATGAACTATAGATGATTTCTATTACGGATTTCATGTAAATTTTAATTAAAATCAATGAACCATGTAAACTCACATTATAGAAAAAATTTCTACAAGCTAGGTAAATTTAATTAACATTTTTATTCATTATCATAACATGGCTCAGATATTTCCCAGAGTTTCAATTATTTTAACCACACACATTCTAACAGTGATTCACCCAATTTATGATCAAGTATTCGATAACACGGAATTCGATTTTACAAATTATGAGACTACCTTGAAACCGATCACACGCCCATTAAGGCAACCCTTGTCCCACAACTTTACTAATGTATAAAAATATTGATAGGGTGATGGGCTAGCGAAAATTTAACACCTGGACGTCTGATGGTGTGCCTTTGGTTTATGATGAGAGTGGGTTATTGGGAGACCGCCTAGGTCCACGCAAAACTACCATCATCTTCGTTCAGCCGCAGGAGCCATCAACCACCGAAGAGTCGGAACACAAGCAGCGGGTCACGTGACCCACACATTTAGCGGCACGTGACGGCCACTAATTCAGACCATTTATTTCGATGCATTGTACAAATGTTCAAAAAAATCGACATTTAAATCTTATCAATCATAATTTTGCAATTTTCTCTTCTAAAATTCGTCCAGTTTTTTATAACTAGACAATTTTAAACCCGAACAGACTGAATGTTTTATGTTAGTTAGTGAAGATAGGTGAACAACTCAAGCTACCTTAAACTACTGACCAACATAAGATCCTGAAATGCAGATGAGGCTTGTGAAGAGAGGCAAGACGTCGATATTTAAATTAGGAAATTAATATTTATCCCGTAAATAGAAGTGTAAACACTCAGTAATTCCAAAATAGGTAGATTCTTATTAAAATTATACTTTGATTAATTTGACATTTACTTTGAATTACTTAGTAGGTATTTGCACAGCTGCTAACATAAAATTGCTTCTATATTAGTTTACCTAATTAATGCAAAAAGCATAAAATTGAGAAAAATCTATAATCTTGTACAATTGAAGATGTTGCTTTCGTGAAATGGCATGATTAAATTGCCTGAATCCTAATCGTTTTAATGACTAAATTAAAAAGTCCGAAGTCCCATAAAAATACTTGCAACGTAATTAAATTGTAATCGAATTTATTGGAAAACATAATATTTATGAGGTAGAAGGTAGAATGAGAGACATTACCATGTAGAAATGTCATACAACACAACTTAATTCGAATTAATGCGAATGCCAACATTCCCAATGACTTGTAAACATTTTAAAAGGTCTGTTCGTGTTCGAAAACTATTAGAAAACATTATACACCCCATTTCACACAATTTTCGGCCCAGATATCAACACGTGTATAGGAACACGAAATTTATTTTAAATTACTTTCTCATGGGATAACTCTGAAAAGATTATTAATCGACCTACAAAGAAGGGTAATTAATTAATTAGTTTTTTTTCTCTCATGATGACAAGGGAAATCCGTCTCAACTTTTGGATCAAAACCAGAGATACCAATGATTTCTGAATCTAAATTAATTAATACTAATGATTACAATATAATTTGCGAAACTTTTTTCAAAATAAATCATATAAATAATTAGAACATACTGACAAGCAATTATCGTTTTAAACGTATGTACATATGAATACAGGGTGTATAAAGAAGCACCTGCTGGTGCATCCCAGCTTCTGTCGACTATTTTCCATGACAAACTTCTATTTCAATATTTACATATCAAATAAAATCACATAAAAATGGGACTTAAATTGATATAGTAGAAGTAGTTTATTAATAAAAAATATACACAAAACACGAATCCATAGAAGTTTTAATATTTATTATGGAAATAGTAATATAATGTACATCCGGTCAGTAGATAGGTATTAATTTTAGCAAATAATTCAAAAAATTTCGAAACCTGTTTGGTTGTGATGCTGTGTGATAAAAGTCTGCAAATTATTAAGGAACTGGATATTCTTTTATTCTGAGCTATTATTTGCATGTAATCGATTAATAAATTTTGAATTTGAACAGCAAAATAAGAGCAAATCTTCCTCAAAACCAACCAGTCATCCGGAGGAAAATCAAAACTCGTCAGTTCAGTAGCAGATCGATTTGATTTACGTCCAAAAACTGAATTCCTACTACTTTTATTATTACGAAAATTGTATTAGTAATTTACGATACAAGTAATGTTATGACGCATTTTACATTACGAGAGAATGTTTGGAAGAACGAGCGCAGCGAGTTCTTCTAAAATTCTCGAGTAATGCTAAAAGCGCATAACATTACGTGAATCGTAACACGTTTTATTTTATCCTATAATGGTATTGTAGAAAAAAGCAAAATTATAGTTCAATTATGAATATATTTTTTATTTACTGTCAAAACACTTTTTAAAAATTGGTATCCTAGGAGTTATTTATTTAAACAATAACGTTAAGAAAATCTTAACAGCACTAGTGCTGTTAAGAATTTATAACAACACTAGTGCTGTTAAGAGTATCTTAACGTTATTCGTTGCTATGCAGTAATCACTACAATAACATTATAGGATAAAATAAAACAATTAATTCTATTGTGCCCTTGTGACTGTTTTTCATCCCTTGACGTGGGGTACAACCCAAACATTGCACACCATAAACACATATTGTAAGCAATGTATTCAATCACCAACTTACATGACGGGGTAAACATGTTACCAGTAAATTATTTACTCGTTGCCATTTTCAGTGTCGATTTCAATATTGAGGGGGTGAACATGAACCGTTAGAAAAATACTTCCAGTTGCACGTGCTGCATAAAAATTTATCTTTATGCATTCAAGAACGGTAATTTTTCCCTGATAAGCCACCAAAGTGCTTGTTTTCAGTAGTAATTCATTTGACATTGCAATGACCGTGGACGATTATAAAAAACGAATATTAAATTGGTGAAGAAGCACGTGTGAAAGTATGCGAGGGTTGCTTTATGAACCCCTCAGTCCGTGACTCACTCAATTATAACTAATATTTAAAGCTACTCACTGATTGGCCTGTGAGCTCCTCTTCAAGTAACAAGTTAAAATTAACTTTTATATTGTTACGCTTTCAGTGGAATTGTTTTCCTTTCCTGTAAATTTAAATCAACTTTACGGCATTATTTTCATTTCGGGGTAAATAATACTTATTTAAGTGGTATTTGTTCAATTATTCCGGCACACCACCAACTGTCAATAAGAACAGCAAATTACAAGATAGATGATGGTTCAGTAGTGGACCCCATCAGGCTGTATTAAAAACCATTCAGTGTTTAACATTAAATGGGAGGATATTCAATGGTTTGACCACACAATGACCTTAACAAGCGTTTATTTGCATAAACACGGCAAGTATGTGCAGCTTTTTGGGTAGAAGTTGCAAATTAGCGTCTATTTATGAGCGAACGCGCGCCGCCCTTTTCGTTTAGAGGAAAACCGTTCGTTGTTGTTTTTGTGCATTTTTCCTGTCAATTCGCTTTGCATACACCTTAACACACAGCTGTCATCTACAAAATTGAAAAAAGAGAAAAATCTATAATACAGTCTGTGTGTTGTGGAGTATTAAATGATAAAACGTGTGGTGATATAAAAGAATCACACATAAAAGGGATATTCGATATCGTTTAGTGGCTAATGAAGAGTATAACAGACAACAAAGCCATTATATTGTAAATGATGAGAGAAAAGAAGAATTGAAAATGAATATCCTATTATAAAATGCGAAAGCAGTGAATTATTCTCGTTTCTCTTGTGTTTTCTGATCGAGTGAACATTGTGGAAAATCTATGGATTAATTATGGAACTAGATTAATTAAAATGAATAATTTCCATAAGCAGGTGTGTTTGTCTCTAACATATAGAATAGAGAAGGGGCGAAAAAAAGAATAATATAAAATGGTAAATAATAATTGAAACCTGTTTTAAAGATAGCGTTTGTCGCATTTGCACACTTGCTCTCTTTTATTCACTCTCATTAAACTAGACATTAACTATTAAAGGTTCATTATTTTAATAAGGATTTTTTTTCACTCCCAACTTGGCAGTGCATCCGTTTTATTATTATATAAAAAGTTGGCAAAAACCCGATATATTTGTACACACAATAATCGGGATTTTTTCCTCTAAACATTCCGCACATTTTAAATTAATTATTAATTAATACATCATTTGTTCAATTTCCAGTGAATTAACCAAGGACCTTAAAAGGAAAGTTGTAAATAGGTACATCACATTACATACCCCCTAGTGACCAATATAACCCGAACCCCCGACAAAATTCTAGGACACCCAATTTTAAATTAAATTGATTTTAATCAGCCATCAACAAAGTTCAAAAACATAATCAAGATGAAAGCTCGTCTAATTGCTTAGGAGCGAGCAGGAGAGAAGAACAAAATGAGTAATAAACGTAATTGAGCAATTTGAATATACGGTGTCAGATGTGTACATGTGTGTATGGAATGGACCACAGATCAGATCCCTACACAATAATACAAAGAAATGGGGCCCTTTTGGAAGTGAGAGGCGTCGTTGTTGGAATTGTGTGTGCGTCAGCTGCAGAATCTAGATGGCGCGTTCCTAAACACACACTGCGAAGAGAGGATCGGAGCCCTATGGAAACATGTGCTCTTTTTCCTTATCAGCCGCACAGAACAATTGTATAATTACATGTGTTTAATCTACATTATTCGAGCAGACACAGGAGCGGCTCCAACTCGACTCAGACACAATTCAAAATTCTCATGTCGCCGGTTTAGTTTCTTTTTTTCATTCCACGGATTCTTGGAGTTGGTAAGTATCCTCTTATAAAGTACGTGCAGATCAAGATCATCGTGATGGTCAACTATCAGCACAATTTAATTATAATTGCACTGATAAAATTGATGCGATATAAACAATGAGCGTTGTTGCTAGGTTCAAGAGGTGAGCAATTTTTCCACAACCTTTTCGCATATATACGCACATACAGCAGATCGTAATTTATAATGCACGGAGATAGCTAATTTTCTTAACATCCACCTACTATTCAACAGTAAACAAGATAAAATCTCAAGTCTTGTTGTGGATAGGCGCACTGTATGGGCTGATGTGCATGTTTTAATCTGAAGCGATGCTGCTATAATGTGTGCGATGATGATGATGATGAGGACGATGTAGAAGTGTATAGTCGACAAAGTATAGAGGATCAGATATAGTTAGTAGTTAGTTACCCTCAAAGAATAGTGCCGATTCCAGCATTAGTAATTAAACGATATGGTGGATATCGTTTTTGGGAAAAGCCCTGGATATCATTAGTTTAGAGGCAATTCTGCACGCCTTTGTCAGCCAATTAGCCTTTGGGCGATAAACAGTGCGGATAATCTATCAAATTAATGTTTATCCAGAGAACAATTTTGTTATCAGCAATGGATTTGCTTTGATGCTTTGTCGGTCCAGGTGTTTAACACTTCATTTAACACACAATCCACTGCAAATCGACATTTTTAAGTACGCAAATACACAGATTCACCTATACGTATAGGTCAAAGGAGAGAAATGTTTTTTTCTGATTAATGGGGAATAAAAACAGTTTGGAGTTTATAAGGGCAGGGACAAATTTCAGCAATCCCTGAAAAAGATGTTTTCAAAATAATGCTGAAAATAAAATGTTTTATAATGTGTTTGGTATTCCGAAAAATTTTATTAACTGTTTTAGTAAAAAAAGATCGAAAAACAGCTAACATACGGGCTTAAAAATTCCTCCTGAAAGTATTATGTAAATGATGGCATAAATATTAATAATTTTTAGATTATTTTAGACAGAAAAAACCATATTGCACAATTTAAATTTACAGCTATGATGATATGTAAATTTAATTGATTCTAATTAAAGGGTGTTCCCCTTGTTTTTAATGACACAAATGCGTCATCCCTTCATTGTATAAAGCACTATCAAAGTATTTTATCTAAAATAGATGCGTTTTAGATCAACTCTAGATTAGGTACGGTGTCCGGCTGTTGTTTAAATAACTTCACGCATTCTGTCAATTTTCATTCAACAAATAATTGTGGTGTACTGTACTTTAGGGGGTTTTCATAGGGTTAATTTGACTTGTTTGGAATTAATTATTCTTGAAAAACAACCATTTGCCTTTGCTTTGGCGGCTGAAAATCAATTAGTAATCAATATTTGACCCAAGATATTTGCTGAGTTGAATTAATCAAAATAGAATAAGGTGGTCAAATATTTCTAATGAGGGTTTATTTATTTATACCTCATTATCTTCTAAGTGCATGTATGTGGTTTCTAGTTTGTCCAAAATAAATGAAAAATATATTCAAATTTCCCATGAAAAGTGACCAGTCATTCCATTACCAAAATGCAGCTATCATACTTACCACACAAATACCAAACACACAAAATTATGGGGCACGTAGGTATAAATAGATGAATATCATCGACATTGATTGATATATTATTTCATATTGAGAGGGCCAGGAATATATTTAACCGAGGGGACGTTTTTGGACCTACAAAATCATACACATATATACTTTCATGTTCCTAAAAATCTTAAGAGATTCTTTCTGCAAAAAAATTAATTTTTTACGAATAATCTATAATTCGAATTGATAAAAATAAATAAACGTGAGCAATCGTAAAAATTCAACCAACTCGCAATATTATACGATGAGCCCACCTTTTCACTCACAACGTACCCCTTAATAAACATTGTTTAGGGATGTTGAATTGTTCGGCCTCAGAGGGCCACTTTGGTGGGAATTTCATTTAACAGCCGTCAAAGAGAGGGTGGCTGGAAAGATTGAATGTCAGTTCCGATATGGACTGATAATTTTTGACAGTTGGCTTTCCTAATACATAATTGGTATTATTGCATTAAATGGATGGTGGGCAAATACACACGTAAATGCGGCCTTCAATACACAATATAGAATAATAGAGAAAAAAATCCAAACACACTCGTCGCTTACAAGCCCCCACCAACAATAGCGGTTGGAATAATAAAAAAGCCAGTTTTTTATATAAAACAAATTTACACGGTCATAAAATACAAATTATACCAACATTGGCGGAAGTAAGTGAAGCGTTCTTTTATTATCCAATAGGTCCAGTTCCAGTACCTTATATAATACCAAAAAAGACAATGGTGTTAATAAAAATCAAGTTTTATGAAAGCGTGTCCAGGATTATAAGAAGTGGATTTAGGCCCCTGTTGAAATTCAACCCTTTGAATATAAAGAAATATTTTTACAGCTCAATTTCATTAGGAATTTTTAATCAACACTCGTGCATTAACCCTTAAAACCGACTTAAATGAATAGACGCTAATGGACGCACCCTTTAACATTATCCTGGTCAGTTTATCACAAATCAAACCATCAACAAAAAATTACCATATTTTAATTGTCAAAGATAACTACATCAGGGTCCACTTATAATAATTTCGAGCGTTCACACGCTCCACAATCCAAACTGATGATTCTGAACAATTGTTAATCGCCTGAAAAAAAGCTAATGAGGGTTCATCTATTAAAATGACACTGGTTTTTTTTATATGTGTATTCTTTTTGCGCATACACTAGGAGAGGGTGTTATGACAATAAATAATAATCTCAAAACAGAACCGTATGCGAGGGGGTTGGTTTTGCTGGTCTGATTTAGCAACATTATGACGCCAAGATTGATTAATGTGACATTAATTTAGAAGGCGGAGTGTGGCGTATAAACGCGTTCCTCTTTTTATTTCTCCTTTTAAATTAGGGCGTGCAAGTTCTTGTTTGAGAATCGGGAGGGTGGAAGGGTGCTCTAGTGTATGCTTTTCTGTGAAAATCGTCGTGTGGTGTGCAGAGCTGGCGTCGGATTCCGCCATACACATAATCACCATACGAGAGCAATTTGGGTCAAAAAACAGCATAATATTTTTTCATCAAGCTTTCAGCTTTACTGTTAACTTCTGGATCAATTTTGTGCAATAAAATATTTCGAATCTTTTTCAAATCCTGCCACTTGCGTTGCTTAAGGCGTCTGAATCCGTCTCTGCATTGCACTGACGATAAGAGAAGAAAACTCGCGTATGAGAATTGTCAGATGGATAATTCAACGAAGCTTGAGAATAGAGTAAAACCTTTGATTCCTCTTTCCTTTTATCACATCCTTTGCTTTTTGTGTGTGAAACATATAAATTGTAGACAGACAACTGCTGCTCAAAATGTTGCCCTCGCTTAACGAACGCAAAGAGAGACATAGAAGGCTTTTTATAATATCTCGGCAAATTAATTTTCAATTAAATTTCATACACAAAGTTGGATTCACATGTGAGACTAGGCAGGTAGGTATATAATTTCCTCTCTTGTTAGTCCTTCTATCTGACGTGCACGATCACAATTACCCGACAATTTCACTACTTTTTATACACTCACCTGTATATTATTCACTTCTCATCTTATTTATTATTGTGGACATCACAGATTCGTCCTGATTTATAACATTATTATCTCTTTTAGCAGCACACTTTATTACATTCTAAACATGAAACTCATTTAAAACGATACGATATTTATTACATATTTTGCATGTCTAAGTAAGGAATTGAATAATTTTTAATCCAGATGAAAAATACCCCCAAGTCAAACAGACAATTTAACACTGTTTATTATTAGCTCGTAATTCGTAAATAATAATATACAATTATATCGACTTGTAATAAGTTATTGTGATTTTTTCAAAAATTAATGCATAAATTCATGGCTTCAGATGCTATAAATATTGTTCGTTTTAGAGCCACTGGATTTGAGCAGAGTTTGCAAATATTTTGAGTTAATTAAAGAGCAAAGGACTGCTGTATACACTGTTGTTTGTCGAGTTGGAGAATTCAAGTCGAAGTACAATGATTGACAAGAAGTGGAAGAATATAAATAAAACATTTATTTGCGTGCGAAACTAAGGAGATAAAATTTAAATTGCCTTAACTAATTAAACAAGTTACAAGACTTGACAATAATCTCACTTTTTTCCATTCATTGTTCTACTCGATTACATTCGACTCATACAGTCACTGAATTAAGGAAATTCTATTGGAAAAGTGCTGTGTGGATTGTGAATTCATTTCGGCTGTTACGGTCTCTGAGTGCCAACAAATATATCCTTATTTTATGGCCAGGTGTAAGAGTATAGGAGTGCGCTGCTCATCCAACCACACGTTGTATAAATAGTTGTCAGGTAAAGGCAGATAAAGGTGGCCCCAATGGTTTTGTGCCGTCAGATCTTCACTGCCTTGTACTGCTGATGGTCTGCTGTTGGAGAGAACGTGCGCTAAGCACGAGCTGCCCACCACCAGCTTATAGCACTCTGTATAATGAATGCACACTTCTACTTAGTGCAGTTAGTCACTTGTGGTGGTTACGGTTTATAGATAGGTGCCCGTATCATCGTCCACGTGCCAACAAGACTGTAGATCGGTTTGAGCACCTTTTACCACCTTGTGGAAAATTCAGATTTCAGTATTTCAGGAATGTACAACAAAACGTTGATTCGTACATTTAATTGGATTGAAAACAATAAATTATGATCAAATTTGTATTTGTTTAAGTACAGTTGGTAAATGGAAATAAATCGATATTGAGCATAAATTACACGAATAATTGGGTTTTTATCGATGAAATGTTGTCTTGCGGCAACTAAAATTACACTTGTTACTTGTTTTCTTGTATATTTTATATTATGTGGTTTTTATCATTTAATTAACATCTTTTTCAATTAAATATTTTATTACGAAAAAATCATATTTATTAGCATAGAAGTAGAAACATTTACACGTATATATGCATATAATGATTGTATAAAAAATTATTAACCAAATATTGATCGGTAAACTAATTAAGATAACATGCAAGATTTTTATGTCTTATCAGTAGGTACACAGCATCTTTAATAATAATGCACTTTTGAAAAGTCTCTGCATAATAGGAATATCATTTACTTGTTAAGGAGTGATGCCAGATTAGAGATAAATTAAAAATTAGTAAGAATTTTATATTTTTATCTAGAAATTTTATTAACAGGAGCGGATTTAAAATTGATATAAACACAGTTAAGACATGTACTCGTATAAAGAGTCAAGTATAGGTATTCTTAAACCGTCCCTGATTAAATTTTTTCTGTTAATTATTCTTGCCTACAAAATTGCTGTCTGAGCATAATTTTATTGAGTATCCATCAAGTTAACGCGACATAATGCTTTACTTAACGATAAATGAATATCTTAGTAATTGATTACATTTATTATTGACAAATTGCAACATGAAATGTATTAGGTGCATAGAGTTTGGCTATAACTAATTAGATTCTTTGCCTGTGTTATGAGTAATAAGAGTATAAGTAATGCAATAAGTTTGTGCTACCCCTGGAGTAGGTTGTTTACCTTTAGATTCCGTATTTACGATAAGAAAATTATAAGTGACCAACGAAATGTTATTTATGGAACAAATAAAATTGTTAATTATAATATTTTCAATTTTATGCTAATGTAGTTGCTTACTTTCAATATGGATACCTCTCAGTAATTATTTTGCTTATAGTATCATAGTAATTTGTAGGTATAACTTGAATTACTTATGCATTATTAAAATGTTGCAAAACTTGAACTGATGCTCCACAGCTTGACTTGGCTGACTGAAAAAATGAAATTGTCATTTTTATATGACTATCTTATCTAATACAAAATCTATACCTATAATAGATTTGATTTTAGATTTAGTTCTGGAAAAATCTTATATCAGGTACCCACCATTCTGTACCTTATTTGGCTATAAATCCTTATGTATGTATGCACCTGAAACATCGAATCAATCAAATTTCTACCCGTGCACTTTACATGCAAATTAATAAAAAGATACAAGATTTTAGTTATTCATCCTTCTTACAAGTATCTTAAAGTAAGTATAGTAGTATTAAATATGATAAAACTGGTTGTGAAATTAAATCATTAAAAAATCGCTCATTCATAATACAGAAGTGGTTCATTCATCGTTTCACGTCGTGTGCTACTTTTTTCAATTTTAATATATAAAATGGAAAATCTCTCTCTTTCTCTCTTTGATATATCCTCTAATTAAAGATTATTTATAATTGCGCCTTCAAGTCAAGTCCAGTTTGGTATCTTTTGCCAAGCAACAAAACTCGCTTTTGGTGTGCATTTTTATTGAAAAAAGCAACTGGTAAATGAATTCCTGTGCAATTTCAAAAAAATACTCCCATTACCTCTGCAGGCTCAGCATGCAGTATGACAAATTGCAATTAGACTTATCCTGTTTTGTTTATAAAGTCGATCATGCGCCAAAAAAGGGAATACCTAAATCCATCTCTTTTTCTCTGTGGAACACCCATACCTCGACCAATTTGTAATCCTCCTCCCCCGTCCACCCCCCGCAGACAGACAATTACCAAAACTGTTGGAAAACTTTTTCTACAACATTATTTACCGGAAAAAGTTGCCACCAATGAAAAACTGTTGCAATATCAGGTGTTAGAAAGCGGAAACGTGTGGGTGTAGCCATCAAGAGGAGAATGGCTTATTGGTGGCTAAATTGTTAGAAACCCTGGTGGAAGGGATGGGGGTGTGGCGTTCTATTGCCAGGATGCATGCTTTACACACGGTCGGCACAGGATTTCAGTCGTCCTTAACTTATTCTAATGATAGGTTGCAGAAGGGAACTTTACCAACTCGTGTGTACACAACTCGTGAGTTTCATCGAAAGATTTATTGTTTGTAGTGCAGGAAAGTGAGTGATTGTAAAACAGTTTGTTACAAGTTTTTTGACGCATTTTTCTCCGGTGGAGCGTGCAAAAGATATGGTCATATTGTAAGTGTATTTAATTAACGATTTGCGTTTAATACCTGTTTATAATTGATTTATCGTACATTTTCTGGCACTTTTCCCATTTGCTCAATTCGCTGCTGCACAATAAATATGTGCATTGTTATTGCTAGAAAGTAATCTAAAATATAAATTATACATTTTTATTTTATTTATTATTTGTATAATCAGATAAACATATAATTAATCGAATATTATAATTATTGGTTTAGTGACAACGGTAAATTACTATTGTTTAATAAGTATTGTAGCTTAAGGGCATTAAAACAGAAGAAGAGGAGTTGTAAGACAACCCGATAACTTAGTGAGATTAAATTTATTATTCAACCAGTTTGTGTTTCATTGAGGAAATAAATTTCTGCCCCATACGTTCGCATAATATACATGATGCCTACATCATCACATAATTTCATTCTATGAATATGATGAAGATTTGTGGACCTATTTGTAAGCATTTCTGTGTTTTCAAGAAGTGTCAGTTCCAACATGAATATCAAACTTTAAATAGTTCAAAATGTTTAAATTTGTGAACCAAGTTTTTATTTTTAACTTAATTTACTTGTTTTTTTTTTATTGAGATAGTCATTCCTCAATCAGTGGTTTTTTTGTCTAGGTATTGAGGCGCATTCACCAAATTTGTAAAAAAATTTCAATGTGCGCACAGGCGAGTAACCTAAACCTTTCTGATAATAATTGTTTTAAATTAAATTGCCTCTTCGATATATCTATTTTGGGTTTAACTATTGGATATTAATGTAATTAGGGAAAAAGATAAATATTTTCGTTCACATTGCCGATATTTTTTATAGGCATGCAAGTCCACAAAAACTTAAATTCTTCTTTAAATACAAAACAGAATTCAAGGGGTAAATGTAAG
The DNA here is from genome assembly GCA_963930825.1 of Silvanus unidentatus. Classification (NCBI taxonomy): domain Eukaryota; kingdom Metazoa; phylum Arthropoda; class Insecta; order Coleoptera; family Silvanidae; genus Silvanus; species Silvanus unidentatus. The sequence continues at coordinate 1,434,176 of OZ005758.1, forward strand.
CAAACGGAAATAATCGTTCTATAAAATCGTATTTTGACAAGGAAATATAAATCAGATTCATCAGCTTCTTTAGAAAATATCTGCATAACTAAATCCATTACATTTAATTAGAGTCCTGTTGAAGCAATAAGCAAAACGCGAAAAGAGCAGTCAAATAAATTAATTATTTCCATCATCATATCTATAGGTAAAAGCCACAGATATATCTATGGTTTTACTTTTTAAATTTGCTAAAAGATATGTTTTTAAATTAAATTATTTATTAATGAGGTTTAATTGAATTGAAACAAATATATCATTAGTTAATTTTTCCCAATTAAACGAAAAATAAACTACCTAAATTTATGTTTTCCCTTTCAAGGCACAGTCCCGAATCTCCTGGCATGTCTTGCCGTGCCTACACAAACGCCACTGAATGGGACATAAATGATAGTTCAATACCACGTATTAGTGAATATGATCCGTTCTCTGAATGGGCCGATGGCCATTGTCGTCTAGTCTATCGTGCTGATAATGAAGAAGCCAAACGACATTCATCCGGTTGGGCCATGCGAAACACAAACAATCACAACGTTCACATTTTAAAGAAGAGCTGTCTAGGCGTCTTGGTCTGTTCTTTGCGATGTACACTACCAAATGGAGAGCGAGTCCATCTTAGGCCAGCAATTTGCGACAAAGCTCGGAAAAAACAGCAAGGTAATTCATTTCCATAATGCATCACTTTGAACTTTAGAAAGATCACTTCGACCCTAAGTTAATTTTGAAAAGAAATTGTGTGGAGAACGTATAAACTGAGCGTATTAGTTTCAGGGAAGCCCTGTCCGAATCGACATTGTACGGGCCGATTGGAAATCTTGCCGTGTCGGGGCCACTGCGGCTACCCAGTTACGCACTTTTGGCGGCACACTGACCAGGCAATCTTCTTTCAAGCGAAAGGGGTCCACGACCATCCGAGACCGGAAGCGAAGAGTACTTCGGAGGCGAGACGAACTTTGGGCAGTGGTCGAAGAGTTCGCGGTTTGGCCGTTATGTTGGCCAAAGAAGCCGCTTTGGGCAATAAAGTAAGTGACTCTCTGTGCTTAGTGCGAATATACATTCCTTTGGTAAAATTGAATGTTATCACCGTTGCCCACCTATCGATTAATAAAAGATATTTAAAATCGACTCACCTAAATTAATAACATCCCATCAATAAGTAATAGTCCATGTACACGTAAGAAAATAATAACCACTTTTAAAACAACTATACGGATAATAATTACTATTATTAAAGTTTCCTGAAATAGCAAGTAATTTATAAAACAGTCAATTTGCATTCTAAACACTTTTGTTTGGAATATATTTTCCTCCCCCAAAGGGAAATACTCGATAAAATTCCAAACATTACTCAAAAAATCTAAAAACAATATAATAGATACATATAGATAGATAAATAGAGATTCCTTTATATGTATCTGACGAATTTGATTAATTCCTCGCACATATTCTAGTTTATGCTAATGATAGAGTACGATTTTCTTGCATTGTGTTTATCAATAAACTACAAAGAGAAAGATATCTTATATTTACTTTATAATCATATACGGAAACAAAGTTATCACAAATTCAATTTAAAGTTATGGCATTGTGTCACTGATTCTACTTTGGGCGCTTTTCTAAAATGCATCATTAATTACAATGTATTGAAATCGATCGATCTTATACACTATAATTATATATGTGTGGTCGACTTATCTCTAAACAACAAGCAGAGGGAGTTTTTAGTAAGAATTATTCAGAATACTTTCAATGCTTAATCATTCTGTTAGAACTGGATGATTTATTCCACTGATTTTGGGGCAACCTTTCACTAAATGTTTCTCTTTAATTTCAGCTTATGTCGTTACGGGAGCCGAAAAGACAATGCCGTGAAATTACCAATCAGCCAACACGGACAATAAATCCTCCTCCTCTCATTGCAGACCAAGAAAAAGGTAACAAACCGTTAAATTACAAAAGAAAAATTGTTTGTTAATAATGCCATTTTTCAGGTTACTGTTCTTGTCCCCCCTTTGAGTGCATCTGCAATTACCAGTCGCTTCCAAGTCAACCCCAATACACCCATCATCCCTCCAACTACCAACAAACCCAAGTTCTAGACCAATACTGGCAGAATGACGCCACATCCGTTCACCACCCCCAACAGTACACACCCGAAATGAACGTTAATCAACAATACGATTTTTCCAATATCTCCACTGATTTATTCCAACCGGAAGAGATATTCCAACTAGACCAACCTATTAAACCGGATTTCGTGCAAAATAATCAAACCGATCTAGCCCGTTCGCCTCCCACACTTCTCGATCTGGGAAGCGGAACAATCCATCGGGAATTCAAGTCAGAGGAGTACTGGGCCCACAATTTAGTGGTGAACGATGACAGCAACAACAGCACAAACTTAAGTCAATCACCAAACCATAATTTAATACCAAATATTGAAAACATGTACAAAGTAGACGAGAACACGTATTATCAACAAAACAATGGCCTTCAGTACGATGTGGAGAACAAAGTTTACTATCCTGAAGAGAATTTACAAAACTACGATTATCAACAGTCGAATAATAAATATATAAAAAATAATTATACAGCAGACATAGTGGGACAATATAATGCGAGTGAATATAATAGTTTTTTAAGTGTATACGATTCTAGTAGTAAAATTAGTACAAATAGTGAATCGGTGTTCAATGAGCTCGATTTCCGAATTAATAACTGCACCAATATGCAGTACGAGCATTTCGATATGGTTACAACACATCCATAAGTTTGATAATCCAGTACTATAAAACAGCATAAATATACATAATATACACATTTGAGTGCCTTGTTCACTACTGTACTATAAATGCTTTCGCTATGATCTTCATTGAAAGATAAGAAAAATGTTTATCTGTTGATTCATTTACCTTAATTGTTAATTATTTCTAATACCTGTGTAAATATGAATATATTGGAGTTGTGATAAATCTTTTGATTGTTTTATTTCCTAATTAATTAATGAAAAAACCTATAAGTTTTTTATTTCTCTTTATTGCACATGGCATTTGTTATAAAAAGTTTCTTTATAATATAATTACAATGATTTATATGCTAAATCGGATAAACAAGTTAAAAAACGCTTTCGTTTAATATTGAAAAAATTAACAACAAAAACTATAATGTATAATAGATAGGTATTTTAGGTGTAGTGTACAATAATTACGTATTGAATACATAAATAAGAGTAAGAAAAAGGAAAATTAGATCTTACAGCGCGCATCCATTAAATAAACAAGTCATGATGAAGGTAGTTTAAGTGTGGTTAATTAAAGAAAATTAATAGTATTAACATTATCACAAACAGTTAAAATGAATAGTAGTTTCTCATCTAAAAATTCGACATTCCTATACAGCCAAAAATACGCTTACGTTCTATATAATTGTTTTTTTAATAATTATGATTGAAAAGATTAAATTTTTCAATTTTACAATAAATAGACTGAAATTTCATAATAAAAAATTTGATCCAAATTGATTAGATAAGGCCATAAAAGACAGAATATTTTTTTTCATTGTTAAAACAATCGTCCACTGAAAAATTATTAGCACCAATTAAATATATAAACTCTGGAATATTCCGTCGATTAAATCATTTTGATTGCTATTACACAGACGATTAGTATCTTCATTTTTTAGACAGAATTAATTCTACTTACATCGCATCTAAATCTAAACAAAAGTTTATTAGAAATAGGTAACCTGAAACCAAACACTTAGAAAACGATCTAGATTTTAAATAAGCTACAAAGGCTTCAATATCACATAAACAAATCATTTTTTTCGTAATTGTTGGATTCAATATTCTAGAGAAAAGTGAGCAAAAAGTCTCGATTTCAACTACCTAAAAACAAACAGTCGCATGTAATGTCATGTTAAAACACAAAAAACCTCACTCTAAGCAACAATATGGAAATGATGTGAACGTATGATTGTTAAAATGAATTTCAAGCGAGTTAAAGTACTTTTTTGAAATCTTTACATACAAATTTGTCTCTCGAATTTCAAACATTTCGCTGAAACATTCTGCTGAAAATCATTTCTAACCAATTGCCGCTAACTGAATTATTCAATTCCTCTATTTTCGTTGAACAAACCAAGTACCTAAATTTATCAATTCATTTTAAAATTCAACACTTCTCTCCAACAGCATATTAAAGCCAACAAGTTTTTGTAAAAACTATTGATTGGCGGTTTAGTAAAAAAGACAAGAAAAGAAAACAAATTATTGTCTCGTTTAATAAGCCTATCACAACCAAAGAAGAAGCTTATAAATTAGACTTAAACATTAATATTTGAAAGAAAAATCTATTATTTTGTCGCAAAATTAAAAATAATCCTAAAAATTTTGTATTGGAAAAAACTAAAAATTAATTTGAAATCAAACCTACCGATCACTACTTTCACTTTCATGTCTACTTGTTGATACAACAGCGACGTCCTCTGAATGTTCTTCTGCTGCTGTCGCCTGTTCAACTACATCCACAACGCCACTGTCTTTATCAAAATTCTTCTCAACACTCTCCGCTATCAATTCTTCCGGTTGCTCTTGCAGAATCACATTCGTTTTCTCTTCTACACTCTCCGGAATAACAGAAACACGTGTTGGAGTCGGAGGTAATGAGTGTGTTGCTTTTAAATCAACCACCATCTCTGAACAGGAGGACGATGTTGTACTTTGACTCATGTGACTTTGTATTAAAGCTGCTGATTTCGGGTAATAGAGACTTTGTGTTATGTCTTTTGGAGCTGTTGCAATTGGCTTTATTTTAACACGGAAAAATTTTGTACCTAACGCTAATTTATATCTATTTTCATTCTGGAACAAAATAAAACAATTTAAGAGTTTTATTCATTTGCCGATTTAAGAAACTTACTTTTTTAACATGGCAGTACTCTTTGTCGATCACTTCACCACTACAATACAATTTATTAGGTTTACCATCGATCACCGTTAAACCCAGCGTATTTAGCGATTCAGAATGTAAAAAGAACATATACTTTTGTTCTTGTACTATACGGAAATTTTGATGTTGAGCATCCCAAAAGACCACCACTTGGTCACCCACTTTACACGAATCTATGCTCACTTTTCCAGGCTTAAGAATATGAAGATCGCTCTTTGTCATTAAATCTTTCTGTCGTACTGGACTTGTTGTGGCGTCCACTTTGCCTAAACAAACATTTTAATATAAACGATAAATGAAATTTTAAAATATCTCACCTTCAATAACGGCTACTGACGCTGCCATATCGAGACTCCGATCATTTTGTAACTTGACCAATTTCTCCTCCAATATTTCTTTCTCTTTTTGTACACGATCTAATTTTTCACTCATTTCCACCATTTGAGTTTCGTTCCCTTCTGTTAACTGTAAAATCGTGCCCTTTAATTTCATACATTCCAAACTTAAATTCTTTTCTCGCTCTCTAAGCAAATCTAATTGTTTACTATAATCATCTGCAATGCGTCTCATTAATTCATCATTTGCGCTTGCATTCTCTTCATTTAACTTCGATTTAATGCTGCTTATTTGATCAGCAAGGATTTTCTCCCATTTTTCCTGTTCTATTAAAATTGCCTCTTTAACAGCTTTCTCTTTATCCATTTCAAAATTTTCCGTCAATTGTAAAATTAAACTTTCATGATTTGGCAAACTTGAAAAGTCGCCAATTTTTTCAAGACTATTATCGGATGGACTACGTTCCATTGTCATCAATTTAAATCTGGATCGTATACTTTCAATCTCATCTTTATGTTTCTTACTCAACATATCACTACACTCTTTTAATTCCTTTTGTTTCTCTAATTCTTTATTTTCTAATTGGTGTTGAAGATTTTCTAACGTCTTACTGTGTTCATCTTTTATATTCGTGAAAATTTCTTGCAATTCTCTTAATTCCTCTACTTTCCTTTCCAATTCACCCTTCAATTTACTCTTTTCGTCATTTAACAACTCCACATCTGTCTTGATTTTCTCTAACAAACCAAACTTTTCTGCATTCTCAGCTCGTAATTCATGTATCAACTTTTCATAATCACTTCGGATACGTTCTATCGTTTCCTCTTCTTTTTTATCACGTAAAGCTATGTATTTGACCCATTCATTTCCCACACTCTTAAATTTCTCTTCCAAAACTGTTCGATCATTAAGAGCAGCGACTTTAAAGTCATTTAATTCGTTTTTGAGTTGCGTAATGGCTTGTTGTGCTAAATTTCCTAGACGTACAAGAAACGTTTTCAATTTCTCATGTTCACTACGTGATATTTGCAAATTATCCTACAACAGAAGACAAAATTAAAAATTACAATGCTATTTAATTGAAATAATTTTTTTGTGTGTTGTGTTTGTGTGAAATTGTTTGTAGGAAGCAAAACATGCTCTTTAGGTTCCATAAGGTACATGTATGTATTGGGTCACCAACTGAAATAAAACTACATCAAACCGAAAATAAAAAAACCACCACAAAGTATCGTAAACTCTGCAAAGCAATTTCGTTGCGAGACCAAATGAAGTTCGCAAAGAAAATACCCTTAATAAACTAAATAGAAACAAAACTAGCCAGTTTTACCTTTACATATTTTTTTTAATTGGAACATTTTAGGCGCCCATATTCTAAATTGTGCGACATGCTCGTAAAATAAAAATAAATAATAATAAAGCCGAATATCAGAAGATAATGTAACTAAAAATACCGGTGCAGGATAGTTTTGATATGTAGAGAAAGAATATCACAAATGATAATAGTTGCTTGAATGATAAAAGTACCTGCAACAAAGCAACAACGTTATTGGCTGTATCGAGTTGTTTAACGAATTCGCCTTGACTATGTCCACCACCAGCCGTTTCATTGCTCAAACTCGACGGTAGACTCTCATCAATATAAAATTCATCATTAATAAATTCATTGTTCGACTGTTGTTGTTGCTGCTGCTGCTGTTGCTGTTGATGATGATGTTGTTGGTGACCCATTGGTGAGTTTGGTGATTCCATTAACAACTGTATATCTTTTGGACTTTGTGGTGGTGTATGTGGCGATATAGATTTCGAACGTAATAATAAATTCATTGAATAATTTGTATGATGATGTGAATTGAAACAACTGTCTGTATTACATAAGAAATTCTTTAAACTTGACAATTCATCAATCGACTCTAACGATGGATTCTTAATATTTGTAAAACTTTCCGAATTACTTTGCGTACTACTCATACTACTTAAAAGATTACGTTGATGTATCGACGATGTTGACGAGATTGTTGGATTCTCGTCAAACGAATTATGGGTCTGGATTTGGGGTGGAGGTTGTGAGTGTTTTTGGAAGGTACGTGGGGGCTTTTTGGGAGGAATTGCACCCACCTCTGTGGTACTTGTCGATGCATCCTGAGTGCCACTCGCCTTACTAGGCGCTGGTAATTCCTTATCAAAATGTAAATCTAACGGACTTTGTCCAACCTTCTCGAATTCCTCCGTGTCCGTCTCCGATTCGCAACCCCTAAATAAATCCAACAAAACATCTTGTGTTAAATTATTCATTAAATATTCTTTGAAAAACATTCAACTCACCGATCGAGGTCCTTTAAGTGCGGTAAACCGTGAATATTTGTCGGCTCATTCGTCATAACCGTATTCAATAAATTACGATCTAAATTACTCCCTAAACCTACATCACTAACTACTTGGACAAGTTTCTCTTCCACAGCCTTCGTTGCATCCTCATCCCCCTTATCCAATGCCAAATCATTCTTAACCAATGATTTTGTTAGAAAGAAATTCATCACTGCCGTCATATCGGGCGCATTCAAATGCTCCGCCAATTCGGGCAACTCTTTACGTAGCCGTTCCACATCCTCCTCCCCAATATTCGGTAAAACTGAATCGAATATGGAGGGTGCTTGTGTAGCAAACGGAGGCGGTAGATCTTCCATGCCCGGAAAAAGCGAATTTAAGAAATGCCCTTCAAACTGTGCCTGAAATTCCTTTCTTCGTGTCACCTCTTCATTGTGAATGGTGAGAAGATGACAAGCCAATTCGGAGGCCCACAGAAGGAACGATTGTGAAAAAGAGCGTCTTCTAACAACTTCTGCAACCGCATTTAAATATGTGGCTGGTGCCAGATGAATTTGTTGAAGCACTTCCAAATGACGCCTTAATCTTCTCAAATTCTCATGACAAATCACTAAACTCTGATCGATTTCTAGTATCTTATTTTCGATATACATCACCCATTTTAATCTATGATACAAATTAACACTTAATTCTTCTTTGGCTCGTGTACAACGACGTTTTATGTCGCACAATTTCTCGTGGTTTTGGTCCATTACGATTAATTGTTGTCGATGCGACATACATAGATCACCTACAGCGGTTGGATGGCTACTTGCTCGGCTTTGATGCTGAAAGGAATTAGTTTTAAAACAGTCAGAAGAATGATTTTTCCAACTTACTTTTACAAAAGATTGGGCTAAATCACTTTGTTCCTGTAAGTACCGTTTCGCTTCTCGCATTAATGTCTCCAAACCGGACAGACGATCACTTAAACCTTTAACTTCTTTCATTTCATGATTGTTTGCTTTGTCTAGAATGTCTTCGACATCGTCTTTCAAGCTCGTGAACATTTTCTGATCAAACTTCGAACAAAAATTCGATTTAAATATAGTTTATTTTATTAATTTGCATCAGTTTTACCTGCTCCAAACCCCGACTACACTGTTCATGTAGTAAATTCATAGAGTTCTTATCATCCGTCGACGAGATCCACTCTAATAGTGTGAGTTCTTTCCCCGTTTTACTGTCTTCCGTCGTACTATTTTCTTCTGACTGTTTAGACGATTCCAGTTCGGGTAAATTATTTTTACTGGATTCCAACAGAGCTGCCAGCAATGGGATCTTAGACAGTGTCGCTAAATCCGCATGAAAACTACAAACAAATTCATTTATGACTTTCACAACGAAATGAATATCGTATGAAAACTTTCCCCATGAAACCACCCCTTCGACGGCGATTCGAAAAATGAAGAAAGGCTTTTCTATGTATTTTTGCCGTAGAATCGATTTGTGAAAGTTGCAAAGTGCAACACCTTATAGTTTTGGAGAAAAATGCGATTTTCCATGTTTTTAGAGGGTTTTCACCCTGCAACCACCCCTTCGACGGCGATTCGAAAAATGAAAAAAGGCATATTCTATGTATTTTTGCCGTTGAATTGAATTGTAAAAGTTGCAAAGTGCAACACCTTATAGTTTTGGAAAAAAACGCGATTTTCCATGTTTTTAGAGGGTTCTCCACCCCTTCGACGGCGATTCGAAAAATAAAAAAATGCTTATTCTATGTATTTTTACCGTAGAATTGAATTGTAAAAGTTGCAAAGTGCAACACCTTATAGTTTTGGAGAAAAACGCGATTTCCCATGTTTTTAGAGGGTTTTCACTCTGCAACCACCCCTTCGACGGCGATTCGAAAAATCAAAAAAGGCTTATTCTATGTATTTTTGCCGTAGAACTGAATTGTAAAAGTTGCAAAATGCAACACCTTATAGTTTTGGAGAAAAACGCGATTTCCCATGTTTTTAGAGGGTTTTCACTCTGCAACCACCCCTTCGACGGCGATTCGAAAAATCAAAAAAGGCTTATTCTATGTATTTTTGCCGTAGAACTGAATTGTAAAAGTTGCAAAATGCAACACCTTATAGTTTTGGAGAAAAACGCGATTTCCCATGTTTTTAGAGGGTTTTCACCCTGCAACCACCCCTTCAACGGCGATTCGAAAAATTAAAAAAGGCTTATTTTATGTATTTTTGCCGTAGAATTGAATTGTAAAAGTTGCAAAATGCAACACCTTATAGTTTTGGAAAAAAACGCGATTTTCCATGATTTTAGAGGGTTTTCACCCTGCAACCACCCCTTCGACGGTGATTCGAAAAATGAAAAAAGGCATATTCTATGTATTTTTGCCGTAGAATTGAATTGTAAAAGTTGCAAAGTGCAACACCTTATAGTTTTCGAGAAAAACGCGATTTTCCATGTTTTTAGAGAGTTTTCACCTTGCAACCACCCCTTCGACGGCGATTCGAAACAAGATATTAAATGAAATGCTAGATTTTAAAGGTCACGACCCTGAGTCGAAAATGGTATATAGACTTTTACTTATTGCAAAAGAATTTGCATAAAGAATCATGTTAAATATCTTGTATATCTAAATTCGAATAATTTTTTGCTCAATCGAGTTGTTACACCCTGTACACAGAAAAATCAAACCTCCTCTTTTTCAAAACCCCCTTTTCGCCCTATTTACACACTTTATATCTATACAACAGTATAATTTAAACTGGAACCTACTCCTTCAAGAAACTCAAGTGAGAATCCCTTTCGCTAATGTAATCCAAGAAACTCTTCTCAAAAATTTCACTCCGTTTCCTAAACTCTGCTGTAATGTCTTCCAAATTGGCGACCACAGCTGACCAACCTTGTTGCTGCAAGTGCTGATCGTGTACTAATTTATCACATAAACGGTTCTGACTTCTAGCTAACTCTAAGAATTCTTGTGCTAATTGGGTACGTTTTACGACTGTTTGGTATGTGGCTGGTAATTCACAATGTTCGACAATTTTAGCTCTACTATCTGCAATTGAATTCAACAAATTAAAGTCTTCTAAACGACATTCCTTTATGTCCTCCTACCAAAATCGCAACTCTGATCCATACTAACTACTGGCGGTTGCGTTGATTCTATAACTGATTTACTAAACAAAAATATTGGATTTGTATCCGTTCCAGCGGAATAAGAGCACACTGTCTTCTCTGGATCGAGACACTGTCCCCCATTTATAAGCAAAACTTGCTTGTCCGTGGGAATTTTGCAAGTTTTCTCTATGAACTCCTTCAATTTGGTCACGCTAAAACCAAAATCAACATTCAAGACGTGTCACAACATGTTAATATTGTTTTCGTCATATCACACAAAGTTGCACAAATGAAACCAAAAGCATGATTCATTTATCATTTGTTGTAAACAAATAAAGATGACAATAACATGCAAGGACTAACCTCTCAAGTGCCAAACTCATGTCGAAAGTCATCATGGTACCAGTGTCCACATGGAAAACGTACAACATTTTAACGATTTAATTTTTTACAAAGTAGTGAATAAAGAATTGTTGAAAAATAGATGTTAGTGCTCTGAAACAGAACAATAATCGATTAGTTTTTCACTCATATAGAAAAATGTGTGCAAACCAAAATGAAACTGATAAATTTATCATATTACTCGTGTACGAAATACACGCACACATAAACTTGTTAGTAATCTACTTAATTCTACAAATAATAAACAAAAAAAATAACTTAAACGTCATGTTTACAATTTGCAATTGTAGCCTGATTGTAAACAAAGGAATTGCGATTCTTTAAAGTGGAACATGATCTATAAATTGTTTGTTTTCATTACAAGTTTTGAGAAAGTGTGCAAATTATAGTAATTCTGATTATTATCTAATGATTGGTATAACATACAAATTTATATACAAACGTTGTTCTTCTTGTACTCCATCACAGTAAATATTGTTATTGTGACAGTTCACTAGCATTTTTCAGCTGATATTGACAAACTATACCATCAATTAAGTATGTTTGCTCCATTGTTATACAAAATCACGACAATATTATAATTTAACAACACTATTATTAGACATTGTCGATAGAAACGCAATTAAAACTAATCAGCTGACTAGGAAGTGCAAAACTACGACGATATGCAATTCATTTATTTACAAGGACATTTTGTAACTAAATTATTGATTTCTAGGAAACTGGTGATATTTTGTTTAGCTTTCGAATTATTCTACTTGATGGCACTACAGTGCTAGGACCAAGTCGTTAGCACGTGGCACACGTGCTAACACTTGCCTCTGCTTGCTACAACTTCTTTTCCATCAACTTATGATAAGATGAAAAAAGTTCAGTACAATTTCAGGTAGATAAAATGTGGTAATAGAGGTGAGAATTATTATTACTTTTAGTCCTTAGTCTAATTTAGGTTTAGTCAAGAAGAATTACAAGAAAAAAAGGAAGGTCAAAGGTGCCTCTGAGGTAAAGTTATGTACTTAATCTGACATTACTTGTAAGTTTTATATCTTGACTTGCCGATTTGGCATTAGAATCCTCCGTTGAGGTGGTCGCCCTAGAAGCTCGTACCTTCCCGTTGGAGGTCCTTGTAGTGCAGGTAGTCATTAAACAACACCGCAACTCTAAGCGGTGAGATATTATTTAGGAGTAGATACCTAGGTAATAAGATTCACTTTTAGTGGAATAAATGTTTTCATTAAGACTTTAGTAAATAAAATACTATGTGTAGTTTTATAATTAGTCTCGCAATTCGATTGAAATTTTATAAATCAAAGAATAAAACAAATATATAATATACATCTAGCTGTGTTAAAGTTATATCTCACCGCTTAGTAATAGTAGGGGTTACTATGACTACTGCTATTATAAATCAGACAATCGGAAGGTACGGAACTTCTAGGTTGAAAACATAATGTCACACCCAACTTAGGGAAAACAAATACAAACCAATTGATTAAATTCTTCATTGATTTAATTGACTTTACCTCAGAAGTGACTTTGACCTTCCTTTTGCATAACAGAAAGTTTCTCTTTCTCTTTCTTATAAGATATTGATTGCTTATGAGTGCTTTATTTTAGTCTTTTAATCATACAACAAACCGCATCTATCGATTCTGGAAGAGTTTAAATAAACTTCATGAAGCGCTTTCTGTTTCAGGCACTTTTTCTTCTCTCCTAAAAAAGAGAAATGTGATTCCACTAAAAATTAAGATCTTATATTTACTATACTCCTTTTTCGGATATCTTTACATGAGATATTTTTGGCCATTTCGTTTTCAAATAGTCTGATAGGTTTTTCTGGAAAAAATTCGCAAAGTGCAAACAGTTTCACTTTACACTTTACCGTTCGCCAAGTGCGAAATGACTCCAATATCACACAATCTTCACTTTTATGTTTACTTCTTGGATGTCCTGGAGCCCAAGCTCTAAATCTGAAACAGTCAATTAAAGTCCCAGAAGCGATTTGAAATTTTCCTTCCATTTGCATGTCATCCATTCCAATATAAGCTGCTTTGTACCATTCGGCAATTGAGGAATTGACCAAATGGGCTAAGGTGTTTGTTCGAAATTCAGTTAAAACGTTGGCCAGATCACCTCCATAGGCATGGCATTTTATTATTGCTTCTGTGTAGTTTTGTTTTTCTGGCAAAAAGCCAAAAAGTCCTAAGGATTTTATACAAGTTGCGTTTTCCAATGCTGAAAAGTTCAACACTTCAACTAAACTGTTAATTAGATTGATAATAATTTTTGATGCCAATACCTGTAGCGTTGTTATTGCCATAGGCACTAAAATAGTCCCAAGCCACGTCGAAAACTAGAGAAGAACTGTTGAAATCTGTTTCTGGACACTCTAATACTTGACAGTTTCTTGTGGTTTTCTTCAAATAACTTGCTGCCTCAGGGGGACTATAGTTAAATGCGAGAGCTTGTTTTTCATAAGCAAATGAAATGCATTCAGGCAGAGTTGTAATGTTTCTTTTTGCTATTAGTTCAAGAGAAGATCTATGACAACTTCTTATTTTGTAATAATGAAGTTTTCTGGGTGTGTCGTTACATGTAAAACGAGCACTGGTTAGTTTTAAGAGATATAATAACAGGACTAAACGCATTGTTCTAGCTTTAATTCAGTTCTCATTAAATATTCATACGTAATTGTCTTTAATATTCAATGTCCTAATTCAATAAAAAAGGAAACAGTTGTCATACGAATTCCTGTCTTTTATTCTTGTACAATGATGTCTAAATAATTGGTATTATTGGAATAATAGGTAAGATAAATAAACAATGAAAAGCATCTGCGTTCCAATTAATGAATAAATCCCCGAATAAAACTGATAAAAAAGTTGAAAATTAATTTATTCAATAATTTGATAATAGTAATAAATATTAAATATCATCATTTACTAAAGCAGCAATAATAAGTATAGATAATCTTTTTCCAAGTAAATACGAGCCATATCCATACAATAAGGTACATCGAATAATTTTTTTATCTTATCCACCCCCTAATTCGAATTTCACAGAGAAAAGCAATTGCACTAAGCAAAAGTCCTACCCCCAGAAATATAAATGCGAAAAGTAGTTGCTCCAAATATAAAGCTCGGACAGTAATTCCTGTTCGACCCTCTTCAGCCAATTTCGTACTGATCATACTTTCATGCTTGTTCTCATTCACGAAATATGCCACAAATCCAGCATCAAACAATTGGACTAAGTGCTCTTGAAAGATTTCAACTAAAGGATGTCCTTTAACAAAAATGAAATTTGTGAACATAAAATTAATCTCTCTGCTACTCAAATGTAAAAGAGCAGCCCCATTCTTGTCCGTAAAATATTTTGGTACATGATATTTAAATTGTGCTTCCACTTTCATCGTGACGATATCTCGTTGCAATGCTGCCCGAATGCAACAATCCCAATTCGTCTCACATTCAATGGTCGAGTGGCTGAAATACATCGATATCGGGTTATCTTCTCCTTGAAATTGTTTTCTTGTGTGAGATTGCAGTGCTATTTCATATCGTGATTCATAAATTTCCTCCCATGTGTCCACTTGTTTATCGTAAATATGTCCTGAAAGGATGTAAATAATGCGACTGTTAATTGCTGTATTCATAACAATGACTTGAAATAACCAGAGGCCGCAAAGAATCCGAAAACGAGTTGAAATTGGTCGTAATGTGGGGGCGTTATTGATAACCGACTTGAAGACGTAGAAAAAGAGTTGGAAATTGGAAAATCTTTCCTTTTTGCGAAATTTGACCATCGCCCATGAGATTACGAAGAAAAAAATGATGGTGAATAAATACACGATCCACAATTTCCATGGAAATATATACAGAAAGATCTTCCATTGCGGTATCGGACGTGCTTTTGGTATCACGAACTTAATGCTATCTTGCAAATAAGTTAGAACAATGTCAAAGTCCCAATGTTCTTCATCTCGTACTGTATACATACCGACCAGCATGTCAGTTTGGCGAGTTTTTAATTTTTCGAAAGTACCACTGTAAACCCTGCCCTCCCTTCGTCCATAAAAATGGGTATTTAATATTTGGTAGTTTATCTGTATATTGAGATGTTCTTCAATGATGTGAAGAAGTTCAAATTCCATTCCACGTTTACGACTACAATTTGGACAAATTGTATAAGGGGGTTTCTCCAGGTAAGATACAGTTAAGGTGTGAATGTTTTCAATTCCAGAAAAGGACGGAAAATATGTCGTATTTAAGATTAGTTCGCCCTTAAGACATTTCCCTATTGGTAAATAAGTAGCGTTTTCCACTTTGTACATTGGTTGTTCCAGCCAATCTTTAACTTCCATTACTGTTACATTGTAGATAAAGAACTGTCTTAATGCGGGAAGATATTCGTAGGACAATTCTTCGAGGACTAATAGAAATTTTGCTCTTGGATTAAAATTTTTTAACGTATCCATTTGCACAAGCAAATCGTGCAAATTATTGCCTGATTCCAAGAATATTAGATAAGCGTCTGGGTAATTTGACGTCAAATAAAACGAAGAGATGTTTGGATCAAGAGTAATATGTGGAAATTCGACAAAGGTGTCAAGGAAATTTACTATATATGTGCGTTTACTCAAAAAGATTTCATTGTTGATGAATGCCACGCAGTTCATTGGATTTTTAACTACTTCACTATAATCGTCAATAAGAGGAAATTGTTCGTACATATGAGTTCTCACGATTAATCCAAATACATTCAAAGTGTAGAATATTAATTCGGACCACATTATGTTAAGGGACCCGAAAAACTGTTGCGATATTGTCGTAATTTCATAATGTACAATTAGAGGTAATTTAAATGAACCCGTGAGATATTCCATTACCTAATATTTGTTTTAAGATAGTTTAAATGATTGGCATCAAAGTAAATTGTTGTTACAGGTAATTTCAATTAGCCAATAGGAAAACGAACAATTTCTATTACACCAATTTATTTTATTGATTATATTGACTATTTAAATCTCGATTTAATAAATACACATATAACTATTTAGAACAATACCACAAATGATTCCTCAAATTCACCAACCGGTCAATTTGAATTTCACAAACAAAAGCAATTCCACTTAAGAAAAATCCGACTCCCAAAAATATGAACGCAAACAGAAATTGCTCCAAATGCAAAGCATGAACAGAGATCCCTGTTCGTCCCTCTTTAGCCAATTTCATGCTGATCATGTTTTCATGTTTGTTCTTATTAACGAAATATGCCACCAATCCAGCATCAAACAGAAGGACTATGTGTTTTTTGAAGATTTCAACCAAAGGATGTCCTTTAACAAAAATGAAATTTGTGAACATGAAATTAATCTCTCTGCTACTCAAATGTAAAAGAGCAGCCCCATTCTTATCTATGTAAGATGTTGGTGCTTGATATTTAAATTGCCCTACAATTTTCGTGGTGACAATATCCCGTTGCTGGGCTGCTCGAGTACAACAATCCCAATTCAAATCACAAGCAATGGTCGCTTGGGCGAAATACGATGATATCGAATCGTTATGAGCTTTAAAGAGATTTTTTGTGTAATAATGCAATGCAATTTCATAAGGTGATTCCATAATTTCCTCCCATGTGTCCACTTGGTCCTCGTAAACATTCCCTGATAGAATGTAAGTCATACGACTGTTAAATGCTGTATTCATTACAATGACTTCGAATAACCAAATGCCACAAAGAATCCGAAAACGTCTAGAGACTGGCCGTAATGACGGACTGTTACTAACAACCGACTTGTAGACGTAGAAAAATAGTTGAAAATTGGAAATTTTTTCTATTTTGTCAAATTTTACCAGCGCCCATGAGGTTATCGAGAAAAAGATTATCGATAAAAAGTACACGACCCACAACTTCCATGAAAATATATACAAGAAGATCTTCCACTTGGGTATTGGACGAGCTCTTGGAATCACAAACTTAATGCTGTCTAACAGATAAGTTAGAACGACGTCGAAGTCCCAATGCTCTTCATGACGTATTGGATACATACCGACCAGCATGTCAGCTTGACGAGTTTTTAATTTAGTGAAACTACCGTTGTATACTCCGTCAATTTTTCGGCCATAAGCATAAGCGTCCAGTTTTTCGTAATTTATCTGTATGTCAAGTTGCTTTTCAATTATGTGAAGAAGTTCAAATTCCATGCCACGGTTACGGTTGCAATTTGGACAAATTGTATAAGGGGGTTTCTCCAGGTAAGTCACATTTAGGGTGTGTAATTTTTCAATATCATCGAATGAAGGGAAATATGTCGTGTTTAAGATTAGTTCTCCCTTAAGGCATTGCCCTATTGGTAAATAATTGAAGTTTTCTACTTTGTACATTGCTTGAATCAGCACGTTGTTGAGTTCCATTACTGTTACATTGTAGACAAAGAACTCTCTTAAAGCGGGAAGATATTCGTCGGTTAATTCTCCGAGGATTAATAGAAATTTTGCTCTAGGATTAAAATTTTGTAACGTATCCATCTGCACAAGCAAATCGTGCAAACTATCGCCTGATTCCAAATATATTAGATAAGCTTCTGGGTAATTTGACGTTAAATGAAACGAGGAGATGCGAGGATCAAAACTAATGTGTGGAAATCCAACAAATACGTTAAAGAAATTTACTATACATGTGCGTTTGCTCAGAAAGATTTCATTGTTGATAAATTCCACGCAATTCATTGGTTTCTGAAGTTTTTCGTTATAATAGATATAACTTGGAAATTGTTCGTATAACGTATTGCTTATCATAATCATTTGGAACATAATCAGAGTACAGAATATTAATTCGTAGCACATTGTGTTAACAAAGCAACCAAACTGATGACTCAGTGCGGTGATATTGCCCTAATTGTATATACATTACTACCTGCCTTTTATTTTCGTTCAATTATTTATTAAATTATCTGTTTTCATGATAGTTATCTTAGTAATATAGTATAAACAAGAAATATCAATTAGCGAATAAAAGTAATCTTTAAATTGCTTTAAGGTAAAAACGAATCGTATTTGTAACAATACCGCAAATGATTCCTCAAATTCAACAATCTTTCAATTTGAATTTCCCAAAGGAAGACAATTCCACTGCACAATAATCCAATTCCCAAAAATATGAAGGCAAACTTCAGCTGTTCCAAATACAAAGCATTAACAGTTACCTCCTTTTTTCCTAATTCTGCCAATTTCGTGCTAATCATATTATTACGTTTGTTCTCATTGACAAAATAGGACACCAAACCAGCATCAAAAAGTAGAAAAATGTACTTCTCAAACAATCGAGCAAGAGGATGCCCTTTAGCAAATACAAAATTTGTGAACAAAAAATTGATCTCTCTGCTACTCAGATGTAAGAGAGCGGCCCCATTCTCGTCGGTATAACATTGAGGTGCGTGATATCTAAACCTTCCTGCCACTTTCATAGTAATAATATCTCGTTTGAATGCTGCTCGGTCACAGCAATCCCAATTCGCATCACACTCGATGGACGAATGATAAAAGTACGAAGACATCGGATCTCTATCATCTTTAAACAAATTTCGTGTATAATAGTGTAAGGCTATCTGGTGAGGGGACTTATAGATTTGCTCCCATGTATCAATTTGGTCCTCGTATATACCACCCGAAAGGATGTAAATCATACGACTGTTAATAGCTGTATTCATGACAATCACCTGAAAGAGCCAAAAAGCGCAAATGACTCGAAAATGCGTCGATACTGGCTGTAAGGACGGAGTGTTACTGGTAATTGACTTGCATACGTAGAAAAATATTTGAGCAGTTGAAAAACCTTCCATTTTGCCGAATCTCACCATCGCCCAGGAAGTTATGAAGAAAAAGAATGTTGTCAGAAGATACACCAACCACAAGTTCCATGGGAAAATGTACAGAAAGGTCTGCCACTTGGGTATTGGACGAGCTTTTGGTATGACAAACCTGATGCTGTCCACCAGATAAGTTAGAACGACGTCAAAGTCCCAGTGCTCTTCGTGTCGTATTGAATACATACCAACCAACATGTCAGTTTCGCGAGTTTTTAATTTATTGAAGGAACCATTGTAGTATCTGCCATGTTTTCTACCCCAGGAGTTGGCATAAACATTGTGATAGTTTATATGAAGTCCCAGGTGCTGTTGAATGATTTGAATTAGTTCGAATTCCATTCCACGTCTATAATTGCAATTTGGACATCGAGTATAAGGATGCTTCTCGAGGTAAGATACATTTAAGGTGCGAATTTTTTCTATTTTCTCAATAGATGGGAAAAATGTTGTGTTTAAATATAGTTTACCCTTGAGACATTTTCCGATTGGTAAATAAGTAAAGTTTTCTATTTTGTACATGGGTTGGTCCAGCCAGTCGTTCAATTCCATTACTGTTACATTATAGATAAAGAACTGTCTGAATGTGGAAAGATATTTGTCGGATATTTTTTTAAGAATCAAAAGAAATTTTGCTCTTGGATTGAAATTTTGTAATCCGTCCAATTGAGTCACTACATCGTGCAGATTATCTTTGGACTCCAATAAAATTAGGTATGCATCTGGATACACGTAATTCAACATGAAATGAAACGAAGTGTTGATGGGATCAAAAGTTATATGTGGAAATTTAATGAATGTGTTAAAGAAGTTCACAATATATGGGCGCTTACTGGAGAAAATTTCATTGGTGATGAATTCTATGCAATTCATTGCATTTTTAACTTGTTCCCTTGTATCAGATACATCAATGGAATTTTCAAACAATGTGTGACTTCTCATTAATAATTCAAATGCGAATAGAGTGTAGAATAGTAATTGGAACCACATTATGTCAGAGAAATGGAAAAACTGATGGTTTCGTGATGGTAGGGGTGATAGGTTCGTGGTGATAGGTAACCATATAATGGTTACCTATTAGTATTAATTAGAAGAAATGTGCGTGTTTCAGTTAATTTAATCTGTATTGATAAAAAATATTCTATTTTGATTGATGCATTTAGGTAGGTACCTACGTAACAGAAGCGTGTAGGTACAAGGGGAGTGTTAGTATGTTTAACAGAAAATTATAAAAATTATTCAATTTTTATATAGTTGATATACAATATTTTATAAGTTACCCTTATTTTATAGACAATGAGCAATAAAAAAAACTACCATTAGGTACTCATAATTTTCAAAAAAAGTGGCTAAAAAATTTAATGAAAAAATGATAAGCCATGAAGAAATAATAGATAAAATGTTTCCAATTTTATTTTCAAAACACCACCCTCAACAAAATTGTGTATACTCCACTGCTATGTAATGATAAACGTTTATAATTCTTCGCATCAATTATTATTTTAAACATTAGTAGGATAATCAAGACCTATTTAGAAAATAAATTTTTTTTCTTTAATGAAACCATTAGATGAATAATCAATTAATGTTGTAATGGTAGGTATATTTTATTGGGCATTACCTACTTAGTAAGTTATTACACAAACACAACTAGTACCTTTGTTTCAAAAACTGTTACAAAAATGATTTATGAAAGCAAAAGTATTTCTATCCTCATTTTTCCACTAGTTTTAATAATAATAGATTCCATATTTCTATATGTTTCAGTTACAAATATGTTTGAGTTCGTCCTTAACATCACACTAAATGCATGGAAGTTCAAATATTTCAAATTAATGACAGGTTTAGCAATAGCATGTTTAAGTTTTAGCATGTTTTTACAAATCATTTATTTAACAATAACACCCAATCTTGAATATATCTTGATGAATGGTTTATCATTTTTTGTAGCATTATATGTATGTTTACTTATCTGAAGATTTTTTTTTCTTACTTTAATTTTTATAGTCAATTTGTTGCATGTCCATTTTTATCCATCTCGGTGTGACGCCAGAGTTCCAAAATATTTGTGATAGTTTACGTAACAAACATATAAGTCTCAGTTATAGTGAAAAAACTGAAAAGGACTTAGTAGTTTATGGGAAAATATGGATTTGTGCAATAAAAGGACATGCTATATTGATATCTTTGAGTACAATTTTTATGATGACATTTTACTCGTTTCACGATGCCGCATTGGATTTTTTCGTTCCCCTAAAACTGTTTCAGGATTTCTTTAAATGGAACGATAGCATCTTGTTCAGATATACTTTTCTGTTGATGAGATTAAGTGTTTTCTTCTTCTCTACGTTAGCAGAATACTTTACATATACATTGATTTATTGTTTACTTTACCAGATTCTGTATATGCGATTATTATTAAAAATTTATGACAGCTATATAAAAGAGACTCTTGCCATTGAAGGGCCCAATGAAATCGTTGAAAACAGAGCCTATCAGTTCTTAACCAAACGACGACTAATATTCCTCATAGAAGGACATAAAGAACTTTGCAGACATCTTCAAAGTACTCGAGAATTTATTGAGGGATGGTTTCCTTTATTAGCATTATGTGGCAATTTTTTGACGATATTTTTCATGTATTACTGTGCTTCTGTCCGTTCTGAAGTATTCAAATTCCTACGAATTCCTATGATTTTATTTTTTAGGACAAGATCAAAATTATGGGTTTTTATCGAACCATTCTAACAGCTGTGGCCTTTCAAGTAACCGTTATGCTTCATTTATTTAGTGGCGAATTGTTGCAACAAGAAGTAGAATTGGAGTGCCCAAAACGACTTTTAATAGTGATTTCATTTTGTTTGTAGTTTGAAAACTTTTATATGAGTATGTGTACCTGTACTTGGATCAACTGGAATTCGGAAAATAGGAAGATTTACGGAATTTTTTTGGCCAATCTATTGAAACCAGTCACAATCGCATTTACGCAAAATCTCGTGCTAAATTTTCAATTGGGCTTAAGAATATTAAAAGCTTCAGTTTCCACTGCGATTGCTATTTACAGCCTTTCACATTTATAAAATATAAAAAAAGGTAATAAGCAATAAAAAATATTTGCTTATATTCAAGTAATTTTATTTCATTTTTTGTAAAATATTTTTATCCCTGAAAAACCGAAAAATGTCTAAACTGCAAAAGTTAGGTGTTTTCTTCTTTTATCTATGCTTGTAGGCAAGTTTAGCTCACACACGTGCCTACGATAGCAAATTGCTTATTTCATATTTGACAATAATACATAATAGCTTTAAAAAGACACATTATGTTAGAGAAATGGAAAAACTGATGTTTTCGTGATCTTACCTATTAGTATTAATTATAAGTAATGCTCGTGTTTCAGTTAATTTAATATGTATTGATAAAAAAAATCTATTTTGATTGATGCATTTAGGTACCTACGTAATGATAAACGTTTATAATTCTCCGCATCATTTATTATTTTAAACATTAATAGGATAATCAAGACCTATGTAAAAAATAAAAAAATTTTCTTTTAAAACCGTTAGATGAATAATCAATTAATTTCTTAATGGTAGGTATATTTTAATGAACATTACCTAGTAAGTTACTGCACAACAAGTACCTTGTTTCAAAAACTGTTATAAAAATGGTATATGAAAGCAAAAGTATTGCTATCATCATTCTTGTACTAGTTTTAATAATAATAGATTCCACATATTTCTATTATGTTTCAGTTACAAATTTGTTTGAATTCGTCCTTAACATCACATTAAATGCATGGCAGTTCAAGTACTTCAAATTAATGACAGGTTTAACAATAGCATGTTTAAGTTTCAGCATGTTTTTACAAATCATGTATTTAACAATAACGCCAAATCTTGAATATATCTTGATGAATGGTTTATCATTTTTCGTAGCATTATACGTATGTTTATTTTTACAATCTGAAGGATTTTTTTCTTTTACTTTAATTTTTATAGTCAATTTGTTGCATTACCATTTTTATCCATCTCGGTGTTACGCCAGAGTTCCAAAATATTTGTAGTAGTTTACGTAACAAACATATAAGTCTCAGCTATAGCGAAAAAACTGAAAAGGACTTAGTACTTTATGGGAAAATGTGGATTCGTGCAATAAAAGGACATGCTATATTCACATCTTTGAGTATAATTTTTATGATGACATTTTACTCTTTTCATGATGCAGCATTTGATTTTTTTGTTCCCCTAAAACTGTTTCAGAATTTCTTTAAATTGAACGATAGCATCTTGTTCAGATATACTTTTCTGTTGATGAGAATAAGTGTTTTCTACTTTTCTACGATGGCAGAATACTTTACATATACATTGATTTATTGTTTTCTTTACCAGATTCTGTATATGCGATTGTTATTAAAAATTTATGACAGCTATATAAGGGAGACTCTTGCGATTGAAGGGCCCAATGAAATCGTTGAAAACAGAGCCTATCAATTATTAACTAAACAACGACTAATATTCCTCATAGAAGGACATAAAGAACTTTGCAAACATCTTCAAAGTACCCGAAAATTTATTGAAGGATGGTTTCCTTTATTAGCATTATGCGGCAATTGTCTGACGATATTGTTCATGTATTACTGTGCTTCTGTCCGTTCTGAAGAATTCAAATTGCTACGAATTCCTATGATTTTATTTTTTAGGATAAGATCAAAATTATGGGTTTTTATCGAACCATTCTAGCAGCTGTGGCCTTTCAAGTAACCGTTATGCTTCATTTATTTAGTGGCGAATTGTTGCAACAAGAAGTAGAATTGGAGTGCCCAAAACGACTTTTAATAGTGATTTCATTTGGTTTGTAGTTTGAAAACTTTTATATGAGTATGTGTACCTGTACTTGGATTAACTGGAATTCGGAAAATAGGAAGATTTACGGAATTTTTTTGGCCAATCTATTGAAACCAGTCACCATCGCATTTACGCAAAATTTAGTGCTAAATTTTCAATTGGGCTTAAGAATATTAAAAGCTTCAGTTTCCACTGCGATTGCTATTTACAGCCTTTCACATTTATAAAATATAAAACAGGTAATAAGTAATAAAAAATATTTGCTTATATTCATGTAATTTTATTTCATTTTTTGTAAAATATTTTTATCCCCGAAAAAAAGAAAAATGTCTAAACTACAAAAGTTAGGTGTTATAGCTTCTTATATTTAATTACAATATTAGATATATTTAAGTTTTATTTGAATAATATAATAGGCAATACTATAGACAGACATATAGTAGGTATTACGACTAACATTTTAATTGTACATTATTAAACATAATATGCTGATAAATTATGCTATTTTTTTAATGTTTTAATTCCCTTATTAATTAACATTGAAAAGTATTAAATACTTACAATAATTAATGATTTATTTATAATTGTGAGAAACTATAAAGAGCTAAAGCAGTTGATATTGTAACTCGAAATATTCTGATTCCTAAATCAAAATTCAAAGCAAAATTCTGAGAGAATGAAAATGTTACAGGCTTCAACAAATTCGTAATGAAGATTAAATAAATCCTTCTGTTTTCCATGTTCCAATTATACCATCGGCAAGTGGTCATAATTGTGTAAAAAGTTTCAAACTATTATAGCAAATACGAGTTACATATAATCATTCATTTAGTTTAGTATCTTCATACTTACTTCTTGTTGGAGCACCTCTCCAATTAATAAATAAAGAAAAAGTGTTACTTGAAAACCAGCAGCCATGGCAATCATTCTGTATAAACTAACAAATTTCCGATTGTTCTTAAAAATAAATAAAATTATTCTAAACAGAATAAAAAGCTGAAAGTTGAACTAACAGGAAGGCAAGCATAATACATGAAAACTGATAAAGAAGTACCCAATACTGCCAGTACAGGGAACCATTCTTTAATAAATTCTTGGGCCCTTTGAATGTGTTTGGAAAGCTGTTTATGACCTTCAATTAGAAAAATTAATCGTTGCTTTGTTGTTAATTGAAAATTTTCATTGTCGATGGTTTCGTTAAGATATTCCTGGGAAATTGTATCTTCAATGTTACTTTCATAAATTTTCAGGATCATTTTTATGTATAAGATAATGTAACATAGAGTATAAATTATAGTATACATAAAATATACACCAAAGAAGGTAATGAAGTACAAAAAGATTCTAATAATTAATAAGAAATTGTCGTGTACAAAATAACTTATAAATTTCACTGGATAATATGTTTCAAAAATTTCTTTTTCCAACCAGATAGCCAGACCATAGCAACTAAAAAATGATAAAGCAAATAAATGAACTTTTATTCCTATAATCCACTTTTTTCCATATTGTAAGAGTTTTTCTTCAGTTTTTATAGTGTAATAAAGATTTATGTGTAATTTACGCAAATCATTACACAATAATCGAAAATCTGGCTTCACATTAATGTGAACAAAGATCTGCATTACGCATAACATCTGGAACCAAATTTTGGTTATTTGAACTCTTTAAATTTAGATCAGGATATCAATGCAGTATAAGATTTATTTGAATGTACTTACAAAGAGCTGTGCACATGCAGCTAAACCATTCAATAAAAGGAAATCAATTTGTGGATATATCGAAAAATGCGTTAATTGAATTATGAATCCGACACTTATAAAAAATTGTGTTAGATATATGAGATACTTGAAGAATTTTATCTTCCACAAGTCCAGCGTGATGTTCAGAAGAAATCCAAAAATATTTGAGACTAAAAATGCGGAGTGCAGATACAAATAACATTTGCAAATGCAAACCAAAAGCATTTTGGAGAAATAAATACCTTTACTTGGATAAAACATGTTTCCTTTGTCTCTTACTTGCATTTATGACAGTCAATTAAAATTTTAGCTGGCTTCTGTTAGTTCTGCGAGGCATTCATTTAACTTTTATATGTATTACCTTATATTCGCCCGACTTTGAGATAATATGGATACTTTTAATAAAAAAAATTTACCTAAAACTAAATAAATACAATCATTAATAGTAACATTACTTGTTCATTAATTGACAAGGTTATCGAATAATTTATGATTATAATGTTTAATATGATCGTGGCTCGGATCGTAGTTTATTTGAACTATGCAGAACTAACGTTTTTGTAAATTTAATTTAGTTCAATAAAAATAGAAATGTAGATAGACTAATGAAGTACTGTTTACTTCTTGAATGTCATAAGCACAAATTTCTATGAAGACATTAAGGAGTGAATCAAATGGTTTGTTTAAATTTTGCAACTTAGCATTCAAGGAATATGAGAAGTCATGAATTTTCGCAAAAATTTAAAATATGTTAGGGTTGTTAGTTCAGCACTTTTCTCTAAAATTGTACAAATTCACTAATTGAGAGAAACAATTGCAACATATTTTGTTCGTCAAACATTGTTCCAAGAGAAACTGAAACATAAATCAGTAATTGATTTATGGTAAGTTTATTTAGTCTGGTATTAGCTACGGGATATTAAAAAAAATACTAACTAAATAAAAAATCAATATATGTTTATTCCCAAAGATTTTTTACAAAAATAAAATATAATGTATGAAATTATACTCGGAATGTAATGTACATACATATGTATATGTACGTATACATAATTTTCGACGTAGTTACTTATGTATTGTTTTTAAATGTCTATTTAAATTGTAGTTAAATTTAAACGAATTTTTACAAATATAACAGACATACGGTTTTTTATTATAATGTACTACCATATGTCTAGCTAAAAGTGCTTTAGCTAAAAGTGCTTTAGACTTAAATGATTTTTGACAAACACAGGAGAACGCTTCATCAAAATGTGTTTTTATATGGTAATCTAGATTAACTTTCTTTTGAAAACGTCTTCCGCATATATGGCATATAAAAATACCATTTAGTGAATGTATTCTTAAATGGAAATTGAAGGTCATTGAATGATCTTACACATATGTTGCAGTAAAACTCTCATTCATAAGAATGTATTACTAAATGTCTATCTAAATTATGTTTAAAGATAAACGATTTGTTACATACATTGCATAAAAATGGTTTCTGCTCAGAATGCGTTTTTAAATGATCATCAAAACTAGCTTTGTATTTAAAACTTTTACTGCATATATTGCATGTAAAAGGTCTATTTAAATCTTGATTTAAATCTGATTTGGATTTGAATGATTTTTTACATTTTGGATAAGAAAATGGTCTTTGATTCGAGTGCACTTTTAAATGTACTTTTAAAGTTTCTTTAGCTTTAAAGGATTTTTCGCATAAATTACACGGGAATGGTCTTTCATCAGAATGTGTTACAAAATGTCTATCTAAATTCTGTTTAAATTTAAACGATTTCTTACATACATCACAAGAGAATGATCTTTTATCATTATGTGTTACCAAATGTATTTGTAAACATTGTTTAAGTTTAAAGGCTTTCTTGCATAGGTTGCAAGCGAAGGGTCTATCATCACAATGCGTTACCAAATGTCTTTCAAGAGACTGTTTAAACTTAAACGATTTCTTACATATATGGCATGAGAATGGTCTTTCATTATGATGTACTACGAAATGTCGATCTAAATGCTGTTTATACTTAAACACTTTTCCACATACATTGCAAGAGAGCAGCTGTTTAACAGAATGCGTTTTTAAATGGTCATCTAAACTAGCTTTGTATTTATAACTTTTACTGCATATATTGCATGTAAAAGATCTAATTGGTGAAGGTGTTAGTTTTAAATGTTGATTTAAATCCGATTTGGATTTGAATGATTTTTTACATTTTGGACAAGAAAATGGTCTTTGATTCAAGTGCACTTTTGAATGTATTTTTAAAGCTTCTTTAGCTTTAAACGATTTTCCGCATAAATTACATGGGAATGGTCTTTCATCACAATGTGTTACAAAATGTCTATCTAAATTCTGTTTAAGTTTAAACGCTTTCTTACATACGTTGCAAGCGAAGGGTCTATCATTACAATGTGTTACCAAATGTCTCTCTAAACACTGTTTAAACTTAAACGATTTCTCACATATATGGCATGAGAATGGTCTTTCATCATAATGTACTACGATATGTCGATCTAAATTCTGTTGGTACTTAAACACTTTTTCACATAAATTACAGGAGAACAGACGTTTAACAGAATGTGTTTTTAAATGACTATATAGACCAATTTTCAACTTACAACGTTTACTGCATGTATTGCATGAAAAAACTTTCTTGATTGGATGTATTTGTGAATCCATCTTCAAAGATTGTTGGTGTTTAGAGGTTTCTTCTGATTGTGAACAAGAAAATGCTTTTTCATCACAGTGTAGTTTTAAATGTGCATCTAGATAGAATTTGAGTTTAAAACTTTTTAAGCAAATATTGCACACAAATGGTCGTTCTTTAGAATGCAGTTTTAAATGTATCATCAAAGTATCTTTTGTGCTAAATGTTTTGACACATATATTGCATTTAAATGATTTTTCTTTTGTGTGCATTTCCAATTGCTTCTGCAATTTACAGTCTGACAATGATTTTGTAGCGACATTGGATTGTTCAGAGTACTCCAATACATAATCAGTCCAAAAATGTAATGCTGTTTTAAACATCAAATGAGATTGGAATAAAACCACTACTTCTGAATAGCATGACGAGCATAGAACGTCGCTCTCTTCTATCTAAAAGAAACGACAACAAATCATTAACTGTGTTACGAAACAACAACTAAGAGTGTCTTACTTGGATGTCATAATCACAAATTTCTCGAAAGATATTAATGAGTGAATCTCTACCAACAGTTTTAGACAAGTATTCCAATTTAGCAGTCAACGAATAAAAGGTTAGTGAGGATTTTTCGCATAACTTGCAACATGTTTCATTCTTCTCGGGGCAGGTCTCAAAAAAAGTGCAACACTTTTCTCGAAAATCATATAAGTCCATTAACTGGGAGAAACAGGTACAACATATTTTGTTCGTTCCACACTGTTCCAAAGGAATCTGAAATACAAATCGGTCATTTAAAAACAGTTGGTTGTATATGTACTTGAGTGATCCATAGAAAGTTATAGGTACATGGCAAATTATAAACTTTAGAGTTAATTGTTACATACTTTGTAATTTAAATCAAATATAATATTCCTTAGGGACATTCCTCTGACACAGTCATTTAAAGATTTTGAAAAATCTTCAATAAATATGTATTGTTGGCACAGTAGACACACTTCCATCTCGGTAATTGTCAGCAGTTCACAGAATTAAAACACAAATTAGGAAGTACATTAATAAAACTACTTTTTTTATTGCTGATGCACGTGCTCAACTGTCACTGTCAATGTCAATTATCAAATAATACTTAAAAAAAACAGATATCTGCCCTTATTAATTCATCAAATGAACGTGTGGTGCGCCCCAATGACGTTGACATTTAAAATGACGTCTGTTTGTGCTTGTGGTGACAGACTTTTTTCAATACAACCTGCATTTATCTGGCTCATTATGTAAATTAAATGCTATAACGCAAACCGCACATATACAGAATTCACTTGAAAGTTATCGCATTTGAAAAATTCCAATAATTGGCTCTAACCAAAATTTCGAACGATTTCAATTTGAATGGTATGTTTTGTGTATTGTTTTGCCATCATTAGTGTAAAGTCATGCCCCAAAAGAATGGTTTAAATAAAATAAATCCAAAAAATAGTCACATTGTACATGTACGAAATGTAAAGAAAAAATTGAGACGTAAATCAGGTAGGAAGCATGCAAGAGAGCTCATTTAAATACAAATTGATTAATCGACATTAATCATTGATAATTTCAAATAAAATAACGCTTGCTCTAGTTGGAATGTGTTTACTTTTTCCGATAAATTAATTCATTTTATTATTAAATAACCAAGTTTGAGCACCTGTGCATGTAGGCCTGCCGACAATTGTATAAAAAAAAACTAAAAAACTAGTAGCATAATTAGCAAATAATTCTATTTAGGGGACCCCAACTCCATTTCAATTCCCATTTGATAAGTGTTCCATTTCTATTTCAACAGTATTAAAAATGCTAGCTGTTATGGAGGCGTCACAGAATGCGGGGCCCAGTAGCTCAACGGCGGACAAAGCGCCTCCCACACCAGACAGTGGCAAACACGTACAAGAGTTCCTCTCATCGGGCCGCACAGGACGTCGAAATGCACTGCCCGACATCCTTGGACAACATGCAAATGTCACCAGTTCAGATCTGCCCTCAAAGTTGCAAGCATTAACCACTACAGACACGTCCACCGCCACCGATCCCCAAAATCAGCCAGGCAGCAGCAAAAGTTGAGGTAATCTCGGTTAAATCTATTGTGTTAACAAGTACAAACAGCAGTTTTTAGTTCATTATTGTACAATTGATGTTGAAAATTGTATCGAATAGAAAATACTCATGCTATTATGTCTCTTAAAGCATACAACTATGTTGAAAATAATTTCTCTGTATAATAGGAAAATTGAAAGGTTTTGTTTTAAGTGTATTCAGTATTATCATATACCAAAGAATTGATTAACATACACATTTTGTATGAGTTTGTGTTCTCTTGTAGGAAATACGATACAATTCAAAGAAATGTGTTTTAAATAGAATTATATACCCTCCCAATTAACAATGTAAGTGGAAATACAGTCAATATTTTCATAAGAAATGAATACGTAGGGTCTACGCTTTTCAATTTAGATCTTTTCGGCCTATAATTATAATTCTTTAATTTGGCAACGATATATTTGTGATATGATTTTCTATTTATTTAATTAAATAGATAAAACTAAATTGTGCACATGCAATTTTTGTGTGATATAAAAACATATATTAGAAACCATATTTTTCTATGTAATTAAATTTATTCAATGTCCAAATCTATTTATGTGTAAACAAATTTCTGTCCATTCTTGTTTTCGTTCATTTTTATTCACTTTCTCGCACTTTATTATTTATTTATAATGTTAAACATTTTTATTAATGACCACTATAGTACATACTTGTCAATAACATTTGTATATGGCTCACAATAATAAATTTCGAATAAATTTAAAGGGTTCATTTTTGAAGCACGCAAATTTTTTAAGTCATGCAACATTAAATCTCCCAACTAATGGGGTTGAGTAGTAATCGATAAAAGGACAAGGTCTGATTTTCCAAGAAAATTCCTCAATAGCTACACATTTATTAAAAACTAAACCGTGTATACATTTTATTGCTTCGATTTGATTTATTGAGCAATGGAAAGTTTCTTCATGTTGATTTCGGCCGATTTCATTGTCGGTTCGATTTGTAAGGCTTTTTTGTACATATCTCGAGCCTTCTCTGTCTTGCCCCAACGGTGATACAACACACCCAAATTGGAATAATAAAGTGCATTGCGTGGACTTAAATTAATCGCTTCCAAAAAGTGGCCTTCCGCCTTATCAAATTGTTGCAATTTTCCCAATGTGTTCGCTAAACTGAAATGCAAAGCGGCCGCTTTTGGATTATGCATTAAAGCCGTTCTGCCCAACTCCAACACATCGTCGTACTTTTTCAGGCTATCCAACAGCACTAAAGTGTTACTCCATGCCGCTACATGTGTTGGACGATACAAAACGGCCATTTCCCATGCCTTTAAAGCGTCCTCATGTCGCTTCCAGTCCAAATACTAAAAAACAAACATTTAATTTTTTAATGATTTAATCAAAAAAACACTTACCAAATTCCCTAAATTATAATAACAATCTGGATACTTATTGCGATACATTATTGCTGTTTTGTAACAATGTTCAGCCTCTTCTGAATTATTTAAATTTGTTAGGACAATTCCAAGGTTCATCCAAGCGGCCGCAAAGTTTGGACTAAAATTTAAGTAAATTAACATTTCAATATGTACGTAATCTGATTGAATACCGAATTGCTAATGCTCTTCGCAACAATACTTCAGCCTCTTTAAATTTCTTCTCTTCTCGCAATAAATTTGCTAAATTATTCATGGCTTGTTCGTAATTTGGATTCAATTCAATCGCCTTTTGATATTCGTTTAGAGCCAATTGCTTTTTGTTTTTATCAGCAGCGATTTTGGCGACATTGTAATGAACTTTAGCATTCATCGGACACACTTCCAATGCCGAATTAAAGAGTTTTTCTTCACTAAGCCAGTCAATGTTTCGTTGAATTGAACGTAAGGCCAATATTGTACAAACACCATAAAATATTACAGTATAAAACTAAAATGCAAACAGTGGCAGAATGAAAAGTAATTAACGGTAAATTATTGTACATTTTTCCTATTCGAGTATGTTTCAAGTTTTTTAAAGCCCAAACCGACTAGAAAACAAAAACCCGCACTTGGTAGAAGTAAATTACGTTCTGCTATCACAAAACCAACTTTAAAAAGCAAATTTGAGGCTGGTAGAAATGGAAGGAGTATTAATGTGAAACCCATTATACGAGCATCACTGCAACACGTTGAAATGAGGCGATCTTTTAGATGGAAAACTGTTGTATACTTACAAGAAACTGTTTTCAATAACAGTTGTAATTAATTTATAGAAAATAAATAAACTAGTTGACCAGAATAAGAGTACTAAAATTAATCTAATATCACAAAAAGAATCAATTAATGGAATGCAACCCATGGACCAGTCGAAGCACAGCCATTGTGGCCAAATTAATAATAATAAATTAATTAAATAAATATAGTTGTATGTGAATATCTGTGGAAAAAATGTTGGAATAACTAAGTCATTGGAATTGTGGTTAAATTACTCTTGTAAATGCATTATCCGCGTATGCAGCTGGATTGTCGATGCTGGTGAAAATCGGTCCTTCGAAATTCATGATTTTGAATCGGTAATACAAGATGACGATACCAGTAATAAATAAAACTGTGCTCCTTAGAATGAAACCAGTGTTAACAAGTTTACACCATTCCTTTTTCCTCTTTTTCCCTTGGTATATATCGTAAAACATACAAACAGCCTGAAATATATGATCGATTTCCTGGGTGAAATTGTTTAATCTTAGATTAGGAAAATATTTACTAAAGCTGTGATGGCAGTTTCTTTACAGAGTACAGCACACGAGAGTACAAAAATAGCGACACAAAACATTAACACTGACTTATTTTGGATAACTTTGCTGTATAGTAGAATGACGACGAAGAATAACACAGAACTTAAAATATCTGCACGACCAACTAACCCAGCTACAGATTCGGTGTGGATTGGATGTACAGTGAAAAGTAAACTGGAAAAGTACGCTACATCGTCAATGTCCCCATCGAAACGTTTCTTTCGAAGGAACAGTTCGTATATTGGAACTGAGAGGATGCATAAAAGTCCGTACAAGATTACATTGGTCGCGTGGAATTGGAATGCGTCTAGTTTGTTATTGGAATAAATTACATTCAATCTAAAACACATTGAGGTAAGGAAAGGTTTTAATAAAAGCTGTAAGGTACCTGTAAGATAGAATAGTTAAAGGTCTGTATGATTTATGACTGCTGTTGAATGAAATATCCATTCCCCAGAAATCATTTCGGAATAGTTCGTGTATTGGAGTGTAAGGCATTACATCTTTGTTTTTAACAATTGCTTCACTATCATCGAACACGAATGTGCCCCATAACGTGTTACAGTAACATATAAATGCTGCTATTGAAATCGTTATGTACTTTCTTGATTTATTCTGAAATGAAATACAAAGATTTCTATCAGATTTTCTATATTTGTAATAGTTTATTACCATTTTTTAATGTATACTTGAACATTCACGTGTAATTGCCTCATATGTAATACCGTTAATCATACTTTTGAACATTTTTTAATTAAATTTAAATTAAAACAAAACAATCTTAACCTAAAAAATCAATAATGAGTGACGTTTCAGGTGCATTGCTGTGAAATTAGCAGGTGAAGGCGAAAAGCAAAATCTGCTGCTAACTTTCAGTCGTCAATTTCACTTTTGTAGAGGTTATGTATTTGTCTATGAAAAATTAAGAAATTATAAACAAACTGAAAAACAGGCACATTATTGTTTAAATCATGGCTGCAGTGTTAAAAAAGCGTGCTCTTGCAGAGTACAGTCAAACAATACAGGTAATAAATAAGTCCACTATTTTTGTTAGCTAACGTTGTCCCATTTTTAGGAAGCGCCTCCAGTGCCCATCAAGAAACTGCGTTTGGTTAAAAAGATCCCCCAGGGCTCTGGACAAACATCCATATCTATAATAAATCAATTGGATTCGTGTCAAAGCAGTAACGAAGCTCTGAAAATTCTTTTACAAGTTTCCGACTGTTTCGAACTTGAATCAAGTGAAATACCAGAAGCTGTTAAAAAACTAAGTGAACACTTCAAAAACGAGCCAGAATCTGCTGTTAGAGTAAAAATACTTTCTCTCCTCTCCGACATTGGCCACGAGAACAATGCAGATCCTGTTTCGATTATTGATGAAACAATTTCACTATTAAAAAACGATCATTCTCATAAAGTCGTTGCCCAAGGAATGAACACCATATTAAAATTAGGCAAACTGGTCACTGATACTGCTACAGTGTTTCACCAAAAATTGGTGGATGTGGCCAAAAACTATTTGAAAGACGTAAATCATGCAGTAAAGAGCAAATGTTTGGAAATAATCGGTGTACATGTTCCACTCTGTACGGGCAACGAAGCGGACAAGATATTCCATTTAATCAATTCATATTTCAACAATGACGATGCACGGGTTCGTAGTCAAGCATTTTCCACAATGATCACCTTACATGAACGTGGCTTTAAAATAAATCCCGATATTTATGTGGACGTTTGTGATGCTTTGAAAGATGACTATGAAGTTGTACGGCATGTTGTCCTGAAATTAATTTGGCTCTTGGGGAATACATACCCAGAAAAGTAAGTACTGCTACCTAAACCAATTTTTTCCAACTAATTAAATCCTCCATTTTCGCAGTGAAATTCTTGTCTCTGGAAGTGAACATGAGATTCGTTTAATAGACGACGCATTCGGCAAAATATGCAATGCTGTAACCGATTTATCAATGCATGTACGTACATTGGCCGTTAAATTGCTTGGCACAATGAAATTGGTCAGTCCCAAGTTTCTCAATCAAACACTAGACAAGAAATTGATGTCGAATATGAGACGTAAGCGAACAGCACATGAATTAGCATGGGAGAATGTGACCAGTGGCGAATGGGCAAGTGGTAAGAAATGGGCGGACGATGCGCCAAGGGAAGTTTTAGACGCTGATAATATCAGTTTGATGAGCAGTGGCGCTTGTGGGGCCTTCGTGCACGGATTAGAGGACGAGTTCCTTGAAGTGCGGTCCGCTGCCGTTGAATCACTTTGTGAATTGTCGTTAAAGAATCCCGAATTTGCGAACTTGTCTTTGGATTTTTTGGTGGATATGTTTAATGATGAGATAGAAGATGTGCGATTAAAGGCGATCGACAGTTTACGTTGCATATCAGAGCATATTATTTTACGTGACGATCAATTGGAGACGATTTTGGGTGCGTTGGAGGATTTCTGTCAAGATGTACGTGAAGGTTTGCATCGAATGTTGGCATCTTGTCGTATGTCGACCACGGCTGGATTGAAGATGTGCGTGGAAAAGTTGTTGGACAATTTGAAAAAGTATCCACAAGATAAAAGGTCGACGTTTAAGTGTTTAGCAAGAGTTGGAGCACAACATGCTGAATTGGTTCTGCCATTGGTTCCACAATTTCTGAATGTTCATCCGTTTTTTGATACTGCAGAACCGGATGTTGAAAATCCACAATGTAATTCAATTTTCTAATAATTAAGGGAGATTAACAATGTTGTTTTTTCAGATATTTGTCTATTGATTCTTGTGTTGAATGCAGCGAAATGGTCCACAACTATAATTCCATTACTGGAACCACACACTTTACGGCATTATTTTTATTTAAGAGACACAATGCCGTCATTTGTGCCAGTTTTAGATCTGTCCGATTCGAATGGCACGACAATCGTTCGTCCATTGTCTGTGCCACAAAGTTATGAGTTTCTGAATAATGTTATAAGCAATTTGGATATAACACAAAGTATGACAAGTGCACAGACGACGATCTTGCAAACTGCCAACGAACATTTGAATCGATTAAGTGAAATGGATGCAACGGTATCGGGAACGGCACAGTTTACGGCATTGTACATTGGTGCCCAGTTGCAAATTTCGCAATTACTTGAAATTGGATTTTGGGCAAAACCGGCCACACTTGCAACCCAACAAGCCAATAATCTGAAAGCGAATATTCAGAAATTGTTGGATTTGTGCTTGAAATTGCAGTTTTTCTTTGTTGGTGTGAGTCCGGTGGAACAATGTGCTGTGAAACAAATACGATTACGTGCATTGGCGTTTAATTTGGTGTATATCGTTAAGGGAAGTAATGCGTCCGCATTAGCACCTTGTCATCATTTTTTAACAGTGGTGGAAGAGATGCAAAAAGAATTGAATGATGCTAATTTACAGCCAGATCGTTTTACAACGGCAATTTTTACGGAACTGTCGACAATGGAGGAACCGAAACCAGGTACAGTGGCAAGGATTTTAAGTCCTATTTTGTCATCTGAAGCGAAACTGGAAAGAATACCGCAGCCAAATATCAATGTAATTTGGATGACAGGGTTTTGAAATTCGTTTTGTAATTAGATTTGTTTTTGTTTTAGATAAGAATGAGTACAGCGTCGATTTTAGAGCCGAGTGGTCAAACAGATACGTCCTTGAAGTTTACTGCTGGTTTAATAATGTCGGTACCATTTGAAGGGGAATTAAGGTATTTAATGGATCCCAGTCGTATTAGATTGAAGATTAAATATCCTGATCAGAGAGTGCAAATTATTTTACCGAGACCATCGGATTTCAAGCCGCTGTATTATGATGAGACTAATAATGAATCTAGAATTGGACATAATGTGCGACTTTTGTCGTCTGTTTTAATATCACATCAAGTTTGGTCGGAAGCATGTAATGTAGAGATTAATGTGGCATTAGCAATTCCTGAAGCGGATATTGGAAAAAGGAAAAGCAGTACAGATTCTGGACCAACACTTTTAGATTTATGTAAGCCGATTAAAGTTAGTGTGGCTCCTAAGCCCATTAAACGGACATTATAAATAGTTATTTGATGTACATATATAGATAATATTACGTTATTATAAATATTTTGTAAAAAGATGTGTTTTTCTACAATAACAAACCGCGATTTAGCTAATTAATTTTGAAATTTTGTAGTAGTTCAAACAATTTGCAGAAGTTGACATTTGACCTACTTTAGTTCCAGAAGACAGGTTTGAGGCGCTACTTACTGACGTCTACTTCTAACCTATAATTTTGAAAAGCGTAATAAATAAATAAAAATAAATAACTTCTTTTTCATCATGGAATATCTTTTTACTTGGCCCTTTGCTATTTTGGAAGTTCCTAACATGAAAATTAAAAGGCCTTCATGGATTCATCAACCTTCAGCTATGACTATGTTTTCAATAGTTTTAGTCTCATATTTTCTTGTTACTGGAGGTGATTTTTCGAATATTATAACAAAATTGAACAATTCTAAAGGTTGTGTATGTTTTCAGGAATAATTTATGATGTTATTGTGGAACCTCCGAGTGTGGGATCTACAACAGATGAACACGGGCACTCCAGGCCGGTATGTTAACAAACCGAGTAGAAGACACATTCAATTACAACACTTTTCTCTGTTTTATTATTTATAGGTGGCCTTTATGCCTTATCGTGTAAATGGTCAATATATTATGGAAGGATTGGCATCAAGTTTCTTGTTTTCAATGGGAGGTCTCGGTTTTATAGTCCTCGATCAAATTCACACCACAACAACGCCCAAGTTAAATAGATTGTTAATAACAGCAGTAGGATTTATTTGTGTGATGGTGTCCTTCTTCACAACGTGGATTTTTATGCGAATGAAGTTACCTGGTTACCTTCAGTCGTAATTATCGCTTATATTTTCACAATTGATTTAATATTTAAGACAAACACATCCAATTTCATTTAAAAAATCTCTTTGATAAATAAAAATATAAAATTAAAAATTGTGTATACATAAAAATATCAATAGTCAATAAAAACAGAGAGCTTATAATCGAATTCTAAATGCATTCAAAAAATCAGGAGATCTGTCTACCACATGTTCAAATTCAGCGAACGATAGGGCTCCATCGTCGTCCAAATCAGCCTCTTCGAAGATATTTTCAATTAAGATCTTCATTTCCGAATCAGATAATTTTTTTTCGCCGGTTAAACGAGTTACAACTTTTGTTAAATCAGATATTCCCAGCATATCATCCCCATCGAAATCTGAAATTATCACGATTAGTGGAAGGTGTTTTAGAATGGAAAATATGGTTTACTAACCAAATATCCTAAAAGCGTGCTCGGCTTTAACAGACTTAGGGGATGCATCACTAAAAACCGACATCATGTCAAGAAAGTCCTCAAATGTACAGTCTCCATCCTGACTCGAACTGAATACTTTACAGATTCTATCTCCAAAAGGGTTTACACTTAATACTGGATACTGTAATAACTTGTTCATTGGAAGCTTAGCGTTTTTGTTATGTCCCACCTTCTCTGGGGCCAAGGCTTTGAACTTCTGATGAGCACTGCAATTAAGAACATTAATAATTGATCGTTTATAATGCTAAACAACTTACTGTAGAACTTCCTTTTTGGTAAAATACGTTAAATCTTCATAGTCTTGTAGTTCTTCATCAGAAAATTGGCTTTTTCCTTGGCCCATTGTAATGAATGATCTCAGATCTCAAAACATTTGAGACAAGATCAATAACCTTCAAGAGTAGTGCAGATGTATCAGCAGTCGACGTAGTTTAAATGCTTCTCATGATAGTAATTTGAACTAATTGACTCATAATAACATTTTGAACTACTATTGTATTTATTTTTTAAGGTTAACACGTGCAGAAGTGATATTAAATCCAATCAAATCTTTATTATTATTTAAATACATATTAAAATATGAGTTTATTACCCAAATCACATTCGGAATTCAGTCAAAAAGAATACTGGGACTCATTTTTCAAGAAAAGAACCAAAGCATTTGAATGGTTAAAATTTCAACGAAAACGTAACTTTTGTTTAAATTGCAATAAATCTTTTGTATTATAGGTATGGAGAATATCCCGAATTAGCAGAACATTTACATAAATACATTAAAAAGCAAGATGCGGTTCTTATACCTGGTTGTGGTAATTCTACATTGGGAAGAGACTTGTACGACATTGGATACAAGTACATTCTAATATTATGATATTGTTTATTTATAACAAACTACATAAGGCTCTTTTAGAAACATTACAAGTATCGACATCTCACAAGTCGTTATCCGCCAAATGTTATCCCAAAACGAAAAAGAAAGACCTAATTTAAAGTATATTCAAATGGACGCTTTGAATACTTCATTTGAGGACAATCAGTTCAGTGTCATCCTAGATAAAGGCACTCTGGACGCTATTCTCTCCGATCAATCTGAAGATACAATTACAAAGGCCCGAAAGTACTTTGCCGAAATGCAGAGAATTACAAAAGTCGGCGGACGATACATTTGCATTACTCTCCTACAAGAACACATTCTCAACGAACTCTTACATTATTTTACCAATAATAATTGGATGTTTAGAGCTGTTCGTTGTTTCGAAGCTGAAAACAAGGCCATTGAGAATGGCGAGAACTCAATGCCTGTGTTCTTAGTAGTATGTACAAAATTTCTTTCTCTTCCACGAAAGATTCTTGAATTAAATTTAGGTCGTATGGAAAAAATGGAACGTTTTGAAAACATTAATCATATAAAGGAGCAAATTTCTTCTGCTCAACAAGCTGCTTTTATATGTTCAAGTTTAAAGAAGAGTTCAATTGCTGATCAAAATGAAATTTCAATGGATTTACATGAAGCCGGTGGTGAAAGACCGAAATACACAATTTATGTGGTCGATATTCCACCAGAACCAAAACGCGAACAGTATGCCGCATTTATTGTCCCTCAGGGAAGGTAGAAAAAGCGAACAAATTCTAAAAATTACATTCTTAATTATCTTAATATTTTAGAGAGGCTGAATGGCTGTTTTCGACAAACAGTGGCCGACAACAGCTTGTTAAAATGACCAACCACAATCGGCTTGTTATTGTAACATTACACCGTCATTATAAATACGATTCCTTGGAGTCTGTTCAAAACGAACTCGAAGAGACCGTGTGCAATTTAGCTCCAGCGAATTTAACTCGAAAAAAGGTTTTTCAATCAATTCTTGCCATCCAAATGTGTGCATTCACTTTTTTCAGATACAATTTTTATCTCTTGGTGCGGACGTTGGCAAAAGAACTGTTCGATTCGAAGGGAAATCTCAACTTTCTGGTGATTAT
Source organism: Silvanus unidentatus (assembly GCA_963930825.1). Classification (NCBI taxonomy): domain Eukaryota; kingdom Metazoa; phylum Arthropoda; class Insecta; order Coleoptera; family Silvanidae; genus Silvanus; species Silvanus unidentatus. Next base: position 1,474,639 of record OZ005758.1, read on the forward strand.
GTAATAGAAGATATGGAAACAGATGACCAACAAAAATTCCGTAGACTTTTCTATTTAAACAACCAACTTGTAATACAGTCCGAAGCGAAATTAAAGAGTGTTAAATCAAGAAAAGGAACTCCTAGAGAAATTGTGGACTTGAATCATTTAGTGTGTAAACATCACATTTATATGAGCATAGCTTCGTTTGTGGCAAGCAATGAAAACTCATCAAATTCATCAATTGCTGTTATTGGACTTGGTGGTGGCGGTTTGTGTTCGTTTCTCCACAAATTTCTAACACAGTCAAATATATTGGGAGTGGATTACGATTGTGAAATGCTAAAAATCGCTACAGATTGGTTTGGGTTTCAACAGAACGACAAATTAACAGCAGAAATTCAAGATGGAATTGAGTTCTTGAAGAAATCAGCCGGCGAATCGTACGCAGCAGTGTTATTTGATGTGGATAGTAAAGATACGCAAATTGGAATGAGTTGTCCGCCGAAACAGTTCTTAGAGGCGTCCGTTTTAAGCGACGTAAGTAGAGTTTTGAAGAAAAACGGTTTATTTGTTCTTAATTTAGTGGTCAGAGAGTTATCTTTGCGGCCGAATGTTCTAAACGATCTAAAAACCAAATTTAAAACGCTAGTTTGTTACAAACTAGAAGAAGACTTGAATGAAATAATTATTTGTAGTAATCATTTAGAAAAAAATGAATTTCTAAACATGTTAAAAAGCGCTTCTTTAGCGGTTAACAAACATTTCAAAAAAAATCATGTAGATACTATCGACGTGAATGAATTTATAAATTCCTTAGAAATTCTTTCGTAGATAATAAAAAAATTTTATAATAAAAAATAGACATTTATTAATCACACATACATACAACAAAAAAAGTCTCAACACTTTGGTCCACATAAAAAACGCATAACTCAGTTATGAGTAATAACGTTGTACTTCGTTTAAAAGATTGATAAAATTATTTTCATCGATTAGGACAAACATCTTTGCTGCCCTACTAAAATAATAAATTTCACCGGTATAAATATCGAACCACAGTGCATGTATATGCAGTTCATGTTTCTCTAATCGCTTCTTCAAAAATCCATAACTTGCGATATTTTGTAATTGTTGCAACGTATTAATTTGACTCAGTTTATCTTCGATATTGAACTTGTTCTCCGGATCTATATAAGCAGCAAATCTCCTGAGTGGCGTTTCCGCTTGGAAAATCAACGGTTTCTCAAAATCGCTCACTTCCAATTGCTGAAATTTATCCAAACTACTTAGAGCGTGTGTACATAGCCAAGCTCTTAACGGTGAAATGCGACGATTATCTTGTGAGGCAAACTCTTGATCCCGTAACTTGTACAACAAATTGATCGCTTTACAATCACTATGGCCACATACGATTATATGTCTGATATCATTGACTACACAGCCCAATTCAAGGGCTGCCGGTTCATTTGTGGTGAGTTCGTCCAGGAAATGTTGCGAATGGGGTATAATATTGCCCGCATTCCTCACTAAAAACCATTTGAATTTAGCGCCAGAATTCGCGATGAATCGGTACAAGTAACGCCCTAGTGATGAATATTTGGACTAAATCAAAGGGTTTATTTTAAATGCAAATTTCTCAAATGCTGGAAATTTGCTGTAATATGATATTTGTTGTTGCATAGATGAACCGCTACAGAGAAAAAGAACGCATTTACCATTCAAATTTAATAAAATAAACAAAAACGTGCCCCTATTCGCTAGTTTAGATCTTTACCAATCAGTGGAGCGCCACTTGTACCAGCTAGTCGCGCATTATTCAAATTCAACCATATATTCTTACCGATAAACATATCCCCCACATTTGTCTGCGTAAACCGTGTGGGGATCATTCGACTATCTATGCACGTGAAAAACACGGCTTTAGGCTAAAAATAATGTCTGGAATCGTGTTTGAATAATATACACAACACTCACCATTGGATTGTTCTTCACTTGCACAAATTGCTGAACCATTTGATCTTTAATATTCTCCCTATATTTCATGATACCTCTCATTAACTTGTCCATTTCTCCGAAAATAGAGAAATCAACAAGTTGTTGGACTGTTGAACAATAAATTCCCCTTCCAGTTAAATTCAAGGTTCAAGAAATGCTTGTGCCAACACATGATAAGCATCGATTTTTTGATACAAAATGAAATAGAAATGAAATCGATTGCGTCCAGTTGTACATCTTCACAGAAACCAACAAACACCAGTATCATATAAATATATATTAGATTTGTTTTTGTACAGATTTAATTAATTGAACGATTATTATTTACAAATATATAAATATATGGATTGAAAACAAAATAATAATGAGACAAACTTTGACGAAATAAAATTTATAGCACGTAAAAAGCAAAAAAAAAACGAAATGAATAAAACTTATTTGGCACTAAAAAGTGTTTTGAATTGAATGAGTAGAAAAAAGTTTCAACGTCCCACAGAGGCTGAGTTTGATACACGCTCGAGTTTCTCAAAATGCTTTCTAGCATTTCGTATATTAATTAGCGTCACTTCTGATGGTATTTGTGGATCAGACATGCACACCATTACATACGTATTACTTGTAAACATGTCTATATAAGCCGCAAATGCTGAATTTCTCACTTCCATACTCTGAAATTGCGCTGCTAATTTGGAACAAGATAACTTGAATTGTTTTATTATGTTTGACACTTTCTCGAATCGATGTACGTCGCGGTGCTGTTTTCGTTGGCAATGAGAGATCACTAAGAATGTGGCTCGTTCAAATAGCAAGACCTCATCGGCGTCCACAATGTTGGCAAATTGTTGTAGACTATTTTCCAGTTCTTTCACATTCGGTATTAACATGTAAACTATGTTGGACCAGGCTCTGTACAGGGTTTCGTCCCAGATGGAAGTGCGGAAACAGGTGCATTCTAATGGTTTAGAGAGTGGTATAAGATCTTCTTGACGTTCCTTGAAAATGATGTCTCTTTGATCTTCGGCTACCAAGTCCATTTTATGAATAAGGCAAAATATTTTCGCTTCTGGTGAATTTTGTAAGATTGCTTCCAAACAGGATTGATAATAGTGCATGTCTTTCTCCAATTCACGACTTTCCACATCGAAAACGTAGATTAGGACTTCCACATTACGGAAAATGTTGTCACGCTGTGATGCGAAGTAGTTTTCCATAAACGCTTCTTGACCACCACAGTCCCACAAATTAAGGACCAAATTGCCGAGGAAACGTACATGTGAGTGTTCCACATCAACTAAAAGTTCATACAATTAATACATGATAGTTTTATGGGATGTTTTTACGTACTTGTGGCTCCTAATCTTCTAGTATCTCGGGCTATGTAATTTGCGAAAATAATCGATCTCATACTGGTTTTACCAGAGCCACTTTTACCCATTAATAGTACCTAAAACAACAATGTCAATAATTTCCTTAATCAATGTATTGCACATACTTTTTTCTTCATTTTTAAATTATTATTATTTATGTCCAAAGCAAATAACCTAAAACTGTCAAATGATTAACACTTCTTCTTCCAATTTCCATCAAATTGAAAGCTGTCAATTTATGCGTAAAATAAACTGCACTGCACCTAATTTCACTGAATGCCGCACATAGGGGATTCAATAATCGACGTACGTATACGTAATTAAAATCCGTATTCAGCGTACATTAAAAAGGGAACAGTTAATGATGCGTATGTCTATTAAAATTGATGGTGAGATCACTTGCTTGAAAATGGTGGAGTGAACTTTATTGGAACGGCATTAAAAATCATGGATTTTATATGTAGTCCGAAATAAGTGTTTTGGTTTTAGTGTTAAAATAATTTCTATTGCAGTATTTTACTGTATTTAACGTATCATCTACATTTAGTGCCTGTCAATTTTACGGTAAGTACCATACAAAGCTAGGCTATAAGCCCCGATATACAATGGCTTTTTTTCCTCGCAAGGGCTGACGCATACCGGCGCGCCCAATAAAAACTATCTCCTTACACGGTAAAAGTGCCAATTCTCAATCACTATACGGTTCCCTTGAAAATTGATAATTTTCTAGTTAAGTCGTTAACAAGTGAACCGACAAGGAACAATAAAAGGACAATGTCTTCGGATGAAGAGAAGCCCCCTGCGCCTCCAGTACGTTTAACATCAACAAACCGAAGCACCGATATTGTGAACAGTACACTAACAGTGGACAGACCACTGCCCAAAGAGCCGGACGATGCTGACCGAAAAAAGAAACTTAAATCAAAGAAACAGTACAAAACCTCTGTAATCAGTGAAAATAAGCCAAATATTTCATATCCAACCAATTTCGAACATACCGTACATGTTGGCTTCGACTCTCTAACTGGCGAATTCACGGTAAGTCTAATTATATGCCATTCCACCTAAGAGTAAACCGCACATAACCTCAAATCGATGTTTTAATTTACACAGGCGATAAAATTACTGAGTGGGGACTTTAAAAACGGTTTTATTTCTTCACTATTGAATAAAGTGTGAAGAAAAAAAAACTGCCCCGCTCATTAATTCGATCCACTGTGTAAATTAAACTTCGATTTGAGGTTATGTGCGGTCTACTCTTAGGCGGAATGACATATAGACTCATAAGAATACATACAAGTTTATTGTTGACTAGTTTAGGAGCTTGGTTTTCTTTCAATTTATTCCGTTTTTTTGTTGTATTAATTGTAAACAATTCTGTTACAAGCTGCCCCTAAAAGTAAGTAGGAGTGTTTTCTCTTTTTGTTTAGTTGCATTTAGAATAGACTCATATATCTTCGCATGTCTGATTTGAATCTTCTAAATTTATACAACTATCCAATATTTATACGAATTACAATTTGTATCCAGCACACACTATTTAGTACAACATCTACAACACTCCCTAAAAACAAACTAAATGTTCCCCATTTTCATTTCCTTGTAGGGAATGCCCGAAGCATGGTCCAGACTGTTAATGCACTCCAACATCAGCAAACAAGAACAAAAGAACAATCCACAGGCGGTATTAGATGTTCTAAACTGGTATGACAATTCGTCAAAGGAACCACCTAATACCAAGTTTATGACTAAAGCGAACACCACCACACATTCAGGTGATGTCTCCGACAAATCCCCTCAACACCGTCAACATTAACGATGTGTCATGTGTGCAGGTTCATCATTGAGCCGCGTGTCCAGTTCCAGTCCCAGCAGCACAACTCCCACCGATGTTGAAGGCACCCAACAATCGTACCACAGTCCAGCACATGCGGTTAGTTCGGAAATTGAGGACGAAGCTCCACCACCGCCGATTGCCAGCCGCCCAGAACGCACTAAAAGCATTGTAACAACGATACCATCTAATCCAATCATTTCATCATCATTAAATACAATTGAATTTACAGTATACAAAACCAATTGAGGATTTACCAACAACAACCACCACCACCACAACAATAACAACAACACCCCAAAGTCTCAGTCCGTCACATACGCCGCCAACAACAAATGCTGCCAATTCGAATGCGAATAGCATACCAAATGCTCCACTACTCGATCGCAACAAGAACCAAGCCGCGCCGGAAATGTCGCGGGCCGCATCCGAAAAACGTAAAAAGAAAATGAGCGACGAAGAAATATTGGAGAAATTACGTAGCATTGTGTCGGTTGGTGATCCAACAAGGAAGTATAATAAAATTGATAAAATTGGACAAGGAGCGTCCGGTACTGTTTATACAGCTGTTGAAACATCGACCGGCTTCGAAGTGGCAATAAAGCAAATGAATCTATCACAACAGCCTAAAAAAGAACTGATTATTAATGAAATTCTAGTCATGCGAGAGAATAAACATAGTAATGTTGTTAACTATTTGGATAGTTATTTAGTGAATGAGGTCGGTTGACTGTTGAATTGTAGAAAACATTTCACAAATTTTTTAATTGATTGCAGGAACTGTGGGTGGTTATGGAATATTTGCCTGGCGGTTCACTAACTGATGTGGTCACTGAAACATGTATGGACGAGGGCCAAATAGCGGCTGTGTGCAGAGAAGTGTTACAAGCATTAGATTTCTTACACTCGAATCAAGTTATACACAGGGATATAAAATCTGACAATATTTTATTAGGTCTTGACGGTTCCGTTAAATTAAGTAAGTGTCTCGGATGCGAATAAATCCATAGATTGACGTTGAATTTGTGTTTACAGCTGATTTTGGTTTTTGCGCTCAAATAAGTCCAGAACAATCGAAACGTACGACAATGGTGGGCACTCCGTATTGGATGGCACCGGAAGTGGTGACGAGGAAGCACTATGGCCCTAAAGTGCGTTAAAATTACACAAAAAACTCTCAATGTCTAATCAAATTTAATTTCTTAGGTGGATGTATGGTCTTTAGGTATAATGGCAATAGAAATGATCGAAGGGGAGCCGCCTTACTTGAATGAGAACCCTTTAAGAGCGCTATATTTGATTGCGACAAATGGAAAGCCCGATATTAAAGATAAAGAGAAATTGTCCATTCACTTCCAAGACTTTTTAGATCAGTGTTTAGCGGTAGAAGTAGATAAAAGAGCATCAGCACGTGAACTTCTCAAGGTAAAGAAAACAACCAATTTTAATTTGGTGCGTAATTTACTGTGATTTGTTTTGCAGCATTCTTTCTTGAAGATGGCACGACCATTAACCACTTTAACACCATTAATATTGGCTGCCAGAGAGTCAACAACCAAACACTAGCGTTAAATCAATTGGGCATTTTCTTATGGCCAATTGTTGTATTAATAGGTATTAATTAAAAGGACTATAATCCCATGTTACTAGAACTGCATTAAAAATATTTTCGTTTATGAAAGTTTTAGATTAATCAGACTGTATAATATCAATTATAAATATTGTAATGATATATAGGATATTTTCGAATTGTTATTAGTTGTGCTTGCAATTCTAGTTATATGGGTTGTATTTTTCTTAGGGACGTAAGCATTTAAAAACAAGAAAACTAGAGCTAATGAATGTAAAATGTGACGACAGGAGACTGTGCCTAATTTTCACAATAATACGCGCATTAAAATATAGATTTGTATAATAGGCAGAGTTGTTTTATCATTTTGTTCTGTTTTCTTAATACATTTATTTCGTTTTTTGGCGATAATTGGTGTCATATAAGTGGTGAGCTTTATTTGTTCTTTCATCGTTGACATATTGCATTATTTTTGTGTAAAGTAGGACCAGAATAATCTAGTAAGAAGTAAACAAAAAGAAAAAAACTATAATATAGAAAATTTATTTTGATAAAATGGTGTCGTACCACAACAAGGAAAAAAGAGCATAAGCCCATGCTGTGATTTAAAATTAGTAATAATTCTATTGGTAGTTGTCGTTCTTTTTATATAGGGTCACCACTATTTTTGCTATTTTTTATATAATTTATTGTCAATTGCTTTAATTTAGTTTTTAAATGACTGGAAGTGATTGTATGTTACGTTTGTATAAAAAAAAATATGAAAATGAATACGTTTGCGAATGAACAAAAAAAAAATTGTACTGAATGATATTTCGTTTTTGTTTCCGTATAATAATTCCTTCATGGTTTATTACCATAATCATCCAATTGTATTTTAATAAGATAGTAACGTTATGGTAATGAACTAAGACGATTCTCGTGTCCATATAATTATTACCCAGTGTTATTAATTTATATTTTTAAGAATTAACAAGTATTTTATATATTTATTCCCTCGTTCATTTCGAATAATCAACTTTATCCCTCTTATATATTTATGATGTGAATAAAGTTATTATAAGTTGTATTAGTAATTTAGACGTTTTCTTTCTTTGTAATAAAAACAATCTCTATTACTTTAAAAAAAAACCGTCTATTGGACAGTAATAAAAAACGTGCGGATGTTTAATAGTATTTTTGCACTAGTATTGAAAAAGGAAACTAAATATTGTGATTGCATAGAGAAAATTGTTGCCAACGGAAGATGATAAACAATGTGTGGTAATAAATCATTTTATAATGCAAGCAGTTTTTTTCATATATAACAACAGACGGTTCCGATCGACTAACAATTAACAATTAATTGGTACGAGGTCGTAAAACGACTACATTTCACTACCAAATACGTAGAATGGGGCCAATTATTAACACAGATTGACTAAATACAAAAAATTTATTATAACATAAAATCGAATTGATAAAACACACAAAAAAACAATCGTTATTTTTATACAATCACATTGTTTTTAGTACAGAAAAAGACAAAGATTTTCACTCAAACATCACCACCCTTTTATTTTGGGTCAATTCGATTGGGGTTAATATTTAGTAGTTTTTTTTTGGCATTAGACTTTTGACGATTGAAAATACTGCTTTATATTCGATAATTAGGCACACTGTTTAACTATCACCTTCTTTCTTCTCCTTTGGAATAAACTTTAAGGAGGCGGAATTGATGCAGAAACGTTTCTTTGTCGGCGCTGGTCCATCATCGAAGACATGGCCCAAATGGGCGCCACATTGAGAACAGGTCACCTCCGTTCGCATCCTCCCTGGTTGGGATATCAGGAGTAATAGGTTTGCTCCAACTAATATTCAGGTTTGTGGGGATCGGGAACATTTTTGGAGGGCGAAAAGCGTTTCGAAATTAAAATTGAAAACAGATCGAAAATGAAAAGTAAAAGAATCGATTTAGATCAGGAATAATTATAGGACGGAATGGGAGAATTGGAAAAGAAAAACAAGTCACAATTAGCCCCAAAATGTAGGTCTCAAATACAAACCACAAACCACACAGCAAATAGTTGAACAAAGCAGAGAAATGTCATGTAAATTAGCTTTTCTTATCAATGGAGTTAAGGAAATTGTTAGGACACAGTGTAGGAAAACTACGTTCTAATGATTAAATTAAAAACAGAAAACGATCGTTAAAGAAACACCTTAAAATGGATAATATCGATTTTAAGGTGCCCTCTTCAATCAACCACTTACCCCCGCTGGTATCTAAGGATAATTTCACTTTTCCTTGGTCCAACACATCATTAAAAGCTGGCCAACCGCATCCACTATCATATTTCGTGTCCGAACTAAAAAGGGGCTGTTCACAAACGATACACACATATGTGCCAGGCTCGTAGAACTTGTTGTAACATCCTAACATTGAAAAATCAAGTTCAAGCTAATGTTAAAACGCAAAATATTCAATAACTCACCTGAAAAAGGACGTTCTGTGCCCTTTTCCTGTGTTACTTGGTACTGAATCGGCGTTAAGCGATTCTTTAAATCGCTTTTGTCCACTTTATCGGCCATTTGATCGGTTTTTAAGCCAACACCTGCTATGAGGAGAGAAAAAGTAATGTTATACGCTAGTCTAATGTAAAACTGTGTCAAGTATTTCCTAAATTAGAACTAAACGAAAGTTTGGGTATGCGAGTGATTCACGCTGTACTTACTGTTAAATGGCTGCCCAAAAAATATTCTCCTCGTACTAATACGTTGTTGAATTTGTAATGATCGACTGATTGCTCTATACATTACATTATTTTTTATTTATATCTGCATTTGGTTGACCAATTCATGTGATAATGTTGCTGATTTCATCAAGAATCATCCAATGATCCTATTCAATTACGTAACAAGCATAACTACACGCTCCACTGATTTTCGTCTATAGATAATTATTTACACTGCTGTAATTTCGTGAACTCTTCAAATTAAGAGAAAAAAGCAGTGTTCATTCAATGGAAAATTGTAATAATTTTATGTTAATTGTTGTTGTATATCTTTTGACAAGGAAATATTGAGGGTTGCATACTCCATACACATTTGACTGACAGATGGCGCTAAATTTTTGAAAATCATTTTCATTATGACTTTGAATTTATAAAGTTGGAATGAAGGAAAAATAGAAAAGACCAAAGCCCCATTAAACGTAAATTTGTCTTTATAATGCTGAGTTTTCCATCTACACCAAGACAAGACAGTAATCAAAAACTAATAGCCATTCCAACGTTGAATACTGAAAAAATGAAACATAGACAAAAGGGTATTGTCCTTTTTTTACCACAAAGACATGATAAACTGGGTCCTTACAAGAAAGAATTGAAACTAATTACTTGGTTCCTATCCCAAACACTCTATTATTTGCATATTATGAATCTTTTACCTAGCGGAGAAGGTGATAATTTGTTTAACAAATCATTCACAACAAACATTTATTGTAAGAGAAATTTTAGCTAATGTACTTTGGATAAAGCAGCCCCGATGGAATTACCAGTACATTCATCGAACTCCTGGAAAATCTGACTTTATTATAGAGCCTGATTGGCATTCTGGATACATAAAATAGTTTTAAAATAAAATTGTATAAAAAATGGTCGTGTATGAATCTTGCCCACTCATTAAAAAATGGGGTTAACTTACTGTCAAATTGTCTGTCAAACAGTTTGTTGTTTTTCTCCAGTCAGTAAATGGTGAACAGTACGTTTCGTGCATCGGTTTGCGTATGATTTCCCTATTCACTCGAGCTCAATTAGTAAACAATTAAGTTATAAATGGAATAATGTGTTTGTCTTAAATGGCTTAAATAATGAAGAATCTGAAGAGTGTATCAGTGCAAGTTATAGACAGCGATATAGCAGTACTGCTACCAAATGGTGTTTATGAAATTAAACAAATGGAGACGAAATCATCTCGATTAAAGCAAATCTCGATTGTCTGTTTTGCACTAGCTGTCTTTGGCATCTTCGGATTCGGTTACTTCTGTCCAGATAAAGTAAGCTAACATACCACCCCATGGTGCTTGGGAGCCCCACTCATATTTTCAACATTTCTCCAGGTTTGTGCCCTTAGCAGCAACCGAGGAGTTTCCCTACTGTACGATGACAATTTAGGAAAACCTCTTTCTATAACAAACACCAAAATCGGTCTCAGCTACGATGATATGCTCAATGACGACTTCAGCTTCGATATGGATTCCAGAGACGTGATGGTTTTCTTACATATGCAGAAAACTGGTAAGTTGCAGTAGTACAACACACAAGATAAAGTTTATTTAATGATGCATGGAACGTTTTATGAAGATTGTTGCCTATATTATATGTAAATTTATTCAGGTCACAATATTCCATTTATATTTATAAGCTATTGTTGCTGGGTGGTGTGTACTATAATTCATTTACATACTTAAAGGGGGTATTTATATTTTATAAATGTTTGTGTATACATGTATATTTTTTTATTATTCTTCCACCGGCCGACAAATGTGTACAAGCATGTATATTTTTATTGTGGATGGCTAAACATTTCCGTATGTAGCACATTTTGTAATAAAAATGGAAATATGTTGATGAGGAGAGTGAAATGAAACAGTGGAATGTTTACAATTCACTCGCATATGCATTAGTTGTTTATTTTCGTAATGCACTGTTACAGTTATACTGCATGAAGTAGTTGTGATTGTAATGGGTTAACAAGGTACACATAAAGATGCTGTTTACATCATTTAGAATAGTGGAGAAATTTTATTTCACCAACAACCGTCTAACTTTATTATAGCAAAACATTTAACACAATAAATACATTTTTTTAATATCAAATACATTTATGTATTTACATTTTATAAAGAAATCCTTGTGCAAATAGTTACTTTTTATGTAGACGATGTTGTAATCAACGATGTTTTATTTTTTATGATTATTTAGATTGCATTTATTCAGAAATTCTGTTGCTAGTTGCTTAAGGAAAGGACTTTGGATTTATCTATAATGATTCCAAAAATATCCAGCACTGCCAATAGAAATTTATTTTTCATAATCTCATAAATAAAACTGTAATTCCGCTACTGAACTTTATATATCCTTGACGAATGACTATATTAAATTCAGCTCCTCCCCATAATTCCACGAAAATTACATACCTACATTGTGTAATTTGTAATTTCCTAAGAAATAAACAGAAAACTGTTATTGTTTACTTGAAAATGTATATTCAAGTACAGTAATTTATTGAAATGTGGATTTCACTATGTATTCATTAAAACCAATTTCCGATAAGAAGTCGATAATGAATTACACTTGAAGACGGGTTATCTTTCATTTAGACCGAAAGAACTTTGATACTTTACCACAAAATTGACAACCAAAACAATAACAGATCCAGTAAATCTAAAGATAATTAGCATAAAAACCCACAATGTATCTCTAATATTTGATTAATTTCAACTTCCTGAATGATTAATTTCATTCACGTCGCTCGAACGTGCTTATAAATACACTTGAAACGATTCCCAACTGATATAATAAATATGTCCGATTGATTTTCCAGGTGGTACATCGTTTGGCAATCACCTTGTCCGCGATTTGGACCTAAAACGTCCATGCACGTGTCCATTAACACGGAAACGTTGCTACTGTTTCCGGCCACATTCGAATCAAAGTTGGTTATTTAGTCGATATACAACTGGATGGAAATGTGGCCTGCATGCAGATTGGACGGAATTGACTGGATGTGTGGATAAGAAATTGGATGAGATTGAGGGTGTTGTGAAGCGTCGATATTTCTACATAACACTGTTACGTGAGCCGGTGGCACGTTATCTATCGGAATTTCGGCACGTACAACGGGGGGCGACTTGGAAGGGTGCCAGACACTTTTGCAATGGTCGACCGGCCACCGACGAAGAGATACCAGCCTGTTACCGAGGCAAGAATTGGGAGGGTGTTCAATTGGATGATTTTATCGAGTGCGAGAGCAATTTGGCGGTGAATAGACAGACACGGATGTTGGCCGACCTTGAACTTGTCGGTATGTAACTGTAATTTTGTACAATTTTGGATTGTTTGATTGTTGTTGCTTGTTTTAAGGCTGTTATGACAAGAATTATATGTCGAAAATGGATAGAGATCGAATTATGTTGGCGAGTGCAAAGAAGAATTTACAATCGATGGCATTCTTTGGCTTGACGGAATATCAGAAAGTGTCTCAGTATATTTTTGAGGAGACATTTAATTTACGTTTTGCTATACCATTTGAACAGAATAATGCAACTGTGTCGAGTTCAACGATGCCAACATTGACACCGACACAAGCGGCTAAAATTGCCGCATTGAATAATTTAGATATTGAATTGTATAGTTTTGCGAAGCAATTGTTATTGGAACGGTTTGAGAAGTTGAAAAAACGCGATTCCGATTTTGAGGAGCATTTTAAACATTTAGGTGAATTGACTGTCCGAAATGGTGCGACTGAGTTTGATTGGGACAAATTGGATGATCCAACACAGTCGTCCGAATAAGAGGGTGGGTTTAAAGAGATTTTTTCCTTTTTATATTTTTTGGTGCCATATGTTTTAGTAATGTTTTTTAAACTCATGTACCTTGTCTATGGTTTTGACAATAAGTTTTTGGATGAATCAAAGTTTGTAGGCCTATTAGAGAGAAAGAGAGTTTATGGGCCTAAAAATTATGTAAATGCATTTAAAATATGGGGTCCAGATTTCCTCCCTATTGCCATTCATTTTGTATTCCACTCTCGGTGTGATGGTGAAAGTTGGAAATTATCCGGTTCGTTATAAATTCGTAAATAAAATGGGGTTACAGTTAATAAAAGTGAAGCTGGAATGTGACCTATTTTTTTAGATGTTTCGTTTTTGAAATCCGCTTGGTTTGTTTTTTTGTGGGGAAAGATTTAATAATAGCTGTGACAATAGAGAAATATTTTAGATCTCATTAACACATCAAATAGAATCACAATTGTTATTAAGAAATTAATATACTAATATCGACACTGCCTTTTTGTTTCGTTTCTACATATCACTGATATTTCAAATCAATAAAAGTGTGTTTTCAGTTTGTGTAGAAATTTAGATTTAATGTTGAGGATGATTGTAAATATAATATATAATTTATATTGTAGTGAATGTTTTTTAGTTTGTTATATTAGGTACTAATTAGATGACTTCCGTAACAGTTTTTTTAATAAGTTTTACATGTGCGAACATAATCTAATTACGTGAATATTTACCAAAGATATATTAAGAGCAGCTAGTTTGTTGTATGATGATTTTAATTATTTTAACGTGCAATTTTATGTTAAGACGTAATGCTGATTCAAATAAACACAGGGTTTAAATATCGTACGAACAAAATGAACAAATATTTAAAGAGTAATAATACATAATAAAGCTCACGTTTTACTCTGAATTTGACGTGGGGTTTTATGTTTCTTGAAAGACAATCTACATTCTATGAAAGCCATTATTAATGTTGTTGTAATTATTCTTAAACTGACAAATATTTTATTGTGGACTGATTCTTGATAAGTTTTTTTTCTTTATTTATGGTACTTATAATGTTACATTATTGATTTTAACATAGCTTTAGTTTATACATCGATTCTTCATGTAAAATAATTATTAGATGTAAGAAGATACAATAAATATATTCTACTTTGTAAAAATTTGTTCTTCATTCAAGAGAGTTTCAATGTATCACAACTGTATTGAACAGAAAATAAAACTAAACATCGTAAAAACTAAATTTGTGATGAAAAACAAAAATATTAAATGCAATTGGATGGATTATTTACATTTTGCAGACTTGTATAATACATTTATACACTCAGATAAATATTTGAAAATTTGTTTGTTTATATTGAGATCAAAGTTAGAATTAATATTAAAGCAATGATTGTTCAAGCATTATTTTATCAAAACCTGCTGGTGGAGGATAATTAAAATTGTCTAGAATGATGTCCAAAATAGCACCGTCGTCAACTAAAACAATTCAAATTGTTTTACATACAAGATTTCATCAATATTATTTCAATTAATTACCATATAATGCGGGATATACAGTTCCTTTGATATTCAGTATCGAATGGTCAATTTCAGTGCCATTCACATAGAACTTCAACTGAATATGATCAAAAGAGACGCCAATAATGTCCCCTTCTTGTATACAATGAATTTCACCATTGGGATTATTTGATATATTCATTTTGTACAATTCTTGTTTATTGTGCCGTATAATGTGATCATGCCCTAATGCCCATGAAAACTCGTCCATACCACCTAAAGAAATGAGACAATTACTTGAATTTTCCCACAACATACGGTAGGAATGTTTACCTTGTGTTAAACTAAGATCTGTTTGGCGTGTGGCCAAACCAACTGACCATGTGCCACTTTGTTGCACCTTAACTTCAAAATAAGACTTTGATTGTACTAATGGTGCATTTCCTAGTGCTGCACCAGCCCCACATACCCGTTGGCCCCCTTTTACTATCACAACTTCATATCCTACAACGAAGCAGTATGTTTGAACTAATTACGTGCACTTTAAGAATATTTACCCATAAATGCAGTGTCTAACTGGATCGGATTTTCTTTTGGAATGTGTGGAACGGCGGAATGGAACTTAAAACCGTCTAAACAACCTCTTAAACAACAAAATACGGAAACGGATGACATTTTATTTGTTGATGTTTAAAACATAACCTAAATAAACTGGGCAAAATCTATACAAAATCACGGACAAAATCCCTACAGGAAAAATCGGGAAATCCTTGTTGGAAAATTGAAAAACAAATCAAACATCAAATACGTACAAAAAAGAGAGAACATTTTATTAACCTGTTATAGTAACGCAAAAAGTGCACAATATACAATTTGCAAGTTTTACAACAAGAAAAAAATACATTACATTTTCAGTCATACGAAATTTAATTGTTAGTATAAATATTTACAATATACTTAAAATAATAACAACAGATCAGAAGCCTTATAAAAATCTATAATACAATATAAGCGAATTACTACGAGTCACTCTCATTTTCGATTGCTGTCTGAGATTTATTAGTAGTATTCGATTTAGGTGAAACTGACACAGTTTTTATAAGAGATTGTTTCTGTTTAGTAGACGATGCAACAGACACATCGTTCTGCTTATTTACTGTTATAATCTTTGATGGACCATTTGTAATCAATTCAAAATTTCCAGCTGTTCCTGCTTCAACTAGTGTGATATGATTGTTTGTTGAAGTCTAATAACATTAAAGTAAAGTACAAGTACATAAAACTACTTTATATTCAGTTCACCTTAAAAGCGGTTATCGACTTTCCTGCACTATTATTCCCACCTCCAGCACGATTCATATATACCTTAGTCGGTTTCGAGAACATCCTCTGAAAATCCAAACAAATTATTCACAAATACATCATCTCATCAATCACACATACATTAAATGCGCCTTTAGGTGGATTTGCTGGACGCAAAACAATCGGTTGTCCACTTTGAGTTCGTATGGTAGCCGGTGATGCCGAAGTATTCGCTTGATTTTGCCCTTGAGTGCATTTGTTCATATGTTTCGGCCAATGTTTCTGCTGACATGGATAATCACAATAACTCGTATTCCAACAACAGTAAAACTGCGCCTCTTTCGAACAATTTGCACACCTACAAAACAACAACAATCACCACCACACAAACGCCAATACAAATACATTTACCATTGTTTCGACTTGGCCTCTTCTACTCTCCGCTGTGCTTCCGCTTCACTTGAAGCCCGAACTTGCTCAATAACACGATTCCTCTCTTCCACAATACTACTTTGTATGTCTTTCAATATTGTACTGATATTCCTCTGCATTTCAGCCATTTCCAATTCATGTTTATGTTTTAATGTCTCTATTTCCAATTTCAGTTTCACTATTGTAGCTTCTGTTTCTTCTGTTTTACTTAAATCCTCTAAAGTTTCCACTAACATACCGCGAAAATAGTCGCTTAACTGAAACATTCATACAAACATTAACAAAACATTCTCAAAATCC
Organism: Silvanus unidentatus; assembly: GCA_963930825.1. Taxonomy (NCBI): domain Eukaryota; kingdom Metazoa; phylum Arthropoda; class Insecta; order Coleoptera; family Silvanidae; genus Silvanus; species Silvanus unidentatus. The sequence continues at coordinate 1,491,477 of OZ005758.1, forward strand.
ATCACCACCACTTACCCTATGTGCTACGGAATTAATTTTTGCTGCAGCCGGACCTGCACTACTTGGTACACCCGAATCAAACGTTGTACTCAATGGACCAGGCGGTCGTGGCTTCAATTTGGGCATTGTGCGGCACAACAACTCACTAACTGCTTTACTAATCGTCCGTGGAACTGCCGTATGCAAAATACTTAACTCGTCCTGTGATTCGGATTGATTTGATGTGGAGGCAGTGGTTGCGGCAGTCGCATTTGACGTTGTTGTCGTTATAATCGGGGTAATTGAAGTTGTCGGTATTGGTGGTTGATTTGTTGAAGTCTCTGGCACCGTTTTCGATAAAGCTGGATTCGTTAATATCGTATCCAATAACGAAAGTCTCGAATCTGAATCACTTTCATTTTGTGGAATATAATTCTGCGATTGTTTGATATTCGGATTGATCGGTTTTAGATTTTTTGTTGCAATTAACGGTGGCAACATACTCAAATTCGAATTTGGATTTGTTGGTATTAGAACAACTTCTGGTGTTTGCTGTGATTGACTTAAAATGGTAATTGGCTCTGACGATGACGACGAAACAATCACTTTCGCTACAGTCACATTACTAGAGGGCGCTGGTTTCGGGAGAATCTCCTTGAATGCCGTACCACCATTCGATTGCTTATCATATTTGGGTGTTGGGAATGTTTTTCTTGCACGTTGTTTAGGTGATTGCATCTTGGACAATGATTTAACAAATATCTCAGCCCCCGGCGTTTTCACTGACTGATTTATCGACGTTAACACTGTTGCATATAGTTTCTTTTTACCGGTTTTATTCGCTTGATTCACCATCTTGCCTGATGTATTTAATGCCACTTCATCAATGATTCTAGTTAAATTGTCAATACGAGAACGTTCCTTTTTCTCTTCAGTTTTCGATCTTGTCCGTATTTCATGCAATTTCTCTTTAGTTGTCTCTTTCTGTTTTTCAGATATATTCAAAGCGGACAAATATTTACGTTTCGCTTCCATATATTCAGTGTCACTATACTCATCATCACTCTCTTGTTCACTCTTTATTTCAATTGCTAACAGATCTTGTGGTATTGTTTGATCCTCGTGTTCAAGTTCCTTAAAATCATTGTTCGCTTTTGTAGCCACTTTCTTCTTTCTCTCACTTGAATCATTCGAGTCCGTTTCCATTTTTTCTGTACTTAATTTTTCTTTTGCATTCGCTCGCTCTCTTTTACTCGATTCTATTGTCTCTGTGAGCAATTTTTTATCAATCACTTTATTGATATTAATTATTTTAATACTCTTCACTTTCGGCTGACTTTCTGTCTCTTCAGTACTCAATTTTCTTTTCTTACTTTCCGTTGTCGTTGATGTAACATCAGTTTTTGGTGTACTGTTTACAATTTTCGGTTTCTCCTTTGATGTACTTCTATGTATTGTAATATTACCATCATTTAACGACGAATGAATTATATTCCTTATATCTGCTTCATTTATTTGTGAACTATCCATTGTCTCCGCCCCTTCGCTGTCCTCAAACTCTTCAATAATATTCGTGCTATTCTTATCGCTCGTATCAAAATTATTTTTCATCTCTTTCTCACTCACTTCTTTCGTTTCCTCTACTTTATCATGATCATTTCCATCTTGTTCAATCACCTTCTCCTCTACACTTTTCTCACTAAGTAATTTCTCATTCTTATCATCATCCACAGTCGAATTCACTGACTCAACTTGATTCTCTGTAGTCTCTTTGTCAGCAGATTTCTGTATTGTTGGCTCATCACATTGCTTCTCTTTATTATTACTTGTTGTAGACGAACAGTCAGAGTCTCGTCGTTGTTCATGCACTCCACTCTCCACTGCACATTTCTGCTGCAACATCTCATCCCCATCCGACAATCGCTTAATTAACTTGTCTGTTATTTTTAACTTGCTTTGCGGTGAAACACTCAATTCTACACTATCGACATTCAATTGTGATGGTTTAACTCGTTCGTTATTCTGGTTCGCGTCCGATTTCTCACTAATGCTGGACGATGTCGACACATTACTCATCGACTGTTCTGTACTCTCATCAATATCCATACGATTGCCACCGTCCGATGCTCGACTTGCATCGCTTCTCACACTCTGATCACTATTCCTTCGAGACTCTACTGTCTCTTGAATAATGGACTCATTTGATGATTTCTTATCAGTCGAGATACGCGTTATAGTTCGCAATTTATCCGAAAAATTATTTAACCCTTTCGCTTTATTTACCAACTTACCGCCAATTTGTAATTTTATTTGCGAAAAATCCTCCTCTTCACCAACAACTTTATCACTAAGAACTTCATCATTTGTACTTAATTCAAGCATTTTTCTTTTCTCTGGATCCAGTCCACATTTATTCTCCTCATCTGTACCATAACCATCAATTGTACTGCTATTAAATTGTTGAGATTCAGTCATATCTTCATCCGGTGCCTCAGTTTTCACTTGCACTTCCCCACTTTTCTCCACCTCTTCCTCATCTTTCTTAATTCCTTCACTATTGGACGATTTCTCATATACCCGTAGCACTTTCATTTTCGTCTCATTGTAAGTAGGTAACAAATCTCGGAGCATTTTCAATTCATTATTTGGATCGTACAATGTTTTAAATTGGGCCAAATTCACTTCGCCATAAATTTTCTTTAAATTCTTCACGTACATTTGCAACTCTTTCACACAATTCTCAATATCGTATCGTCTCTGTTTGTACGAATTTGGATCACGTTCCGAATATAGATAACAATCGCGATAATGCACCCAAGCGCGATCATGTGCACCGAAAAAACGTACATCCACCATACCAGCTGAATTGGTGCACATTGCTTTCGCCGGCCAATAAGGGAACCCCTTCAATTTCGCCCAAACCAAGAGGTGCGGCCTTGGACACACCTCCACAAACCACGTATTCTTTTTTGTGTTCGCATTCAAATAACATGATGGACAGTTTTCAATTTCCGCCATTTCTTGTTTGCATATTTTCACAATACCTCTTGCTGCAGTGGTTATTTTCGATTGATCTAAAATATATGAATGTAATGTAAAAAAAACATATTTAAAGGCTGTTTTTGTGCTCTTACATGAATTAAAAATAATACTATTGTGTAATATCCATTTGGCATCAGCTTCAAATGCCTGCGTACTTCCATACAAATTATCTTTAATGTTTTTCTCTAATAAAGTCAAATTCATTGGCTGAATTATGTACTTTTTGTAAACGGGAAACTCTTTTTCATTCACTGGATGAATAAACGGCTCCGACTGTAAATAATTTAATTAATAATAAGTTTAAATATACTGAAACTGTTAAGAAAACTCACTCCTGAACACTGCACCATACGATGAACTGCGAACTTGAGCAAACTACACAAATGTTCCAATGTCATGCCCTTCATTGCCTCTGAACTGTAAAGAAACCACATTAATACCGCTAATGCTTGTTTTTAGGCTACGATTTACCGTGTTGAGGTGCTCTCCGCCTTCAAAATAGCCACACATTCCGGACATGGCCAATGATCCACATCGACAATCACTTGCTTCAAACATTTCTGATGATACGATCTGGGACATGTTTCACATGCTATATTAACACCATCCCGATGGCATCGCCAACAGAACAAATCCTTGCCCTCCTAAAACGCATCAAAAACATCGAGTTTATCGATTTTAGTCAATGCACAACTAGTTGACCAACACAAGGGATATGCAATTACGCAACACACTACACAAAAGACATGCAATTATGTATAGGTATTTCATTACGTTTTGGCTACTTTAAGTGAATAATTAAGTGAATTTTACATAGAATAATACGAGGTTATGTATGAAAAATGTTACAATAAAGCGGAGCAAATTTTTTGAATGGAAACAGTCTTAAAATAGTTTTTTACTGCTCACACGCTATGATTAGTTAAATAAATATTACCTTAAACATAGTAATATCCTGTTGTGTGAATGATTTTTTCGCTTTTCTTCCAACTTCATCAGTGGCTCCACCCGGTGACAACTCCGACAAACTATCGCGCTTCCTTTTAACTTTATTCGGCATTTTCTCGTCATCTGACTGTGTCTCTATTTCACTTTCGGCCGTAACCGGATATTTAACCGGCTTACTACCGCTATTATCAGTCGACATAATCTTAATAATCTTTTTAACAGTCTCCTGATGTTCTTCTTTAGTTATTTTTGGCGATTCACCTCTACTTGGTTTCACATTCTCCATTGACTTACGTTTATGTGATATATTCGTATCTAACTTCGCTTCCTTGGACAATGCCAAGATGGATTTCAATTCACGACTCGGTTTCACACTTGAGTGGTCACTATTTGTGGTTGTTATGCTATCTGTATCGTCACGATCCTCCTGTTTTTCTTGCAAGTCTTCCGTCTTTATGTGGCCCTCTAGTTGTTCGTCCTCGATTAGGTCGGCTGACTGAGGAGGGGGCGGCGTATTCGCTGGCGACGCTGACGTCGAAACGGCTATCTCCACGCCGATAATGTCGTGTATTACATCCGGATCAATCACCCCCGATTCGGTGAGCGTTGAGAACACTTCGGATGCATCCAAATCGGCCGTACTATGTTCCTCCATGTCTGACATGACGCCTTTCTAAAGTTCAGAAACTGGTTAATAACATGTGCCTACCGATTATTAAACACTCACCTCCATAAAAAGCTGGCAAATTTATTCGCTGCGGCAATTGTTTTTGTTTGGCTGTTCAATTGCATTGACAAAACAGGAATCCATTTGATTGCGAGTGGTTCTGCTAACGAGTAACAATAAAGGAAAAAAAAACAATAATAGCAGCACTGATGTACGGTTATCGACTCTAGCGGCAATTTTGTGTAGTAGCAGATATATAAACGGAGAACGGACGGTAACAACAACGGCGTACACCAAATAAACGACCACTTTTTCAACTTAACCTATAAATAAATTACTATTTTAAATCGGCACTATTTGTTGATTCTTTATCACTCTATGTGACGACTACTTTCTCTTTTAATAATTTATCTAATTTAACTTGCTAATTCGCTTGGATATGAATGTACAGCAGACTATTGATGTAGAACACATTAAACAACATTCCGAACACAAACAGAAGCGACATCTTTTGTGTATGATCCTACTAGCGGTGGTTGAGTTCAGCAGGAGGTAAAGAAGGAAGTGATAATTTTAGTTCGTTAAAACAGCAGGAGATGCTGAAGTAGATCTATTGATTCAATTTTCAAAAATTCAAATTTGATTGAGTTTAAAGAATATAGGACAACTTTCCAAATAATCAAAGTTAAAACAATTATTCTTCTTTATTCGGGGGCTAAATAAATGTAGAGCCTTTAACATTAGTTCAGGAAAATGTATTCCAAATAAATCAACAGATAAGAGTTAATATAATGAGGGCACTAATTTGCTGTAAGGCTTATAATTAACTCATGAAATATCGTACAACTAGATATCCGTACATATTGCCGAGAAAATCCATTAACTAACTTTATACTTTAGAGCGGCATGACAAAGCATCATCATTAAGCAAGTATATTATTCCATTGGATACTTAATCAATTCAATAAGTGCATTTCTCTTCGCCTAAAGCATATTCAGGCGGAAATAAATGATTAAATCACAAAAACCTACCATTACTACATATACACATTTAAACTTTCTTAATAAAAAGACAAACTTTACAAAAACTCCTTTATGTCCCAACATCAACTGGTCCCATATTTGGTCAGTAAATATATACCTATATGACGCAAACGAATTTCTTTCTCACAACCCATTCAAACAGTCATAAATCATTTAATAGCCGCTCTAATCAACGAAGAAAACAATCCAAAAAGCGCAAAAAACCACCAAGTTTCTGTCCCAGCGTCCTGCTTCTATCTCCATTTTATCCAACTAGAACAAAAACAAATCAAATTAAATCGTCTATTGCTTACTGACGAGATAAATCATCTCGATATGCCCAAATAAGTGTACTCAACCGTCCAATTGGCGTGTTTCACGACCGACTAACGCTCAAATTTAAATAATAACATTGCAATTAGTAAATGTAAGTAAAGGTGTAGGCTCCTACCATAAACACACCTGGAGAAACGTATCAAAACTAGTTTCCAGTACCGATTGCCATTACAGGTAGGTATCGTCTCTTACGCAATCCCAAAGCAGAAAGTGGAGGAGCGCGAGTTTAGTTGATATGCACCAGGTTCTAGTGCACACGAACGTTTTATTCACAAAACAACAAACAGAATGGCAATCGGTCGGACTTTAAATAATAAATTGTGTTAGTTTATAAAGGAAAAAGTGCTGTGAGCGTGTGCCAATCTTAGTTTTTTATTTCAAGTTTTCATTAGTGCGATATGGAGGCGAAGATATCGCATAGCGGCCTATTGGCGCGCAGTCCTGAAGGACATGCGGCGCGCGGTATGCAAATTAAGGGCAACGAGGACGTGTGGGTGGAGATCCAGGCAAATACGTTCCGGAACTGGGTGAACGAGCATCTGCCGAAGGATTTAAGGATTTTGGACTTGTCGCAGGATTTGTGCACAGGTGTGCGACTTTGTGCGTTGGTGGAAGCGCTCAGGGGGCGGCCACTGAAGCCCGCTTGGAACCGCAAACCGAACAATCAGCATCATTATCTGGAAAATGTTACTTGTGCGCTGAATGCGATCGAACAGGATGGGGTGAAACTCGTTAATATTGGTACGATTTTGAGTTTTTTTTAATAGGAATGAGTGAAAGTTTGAAATTTGTTAATGTTTTTAATTTTTTTTCAATGACACGCCCACTGGTGAACCTTTAAATATTGTTTCACTTTTCTATTTAGCGGAATTATGAGTATACAACAAAATTCTTGGTACGCACGGTACCATATTATACATTGATTAAACAATAACAATTTTTTATGGTCCTGCTTTTGTCTGTCAGGATATTGAATGAGTAAACGGAATGCAAATGTAGAGGAACATTGTTGGAAGTTTAACATGTGCGAAGACAAAGTGACGATTGAGGTACCAAATGTCGATTAATTGTGCGGTTTTTAGAACAATGCCGTAACATGGAGAAGCTTTTATTTAAAATTTAAACTTAATTATTCTTGGAAGGCTGCTTTACATGTTCAAGTACAGTTGGATGGTAATTGTAGTAAATGTTGTCATTTGTACCAGGAAAAAGTCAACTAGGTATATAAAATTATGTATAACCAGAGTACTATTTTGAAATTATGTAAGAATGTATATGAAATTTAATCTTGTGCAAATCTTAATTGCGCTTTTGTGCCATGTGTTCGTGTTCAGTTATATTTCTTGGAGAAATTTGTATTCTGTTACCTAAAACTAGAAATTCAAATAAGGTACACAAATGTTCAGATTGAAATTTGTTTACATTATAAATTACAGGTTTTTTAGGCAAAATTTTTCTAAATTTAGAATTGATGTCATATAAGGTAATTGCGAAGAACGCTCTTATCTCATCGTGAATAATTAAAAATCAATGATATTGAATTTATAAGAAACTAAAAAAGCCTCTAGTACTAATAAGATGAAATTTATTATATGTACTACACATTTTAATTGAATTACTTACTAAAATGTAGTTTTATTCTTGAACTAACCTTGGAACTTATTATTATAGTCAAGAAGCATACTTAAATGACCATCATGTCTCATATAACGTGCATATTTAAGCAGATTCTCAATGTAAATTAGCGTATTTTAATAATGAGTTTCATTTTAGTGACATAATAATTGTCTTCGAATAGTACTGTATAATTTATAACATTTTCCTTGAACTCGTGCCTTTATTGAGTCTCTACAAACTTTTGTAATGTATCAGCGATTCATAAAATATGCCGCGTTAAATAAATTAAAATTAATTGAAGAAATAAGTTTTCTGAAAAACTCTTGGCACAAATTGGACAAACAGCCTTCATTTATGTCTGTAGAAAATCAGGCGTAAATTAAATTTAATTGAATACACTATAACGACTTGATTATTTTGCACTAATTTCTCTAATTTCTAGTTCATTATAAAATATACGATCCTAATGATTAAGTGAATTCAACCGGTAATTTGACCATTTATAGATATGGGTGCAGGAATTCATATATAAGAATCGAAAAAATTACGTAAGAAACTACGTGTTAGTAGACTAATTTGTTGACTTATGATTAGGAATTTATTAGAATTGCGCGTTTGCCTCCACACATACACAACAAACATACAAATAATGAACTATTGTAAATAATGTGGCGTGCGAATTTTAATATATGGACAGTGTTACAATAGAATGAAATTTTATTAGGTCACTTTTCATAATTAAGTCAACTGCAACAGATTTTTATTAAGATTTTAATCGTGGGTATGAATGGAATTAGAAATACTCCCACATCGTATCTTTTCCAAGGAAATGGTCGCTTTGTTTGTTTTGTTCTTTTCAGATAAGCAAATCCGTTTGGAAAAACGCTAAAAACTGAAATTCCACCAAAATTTTCCCTTCGCTAATTAATTCACTCTTCTAATTTATGACTCGCTTAATTTAGAACAATTTAGAACGTCCGGTAATGACATCAGCCATTCGTTTCTTTGCAGGCAACGTGGATATCGTCAATGGTAACTTGAAGCTCATCCTCGGTCTCATCTGGTCCCTCATCGTACGCTATCAAATCGGCCGCTCCAAATTCCCACCTCGAAAATTAATGCTCGCCTGGCTCCAAGCCGTCCTTCCAGAATGCAAAGTGTCCAATTTGACTACCGACTGGAATTCGGGCATCCTTTTATCCGCTTTGATCAATTATTGCCGGGAAGATTTGTGCCATGACTGGAGGAAGCTCAGTAAGTACCTAAAAACTACCTGATCTTCTTAAAAAAACTAACATCTTGTCCAATCAGGCCGCCACAACGAAATTGAGAACTGTAGACGCGCCATGAACATCGCCCAGAAAGAGCTCGGAATTCCCGCCGTTTTAGAGCCCGAGTACCTGGCCTCCCCTTGGCTGGACGAACTGTCCGGAATGACGTACCTTTCGTACTTTATGAAGCCCGGTTCGCCCGGCTTCCATGCCACTCTCCGCTGGGTGAATTCGCGACTGGAGAGACCTGTAAAAAATTTCACGGTAAGCGCTCGTCTAGCGGTAGAAAATTTGCCGTAAATACAAGATTGTTTTCTTCTAGTCTGAATGGAATGATGGTAAGGTAATTAGCGAGATAATCCGCTCGTTGGGTGGTTCCGCAACAGCACCAGAAAAATTGCGGCACGATTCCGCTTATTGGGAGTCGAATCAGCAGCAGGCAATCGAAGCTGGAAAGAGATTAGGTGAATATTGCCTTTTCCAGTCGGTCAACCTTGACTCATTTTTATCTCAAAACTAGTCAACATTTAGAAGGCAATACAGTTTATTTATAGCGATAATTGTTGTCAACCATAATTTTTACCTATTTTCTATAATAAGTCATAAAGGTTTTATGGCTGTTTTTGTCCTAGAAATTGCACAAATCCTATCTCACCTTGACTCACTGCGCTTTAAATCTCACTTCATTGATTGATTGTTGAAAGCACCTATTTATTAATTGTCTGGAATACTTGAATTATTTAAATCCAATGCAAATTTATTCGCGTTTATGAAAACATGGAAAAACAATTCCGAAACAATGAAGCGCAATAATTTCGGAATTCTTCTCTCGTCCTTGTATCTAAATTGTTTAATTACCCACTGACTCATTGTCGGTCAGGACCGGCCGGGGCACAACAAGCCCACCCACCACGGATCTGGACTGTTCGCATTAATTAATTTTATGACTCAATTTGTAGGAGTGCAACCGGTGCTATCAGCCAAGGACATGGCTGATAAGAATGTGGAACATTTGGGGATAATGGCTTATGCTGCCCATTATCAATGGGTGCCTGAACGGCCACCACTACACGACTTGATCAACGTCACCCTGAATTCAACCTCTGGTCGGGTCGGCGAACATGTAAGTAATCAAATCGACTCCATCGAGCGTTGCGATGAATATTAAATGTGACTAGTAATTGTTATGATCGCAATTAATATTCAATCGGTGAGAACGTTTCCTGTTTCCACTAATGCATCTCTGTTTGTTTATTTCTATAGACCCACTACCATGTAACCCTGTTGGATACGTCGCTTTCTTATTCGAATGTTAGCGTTGATATACGTGGACCTGATAACAAAGTTTATCCGAATAAAAGTTTGAATCAGGGACGTGGTTCTTTTGTGCCGCCCAAAGTGGGCATGTACGAAATTATTGTGAAATACGAAGGTGAGGAAGTGCTTGGTGGACATTATTTCCGGGCTTTGCCGCCCTTGGTGGAAGTAGCACCGCCAGGGATGGCGCCCTGTGCGTTGGGATCATTGGTTCAAGTGCTGGTTAATGCGACTGGAGCTCCGAAGAGGGAGGATATATTGGTAACCGCGTATAGCCCTACTGGAAGGCCCTTAGATTGTCCTTTGACGACCATCGATGGTACCAACAGTGCGACTTTTAAGCCTGATGAGCCTGGAGAGTGGAGGATTGAAATTACGTACCAAGGGAAACAGATTCAGGTTGGAAGTGATGAGATTGCTTCTTTTTTTAACCAATTTAACTGTGTTGCGTTCTTATAGGGAGGTCCATTTACGTGTTCTGTTTTCGATCCAAATGGAATTCACGTTTCTGGACTTGAAGGAGCTTTGCCTTTGGTACCACATACCATTGATTTAGACTGTCGTGGAGTTGGAGTCCCTGGAGAGGTTTTCGCAGATATTGTACATGATAAAAAAAGTGTTCACTGTCGGTTAGAGAAGGTCGACTCGCAAGGATTCCATTACAGAATTCATTTTGTGCCAAAAGATGCAGGAAAACACAGAGTAAAAAATTACTTTCTTTTGAAAAACCAGTTGGTAAAGTTTATCTTGTAGGTTTACGTTTACTTCAACGGGTACGATGTTAAAGGCTCTCCGTTCATGATGCGTGTTGGAACTCAAAGACGTTCAAAGTCAAACAGCAGTCCCCAAGGATTACGACAAAGTCCCATTAATCGCCATTCGTCCTCGAGTCCCAGCAACACAGCAAAGAACACCCTCTACAACAGCTACCGTCAAAATGCTAGTCCAGTTCTTGAAGAAACGTACAAAATAGCGCACGATTACCATAGACAAGCTGTTAATGAACAGCGAACAAGTGGTTCTCCGCATTTCCGTACCAGCAGTCCCGGTTATAATAATTCTAGTCCCACTTATGGTCGTGATAGTCCCGATTACATAAGCAGTAAACGATTGAATGAGAGACGTTTCGAAACGTCCAGTCCCAGTTTTGGAAAAAACGAATCCAGTTACGCGAATAAAATGTCTTCGATGAGGATTTCTGATACTAGAAGTCCAAGCTTTATGGATAGACCGGATATGGGTGGTGCAGGTTATTCCAGCTCAAATTCACGTTATGAAAAACGTGTAACAGAAACTTCGAGGAATTACAGTAATAATTCATTTAATGATGGTATCGATAGTAGACCGATTGTTAAATTATCTTCAACTGATAATCAGGCTTCGTTAAGACGTGACTCTTGGGATGCAATTGCGAAGACAAGGAATATATTATCTGACAGGAGTTTGGAATCATTGGCTAATTTAACAGAATCACAACTTGACACTGAAATAAGGAAGAAAAGAAGTGAAGAACATTCCCGGTATACCAGCAACGGACAACACACCCAGACGAATTATATCACCACGAAGAAGTACAACATTGATGATTATGGAGACAGATCAGCATATGGAAGAAATTCTCCGATTTACAAAATCGGCTTAGCAGGTGGTGCTTCTTCAGTTAAAGTGCAACCAGTTCCAGATGGCGTTTTAGGGCAACCAGTCGAATTCGAGAGTAAGTTTCCAGGTGCAGATTTCTGAGTGCAGATTTAAAAGTGTTGTGATTTTAAGTTGATGGGAGTGGTGCTGGTTCGGGTGATTTGGAGATTTTAGTTGAAGGTGGAAGAGTGACATCCAGTGTGAAAAGTTTAGGTGGACAACGATTCAAAGCTGCTTTCACACCACATCAAGCCCTACCCCACCGAGTGGACATCAAATTCAATGGGGAGACCGTCCCAGGTAAGTTTATTACAAGGAAATTGTTATACATTAACTAGAATAACCACGGTTAATGCACTGATTGCCCTTACAACTTTCACCTTACAATTAATCATTTGCATTCGATTACGGTATGCGGTTGAGAGGAAATCGGCTCGGGAAATGAACTGTTGCGAAAGACACCAGACTCGTTATGAAAGTTCGCACACTTGAATGGTGTTATCTAATGGATTTCTGTATATTGAATTGATCTTGAATGGTCAATGAAGGCAGAGAAGCCTTGATAACAATTTATTCTTTCTATAGCTGCTTTAAATTCCAATAGTGTAAAGGTTGGTAGGGGACAATAAAGTGAATGGCCTCAAGGTAGGTACTATAGAAAAAGAATGTCAAGAATTTCCAATTTTCATGTTAAAGTTGTAAAGGAAACGTGACCGAAAATAATCGATTGCCGATTATCTTACACTGGTTGACAAATCAAATAGCGGCCCAGCTTCTTCCGTCCTACTAACCCGTAATTATGCACATTACGTGTACATTTTTTTATGTAAATATCTGAATACATATCATTTTTTCCGTTCGTATGGAAATTATACTCATTTTCTTAACGACGGTACCGTGGCCGGACAATATATTACAATAAGTGTTTGCATCGCGTTTTCTCGAGTCTTCCACGAGTGGTACTGCAACGAACACGTAGTACGACTAGTACGGGTCATTCTCCATTGCATTTTGCACCATTGAGTTTAAATTTCTATAGAACGTAAAATTCAAACTTAATTCGGCGGGAACTCACCGTTGCTGTTGCTCAACCAACTTATTGTAAAGTATGCAAGATTTTAACAACGTCCTTTGAAAGAGTTGCTTGTTGTAGTGAAATTGTCGTTAAAAATTGCAAAAGACCAATGTTAATACGTGTCCTTTTGGAGCATGATCAGTAAATCAACTCCATAGTTGTCGCTCTAGCGTTTGAAACGTCTGTGGTACCAGGTAGAATAGGAATGTTATCCGCCTCTCACCGCGCCTACCTTATTATTACTTACCTCCAGTGTATACGTTTTCAAGCAGTTCTTTCACAACACACTCAAAACCGTATGGTCGACTTTTAAATACAGTACAGTGTTAAATTTTATGTAAAATAATTTAATAAAAAGTGTATCAATTTAGTGTTGTTTAAATAAAAATTAACGGATCAGTGAGAAACACATCTAAGTGCCAGGTAAATGTGTATATATAATTTTAATTAAAATACCATCATAAATCTGCATTGGTTTATTGTGAATGAACGTTGTACGATGTCAAAATTGACCAACTTTTCTCTTCATGTTTTGCTATTGGCGCATTCACCAAAAGTATGTATTGTCATTGAGGTGCGTTTTAATGCCTTATGGCAATTGTTATATCACATAATGCGAAATATTTCAACAATTTGAAGGTGTGTCATTACTATGGCACTCTAATTACAATCTAAAACCGTTTACATTACTCGTACTGGAAGGTTCTTTAACTTTCTTGCACGGAGATATCAACAGTCGATGAGGACAGAAAACTATTTCAAAACATTTTCTCATCCGCGTAATTTTCTCGAGAGAGAAAGTACATACTTTTGGCTGAAATTTCATTCACACAACCAATACAATTGTCAAACAAATTTTTTTATTAAAGGGAGTCCCTGGCACGTGAACATCATGTCCAACACAAATGCCTCGTTGTCCGTTTTGGGCGATTCGACACGTTTGGTGCCCGCCAACTCTCCCGCTATTTTCGAAATTATTACAAACACAAACATAGCACCTGATGATTTGCTAGTGCACGTTGTTTCGCCCACAAAGAGAGCAGTACATGCACGGGTTCTACCTGGAAACAGAACCGGAGTGCAAAGTGTGGAATTTGTGCCCACCGAGGTGGGAACGCACATTGTTGAAGTATCAGTCAATGGGGAGAAACTACCCTCGGGGCCTTTGGTTGCAAAGGTTTACGATGCGGGGTTGATTCAGGTGGCTGATGTGAGCGGGGGAGTTGTCGGTCAGCCGGTACAGTTCAGAGGTAAGTAATGATACTATTGGACTCAAATAAATTAAAAGAAACCCAGAAAAGTGGAGGGAACACACTGTTTTGTTAATAAGAAAGTAAAACTAGCATTAAACCGTGATTTAATAAATACAATTAATTAAGAAAGAAGTACAAGAATCTGGTAAACGCTTCATAAATAAAAAAAATTATGATGATTTCTTAAAATAAATATTTAGGTATGTAACTCGTTCCACACACTAAACGCGAATTCATTATCCAAGTATCTAACGCTAAAATTTACCAAATTCTCCTCAGAATTGCTTTGAACTCGTTCAGTGCAGTGCGTACTCGTTTTCTGGTATTCATTATTATTTGAGCAATCTTTTTTCTTGTATCTGTTAAATAATTATTCTTATGTTGTAGTGGATGCCAGTCAAGCTGGCGAAGGCCAATTAGAAATCTCAATAAATGAAGGTGAAGTACCGAACCATGTGCAAGTGGTTGGCGGCGGCAGATGCCTAGTTTCCTTCACACCAGACCAAGCAAAGCCCCATCTAATCGACATTAAATTTAATGGGGAAACGGTGCGTGGATGTCCGTTCGTTTGTTCTGTAGCGGACACGAGCCGCGTCACGTTGAGTCTGTCACATTTGGAATTAGTGCCGGTAAATCAGGCCAGTTCGTTCCATATGGGAGTGGCTGGTGGCGGTGCCGCTGAATTAGCAGTCGCTGTGCGCGGTCCCATCGGCGAATTGCCCGTCAAAGTGACGGGCGACATCCATTCCGGCTTCACGGCCGAATTCACGCCCAACCAGGTGGGCGCGCATCAGATCAGTGTGGACTACAACGGGCGGCCGGTGCAAGGCACCCCATTTATCGCCAAAGCGTTTGACTCGAACAAGGTGACGGTGGGTACGGTGGCCAGAGGCACTGTGGGCCGGCCGGTCACCTTTTCGGTGGACGCCAGTGAGGCGGGCGAAGGCAATTTGGAGATCACGATCTCGGCGAGAGGGTTGAATATTCCGACACAAGTGCATCCGCAAGGGAATGCACGGTTCGCCGTCAGTTTTGTGCCCGCCGAGGCATGTGATCATGTGGTGAATGTGGCATTTAATAAGAGACCTGTTGTTGGGTGTCCACTGATTGTTAGTGTTGGAAGTAGTGGCACTGGGCCGAGTGTGACGTTACCGGGGCCGGGGCCCGTACACAGGCCTAGTACATTGTTGATTCATCATCCTGGTCGATTGGAAGATATTGAAGTTAATGTCGAGGGTGAGATATATGTTATGGGGTTGTAGATGGTTGATGGGTGTATATGTTTTTGGTCGAGCACAGCTTTTCGCCTCAAGTTTGAATAAATTTCGAAATTAATAAATTGTTGATGGAAATGTGTTTGGTTCATTTTTTTGGTAAATTTATTCAAACTGTTTGTATTGAGCTTCAATAGCGGTTTTTATAGTTTTTACTATAAGTTTAGCATTTGTGATTTTATTTAAATTGTTATTTATGTATATTTGTTATTGATACTGTATTGAATGTACTCATTTATTGTGATGTAAAAATATATAAAGCATGCACTTCTCAACTTCGTTTTTGTTTTTCCACTTTCGTTGTACACTTTCTGCACTCTGTTTTTTTCACATTTTTCAGGTCACCGTCGTTTATTATACTAGACATATAACGACTCTTATTAATTCATTACATATTCTTACTAATCTCCCTAAACCTACTATCCCTGAACTTGTTTTTTTATTACATTTTTTAAATAACTCGAATATACATAATTTTTTTGTGTTGGTTTTTATTTTTATGGAATGATTTTCTTTTCTATCTAAAGTAATTTAACATTTGCCCTTTTTCTGGTTAATTCATGTTTTTGTTCATTGTATGTGCTAAAGTATTTAAACAACCTCATTAATATGGTAATTTGTTAAAAAATGCACGTTCATTTCATTCAAACACTTCTTTTCATCAAATTTCCATGCTATTTTCTCTACATATGACAGATGTTTAGTGTTCATTTTTGTAGAAAGTTGCACAATTATTTTATTATTATTTAAATATAATAAAACGAATTCAAAATTAGCATCTCATTAGTCGTATGTTATAAATAAAAATGTAGAGTATTTTTAACAGCACGTACATAAATACGCACTTTCTATTTTATGACTTCTTGTACATTATTAGACCTCTTCAGATTCAGATCTATTCTTTCTTCTGTCCACTATTATACATCACCTAGTTGAATATTATTTTTACATAATAAATGAGTACATTAATCAAATTAATTTGTAACTTACATTGTATTACCAATCAAGAGATTTATCGGCATTTGTTGCCATTAACTCAGTTTCTCAAGTGAAACTCCTTTTGATTACATTTTAATAACAGTATTATTGGATTGAACAGAAAACATTCCATGAGTTAATTAATTTGCAATTAAGTAATTATCTCAATTAAACAATTTAAATAATTGAACAAATGCTTCACACTCCGACCTAGTCCTTTAAACTCCCACACACACCTCCACTCATGTGACATTGACGCCCGAAACAGGACCTGGAGGTCAGGCAGTTCCAACCCAGGTACAACCGCTTGGAAATAGCCAATTCCGAGCCGAGTTTGTGCCTCGTGTCGTTGGTGAACATCGAATCAATGTAAGTGTGAATGGAGTACCGACAGCGGGCAGCCCATATGCGGCCAAAGTGTACGATGTACAAGCGATTAAGGTGAAGGAGGCCGCTACAGGGGTTGTTGGGAAACCCGTCACATTCTTAGGTAAGCAATTCCCAAAAACCTCCAGAAAGTTGTGGTAATATATGATTTATTTAGTCGAGACCAGTCAAGCTGGTCCTGGAAACTTGGAGGTTACTGTTAACGGTGGATTGGTGCCCACATCCGCCCAAGCGCAAGGCCCTCACACATATGCCATTTCTTTCACACCTCGAGAAGCCACGATCCATTCAGTTGATCTACGATTTAATGGACAAGATGTGCCTGGTAGTCCTTTTAAGTGTAATGTGTCTCCGGCTGCGAGAATTGTCACTCCCGAGTCCATGGACAAGGTGTCCGTTGGGAGACCATGCACATTTTTGGTGGAAAGTCCGAATCCACCAGTGGTGGAAGTGCTTGGACCTGCTAGAAGATCCCTTCCGACTCAAGTAACTGCTCAGGTAATAATTTTACGTTATTTATTATAAATCTTCTGTTTTTCTTAGATTACTCCTCAAAGTGGATCCTCTGGAAAATTTGACGTCTCTTTCACGCCACTCGATGTTGGAGACCATAGCGTCGAAGTGCGTCTACCAGGTGGCCACATCGAAGGCAGTCCATTTTTGGTGAAAGCATACGATGCTAATCGTGTTACTGTCACTGATATCACAGATGGTGTCGTTGGAAAGCCAGTTTCGTTTAGTATCAATGCATCTCAAGCTGGTGCTGGTAATTTAGAGATAATTGTAGCAGTTGCTGGACGAAACGTACCGAATTTCGTTCAAAGTGAAGGCAATGCACGTTTTAAAGTGAATTTTAAACCAACTGAAGCTGCAACTCATACCCTTAGTGTGCGATTTAATGGGCAACCAGTGCCAGGATCACCCTTCAGCTGTAAAGTAAGTCCTGGAAACACCCAACCAAGAATTCCAGTCTCCGGATCTGGTATTGAGCTGGCTGCGGTTGGCCATCCTGCTGAAGTTAAAATCGAAGGAGTTACGATTGGCGAACCGCAAGTTATAACTACCGCCCCTAATGGAAAAATACTACCAACGAAATTGACTGGAACTGGAGATCTTTATACCGCCCGATTCAATCCAGAAACAGTCGGTCGTCATTCAGTTGCAATTTTAATCAACGATCAGCATGTTATTGGTTCCCCCTTCAGCTGCAACGTTTATGATGTGAACAAAGTGATTGTCTCTGGCCTTCCTGGTCGAAAGAACGACATTTCTAGATCGATGAATGATATGAGTATTCGCGAATCAAGTCCAGCTGAAGTAGGCAAACCAGTTACATTCAGTGTGGATGCAGCTCAAGCTGGAGAAGGAACTTTAGAACTTGTTGTTTCTACTCAACATACAACAATAAAAGCGGAAGTTGTAGCTTGCGCCAGAGGATTATACGATGTGACATTTGTACCTTTAACTGCTGAAGACCATTACGTGAACATCACCTTCAACGACATGTCGGTGGCTGGAAGTCCGTTCCATTGTTCTGTAATCGAAGCAACTCAATATGTGCAAGTAGGCACTACAAGCTACGTGGATCTCCCAAGCGAAAGTCATCGATTGGAGATAAGCGATCCTAATAATCACCACGTTAAATACATCGTGAACAATTACAAAGCTGAGTTCACTCTAAACCACACCGGAACTTACAGAGTTCAGATATTCAAAGGGCACGATTTAGTGGGAACCAGAACGATTCATGTATTTGATACTTCAAAGATCGATATTATCAATGCGCCGGAAGCATTATGTCACCGTCCAGCAGTAATCGGTATCAATATGAACAAAGCAGGACCGGGAAAATTGGCAGCAGCTGTAAAAGTCGCTAACCGCGATGTGCCGCACAGTGTCCGCCAAAGTCCAACAAATCCAAACATGTGGGAGGTCGTTTTTCATCCAGTCCAGGCTGCACCACATCGCGTGACTCTGTTTTACAATGGAGTCCCGAAATTCGGAGTATTGGAAGTGCCTGTTAAAGGAGTGGGCAGTGAGCCGTGGGCAGGCGGGATGGGATTGTATCAGTCGAAAGTGGGAAAAGTGTCCTCCTTTAATATCGACACTCTTGGTCGATCTGCCAGAGAATTTGATGTTGTTGTCAGTGGGCCAACTGGTTCTGCTGTGCCTGTAAGATGTTATCAGACAAAGACGGGCAAATTGCAAGCTGAATTCACTTCAAGGGAAGTGGGACCGCATAAAATCGAAGTATTACACCAGGCCAAACCGCTGGCTGGCAGTCCGTTCACTTGTCAAGCATTCGATGCGGACAATGTAAGAATTGTTGATATACCAACATCGCAGGGGAATGTGGGAGAGAAGGTGTCCTTCAATGTGACCACTTTGCATGCCGGAAATGCAGAATTGGAGATTAATGTTACAAATCCAATTGGACAGTCGTTGGCTGTACAACAGAATAACATCGATGATCACTTGTCGCAGATTTCTTTCATGCCAACAGCTGCTGGCTTGTACCAAGTGGCAGTGACGTATGGAGGAGTGCCAGTTAAGGGATCGCCGTTGGCGCTTGGAGTTGGGCCTGTTGGGCCTTCACCACCGCCTCGTGCAGTTGGTAAAGGGTTGGAAGGTGGTCGAGTTGGGGAAAGGACGTCGTTTATTGTCAGTAGTGTTATTCAGCCAAGAGTACAAGTGGATGCTGTGGAAGGAAGCATCGATGTGCATATACAGTCGCCGAAACCAGGAGAATATATTGTTTCTTACACTCCCAAATGGGTTGGTACTTACGATATCATAATCAGTATTGGGCCTAATGAACTTGCTGGATCGCCGTTTAGACCGAACATTATTGATCCTGCAGCTGTACGCATTATTGGAGGATGGTCTCAGTATTTAGATGATTCAGGACGACTGAAATTACCGACAAAGTTAGCACTTGATACAACAAATGCTGGACCTGGAATGGTGGAGTGCAAGATAGCTGGAAGGAAAATAAATCCGGAAAAAGCTGGAAATAGATACCGGTTTGATCTCTCTGGAGAGGGTTTAAATGCTGGTGAACATAACATCGAGTTCAAATTCAATGGGTTTCCAATTCCCGATTCACCGAAGAGCGCAATTTGCTTAGGAGACCAAGTGGTGCTCACTGGACGGGGCTTGGCCCATGCACAGTGCGGTGAACCAGCAGTTTTCACTATCGATGGTTCGAAAGCAAGCACTGGTAACCCTGAAGTCACTTTACAAGCTGCTGACACCAACCTTCCGATTCCCGTTATGATTAGTTTGGCAGGAGACAAAATCTGGAGGGCAACTTACACGATTAACAGTCCAGGAAACTATTTATTGTCGGTGTTATGGGCCGGTCGGCCAGTGAAGGGATGTCCATTGATGGTGGAAGCCAAAGGAGGAGCAGACGCTTCAAAAGTTCTTTGTTCTGGTGAGGGTCTTCGACAAGGAGTTGTTGGCAGAGAGATTCGTTCTTGGATAGATACGCGCCGTGCTGGACCTGGAGAATTGACAGCTCATTGTACAGGACCAAGAAAAGTCGCTTATTGTGAGTTGTACGACCATGGAGACGCGACATTTACATTAAATGTAAAGCCACAAGAGCCAGGAAAACACGCTTTGACTATCAAATATGCTGGCCAGCATGTGCCTGGTTCTCCTTTCACTCTTCGAGTAGCAGGAGCTCCAGATGCAAGCAAAGTAACATGAAAATACAATTTTTAAGTGACTTTTGAACTAATTAATTTTTTTAAGGTTCGAGTCTATGGCCCTGGAATTGAGCATGGTGTTCTAGCAACATTCCAATCGAGGTTCATTTGTGATACACGAGGTGCTGGAGCTGGACAACTTACTGTAAGAGTACGAGGACCAAAAGGGGCATTTAGAGTTGAGATGCAGAGAGAAAGTCAAAAAGACAGGACAATTTTGTGCAAGGTAAAAAATAATTTCGTTTTTCAAGGGTGTTTTTAAATATTTATTTATTTTTACAGTATGATCCAACTGAACCTGGAGACTACAGGGTGGAAGTGAAATGGGCAGGAGAACTGGTCCCTGGTTCCCCATTCCACGTGATGATCTTCGATACACAAGAAGAACTAAGGCGATACATTAGTACGATGTAGAAAAATCAGATTTGACACAATTTATTTAAATATTGATGGTTGAAGGGACTGAATGTTCAACAAGTTTATTATTGTTCTAACATTTATTTATATACTATTTTTCTATATATACATTTTAATAAATTGTTATAATTTAATTAACAATGCGTGCATTTTATTAAGGCATTTTCGATCTAGACAATAGGTATCTTCAAACAATATGTTTATAATGTTATGTGTCTCACGTCGGATTAAAATTTATTTAGAACACATCAGAGGTGTAGAACGCGTCGCGGCTCCGATTTTGCATTAAAAAAGCGTTTAGCATTTTTCTCTTTATATGTGAAGAATACATAATAGGAAAAAAATTACAAGAAGATTCTCAATTCTATCATTATATTTCTATAATAATTTTATTGTCTGAAAGTGGAACAAACACACACTCATACTATACAATTTAAACATTCTTTCATTCTAAACAAAGAACACTGCCTATAATAATCATTAAGTCCGCTTAAGAGGGAAAGTGCACAATTTGACGAGCTTAGAGGGTAAGTAAGTAGAATTATTGTGGAAGCTTTATGGAATTTTTTAACATTTTCAACCGCTATATTGATATGTATATATGTAGACGTCCATCGAGAATCAAGCGTTGAAGCATTTGTGTGTGAGTGACTCCTTTTAAGTTTATAATAATAAATATAATGCTTTAACGTCCTTGTCTTATGTATGTCTTCAAATTTCTAGGTCAAGAAACAAGGTCAATAATTTCTCCTGCGTACACACAGGCTTATCCGTGGCTGTTATAGTATTTATACAGTAGTTGTCCATTAGCTTATATGAAATTGTTGAATTAGCGACTTATGTATTTAGTATACACACAGAACATGCATTTTCTGATTAGAATTTTTGACAAACGCGCGCCATCACCAGTCCGAAAACTAGGACATCCCAGCTTCTAGTCTAGATGAAAGTTGAACAAAGTCAAAGTAGTTTTTGGTAAATTTGCGGTTTTCGTTAAGCATTTTACGTTCTGATTGTCTAACCATCTTTGTAAAATTCAACAAAACACCATAGATTTTTTTCTAATGAACTCACACAGTGCGTTCTATAACATTTCAATAAAAAAAGGAAAAATTTGCAAGCAAATTTCTCTCCACATCCTACAAAATAACAACTAATGAGTACCCTTATTAAACATTATACATACAAATAAGTTCATTTGTTGTCAATAATTAATTGTTAAATCGCTTTATAATAACAGTGCAGAGAAATTACTGCTGGCTATATAGCAAATGCTTTAATTAGTTTTATACTATTCTGATTGCACAATTTCTCTCTTTGCTATCCTTCCAATAAGTGCAATTGAAAAAAAGGAAAAACGTTCATTATCAAAAAACCGAACTATTAGGGTCTGCAGGTATTATCATTCAATTACATTTCAGCATACAAAGAATAATGCAACATGTCGAAATGGAACGCAATTTCTCTAGGGAATTGAAAAGACTTCACACCACACCGTGTCTGTCATCTATTATTCAAATCGAACTGAAATATGCAAATTGAACAAGCAAAATAAATAAAACACTATTGCACTCGGAGAGTTGTTCCATTGCCGAATTTATCGACATATAATTGTCTTTTACGGTGTTTGTTGGTAGTTGGTTTGTGTGTGCGTTTTTTGATGTAGCGTTGGTAAGTGGCACACGGCACACTTAGTGGGCCAGGGGGCCGCGGGGTGCGCCCGCTATGCGGACACGCTTCCTACATTGACGGACGTGGTGCGCAAACGAGGACATCCTCATCAACAGCCACCATGCAAACGAAAAGCTAATCCCCATCAGCGCAAACCATCATCAACAACATCTCTCGCAGAATCTACTTTGGGTCTGCTGGTACTGTTGGTACCAGGTGGCACACAGTACTACTTATATACATACCTGGCTGCCATTAAAGAAAACCAGATGCAAAATAATTTGTTCTCACGAACTGAACACTCACACACACAAAGAAAAATGAAAATATCTCTTTGGGAGGATGATGGCTTGAATTGTCGATGATGGACGTGTTTATGGAAATAAGTGTTCATATTAAAAATAATGGTGTTTATTATACAACATACTTATTAATATAATCAACAATAAAATAATAACAAATAATTAATTTAAAGTATTTATAAGCAGAGCAACTATCTAAAAAAATTGGAGAATAGAATTGTTTACAATAATCCTAAGAAACTATACTTTACTTTATTTATATAACACTTTTTGATGTTTATTCAAGTATTTTGTGCACGGAAAAAACTGCTTCTTTCAAATAAATTATTATTTCTCTACGATATTTCTCTCTATACACACATTTTCGTAAAACAGAAACAAAAAAATTGATTATCACACTATACAATAATGAAAAGTTATGATGTCTTTACAAGTTCTTGTCCTAAAATTAAATCATGCACCAACTATCATCACTTAATATCATACAAATGTTGGTGAAAATATACAAATATATATATATATATTAAAAAAATGTTGTGCAAAGAGAAAACATTGCATTATCTTCAATCAGGTCCATGATGGAGATGAGATTAACGGAAAAAAGAGACATTTTTAGCCCATTTTGTGTGCTGGCCTAATTGAAGGTACTGCAATGTTTACAACAACGATTTCAACTAAACTATAATAAATTTTTGTTTTAAATTGAGATCCGTTTTGTTTAAAAAAGGCAGAAATACACGCAAATTGATAATTAGTAAATTTAAAAATTATAATAAAGAAATCAATATACAAAATATACATAATAAAAAAATAATAAATTTGTTCTTTTAAAAAATACACGATGATATAGGACTTGTTCATTCATCAGATTTTCTATCAGATAAATTAATCAAATAACGATTTTACACAAAAAAACACAAATATTTTCTACATATACTTTGTAATAATACAAATACATCACTTAAATATTAAGTGTAATTTTTCTATCACAAGAAAGTGTTTCAAAGGACCTGAGAAACGTATCTTTTTCATTTCGAATAAATGCAAGCCAAAGAAGAACTCTAATTCCAATTTAAAAAAGTATAACAATATAAAAAATAAATATAGGAAGATTATAGTACACAAACCACAACAATGCGCAAATAACACTTAAACAAAGAGGAAGAGTAATTAAAGGGGAACACATTTTTAGAGAAATAGTCAGATGTTGAAGGGATTCGTTGTTGCTTTTGCACCGGCTCACTAATAGATTAATGGAATTGCACATTGTCCATAATAGGAATTCTCTTTTATATATTATATTTTTTTTAATAATGAGGTACCTTTTTTATAGCACGTTTAATAAATCCGCACCAAAACCAAATCAGAGAATCATTCTCTTTTGATTTTCGTACGTCTTTTTTTGGACTTGGTATTTCTTGTACACAATTTGGGTCTTCGAAGGCGCAAAATACATTCCAATCCGACTAGATAAACATATTTTCACAGGCCATTACTGTACAGTATTGTTTCGTTAATTGCAGGTACTTAACACATCAAGCAAAAAAAAAAGAAAAATGAACAAGTGAGAGATGTTTAAAAACTAAACAAAAACAATACGAACCGCAACGACCTTACCTTCTAGGACCCTCTCAGACACCGACCGAAATCCCTATCAGTCACGTCCGATTCGCTTATGTATCTGTTGATGTTTCAATAAATGTGCTTTTTGTCTAAACGCTTTGGCGCAAGTATCGCACCGGAACGGTTTCTCGCCAGTGTGCGTTCTTAAGTGTACTTTAATGTTACTTTTATTAAGGAATCCTCTATTACAAATACTACACCTATGCACTGGTTTCTCTTTCCCCAACAGCCCCAAACTCTGTTCCGCTTGGAATACCGTCGAACTAGCCGACTGTTGTTGTTTCTTTTGCGCCCTACTTCGCGTCTTCTTCGACGTGTTCGGCGTAGTCGATGTGGTCGTGTGCGGATAATTCTGACCCATCAAATCCGGACTCCTTATCCGATGGTCCTCATTCATTCCATGAACACTATATTGGGGCATAAAACGGCCGTTCATCATCATATTGTCCGTCGTCGAAACGACATTTGCTGGCGGACTCGATGTCGAAATCATTTCCGCCCCGTAATTCGTAGATGTGGGCGCCTCCTGCTTAATCGGCGGCCCATTTGTCAGTCTATTTTGCAAAAGAGGCATATAACCGTGCGTTAATAGTGTCTGTAACGTGGAACTGCCTTGCTGCTGACTTGGCTGCATCTTGTTCGTATATTCGACCGACTGTTGTGTTTTTGTAAATTCCGCATTTGTACTAGGTATAACGAATTCGGACAAACCGTCCTGCGTTATAATAAGGCTCTGTTTCTGGTCTACACAAGCTCCGTCTATCCACGCATCCAAATCCATCCAGCTGTCGCGCGATCCCGTCGGATCCTCACTTTCCGGATTGTTGTTCGGTACGGTTGTGTCGGCTATTGCTGAACCGATTATCGCCGCGATATCTTCGATCGACGAAATATCGTACTCGGCCATTTCGGTTTTAACGTGTGTGACCGAATCGGCGTTAGGATGACTACAGTCCTCGTATTTCATCGCGCCCGACACTGAATCCGGATTCACACAGTCGGAATAGCCCAATTTAACCACCTCGTCAACCGAATACATCTGTTTGTTGACCGCATCACCCGCCGAGTCCGGAGCACTTACGTTACATGTGGAACTGGACACTATATTCTGTTCGTTATAACTATTGTAGGTGTTGTTGTTCTCTTCTGGGATTCTTTGGGATATCGTGTGGTAGTGATGTCCTTGGATGCCGTTGATGCTGAGATTGGCCGTGTAGCCGGTAAACGGGGGCAACGGTTTCAGTTCGGCTAAACTAGTGTTTATTGACTGGGAATTTAAGAGAAGACTATCCAATGCGTCAATTGTGTCCTTCGTCTCGATCTCCCCATCGTCCTGACTGATCGATGTGTCGAGTAACATTTTATCTGAACCTAAATTATTTATCGAACTATCTAGGATTAGTTTGTGGGTGTCGATGAAGTCGTTCTGGATGTTTGCGTTGGAGTTCTGCCAACAGGAGGAGGTGAAGAGGGAATCAACCTCGTCCACATGAGAGCCGTTACCACTGACTGCCATATTGGTACTGCCAGACACGTTCGGATATTTCATTGTTTCCATTTGCAGTTCGTTTGGGATGGTTTAGGGATTTTCTCACATACACTAGAGGAAAACACTTTATTTTAACACTATGGGGCACTAGAGGGTCGGGTGGGTCATCCGGAGCGCCATTTCCTGCAACAGAATGTAGATGGTTAGATGAAGTACTAAAGGAGGAGCACTGATTTGGTAAGTGCGGTGAGTGTGTAAGTACTTAAGGTGATACACGTTGTGTGTGTCTCCTTTTTGACCAGTTGATTGTATTGTAATGGGATTTTTTACTTCAACAATAATAGTTTAGCGAATCAACAACAAAAGCACGCTTTGTGAATTAGAGTAGGCCGTGTGCAGAATGAGTTCAGCAACTTCACTTTCAGTTAACGGTGTTGGAATTGACGGCGTTTGGACTCCATGACGCACGAGGTACCGCAAGGGCTATATGAGTAGGTATATACAGCGTGATGCGGGAGATCCTCCGTCTGCTCAAGGAAGTGTGTTAGCAGTACCAAATAGCCCCCACTACCAAAACCGCCAACAGAAACGAAACAACTAACGGACTAACGGTACTACTTTGTATTCACTTCCACTGATCTCATCATTTGTTGTGCGATACAGAGACGAACTTTGGCCGGATCTCAACTGTTTTTCATGAATTTTTTTTTATTTTAGTTATACTGTTTTGGATGTTTCGACATATGGGTATGCAACTTTAGCTGTTGAGATGGCCAGACTCACGGTCTTGTGACGAGTTTTATAAGGAAAACGAGTAATTGCAGTATTATTGCATATTATGAAACACCTTGCTGCCTTTTGACGGGTGATTCATTGAGTATTTCTTGTAAAAAAATTCGAATGTGGGTCAGACCTTCGAACACATATCCTTATTCATCTGTTATTGTCGAATTTGAAAATCTTTGGGTCGAATTTATTAATGGACTAATTACCAAATGTGCGTCTAATAATGTGTTTGAATTTTGTTATGTTAATTTTACAAGTCTTTCCACGATTTTGGTATAACAAAAAAAAATTGGTGAAATCTTGGGTACAGCATGACATTTGTCCTACACAATTATAAAAAATAACAAACATCTAATGTTCACATCTTGTGGATGACAAATATGATGTATGAGTATTTGAGCATTTTTCTATCGGACAATAAATCTGTGAATTTCTCTTTTTTGAGCGTCGTTTTTGAGACAAAATGCAAAAATTTATGTGACACTGATTTTTCTCTGTTTATGTAGGCGCTTTTTTCGAGCGATTTTTTTCTTACTGGAACAATTTAAACTGTACACATTTACATACAATACGAAAACTAATGGTGGCCCAATTAAAACCGATTCAAATGATACAAATTTACCAGGCGTTTTGTGGACGTCTAAATGAAACCGAGTTAATAAACTGTAATGTCAACTTCATAGAGTAAGATTCTATTTAGATTACATTGAAACAATAATATTAATGCATATTTTGATTGGGAGTAATTTACAAACAATGGCCAAATTAATAACATACTTTACATATTATACAACGCCGATTCAAATTTTTAGCGTTTTTTCCTAACTGTTCTATAACCAGGAAATTGGTTCATTCAATATCATTTTTATAGGGGTACTGGTACTAGTAGGTAATTTGGTCATATATTTCGAATAATATTTAATCGTACGGTACTTCACACCCGCATAAAAGCGGACCTCTTGCTGTATTCGTTTTAAAATCGTTTACAGTTTTAAAGAATTACTCTATTCGGATCATTGAATGTTGGACAAAAAGTATTTGGGTATTAATGAAACCGTTTTTTCCACCAGAAAGTCGTTTAAAATTTAAGTTAGTCATCACCGTTTCAGGCGTTAAAGTAATTACGAAAATGAATTTCTATCTAGAAGTGACCAATTAAAATTTTACTCTCTGCTAAAGTAAAAGAATTGAACAACATGTTTACATTACGCAGAAATATTTCTAATAAAGCAACACATGTGACCATTAGCAGACCAATAAATTATAAGATCGATCGAAAAAATTCGAAATGGCCTAGATTTCAAACAGAATTTTCCGAGTATAAAATTCATAATTTATTCAAACTGGCTACAAAACAACACAAAACCTCACCATTTATGTTTGAATTTGCCTTTTTATTTCCTGCTAATGTCATTTGGTCTAGATAATTTTACCAGTTTTATAATTATCCTTAATATTATTACAGAGTGTAGCAACATAAAATTGTATTTCCTGGTGCAATGCAAGCACACCGCGGTCATAGCCATTGAAATATGTTCGACATGGAGAAAGTGTTCAAGAGTTTTCGAGAATTTATTAATCATTAAGCCATTGACTCCTTAAAGTTCAAAGAAATTTTTATAGAAAAATATTAAAAACACAATAATTTTGTCCAAAAAGCAGAAGATTCACTAAGTTTCTCTTGTCACTAACATTTACAATCACTTGCCAAGAAGAGATTGTAATCATTTTTTATATAATGACTTTTTTAGCAAATGTAACCTTTGCTATAGTCATTTATGTAATTTAAGTGCATATAATTACAAATCTAGGTACGCAAAAAGTTCGCACTTCAAAAATGTCAACTGTGATCTCTTTCAATTTAATTACCTGAATATTTTTGTTTTTGCTTACAAGCGAATAAATTGCTCGTGCAATAAAATGTTTAAGCTCTATTTAACTCTGACTATCGGTAGGAGGACTAGAAATGCGGGATTCGAGTTTTAGGTTCTAAAAAGAAATAAAAACGTACAAGTTGGTTTCTCGTTCTTCTAATTTGAATATAAACAAACAAAACTAGAGGCAATAAAAGAGGCAGCTGAAGTACCATCCACAAAGAGGTGAGAGAGGAGCGCATCAAGAAGAGGCATACGTTGACGGTGTCGCAAGTGTCGCCTTAAGGTAATCAGTAGCGTACTTTTTGGATTTATTAAATTTTGCGCCACTTTATGGAAAAATCTAGCATTAAAAAGGCAAAGTGGTACTTGTACGAGATGTGGTACGAGTTGTACCTCGACTGTATGCCATTGTTAGTGCTGGTTACAGCCAATCGTTGTATGAACCGGAAGAGTCAGCCGGTGTCTGGTGAGCTGCGAGAGGCAAGAGGGGAGCCGGAGAGTCACTCTACGGGGATCGAAAAGTAGTCCAATGACCTACTTTGCCAACGACGCATACTTTACTTAAGTTGATAATACTTGTCTTGAATCTCATGTCTTTGTGTATTCAACACAAACACCATCATTATTGGAGAGTCACAAGAGATACATGTATAATGAACGCAAGGGTCTTGGTGTCTTGGAAACCCACCACGAAAAATGACTTAAACACTGGTCCGCTTAAAAAAAACGTTAATTACCTCCAATTAGGGAGCGTCGGAGAAATTAACACTAAAACTAACGCACACATTTCTTTAACATTCTTCTGGAGTATGGAAGCAAAACAACACACGATTAATTTACATAGAGTTAATTTGAATTAGAATTTATTTCGTTTTAGTTAGAAAATTGCTGTTTAATGTGGACAGTGGTGTGGAGGGCTCGTGTTTTTCTTATTGGAAACAAGTCCTAGGCGCGCATAACATGTAATTAACTTATTGGTAACAATAATCCAGTTGTATGGACGGGTGGTTTTTGCTTCTTTTTTTGGTGTAGGTGCCTTGTATTAATAATCATTTCCTATTCAAGTACATTGACATATTTATAGGTAATTTAATATATTCATACATACAAGCAATTGTTAGTAGGTTATGAATGAATGCATTCGTATATGGTGATAATTCGCTTTGTATCCAAGTATAATTCGCGAATCGCCAATCACCGATATGTACAGCTAATTGAATTGTATTGAAATGAAGAAATACACGCGCAATTACACACAGTTTCCAAAGAAATGCGAAAAAGTTGCCAAAAAGTTCAGTGTCAAGGTAAACATATGGTTTCGGACGGTTCATCTATACTTACCAAAAAGCGATTTAAATTGCTAATAACTCCAAATGTAAAATATAGGTTACTAATGTATGTGGTATCCGCAATAAACACACTATGCACATCCGTTTCAGTCTATTGTTATTAATTTACTATTATTTAAACAAGTGTCACTTGCATTTGCTCCAATTTTTCGAAAAGCAATCAAAGCAGATCAGAGTTTTGCCGAGAGGAAAGAAGAAAAGCGCGCACTTCACTCGGGAAAATCGCACTCACAAGAATGGTCACCGTTTCGGTCTGTTCAATGGAATTATCTTAATTTTTCTAATTGTCAAAAACATCACACAATTTATGCACAAAATTCATACATCCAACAACTTCTTCTTTCCGATGATTGAATGGAGAACAAAAACAGCCAAATTAAATATGTTGCCCGCTTATTAAAGTATGTTACGGTGTCAAGAATTAATTTTCTGTTTCTTTATCTTCATTCCGTGGCCGAGGATGACAAGACACTTGCTTTGTGACACACACACTAGGCCGTATTGAAGCAGTTATTGGACTTGTGGCACTGGGGTTGGTTCACTTTTGAGCCCTCATGGTACTGCATTCGGTTGGGCCGCCCCCGCATCGACTGGTGGGGTGGTTTTAATGCACACTTGGAGCTGGCTGGACCGCGGACGCCGTCCAATGAACAAAACTTAGTTTTTTTTTGTTGGTGGTGCAATTTTTCGAAATTTTTTCAAAAGTCCTGTCACTGTCGGACGTGCACTATTAGATAGAAGTCGGAACACTGGCCATCATGAGCCCTACCAAAGATTTCTGGGACTAAGAATCCCCTCTACCAGAGGCTAACTGTACCTGTAGTAGATCTATACCGAGGTAACCTACTTAGAAGACTTAGTGGGGGCACTTAGTCTTGAGGATGAGATTTTAGTGTTACCAACAAGAAAAATGGTCGACATCCAAGCCATCGTGTTTCTACAAACTCAAGACAAGATGAAGCTTAAAGAAAAAAATACAATTTCTTGTCAACTATTTAGTGTTTTTTCCAACAGAATCTACAAATGCAAATTAGTCATCATAAATCACATGGAAATGTAAATTTTTTTAACCGGATACCGAAAAATATTTAAACATGTAGATACACAAAAAAAAACAAAGTGGAAACTTGAAACTTGGCGTTTTAATTATGAATACCTGCCTACCCACTATTCCCTCTTAATCAATCGTACATCTAATTACAAATATGATTATTAATTAGCTCACAGAACGGTTATAATTTAATTTTATAAATATGTAATTGAATTTTATAAAACTGCCCCCATTCTGACTTTAATAATGACTTTTCTAAATATAAAATTGTGCGGATTAACAACCGTCGTTTACCAGTGACAGCTTAATTAGAAGTACCTAATTGCGTCTAATTGCAGGTAATCGTATCTTGTCCTATTGAGAGTATTTACTGAAGGATTTGGCCAGAAGGCTTAATAAATTATCGGATTTCAGTATGTGTTGTCGTTTATGCACTTCCATTCCTAATTGCAATAAAATAAATCATGTACAAAATGATAAATAATTAATCGATTGTGCAGTTTGTTCGTGCCTGCACATAATCGAATATTTGTTGGCTTTGTGTTCAAGGAGGCAACATCACGTTACGTTAAGCTGCACTTGCCGCAGGTTCGTCGTCTAATCGCCTGTTGGAGTCTCCCAGCGCATACTTAGGAAAATCCATAGACACTGAGCAATTAGTGCGTTGAACAAATTGCATAAAACCCTTAAATACCATCATTAAATACCAATAAACTGAGCATTCGAAGTATTTAATTTGTAATTTGGCAAATATGCGAATACGAATACGTGGTGGGTGTGCAATAAACATTTTTTTACCTGTAACTCTATGCATTTCCACGTAGAAGTGAGTGTAATGAGATCCAATAAAAGAAGATTTAGGACCAATAGGTGCATAAAAAAATTAACTTCGGTTAGCCAGCATGATTTTCTATGGTCCTATGCATCTACCTGTCATCATTCAGGTGAACCTGAAATATTTATTGCACTTAAAGGTAAATGTGGAGTATGCATGCTGGGTTATGGTGGATTGAACCATAAAAATTGCAAAACCAAAACAGGAGAAAAGCTCCCTATGTTCCTTTGGAAATTGAAATTGAACAAAGTGGGTGCCCGACAGGAGCAAAAAAGACTGTGGTCGATGAAATAAATCTTTTTTTGTGACTTTAGGCTTCAAACACTCTATTTAGCTACTGTTTGGTGTGTTTATGTAAATTGGCTGAATCTTAAATGTTGTACAGTGGCTCACTTAAGTGTTACAGAGTGGTACGGCGGTCCGGTGTACGACTGATATGAATAAGTACACAACTTGGCTGCTTGCTCTAATTTCCGAAGCGAAGAAAACTGTTTATGTGCGGATTTATTATGATCACATGCGAGTTAATGAAAGTGTGAAGAAATTATCTGAATCTGCATGAGTATTAGGGTGTTATCATATGCGGTGTATAAAAATTTGAATACATTTTTTTTGCAAAATTCTAAATTAAATTAATGCATGTTGAAAGCGATCTTCCAACTCCGATTCCATTGTCCATTTTTCGTGTATGTTTACGCGATGGTAACCGTTAGATTTTTATATATCTTTGTGTGCTGGTATATAGAGAAAAAATTATACAAGAATAATAAAATATAGAATATTTTGCTACGGCCGCTGATTTTTACTTTTACTTCTGTTCTGAATTGTTACAACAATTAAATAATTAAAGAGGTTCTGATTTCACTTTGCTTTGATTTATTAATAGGATCAAAAACATGCAAATACTTGGTGCGTATAAATTTAATATGAACTTATTGGAAATACCTATATTGCATTATGTCTGATGGATATTGCTTTTTCTGCACACTATTATGTTATTCAATTTTGCGTAGACACGCCAGCCATTCGCCATTAGCGCAACACTGCATTATGGTTCATTAACGACGACAAAATCACTGCACTTTATCCAAAACAAAACCGCACACAGATTTCATCTTCGTATTGCGAATTTGAAGATAATCAATTGCATGTGCGATTGTTCTCGCCAAACAGGCGTGTTTACAAGCATTTCGCAACGAAATTCGAGAGCTAGTGTATTTAATTAATAAATAAACAGCCCGAAGGGATAAATAAACACTTGAAAATTCTATACAACACTTTACGGGTCGCATTAATTAGCTGCTCTCTAAAATCGGCCTAAACTTCTCGCTACTCGCGGTGTCTCATTATGTAGCAACAGTTTGGAGAATAATTGGGTGGCTTTATCCGAATGCTGTTCAAATATGATGTTTATGTAACGATTGCTGATCTGTTATATGAAAGCTTTTTGCCTGATAGTTCGAGAAATAATACAGTAAATGTTAGTCAGCGGTGTTGAAATCTAGGAAGTGTCCCGGCCTTGCAAGGACGTTATAGTCGGTTCTTTCACCTCACCATACACCATTTATATCGTTTGCATTCTAAGTTGAGATTGTACGCTTTCGGAGGATGAGATAAATCGACGATTTTCGCAATACGATTTTTAATTGACGTGACGGACAGGTAGGCAATGTTTGACCGCACGTTGGCCACCAATCCAAGGGGGGCAACTAGTGTTTCCAGTGCACTTACCTGGCCTCCTGCTGACCGGACAACACTTTCGGCACAACATTGTCAAACAGTTCGGCCTCAAGCATGATTTACCATCGCATGCACTGCTTTATTGGTTTATGGTTTAATTGGGGTTGAAGCGGATGGGGCTGATATGTCACATACGCAGGTATTGGTTTATTGCCCGATGGTGCAATTGTTCGGTTAGTGAACTTGGAAGGCAAAAACAAGCATTTATATAGGTTTTTTTTTATGAATCACAGTCAAAATCACGTAATTTGTATTTGTTAAGAAACGAATTTCGTAAAATTTGTGCAAGTGGATTATGATTTTTTGCTGTTGTTAATCAAGTGTGAATTTTCCGAGTTAAGAGAAATGAAAAACTGAACTTTGAATGAATATACTTATAGAACATGAGTTTATTAGAAAATGTTAAATCCTCTTTAAAACGTTAAATATACCTAATACTGAATCATTTCATGACTCTATTATACTAATCATTGTAATAGTGTTTGCGTTCTCAATGTTAATAAAATATTGCTTGGTTTTTAGCTGGCGGAACGATATTTTTGGAAAGTGCCTTGCATCGGACTCCGCTATACGTATGCGGAATGTTATCATGTAAAATCTGATTATATTGCTTATTTCTTCTATTCTTTGCTGAATATAAGCCTTAATAACATGGATGTGTAAGAATAATTATTATTATAATAAAAAAAATACTAATTACGCCTGTAGTAACAATGTTCTATGTTGCGGCACTGAAATTTCAAAACTTTATTTATTATTTAAACTTTTTCTTGGTGTGCTCTTCTTGAATATTCAAATTTTTGTGTAAAATGTCACCAATTTTACTATCCCCAAGTTGCAGTCCATTTCCTATCAATTTCTCGTTAGTCGTTACCTTCACATAGTGACAATGCACAACGCAGTAAGAATGTCGGTTTTCGGTATAAAAATTGGGAACAATTACAGATTACGCGACCTCGAAAATTAAGTGTCCTTGAAAGCTCGTTCACTGGGGCTCAATTTATGGCTTCAACACACCATAAAAAGAATTTTGTTTAATATTTCGTCGTGAACGCTTTCGTCAATCCTTAAACAACATATTGTTAATGTGAATATGTAATTTGTTTATTCGCTTTTCTATAGGTGGAAAAGTTTAAATATTCAATAAAAATGCGTATAGACCGTCTGTCCCTTAGAAAAGACCTGCAACCTGCATTTGACCTAGTTAGAGGAATCGGTACACGCATCATAGACGCAATGTGGTGTTCGTTTACACAACCCTCTATTACATCCACCGTTTATAACCCCATATAAATGTACCGTTCAATTTACGTAATAAATCCGGACTAAATGGCTTTATTGAAGGCGGGACACAAGGGTATGATTAGAGAAGACATATGCGTAACGGCACCTGAAGCCTGAAGGGCTCTGAAAACGGTCCAGAACGTAATTCTCGATTAATTGAAACGTTCAAGGTGGATTTCCACATATGTAGTAAATCGAATAGTAACATTGACAATATAAACCCAGCTAATCACTCCATTCATAAATTTCAAGGTCCAATTTTACAAACATCCAGTTATATTTATTGAATCAATTAAACACTCTATATACATAGTACTATGGTATTCAATGCAATTTATGCGATTTAGATCGGATTGCGCAATTGATTGATGACATCATTATAAAAAGGTGTGCAAACTCCGCATCTCCATATTACCATCCCGGTACCACAATGTACAGAAAATGTATGTTGAGAAAAGCAACGGTACACCAACAAATACAAATATGGTTTTCGAGGTTACAATATTGAACGCTTCACAAATATTTTCAGGTTGATCATTAAATTTTGTTCGTTTTATGATGGCACCCTGAAAAGCGCATGTTTAACTCAAAACTTTTACTTTTCCATCTTCTAATCACTCTGGTTTCACACACGATAAACATTCGTTGAAACGCAGTGTTTTTTTTGGAAAACTTTCATTTTTACACGAAATTTGAGCCGCATAAACCGTCCATTAGATCTGGATGATTAGACGATCGAATCTAGTCTAATTGATAAGTGGAACGGAATATGGATGGAATTTGGAGTGTTAATTTCTTCTTGGCCATTTAAGACAATTCCAACCACATCTCATAAAAGCCACACATAGCTAAATAACTGTAAAATATCAGATAGGAACAGTATTAGAGTATGATAGGCTATCGATCAAATCGAATGCACGAACCACGAAAATGATTCAATATAATGAACCATAACCTTTTAAATATCTTTCCACTTTGCGAATCTAGATTCGCGTTCTCACGTGCCAATATCGATCGAAAAAATCGTAAATGACTCTTTACTTGATTAACAACTCATTTGGGACTATTTTAATGGACCTAGATACCCACATCTCTTATATACGAACAAATCAGTACTCGCTTTTAAACTTAAATCGTGAAAACCATTTTCAAAGTTTTACTTTTATTTGATGATGGAAAAGAGGCGGGAGTGGCGGCCCACAAATCAATCGAAAAACATAATATTGTACTTAAATGCGTGATACACAATCATCCCGTGTCTCTGATAATGTGTCCGTTATTAGTTGCAACCCAAATTAGTATGTTGTCGTCATTTTGCGATGATGCTCTACTCGACTGCAAGTAGGTTGCAAGGCGGACGCGGCCAAAACATTACCAAAATTACATTGTATTCTGGTTCCCCTCTAAAAATAGCATACATTCTCAAACACACAAACACTTGGCACCTACTTTGGCGGTTCTAATAAATAATTCAAGTGGAAATTGCGTAAGAGCGCATCTTTTCCCAATGCATGAGTGCAGTGAAACTGCAAGTGCACTTAATAATAATCGGACTTTTAATTGTGGACCAGAGAGTTGCCGAGTCATCCGTCTTCTAAGTTGCAACATTATTTAATATGCTGCATTGGAGATCAAAGAGCACCTTGTGATGTGCACGTGCGTCTGAATTTTCGTTACTATTATAACTGTACTTGAGGTACTAATAAATGATAGGCACGTTTCACGTTCCAATAACAGAAAAATGAATCGAATAAATTCGCCTCATGCGAAAATAAAGAGAGTTGGCCTACGTAAAACGTGCACTTGACTCGCTATTATAACGTATTAAACCACCAGTCCATCATAATAAACAAGGGTAATTACTATTACAATATTTTCGCTTTCTAATGTCGCACCGAACACTAAACAGTGTATTTTATGCGAAATTTAGGTTAGTAAGAAGAGGCAAGCACTTCTAAACACATCTGTGTGCAATATCGTCGCTCTTTTCCTATACAATTTTCCACAATGGGACAATTTATAAACGGCAAACTCGTTTTCGATGAATGTCAAGGACACACTTTTCAGGGGACAAATGTCGATTTTATGGCCCCCCGAATTATTAATATTGTAAATATTTTGGAAGTCACACGGAACTGGTCGCTCCAGCAGTGCTGCTATAAGTATTATATTGTTGCTGTTTGTTGTCGTTTTGACGCTGAATAAGGAGATGGCGAAGAATGGGCACTAAATCGTCATTGAACGCACCAAGAGAGTATACAAGAAAGAAGAACAGCAAAGTGTGGTCGTTGTAGAGTTTCAGTTTGATAGTTAACATCTGCGAGGCGGGTCGACCTAGTGACCCACTCGCCCAGTTCCTCCACCGTCCACAACCGCCTCCAGTCGTCCACAATAAAACACACATACATACATATATATAATCATATACAAACATAATATGTATACACACACATCCACATGACTGGCAATATTATTATAAACAAGTTTGTGTACTCGTAAAATGTCGATATTTTCGTTACAGAATCGAATCCGTTTTGCGCGTTTTTTTCCCAACGCACTAATGAGTGTGGATCGCTCGTTCATTCGTCGAGCTGAATTTGTCCCATATTAGACCCTTTAATTGGACTTTCTCTAGTAATTAATTCGAGGCGAATTGTCGCCAGAC
Organism: Silvanus unidentatus; assembly: GCA_963930825.1. NCBI lineage: Eukaryota > Metazoa > Arthropoda > Insecta > Coleoptera > Silvanidae > Silvanus > Silvanus unidentatus. The sequence continues at coordinate 1,529,084 of OZ005758.1, forward strand.
AATAGAGCACTTTTAATTGCCCGAATAATAGGTGCGGACCGCACCATAAAGCGCGCTGCTTTTTGATATAAGAGCAAAGTTCGTTGGATGGATGCTGTGAGTGACAGTGACCCATTTTCTAGTATTCGTTTATTATATTGTTTGCTTGTCACGACCTCACCAACGAACCTTTAACCTTGCCACGATTGGGAGCTTCTTTCTTTGCTTATTGCTGTGAGCTCGATGGTTTAACGATTTAGGTGCGAATAAAAGAATCATTTGATTGATGATGATAAGGGGATATAAGAGCGCGATAATTGCGCGGGAATTTAGATTTTCCGCAATCTCTCAAACTAGAATGTGGATGGGCAATTTTGTTCGGCAATAAACGCGTTTTAGGAGCGTTTCTCTATTATATAAAAGATGTTATTTAAGTAAACACGATTAGGGACGGTCCATTTTTCAGTACATTTCCTTTTCATTGAGTTGCCGAATGTTTGGGTTCGAAATGGTGACACGTTTTGTAAACATCTCGAACAAAAGTCATTGTCGCATGCCATCAATTGTGCACCCATAGACAATTCTATTTGCTATGTTCACACAACAACCTAAATACTTCAGAGCAAAGCCAATAAATTAACACATATATCGCATAATTTATTGGTCGTTAATAATATTTTATTGCAGGAGAATTTTTTACGCCGTTTTATATGCGAGATGGAAAAAATATCTAGAACAACAGATATTATAAAGCGCATACATTTTTCTTCAATTTGTTTATTGAAAATATTAACCAATAAACATTGATTTGATAACAACAGATGCTCGTTCTGATTTCCTTAAAACTACATCGTTTAGCATATCGTACATCTGACGCTTTCATTTGATTTGTCTTTGGACGGAGTCTGCGATTTGAATAAGATTTAATGAATTTAATTGGAGATTTTAAGTCTTTAGCCACTGGTCCAACAGTGGTTTGAAATTGTGTCAGTATATGTTTGAATAATAAATGGTCATTTTTGAATCATTTATTCAAACTTGCACCTTTTTATATAAGTATTAATGATTCATCAATCTTTATACAATCATTTCTAAGAAAATGAATCCAGTGAAAGTTCTTCTATTTGATTTTTTTAATGTGGTTATTTGCTATTGTTATTTCTATATAAATTTGTTTTATTTCAGTTGACATTGTGTTAAATTTCTGTGTATGTGTGTGTGCAAAAAAATGAAAAGAAAATGGTTACAATTCACTAGACCGCAGTCTAAAAAGACTTTCATGGATACAAAACGGATCTGAAGAAAGAATATTGCAACAAAAGTGTTAATTGAAGAATTTTCCTATACGCATATACCATATACTTATGATATATACCAGTATATGCAGGCTCTATCGAAAAGTCCTATAAAAATTATCGGTCTATACAGAATGTTCACCTTTTTTATCGAACTCTGCGTGTTTACATGCAAGCTTTCTTATTTTACTACAATTGCGAATTGCGGCAAAGGGTTTTGTTTGCGTTTGTCGCAAACTGACCGAAATTTCAGCAAATGCGCTCCAATTTTGTCGTGTGGATTAATTGAAAAATTGTTTTCCGGTAGAAAAATGCAATATAAGTAAATTTTAGATAATTATTGCAAATTGAAAAATTGTATGTACTTAACTAGATAATAATAATGGGTAGAAATAACACGAAACAGTAGCAACATTAAGACATATATTTATAATATTTAACTATCATCAAGTATAACCACAAACGGCGAGATATTTAGTAGAGCATGCAATGAAAAGAGAAAGCAATCGCACAGTACATTATAAACATTGAAGTTATAATACATCTTGTACTGTCCAGTGAGCATAAATATTTACAACTTTATTACAAGCAAATACAATTGTCTAAAAGTTGCATACAACTTATTCACAATAAGCTGGTTATTTATTCAAATTAGACTAACAGGACTTATGCTGATGCAGTCTCATTGATTCTTTAGCTTAAAATTTACCCATATTCATTAAGAAGACAATCATTAGAACATTTTTTAAATCTAAAATCAACAAATAAACTTTTTTGTAAATTCCTTAAGAAGTGCGGAAAATTTTGAAATTCCTATGCTATGTCCATCTACTTCAAACATGTTAAACTTGTAAAACAGTTACCTATTTCATTTGTTACTAAAACTTAACCTAAAAATTGTGTTAAGAAAGTTAAAATTGTTTATAAAATGCATTACATTTATTATGATGGCAAACCCTAAATCTTCAGAAGCTCGCCAAGCATTCATTGATCAGAATCCTTTCAATGGATTCAAAATCAGTGACAATTCTATATTGCACAGATTAGATGGAAGACACCCTTGCCCCAAATGTGGCAAATCTAGAAAGTTTTTCTGCTATAGCTGTTATGTACCAATTACGGAGTTGCAGGGAAAACTTCCAGTAATAAAGGTATTTCCCACATGCAACAATTAATATATACCACATGTTAAAATCCATTATTTTCCAGCTTCCTCTTAAAGTGGACATAATTAAGCACAAACATGAAATTGATGGCAAAAGCACTTCTGGACATGCTGCAATTTTAGCATCAGACGATGTAGCTGTCTACACATACCCAGACATACCGAATTATGACAATGAGAATGTCGTTTTAATATTCCCCAGTCAGAATGCTATTAGTGTAAGCCAATTAGTGAATGGCAGCACGTACAATAGTATTATAGAAAGCCAACAATTATCCTTAGACGAACTACCTAAAGGCCACAATAGAAGTACGTTAATGACAAAGATACCTGCAACTCGTCAAGAGAATCAATTTACTGGTAATTGTAAAAAATTACAAATTACTAAAGTAATATTCATCGACAGTACATGGAACCAGAGTAAAGGAATATACAAAGACGAACGTCTAAACAAAATCCCCTGTGTTGTGATACAAAATCGAATTTCACAATTCTGGCGCCACCAAAAAGGCAGCCCTCGATGGTATTTAGCCACCATTGAAGCAATCCATCAATTCTTCCTAGAAATCCATCTTCATTGTTGGGGCCTAAACCCCAATTACACCGCTATTAATAACTGTTTTACAGAAAAGTGCCTGAACGATTTTAAAACTTTATATAACTGTGATACCACCGCTTACAATGGCCAATATGATGATTTACTATACTTTTTCAAACACATGTACGATCTAATTCACACCTATTACCAACACGAAACACTCTACGCCTATCAAAGACGATTAATGTAAAAAATCAATTGTAAAAGTTATATTTATTGACGAAAAAATTATTACATAAAAATCGCGATTGATAACTTAAAAAATAACTAATAATCTTGTAAAAATAAAATTATTACATTACAAATATAATTTGTTTTGTTATGGAATAAACAGTTTCTATTTCACTACAATTTACGTAAATCTAAAACGAAAACACTACCATCTGATGCACTAGCACCCACTTTATCACCCCACGAATTCCAGCAAACCTCAAATATACCACCAGTACCTTTGTAACTGTGCACCAGTTGTCCAGTCTGTGTTGACCATATATGAACACACTTATCGAAACTGCCACTAGCCAGGAACTTTCCATCCGGACTAAATGCCACTGAATAGACGGGTTCCGTGTGTTTCGTAAGTGTGTGTATACAAGCGCCTCGATCCACGTCCCACAGACGCACAGTCGAATCAAAACTGGCTGAAGCGAGGATTAAATTCATGTTGGGATTCGCGGTTCCTGGCCCAGTTGGAGACCATTTAATCGTGTAGATCTCCTTCGAATGTGCTTGTAAGTCATGGACGCAAGTATCGTGTTTCATAGACCAGATTTTAAGAGTCATATCGTCGGAACAAGAAGCTAATAAGACGCCTTGTGGGTCCCACTTAATAGCGTTTACTTCATTCTAAAAATGCAAGAGTTAAAAATGATTTTTACAGAATTGAAGTAACGACTAACCGTGTGTCCTTGGAAGGACTTGATTGGTTTGTCCATGGACAGTTTACAAACATGAATACATTGATCAGTTGAGCAACTAGCAAAAGAAATATTCGTCTGCCAATCGACGTCCAATGCCGGAGCCGAATGGAAACTGAATTGTTGTGTACATTGTCCACTAGCTGCATCCCAAATTATAGTCGTCTTATCCACACCGGCTGACAGGATGTAATTGCCGCGTTTGTTCCATTTCAAAGCGAATATGGGGCCCTTGTGTTGCCCTAAAGAACGAGTCAGAAGGCCTTCGTCAGTCCAAATACGAGCGTATCCGTCGTAGCTTCCAGTTGCCAATAAACTGCCATCGCTCTGTGAAAACAGTGTGTTAATAAAGAATCGAAGCAGAGACCAACAAACGAACATTCCAGTCCAACGAGGTGACGTCTTTGTTGCTGGGCACTTCGGTGCCACCCTTCTGAATGCAGTGCCTTAAAATCAGTTGATTTGGACTGGATATATTGTCAGACATGTCCCAGATACGGGCTGTGCTATCCCCGGAGCCGCTGGCTAGGAAATTCTTCGTCGGATTCCAGGCACATATGAACACTTCCGATTCGTGGCCTCGTAGGACAGTGGCTTTGGTTGGAGGAATTTCAATGGATGTGTCCACTTCCATAGTCTCATTTTGAGTGGAGACAACAGCTAGAAAACATCGTTTAATATTGGGGGCATGTAAATGGCAATGCAACTTTACCTTCTTCTCCATTGGTGTCGGTTATTTCTGATTTAATTGCTTGCTTTTGTTGGTTTTGTTGATTTTGTCTGCTGGCCACCACATCAGGCATAACAGCATCAATTAAACTCAAACTTTCGACAAGTCGTTGTTCGGTGCCATCCTCACCAATACTTATTTCAGCTTCAGTGTATTGTAATCCTTTTTGTAGAATACTTAGCAGAGCGGCTGGAGGCACCAATGCCCCATTTATATTTGATTGCGATATGTGGGATTCAATACCAAAAGTGTACGCAGAATGCTGAAAACCTTTGGAGAAATGTTTGGTTAGGATTCAACAAGAAAATTTTAACTATTTTACAAACCTGACTCCTGGAGGTATCTGTAGACGAGGAAATTCACTTCGTCACTTGAAAAACTCATTTTGTTGTTAATTTGGGGGCCACATTTATTATTTATCTACTGTAAACCGGTGTAAGGACGCTTAAAAGTATCATCACAAAATCTCGACCTTAACCATTGATATTATAGAGAGTAGATGAACCAAAGAGAGAAGAGAGAAACGTTTCAAAAATTAATTAGAATCTTTATTTAGTGAATGTAAACTATTCTCAAAAAACAACAAAGACATATGTTTTTTGAATAAATACGATATATATGATTGTTAATAAAATAAGGATAAATATTTTGAATGTGTTTATCTACAATATTTCTAAGTCGCTGGTATGTGCCTGTCTAGATTGAGACCATGTTGCCGAGTCGTTCAATTTGTCGCAGTTTTTAGCGAAAATATTCTTCAGCATATTTTTGACATTTATTTTACTACTTCCGTTGATTTTTCCGAAAATTCATTATTACTTTCGTTGGCATTAATGCCAATAAAGAGCTAATCATAAAAATCAATATTGTTCAATGTGGCACCGTTGCTGTGTCAGTGACCTACAAATTCGCCATCTAGCGGATACACACCCAGCACTTCTCACGTTCCTGTTTATAAATAAATAGAAAAAAATGAAAATGTCGGCATTGTAGTATGGCGTCGGGAAGTAAGAGTGCTAAGAATTTGGGTGGTACATCACCAGGGGGTGAAGATTCATCGGAGAGTGATGGAGAAACAGAGCCGGCCAAATCATTCCATAGACGATTATCAACAAATCGCGATATTAATAGTTCGGTATGTGTGTGTGTGAATTTTTCCGATGCAGGCTGAGAAAAGCTCAATTTTCCATGTATATTATACATATATATATATATTGTAATTTGATAGAAAAAGATGGCATGTGTGGTTTCCTTTATTGTTGTGATTTTATTTTTGGAAAAAGGAGTCCCCTCGTAGGCGTGGTGCTTTACATTTATATATCCATCATATGCTTTTTGCTATACCTACATACCGTTTATATATGTATAGGAAAATACAAATATTTATGATTTTTTCCAGAGAATGTAAATTTAATCGAATTCGCTTTCCTATTATTTTTCCAGATAATAAAATTTGTTGTTGGAATGTTTATTCTCCTCCATATCCATTGCTTATATTTGGCACACATATACCTCTACCATATATCGCTTATTGTTGATTTCAAAATTACTTTATTGTATATTTGTGCGACCTACATATTTAATTCATTTTATACTTAGGGTACATTACTGTTATGCTGTCATTTTGTATACAATTCGTTTCAGTTTTTCCAATAAAATTTACTATAATAAAAAGTAATCAATTTGTTTTCACTTTTATTCAGCCTATATTTTTATTGCGAACATTTTGTTCCCTTTATACATACAAAAGAAATCTCTTATATACATTTACAATACAAAAGCTTCCATTTATTTCAACATAATGATTATTGATTAAATATACATATACCTACATTATACCTACCTAAATTTGGAATGTGTTAATGCCAATTTTTGCACGAATTTGTATTCTTTTCCTGTGTATATACCTATATTGCTGGTATTTTGTGTGAGAGCATTTTTTACGGTTTCAATTCCGATCCAGAATATCATGTACACAGACGTAACAGGTGGCCATCCCATTTATACTACCTCCATGTGTTTAATCTATAACAGCGCCGTAATCGATTCCCTTGCATTTTTATTAAATGTTTTGTGGCCAATTTCGAACCTGTTATACCATTCCCCATACTATTGTAATTTTGGCGAAGGCGACGGTGCTTTTGCATTTTTCCCGCCAATTCAAATAAAAAAGCGCACCCCATATTATCCATTATCCTACAATTACTGTACAACAAAGGTAAGTGGTTCGTGGAAGTCGTACAACGCAAACCTCTTCCACGCTCATAATTCAATTTATATCAGTTTAATTCGAGGAAATATCCCGCTCAACGTCACCCTTTTCTCTGTGGGCAAATGTTGCTAATTCAAATATGTAACGTGAGAGGATCCGTGACAAGTTCGCCCATTGTGCAACTTTGACATTTCCAACAAAACCGCTGGACACGTTTTCATCCCTCCGAACTTGTAGGTAATCTCGTATTCGGCATGAAAATTACACCAACATTTGTTTTGCACACACATGTTACATTTATATACATAATCCCATACCATAAAATAAGGCGGAGAACTATGTGCTAGACGCAATATAAACGATGTGTGTGCGCGTTTAGTTTAAGGCCATGTAATATTTTTTGCGCCATTTATCATTTTGCACAGGCATAGGGTCACATTTGTGTGTTGTGCTTTCGCTTTAATAGAAAATTGAATTTATTGCGAAAAAATAAACTGAATATTAAAAGTACAGTAAAACGGGCGGCCGTCTAGGGTTTGGTCGGGAAAAAACACAAAACGCGCCCGGGGACCAATAAGTGTGTATGCCGATTAAATTTCGTTAGTTTCAAGTGTTTGTATCGCCTTCACGTTATAACATATATTTACGGACTAATTTGATTCTCGTTCAGCGAGTGGGGCGCAATTTCATCGTGCATTTTATTCGCAATTAATTGAATTTAATAGTGCCACTTTACACACAGACGGACTTTTTCTTCACTGTTTGTACGGGCCCCGGTGGTGGCACTGACCCAGCTAGGCTAGACGCCGCATTTCTTCAGTTCCCTTATTTATCCATTATATTTCCAGATAGCGGCGAAAAAGTATCCCTCAAAATGGGGTAATTTTTTTGCTATTTGACGATGGAATTACAAACATTCTTTACATATTCTCCGGCTAGTTATTTCAATTTCCTCATAGTGAAAAAGTAAAACCGTTTTTCAATTATTACAATGTCACAGAAACGGGATGGCATGATGGCATACACAATAACATACACAAAGCGAAAAGAATCCCGTATGCCAGACGCAATTTCTGTGACGTCAATCATTTTTGTCAGGCTTTCAAGGAAAAAGAAACAAATTCTATTTACTTCGCAGCGGTTGCATTAATTTCACAACTAAGTACTTTATTGTTATACCATCTTATTGCTTACAATTCGACATTAATCCCACTTTAGTTCTTTTCGTATTTATTTCGATGGAAAAACACTAAACTAGTAAAAATAAGAAATGTCGTCAATTTGTCTTCGTCTCCATCCAAAAATTCATAAACTCAAGTTTAAAGCACCCCTTATTTGTCACCATGCGAATACGCAAAACTATTCATCAACAAACTGTCTAAATAGTTCGAAAATGAAGATGCCAGACACCCGAATCCAATCTGTAACATTCTAATCTCTCCCCTATCCCTCGATTTCCAAGCTACAATCTAACAGTAATAAGACGATTTTTAAACAGGGGCTTAATAAACAGACTGATATATTGCTGAATAGACAAGATGTTAGAAGCAATTTGGGAAGGGAGACAATTATTCCATGCTAAAATGAACTGACATTTACGAAATTTCCACTTTCCACACGTATACACACATATAATACTTAAATAATTATAACCTGTGTGCCATGAGCGCATTTTTGCTACAATTCCCAAAAACGCTCTTTCCCATTCGCATGAACTATCGATCCAATTGCTAAACAATGGCATTGTTTAAATTTTAGGCCTCCATCAAAGAGGGGTTCATGTACAAACAGACGTGGTCGTTCCAGAGATGGAGAAGAAGATATTTCAAACTGAAGGGCCGCAAACTATATTATGCCAAAGATACAAAGGTAAGTCGCTCTCTCATTTATTATAGAAAATTGATTGGGGAAAAATCGTTATAATAATGCCACGTCATTCCTGTGCTTGCATCAATTTCCATATTACGACATAAAGCTTTGTGGAGTAATTATTACAAGTGCGGTGATCATAATTAACGTCTGAAAATGTCCTATGTGATTGGGGAAATCAATTAATGGCACGTTTGTCCAATTATGAGAGGGAAAAACGACGTGAGTGCGTAACGGAAAAGTTCTCGGGTTCAACTTGTGTATACATATATAATCCCTTAAGTATACTACGAAACTAATGGAAAGTTTTTTGGTCTTGAAAGTTGTAACTAGAAGGGAAGAAGTGGCAAATCAAGGATTGCGCTCTGTGTGTTAATGGTAAAAGCTTGTTAATATTTGATTAATTCCATCAGTCAAGGCAAACCCAGAGTCGATTTAGACAGTGTGGTTTTAGAAAAATATACAAAGAAGAGACACATGTTTGTTATAATCGTGAAAAATGGCTGGTGTCATCCAAGTTTAATGCTCTTTAAATTAGCTTTTAAACAGACACAACAAACAAACTTTCCTATATCAAATCCTCTGGCGCAGTCTCTTGTATGGAGTGACATGTAATGTTTTTCAACCCCCCAAAACAAGCGAAAAAACTACGAAAAACTTTTACACCAAGTTGGAGACATTGATATTTTCTATACATGGAAATTTGTTGTTTTTTTTTTGTGTATAGAGTAAACCTTTTTAGGGAGAAACAACAAAAACTCGCACTGTGCATTTTAATGCAATGTGGTATTATGTGAATAAATTCGCTCCTCTTTTCAAAATTGTAAATTAAAAGTTATATCGTCCGCATTTGAATATAAATAGAATCATAAAATGTATTGGGATTTTATATGTGCCTGCGAAAATAAAGCCCAATTCGTGTAATGTTCTCAGCATTTTTCATATACATTTTTATACGCACGAAAACAAAGTTGGTATTCCATTTGTTTAATGAAATATCATAAAGTGTTTGAAAAATTGGCAATTTTCAAGTTGCCAAGTGGCAAGAGATGTGTAAGAAGCGAATGCCTATTACCCCAACTTACTTAATGGACTGAAATACACAGACATATGTAAGTGAGGTACGTACGTATAGTACATCTAATTACAAGACAATTACACAGCAGAGTTAACGTAGTTAATTTCAAAGTTCCAGAGAAGCAAATTGAAAAAGCGGGGGCTCCCTTAAATGTGCCTACACTTAAATGGGAGACTTTGTTGTCTGCAGTACGTTGTAAGGGAGCCCATTTACATATTACACCCGTTTATTGGCTCATAAAAGCGGCAACCTATGACATTTTCCTTCCCTGATACGAATTCGGTTAGGAATTATTTATGGAGTAAATTGATTGCGATCGAGAAAATGTGGGAATACTTACAGAATAATACGAAATATTAAAACATTAATCAAGTTAATACTAATTAAAATTGGCAATTTATTCGTCTTATGTATAGGTATGACAGCGTATACGTGACATCGAAGATGTACCCTCAACATACATATTCTTGAAAAATTGATGCTGTACCAACTCCTCTCGGTGGAAATATCATTTTTGTGAGACTTTTCCTGTCCGCGTTTTGTGTAACATGTCTCAAATACGACGCGTCATATAAAATGTTATTACTAGAATATATTTATGCTATTTGCCATCATATATATTGTCTGTTCACCGAAAGTGTGAACAAAAGCCCCAAAACGATTAAATCAGATTCAGTTCCATTGCTAGAAAGTAGAAATGAACACTGGAAAATCATAAATGAATAAATAAAAAAATCATACTTTAAAGATAACACAAGTAAGTTGGTGACATATATAGGACTAACTAGTTTTATGGTTTTTGTTCACACTTTCAGTGAACAGACCGTACTTATATGAGAATGGTAACAATTTTGTTATGTGGATGGGAATGTGGACACGTGTATTGTTTCACTTGATAACTTTGAGCAGTCTTCAGAATGATATTTAGATTTTCTTAGAAGCGGGAAATAGGCCAGACGCGCGAGGCGCGACCAAACCCTTCCGACGAAGTTAAATAAAGTTAATTGCTTGTATTTTCATCGCTACAGTAAAGATGCCCTTTTTAATTAGAAATTCGATGATTACCCACTCGACTGGCAACGAACATGCTCTTGTCCCCCGAAATTAAGTTTCCTTATTTTAAACTACTTTGTCCGTTGTTGAAGTTAGATTAAGTTGACTGAATTTCGAAGTTTTCGAGAGCAGTCTGGCACTGTGTCGTGTTCAATCAGTCGGAGGAATCTAAGTTTAAATTTGATGTTGCACACTACAGGTGTATGCAGATGATCCGTGATAAAGACACATTATACCTGTATTAGAAAGTGGATTACTAGGAATTTAGAGAGTAAGTGAAGCGGTCTTAGAAAACTTGCCAATCAATTATTAATCCATACTGTCAAAGGAGAGTTATTGCTTTTCTAGTTAGCTTTTTATGGGAAAGTCGTGTGTGTTTACAGGATCTTAGAAAGAAGACTTGTATGGGGGCAATAAATCTTCTCTTTTTTCACTTCTTTGTTGAATTTAAGGAAAAGTTAAGTAAGTGCAATATTTTCCTTCTTACCTTACAAAAGCGCGTTTATATTTCTTCAGTAACGTCACCTAATCCCATTTCTCCTTCTCACATAGGAATATAATCTGCCATCAAAGAAAAATTGTCTGTTTTAAAGTGTCTGTTTATGACGGACTTATATTAGAGTCAAATATTTCCCATCATCGTATACTTTAATGAAAACTGCTTGCGACCGACAAAAGGGAGAAAACTCCTCATCTCAGCGATTTTCAATAATCACAATTTTACGACTCTCCATTTATGAATGTTAGATGACATTTCTTTTGTGTATTCGATCGATCGTTTTTCTGATGAGTATGAAACGAATGACATCATCATTTCTTCTATGTTTTTTTTTCACCTTATTTGGATGCCACAATAAATCAGTAATGATGGAAACTCGTATTGATGTCATAGCCTATTTAATTACGAAGGTATAATTGCTTTAGAAGTCTGAAAGCTTTTTAATGACGCAATAAAGTCGATCGTGGCCCATTGACATTTTGCCACACTCATACACGACAGCCCCCAGACCCTTTATGTGCAATGGAAAAGTTTCTATAATAAGCTCGAAACATTAATTCAATTGGTAATGCAGGAAAAAGTGTGAAGGGATTTCTATTTTTAGGATTTAATAACAATATTATAAACGAGATTTTTAAATGGCTATATGGATTTTTTCCACCGTAGAAAACCACTTGGCGCGTTTTCCAGTTTGGGAGTAATTAAATTGTGATTCATTTCAACATTGTTATTGTTGTTTTCAATCAGTGAAGTTTTGCAAATTGTTTCAGTTAAAAAGTTACCTCTCCAACATAATGATGCGGCGGTTCGATTGCCTGCATGCAATCTATTCAACTAAAATGTCCATACACGCTGGAAAAAATCCAATTTAGACTTATTTTGGATATAGAGAGAGAACGGACCATAATTTATAATGCAATTCCATTTCTCATGAAATCCTTGGAGATTTTTAACGTGGGGAGCCGATAAAAAACCACCCCCTAGGAAAAAACGGCTTATACATTTTACAAAGCACACACATGGTGCCTGCATATAGCACAGGTATTCCAGGGACTTTTTGCCACTCCGTCTACGATTGATCGAGAACGTTCCTCTTTTTGCCCAAATTCGACGACATTCTGACACCGCAGTTAATTATGTACTCCACTGTGAGCCTGAAATCGAGAAAAAGTACCACACACAAATTCAATTAGAATCGCTTTTTAATGTGACAAGCAATGAAAATATTGTGCGAATGCAATCCAATCCATTCAATTGGGCAAATGTGAACATCGGACCGTTCCTTCTTCCTCACACCTGAGGTCCCCAAACAAACCAATTACAATTCTCCTATTGAACCACGACGGAGGGTAGCAAACCAACAGCGTTCCATGAGGAATTTTAATCACAAACACCTGCGAAACTTCACCTTTTAAGACATTTGGATCGCATGTGTGCCCCTATTTAACATATAAATACGTGTATTAGAGAATGTTGTTTTTAAATTATTTAACAAGTGCAAAGCGCGCTTTACCGTTAATGGAGCACTTATTTACTTGTATGCGAGCTTTTTCTCAATTTCGCCCCATTAAGCAACATGAAAAGCTTTCGAAGTGTATATTAGTTATTGTATACGAATTTTAGGCCTCTTTATCAGTTTACATAAGTACCTTACGTGTGCAATCAAAATTGATATTCGATTTGATCGGCGAAATCGCGTTGTTCTGTGTTCCTCTCGTTCGCTGTTCACCTCATTCCTCGCAACGGAATAGAAATTTTGATTGCAAGTCGTGTATATTTTTCCAATGAGAGCAACTAAATGATCCAATCAATATTACATGCAGCACATATAAATTTATAAAATAAACTGACGTAACTCATTTAATACTCGTAATTATCATAGTAAATTTTGTCTAGCTCCGTAATGATTGAACAGTTTGATTGGACACATAGAATATCAGTTCATTTTGCACACTAACGGCCTGAATAGATTAAATGTGTATGTATAATTCCAGTATTATTCCGCACAATCAATATCTATTGTACATACATTTTGGTTCAACTAGATAATGTCGCACGTTATAATGGGTACATTCAGTTGAATCGTGCCAGATGAAATATCCATTGTCCAAAAATATTTTTTGTCACTATATGAAAACCACTCCGTTTTTCGCAGACATTCGAGGACCATTGCATATATTGAAGAACCTTTACATAATACATTTGAAGAGCAGTGTACAGCGAAAAGGAGGAGCTTTTATTTTCTGTATAGGTAGTTTTTAATACCAGAATCCCGAGTCTCTAACTAGTCACACAAAAGAGTTGAGAGAACGAGAGGAAAAATGGGAAATGTAACACATCTTCAGTTTTGCTCACATTTCTGTGACAAGAGAATAGTTTGACAATATTTACATTTCACTTTCAATATTAAACCAAGTAAAACATTCACGCGGTACTCCAGTATGTTTACATTGGAGAAATTTACACAAGTTCTATTTTACTGCACCTACTTTTAGACGCCCTTTATACATTGAGTGTAAACTGAGTATTGCAGGGATAAAAATAACCATTTTCAGGATGCAAAGCTTTAATACGCGCGACCGTGACAAAATCACTAGCAAAGTATAAGGTTTTTATTTGCTATTTTTGAAGAATTTCCCTAAAAGTTCCAACTTATCCGACGCTACACGTTCTTATTGTCTAGCCCGCATTATGGCCCAAAAGGGCTTAACAAGGTGTGGCTGAAATCGATATACCTACAACAGAAAGCGTTTATGAAAACTGGCATGGTTAATTTTCTACTAAAATTTTAATTAACATTTTCTTCTATGTACCCAGTTAGTTGCTAAATTTCCTGCAATCAATGTATTCTTATATTTATCACGTTTGTATTTTGATTAAGTGGCAAGTTGACGTTTTGCATGCACGTGTAGAAGAAAGGGTGCATTAAAATCCTTGTTCAAGTGACTAGTTGGTGGTTGACATGCCATGAACGTAGATGAGCGTATATTTGCATTAACTTTTTTTGTCACACATTCAGCGTGCTATCATTATGCATTAGGTTAATGTGCACCCTTAATCCACTCTCCGTTGAAGGAGAGCACCCTGGAGTCATCATAAAAAACCAGCTCACACATTATTGTAGTCGACTTAGTGTATATCGATTGAAGATATGCATTAGAGTTTATTACAACAAAACACTGGCACGAGACGCGTGCTTTCCATAGCCTTGAACTTGAATATAGTGGTGAAAAACGTCTTCCACACATATTACATAAATTGTTTTTTTGTTTTCTGTAATTTCATAAACATTCCATTTATGTAATATTAAACAATCAACCGGCGGTGGATAATGAAAAATTCACTGAGTGCAACAAGGCTCATTTTCATTGACACGTGCGTGACCTTTTTATTTCAATAAATTTAAATACTGTTTTCCATTTAAGTTTAAGTGGTGTTTCGAGCGTTTCGGGCTTTTTTTAACTAATATTCCTGTGGTTTTTTTCTAGACAACACAATATCTTCTATATTCACAGAACGGAAGGAACATGAAACCGAGCTTTTTGATAATTCACGTTCGATGCATGTGTAATTAATGTAATGGCTTTAAAGGAAATTCAGATGGTTTCGACTAACAGACAAACGTAATAATTATTTCCGAAAAATAAATGTTTGTTGTTAGCCAAGGGATATATTATCCGGTTAGATATTAAATTTGATATGGTGTAATGTAATAATGTTGTAGGTAGTGTCGTTTGTGAATGTTTGTGAATTCAAATCAGTAGTGCATAATGTCATTAAAATGCGGCAACGAGATGATGAGCTGTTAAACAACAATACATTTAGAAAAGTTGATATAGTAAGTAATTTAGCGGAAAATTGTGGCCTTGTGCTATATAAAAGTTTAATCCCCTTGTATTATCTCTATATTAAAATCCGGTTAATAGAAAATTGAATTTTAAAGCATAATAGCATTTAATCTTGTAATTACAACTGAATGATCTGCGGTGAAGGACAAAGTGTTGCTCGTTGAATTTCCAATATAATAAGAAAATTATGAACCAGGTACAATTGTTTTATCAGGCGCGGTTATAGGAATTATCGCTTTAGCATCTCTAGGGAGTTCTCTTGTGCTGGTGACTGAATTGCCTTCTGGAACACGTACCCTGGCAGAGCTTATACTCATTATTAGAGTCATATTAGAGAAATCTTGACTGTTGTTTATTTAATTGGGAATCCCGTCGAGTTTGACCTTTTGTAGAGCTTAGGTACCTTATTATGCATCGCTGAAATATTAATTGTTTCCCAACTAGTGCATATCATTCAATATGTATGTTGTATAATACAGTTCTGGATGTTTCTGAGTGTTTTATATTTAGTTTTTACATAATTATAACTTGAGGGTGCGGAAGGCCTTGCAACTGGAAATCACGGCGTGGGCAAATTCAAAGAAAAGCCGTGATATTATTAAAGCGATGTTGTAATAGTGGACGTTCAACGGAGCGTTTTAATAAAATAATAAACATTGGTAGTATAGCTTTATCTTTTCTTTAAATATATTCCCCATTTCGCAGTTGGAAGCACATGAATTACATGAAAAGTCGCTATTTACCCCAGCACCCGAATACAACCCTATTAATTTCTTTTTTGTTGTGCAAAAGCGAATCTCTCTCCTCCACAACACCAATTAAAGCCCTATTCATCTTTAGAGTATATCAATGTTCTTCTTGTTTTTACACGCTTTTCTCAGCATTTAGTTTCATGGCGATAATGACCACTATTATATTTTGACGCGCAACTGAAGAATGTAATTACGTACATCAAATCTATATTGTAGCAAAGCAGCTTCTTAACCCCATCCAGCACCTACTGGGAATCACTTTTTGCTGTCGGCTCATGATGATGCTGCAAGGAAACTTTCACCCTTTCCCTTTATTTATACACCCGAAAACATAACAATTGTTTCTTTACAAAGTGAGGGCTTTACGATCGAGCAACTTTTTTTGCTTGAAGGATTCTCATCAGTCTTCGTTTAGAATTGATTAAAGGATTAAAGAAAGTTTTTTTTGCTTTTCGAAATACTTTTGTGACCGATTGTCTGGTATTAAAGTTAATTGGCTTTCTCGAAAATCGAACACTTTTCAATGTTAAATAATGGCTTTATAGTTCTCTCTGATTGAATAAATTCAGGCGTTTTACGTATGCACAGAATAGCCGATAAAAAGTCGTCGACAACAGGATTTTCACCACATATCAAAGGAAACCCATTTTTATTTTCTTCGACAGACTAAAGCAAAACGTGGGTAATCAAATATATGTGTTTTATCGAAAAAGTAGAAATGACTGTATATATGTATACATATATGTGTATGATAAGCACTTGTGTGTTGTGAAGGCTTACCTACCTCACATCATATATTCTAGTTTTCAAGTGAAGTGGAAAACTGATGAAAATTTCAACTTACTTCACACAAAGTGCATCGAATATCAGACGAAATAATCTGACATTTATATTAGAAAACCTTATTTTTAGAAATATGTATTATAATATATTCAACTAAGTGGAGAGGTCCTTTTTAACTTTCTATACTAATAAAATATACCTACATGTATGATGGGGTTGCGATATTAAATTTTTCGACTCTTTTCGCCTACCTGTGCATGCAAGTTTATTTATTTTTAGGAGACAGATGAAATTTGCTCTCTCCGCTTTACCTATCCACTTCTACGATACGAAAATAGAACATGGAAAATTGACATTGCTATCCATTTTCATTTCTCGCACAGATTACATGTGGACATAAACGTGGTGAACCTATCAATTGTACCTATAAATAATATCCGTTAAATCAGATTCAGATTCAACCATACGAATCTGGTTAACATAATTGGCAGGTTATAGAAGATCTCGTTTTAGTAAGGCCTTTCGGAACAATTTCTGAAACAAATTTCATGACTTCAGGTCGCAAAGATAATGATGGAAAAGAAACTGGAACAAAGTGCGACTCGAATCCTGAAATAACCAATTTTCAGGTGAAAGTTCGCCATCAACATAAAATTATAAATTCTACAAGAATCCATCTGTGTGCTTGAACCTCACGATTGATGATCACTTTTTTTGCAACAGGAATTACTATTTATTTCGAAATATTGGAAATATGAAATATTTTACAATTGTTGAAAGGGGATCCTAATTTAAATTTCTACATACTTTATCGAACTGTGTGCATACCAGTCCAATATTTGCTTGAATTTTTTTAATTAAAAAGCTTCATAAAAATAAAAAGACAAACGAAAACGAACTCACACTTTCGTATACCAATTAAGCTCGCCATTCGAAAACAATAATACAAATCACTAATGTAAACTGTGTACAACCCAACTGACAATATTACCCTCTCGCAAATCCAATTTCCAGAAAAAATAATCGAGAATTACATTAATATTAAATAGCTGGAAAAAAGGAGCGCGCCGCTCACACACCTTATATTGTTTTGATACGTTGAGAGGTCGTTAAACGGATCCAGGACTTTCTATCCATCGTGCGTATGACGTCATGAAAGTGTAGTAAGCCCCAGCTAAGCGCCGCGACGCTCAGCATACAACGTGCGCCGCGCGAATTCAGTATCAGAATCGGCGGCCACTGAGCCGGTTGTATTTTCTAATCCGTTCCCAATTCACTCACTACGCTACCATATCACCATCCCCTTGCGAGCACACAGGTGGTGCAGAATATTATGTACTTAAAACGTGTATTTTACAACAACGTTGGAGACTCCTTTCCATAAAACTAAAATTGGCAAGTGAAATTTGTGGTCGTGAGCGCCGGGTGCAGGCTCAAAGGTAAGAAGAACTCTGAGAGGGGGTGTTTCAGGATGTACGGACCTCTTGAATCACCCCCTTCATTGGTGATTTATCGGCCCTTTTTCGGTGAATCAATCACCGTTGTGAGGCGTCTATTTAATGTGCCCTCACCGGCTTGGTCACTTTCGCTTTTTAATCCGAAAGGTGTGTGGGCAAATTAAATGAAAGTTTCAGGATAGAGGAATGTATTATTAGTCTTTGTAGAACGGTTTCGGTTTGTATAGTGCGTTCTTGTTTCACTCTTCAATATTTCCAAGCTCTGTTCTGTGTAACTGTAAATAAAGCTCTATATACCGGCAAGCATTGTATTATTTAATCTGAGCAATATTGTAAATAAATAACAGTGTTGCAGTATGTTTGAGAAAGTAGATGAAGAAGATTATGTAAGGGATAGCTACTGGAGTTTCTGGAAAACTGCTGTTGAAATAATCGCTTTGATGAATTTTTTCAATAGCTGAAATGGACATTTTTGTTTGTTTAACAAATGTAGTTTTAATCAGCGATTTAGAGGGAATTGCTAATTTCAGGAAAAACGTCCAAAATCAGTTTATTTTGCAGCATTATTCATTATCAGTTATCAAGTTTTCAATAAAGTGCGTTTATGGAATACCGGGCCTCAGATTAAATGAGGACTTCCAAAATGGCCATAGGGGAATTGAAATAATTTTTGCTCTTTGTGTTCAGAAACATGCCTAAATGATAACATTTATTTGGTAAAGTAAAACCTCGAGTAAAACAATAACAAGGCCCTCATGCTGAATAAATAAATTAACAATAGGGGCAGTAGGAAAACAGTTGCACAAAGTAATTAAAAAGTTACGCTGTCATTTTTGGTGGGCCAAGAATTTTTTAAGTGTTTTCTTTTGAACTTACCCTGAAAGGCAATTCCCTGTCTATTGTCTAGATTCAAAATACCGACTGATGGTGGTGTTTAAAGAAGTTCGAAAGAAGCCACTACCCTAAACATAAAAGAGGGAATTTACTTTTGTATTCACCAACTTGCTATCTGAAGTAAGTTCTTACACACTTCAACAACACGGTAGTTTTTGTCGCAATTTATTATTAAAATAACATCAACATCTAGGGCCGTTAATTGAATTTTCCTTAAAATATTTACATTTTACCATAAATATTTTTTTTCAAATGCGATGAATTGTTTATTTTGACGACATCTTAAACGGCTATAAGGGAATTTAATTAAAACTTGCTGGTTGTGTACTACTTGCACCTAATCAAAATGCGATGCATAAATGTCTAATACTAAGTGCGTCAATTGTAGTTTACATTCGGAGGTAATATTGTTCGGTTTTGTGTTTGACGGATTTATGCTGTGTTATGCCTTTGGCATGTACACTTGCCTCTAATTATCTCAAATGTCCGAATCAATCGATATTTTCTATATGGGAACTAGGAAAAATGATACCATACGTGCTTATTGTGTCAAGGGGCACGAAAACTTAGGGCTTTCTTTGACAAAATATATTGATTTAGTGGAGGAAGAATAAACGAAAAAGATCTCGTTTCGCAGCAAATAGTAGAGACAAGAAAGTAACCAAATCCTTTTTAATAAAGGACTATTTTCCCTCTGGTTACGAGAGTTGTCTATAAAAAGCTGTCACCACCAATAAACCGTACGCAACTTTTTTGTTATATAAAAAATGGATTCGCATTTTGATTTGGTTTTTGTTCTTTTCTGCATTTTTTTAACATTAATTATTTCACAACACTCTCTTATTGTAATTAGCTTAGCCCAATTATTAATTAAATCTCTTAAAATGTTAAACAGGAGCTGAACTGATCACTTCCACATATTTTCATCTAACCGTCGGTGCACGCCACCAAAATTCATTTACGTAAAACCGAAATAAAAGCTCTTATATAAATTTTATAACTGAAATAATAATTTTCTTCCCGCAACTCTCGCCAGGAGATTTGCCACGAAATACTTCGAATAATCACCTAACATTTTTCCACGTCTCATTCACATTTTTTGGTGATTTATTAAGGCATTCCCATATAATAACCTGCAAACTCAACACTATTTACTAGCAGGTATTCGAGGGTCATATTATTTTCTTCCACTTCAGCTAAACTTTCACATTTTCATGTGCTTGATGGAAAATTGTCGCCGTAATAGACGCATTCAATTTTTCCTATTTGTGTATCGCTCCGATACGGGCGAATCTTCCCCATTCCGAGCCTAAGTTTCGCGCTTGAGTGCCTCTTTTTATGAAACGGAATCATAATATTTTAATTTTATTGATCTTTCGTAATTAATTAACCGGAGAACTAGGGAATTTAATAATGTTGCACATTTCAAAGGGTAATTGTAAAAACTAGGTTTGTTCTGGTCCAATTACAATCCAACAAAAGATGGAAACCTTTTAAACTTTCCTTTGCAGGCTGTCGCTATCATATTCATACATACCTACATAAAATGCTGAACGAAAACCGCAAGCTTTTAAGAGTCTTATTTTATAAAATTCGGTCATCAGAGTTATTCATTAAATTTGCCGTTGCTTTTCGAATTAACCTTCGAATTTGAAACATTAACTAACTTTATTGATTAAAGTACTAATTATTGCATTGACGACGTGGACAATAAACTTCAAATTGGCGTTTGCAGATTGTCAGCAAGTATTACGAGAAATGGATGCGGAATAAATGAAATTTCGGGACCGTGTAAGAAGAACTACACAATAGACAATATGAATTGAAAACATTGTTTATCATTACTTGATTTTGACACAAGCGTAGCGTAACATATTCAGAAAGGCCCAATTTAATCTGACTAGATTTAGTTTGAGTTTAAGACACACATCATTGTAAATTGCTTGTGATTTGTAAACAGAGAGCTATTTAGATTAAATTGGATGTGACAGGCAAAGGACTTGCTCATACTATAAAAGAGAACATTGTCAAGTTAATATTGAATTAGGCGTTAAAATTGTATCGGATTTTGTAGGAAAATGCATTCGCGTCCAAATTAAAATCAGTAGACATTTTGAGTCTCAATTCAATATGCTCAAGTTTCCCAATTGACAGGATATTTATCAACCGTGACAATGTAATTAGGATATTTGCAGATTTTCACTGAGATTTGCGCACAATTCGCGGTTTTCTGTATATTTCCTGTGGAATGTGGAGATTAGATTGGCCTGTTTCTGTTGTTTGTGGGAAATTGGGGGCCAATTTCCTTCAATTATTACACAGCATTAATCTGATGTTGTCGATAAAATGGGTCGTAAAAGTTTAGATTGTTTTCTTGTGGTTTTCTCACTAAATTAGGGCATAAGGGAGGATCTTCCTTGAGTCCACTAATGCATACCTTTCTAGATTGACAAGAGTGCATTTTTTACAATCGGAAATTCCGGGAAAGTATAAAGAAGAATGAAAGATATTTGACATGGTTTTCCGATGGAATGTACCATATATTCGTGCGATGGATTTATACCGTCATGATGCGGAAAATGTAAATATCAATAAAAAAACACTGCGAATATTTGAGTGAAATTTTATAAAACTTATCAATTATGAAAATTCAATTCACTAATGATACCTGTGTACAGAAGGCTTTACGTAACCTTAACATTCAATTTAAATAATAATTTCCGAGAAAATATATTTTTCTCTCATGCCTTATTCAGGTGAATTTCAATTATAGTTTGTCATAATTAAAGAAATTAGAATATCATTCGTGCAAGAGGGTATTAAAATAAGAAAAATTGAGCATTTTTCGGCAGTCTTAATATTATCTTATGAAACTTTCAAAGATGATTTCTTGCAAAAATATATAAGAAACTTTGTAAGAACAGACATTTTCTAAATCCCCTTAAGGGATTTAAAGTTGTTGAAAAAGCAGAAATAAAGTCTGAATCATTTAAAATGAAATTTAAAATCAAATCAATTATAATATTGGGAATTTGGGATTTATTAAATACGTAAAAAACACTCTTTTGTTGTTTTAAATAAAATCAATTAGTTTTCACATAATAATAATACACCGAACCCTCTAATGGAATATTTATGTTTGGTCTACGTGTACTGAAACATTAATTTTAGTTTTAATTGTAAACTGGCTCTAATACAATATTTGGCCACCCAATTTTAAGTCACGTCCTTGTTGCAAGACTTTTGCTTTCATAATAAACGCAAAGCGAAAATTTATTATCGGTCTCTCTATGTGGGATATCTCGTTCATAAAACACCATCAAAATTGATTAATTTCACCCTCAAAAATACTAATGGTCAATATCTCCCATTAAACGCAATTGGCAGATTAATCGACAACAATTTTCGGGCGTTCATATTCAATATGCTACTTAATTCGACAAAAAAAATCTATTGATTTCACCATAACCTTATCGATTCTCAATTAAGGCGAACGTTTACGCTCATATCAAGATGAATATACCCTTTTTATTATTTATTTTATGTACCAAGACGTCAAAGTTACTCCAATTTTTGTCGGAAAAATATTGTCTTCATTCTAGAGACTCTTACCAATTAATTCTATTATTTATAATATAGAGCATTAAGGATAATTTGGACTTAATTGCTTGAATATTGTAAATGCGACAAATGTAAATTTAATTTAACTGAAATACAAAAGAGGCGACTGAAAATGACTCAAACATTTAAACGTACCTTTTAATTAATTCATGAATGCAACTAAGACTCACTTATTCTACAGCATGTATTACTTGAACTTATAGAAGACATTGAATTTAATTGTTAGTTTGCTAAGTGCTGGAAAACTTCACGCACCGATTTTTCTTCCCTTTTGATGATAAAAAAACCATCACCGCCGCTCATTTTATTTATGTCATCCATCAGAAGGAATTTAATCCGTTGATAAAGTCATTTACATCCAACACACTGTAAAGAATTACTTGATTAGCGAGTTTTTGTGTTCCACACTCTGATAATGATGCTGGAAAAATGCCTAATTAAAAATGTTGTAGATTGCTTTTTAACAACGCGCTTTTAGATTGTAAATTTCCCGCTCCATAATTACACACTGATGGCAGCAGGCAGCAGGTATGTGCGTCTATACTTTAATATAACTTTGCAAAGACTTTGTCGTTATAAATCGCATTGGGCTATTAAGGCAAGACAAACGAAAACAACCAAATTATACCTGCCTGAATCAATAAAATTTAAGAGCAAAGTCTTCATTTACGTTTGTTCATAACTCACTTTGTATTATAATTTCGGTGAATTCATTATAGCGAAATGAGAGGCGGTTTCAGGAGAGGATAAACAAAACGATCGATCGGATCGTACGTTAATTTCCGGTCTAGTTTTAATGCCCATATACATATATACATATCGACAATGGGCGCAATTAATATTGGGAATTGGAGCGCTTTCTTGAACGTCACACAAAACTTGCTTCTATAATCCCATATTTGCGCTCAATTTCCATGTTACAAAAACTAAATAAAGTCGTCCTACATTCCGCCTAATAGATTTGTTCTTCCAATAAAAATGCAAACAGATTTGTTTACCAACACTCTTTCACACATTGAATATCGAAGGAAAAATAAAAGCATCTTTGAATAGAACGGAAAATGGTGTGAATTATTGTGTGCCAGTTACTCACTCTTCCATACTAGACATTTTTCGCTTATAAATTTCTATTCTGCGGTCTTTCCTCTAGAGCTTGTACAATATAAACAGGAGACCATCCATCAATCAGGTGAAATCCATGTTTAAATCAACTTCAGAGACGGCTCCCGATGCCCCCTCCTTATTCTCTGCTAAAAATATTATCCATCAGGAGCATCACCTCTTGATCGGTCATAAAAACAATTAAATCGCCATCAGTTTTTGTATCAGAGATCGATATAGAAACGTGTATGCGAATGTGGATATTTAAATAAAAATGAATGATCAGCGGTAAACTAATAAAGTAAACGGGTCAAACTATTTCGGGACTGGGTTATTTCCTCCAATATAGGACTATATTTAATAAGTGATCAGAATTTTTATAACGTGGGCTGAATATTTTGAGAGAATATCATGTTTGCTTCTTGGGAAATAGTGCTATTGTTACTTTATTACGGCAGCTTTATGTGGGTTACCTGACGGAATCAATACGTGTACGTAAAAAGGGGGAAAATATGTTTATATGACTCCCCGTTTTAAGTGGAAAAGCATTATTTGGAATGAAAACATTCTCTTGATACCCGTAGTTTATTTATTCATTTGAGTAAAAGAAACGAGAAGGACGTAAAAGCATGAGGGTCCGTGCTGACGTCTCTTTTATATTCTCATTTTCATAAGGCCTTTGCCCCAAATCCACCCAACCAGTCCCCCTATTTGATATATGCCACCTATTGTCTAATAAAGTTATCCAATCTGCGTGTTTAATTCAGCCATTAATTATAAAAGTATTTGAAACTTTCGGTGAATAGACAACGTGCTTTTCGCGCTTCATTTGATAGGCAATTAATAAGGAGGGCTCTAGCCTATCTAATTTCATGTATTATTATTTAGGTATAATAATAAATGAGCCCCTCTTTTATTACAGATACTTCCTGCTATAAATCGTCCGACAAAATCATTATGTGATGCTTCAACATTGAAATCTAACGATTCTTAGGCCGCGTTCTTTCCATTCGCGGGGGAGAATTCCAAGTTAAATTAATTAGCATTATAGTGGCCCATCATGTAGACTCGTTATTTATTTAAACTTCTAGTCAGATGTGTTTGTCCTGAATCAATACCAAACCAGAGGAATTTAATATTTAAACAGCGTTTTAATACTACACTACACGGATGACGTCAAATCACTCTCGCACTACGGAATATTTAATTCTAATTAAAAGTTAATATTAAACGTTTTCCACTTTAAGAGGCTGCACTCTTCATCAACGACGTTCTCTGTAGTCTCTTTAACGTCATCAAATGTCTCGTTTTACTGCTTGTCGAAGAGCAAAATGAATTATTTTCTAATTTCTATATACCCGAAATGGTAGAAACTTAATTGATATACAATTAAATTTTATTAGACATATAGAGCACCATTGTGAGATAACATTTGGCAAACGTATCTTCGTGTTCACTGCGATGTTAATTCACCTCAGGGGACAGTCAAAATAACTTGAAGAAGTTTCACGAGGATAAGCCATAACTTTGAACTGTGCTCTTCAACTTCGAGATTACATTTTGTATGTGTATTGTAATGCATAGAAACGATTCATACAATATAAGCGTGCATCGTACAGTGATTTAATTAAATCCATGTGCCCAAAGTCGAACAGTTTATCCCCAGTACCCGAAAGGGATATTATCGGGGTGTGGTTTGTGATGGCAATTCAATCTTGTGTCTGCCATAAGCCCATAACAACTCTTCCAAACAATATAAATTGAAGGGTGTGAATTGATCAATTTTCCTGGCCGAAATTAGCATGATTGGAAGGTCCAGCATTTGAGGTCAAGTTGGTCCTCTAGAAATTTCGGATGGATTTCTTGGCGCATAACGAATTTTTGCCTGAAAACTAAGCGAATTAATGAAGTTCTCGAATTGAAATGCCCATTTAATACATACCTAATGAATGCTATATAGGGAAATGTTAGATCTGTTTCTATTTCTCATTATCCAGTGGGATAATTTAGATAAACTTGCACAGATTTCGCAGTTAGTTGTAGATATATCGGTAATACTCCTCGTTTCCCAACTTGAAATCCGCATTAATTAAGTCGACCAATTATACTGTGTTAAATAGATTCTGATCCTTATAATGAGAAATTTAATTTAAATTTTCCCTCGTTTCGCATTCTTCTCCAGTAAACGATGAGGAAATGCACCCAGTTGAATAGGAAAAATCGGATTCTTTGGTGTCCCACCACACCCAGTTGACGGTAAATCGGGTCGTATAGTTATTATTTTTCAGAGAAAATGGCTTTTTATTAAAAATACGGCACAACATTAAGCGGCTGGTCATGATGAAAAGCTTCATATAGTTGTCCTCGGCTGATTATTGTTCCAAAGCGCTCCCAAAGGATCTTGAAATAGATTATTTTCATTTGTACGAAATTACTACTATTTTTCTTTCAACCATAACGCATGCAATCATTATTTGTATTAGTCAGAATGAAAAGGCTGTTTTGCTCTTCGCATTACACACAAGAGACATCATCGCCCGAGATGCGAACAATGTCCCATTGAGAGCACAACTTTTCCACGAACCCGATACTTTCTCCCTGTTTTTTAAAAAAAATGATGAGTAAAATTAGTAAGAGCTAATCTGTTCACATTCATAATTATAAAGAACTGACAAGAATTCATTAATCGGATTTGGGGCACTTAATTGTGAGTCTGCAAACAAAGAGGAAAGGTACAATGGTGCGCTATTAAATTATTGAAAAAAGCGCTCAATTGACGTCATTCCTTCATGTATTTGCATGAAAACTTCAATAATAGTCGTTACAGTTGAATTTTACTTTTTTGGCCTTGTTAAAGTGCCACCCACCTGTGAAATGTTAACAAAGAACTACCTATGTAATCTAGTGCATATAAAAGCTGAAAAGTGTTTTTTTCTCAATTGCAGGCTGTGATTTTCGATGAAATCGAACTCACCGACCTGTGCCTAGCTGAGTGTTCAACCAAAAACGTCAATCACAGTTTTCAGGTGAGTACCGTGCTATTAATCGACTGGATAGTTAATAAATTGAATCCGGCCGACTCCAATTGATCGTTGCTATCAGTATGGGAAAAATGCCACGCAATAAATGGGAAGAGCACTCCAAGATAACCGATAGATTTCAATCAGTTTGGAGTTGTTAAAAATTTATATACGCTCCCTCAACTATAGTTTTACTTCTAGAAATCACGCCATTCTGTTTCAGGTGTTCACCCCCTTTCGATCCCTTGTCCTTTGCTGTGAATCAAGACGCGAAATGGAGGAGTGGCTCGGTGCTCTCACTGCCGCTTCCCAGCGCCGATACCATGAACCCGACCAGCCAGACTGCCTCTCCGGTCAGCACCACTGGTACGCCACGTCCCATGCGAGGCCCACATATTGCAATGTTTGCAGGGACGCTCTTAGCGGGGTCACTAGCCATGGATTATCGTGTGAGGTGTGCAAAAGTAAAGTGCATAAACGGTGCGCTGCAAAGGCGATCAACAACTGCAAGTGGACTACGCTAGCGTCCGTGGGAAAAGATATTGTGGAGGATGCCGAAGGGGTAAAAACTCTTGAGTGTTTTGTTTATTTTGAAGCGTTTTGGAGTATTGTTGTGGAAATGAGTTCATTATAAAGTTCATTTTGATGTCCACAAAACACTGTTTTATTTTAAGCTTGATTAAAACGGCCCGGCCGTAGTAATATTTTCTATAAGCTTAAATTTGCATGGGTGTTAATCATGTAAACTCTTTTGTGAGGTGTTAATGCCACTGTTTTATGCATATCACCCGAACGAGATTAAAAACACTGTTTCTGAGTGTACAGAGAGGGGGCTTTTCATATACAAACGAAAACTGACGGCATCTGCCAGTTTTTTCTCTGGAATTGAAAATTATTTTTCATCAATCACTATAACGGAATGGACTAACATTGTTTGAACTGGGATATAAATATAGGAACTTGAAATTATGGGTCTTGTTTCTTGTCATCAAATCGTTAATAAAAAAATTTTATGCCATTTTTGCGCGTCTTGTTAATAAACTTTTTTATTACACAATAAACAAATCTCGTTTGCACGTTCTTTCACTTTAATATATTTTTACGAGTTCATATTATAAGAGATATTTTATAATATTTACAACATAATTTGGTAAAGTTCTCAATTCCCTCAGTGGATACATGTTCGTTTTTAACAGATATATTTTATAAGTTGTTTTCGTGAAAATACAAGTATAATATTTATTAATACATATTGTTTTTGGCTACATTAGGTAAGTCTAATTAAAAAGTGTCATTTTTAGGACACATTTTTTTCACAAAAACCATTTAATTGGCTGTTTAAAACTTTTTCCATTTTCTTAGAAGAACTTTATATTTGAAGTAAAATTTTTTAATAAACTGGTTGTTTTTAATATTCCCGAGTCGAAAAAATACTACACAATTTCAAAACCCGAGATTGCCTTTGGGTTTTGTTCATAAAAAAATGAATGCGAAATAAATCAATAAAGTACGAGTATTTAAGATTTCTATTTACTCCAAAAATCTGTTAATACCATTATTATAAATTCCATCAATAAATTTCCCTCTGAAATAAAGCACAATTCCTCCCAGCCGAATTGAGTAATAATGAATTTTATTCCATTTCTCTTCGAAGAACATAATGATGCCCCATCAGTGGATGGAAGGGAATCTGCCAGTGTCTGCAAAATGTGCGGTTTGTGATAAAAATTGTGGCTCAGTGCTCAGGTAAGTGGTCGTCCAGTGATTGAATCGAAAATCCCACCGCATGATTCCACTATAATCTATTAAAGGTTGCTAGATTGGCGATGTTTGTGGTGTCGGGCAACCGTTCACACTCAGTGTCGTCCTAATCTGCAGCCCTGGTGTCCCTTGGGACCTGCTCGGGTCAGTGTTGTACCGCCAACCGCTCTCCACGCAATCCAGGACGATGCTTGGGAGGCCGTCCGGCCGCAAGCATCATCACCTCTTCTAGTCTTCGTCAATTCCAAATCGGGCGACAATCAAGGCGTCAAATTTTTGCGAAAATTCAAACAACTACTCAATCCGGCACAAGTGTTCGATCTCATTTCGACTGGTCCCCGTTTAGGATTAAGGCTCTTCCGACATTTCGATCCATTCCGTATATTAGTTTGTAGCGGGGATGGGTCCGTAGGCTGGGTGCTCTCCGAAATCGACAAATTAGACATGCATGTAAGACAATCATTCAACAAATTGACTCCAACTTATCTCAATTGGTGAATTTTCGTTCTTTCCGTGCAGAAACAGTGCCAAGTAGCAGTTCTTCCTTTGGGTACCGGCAACGATTTGGCTCGAGTCCTCGGCTGGGGCTCGTCCTGCGACGATGACACCCACCTCCCCCAGCTGTTAGAAAAGTACGAGAAAGCCGGCACGAAAATGTTGGACCGCTGGAGCATCATGGCTTTTGAGCGGACAATCGCAATGCCCAAACTGTCACTGACTCCTGGCCAACCGGACGGCCAATTGCACACC
Source organism: Silvanus unidentatus (assembly GCA_963930825.1). Classification (NCBI taxonomy): domain Eukaryota; kingdom Metazoa; phylum Arthropoda; class Insecta; order Coleoptera; family Silvanidae; genus Silvanus; species Silvanus unidentatus. Next base: position 1,558,466 of record OZ005758.1, read on the forward strand.
CAAATCACACAATACGAAGACTCATTAGTCACTCACATACAAAACATTCTACAATCAGACGAGACCTCTGTTATTCTAAATTCAGCGAAAAGATTATGTGAAACGGTAAAAGATTTCGCCACACAAGTGGCAGAGAGTTCAATCACACAGGGTGATGAACAGCTGGCGAAGAAGTGTGATATTTTACACCAGAAACTTGAACTTCTTCTACAAACATTAACCAGTGAACAAGTGGAAGCACAAGTCATGTTCGAAGATTCAAGTTCCACCAAAACCAGTCGTCAAGATGACACCGACAGCGAGATGTCCTTCGATAAAACAAAAACGGAAAAATGTGAGAAAGATTTGAGTAATATTAACTTCCGGAAACACAGACGCACTTCGCGTTTTATGGAACGCGAAAAAGACGCACTGATAAACCGTGCTAACAGCCTGAAACGGGCTATCAGAAGTCTTGTCGAACACACTGAGCATGTGGTCGATGATCAAAATCGCACTGACCCAATAACACTCCCCACTGTAAAGATATCTCTGAGTAGCGGATTGGAAAAGTGCGAGCCTATTGTTAAAACGGATTGTTTAAAAGTGATGACAGGTTTGGGGGGTGGTTCCACGTCGGATATCAGCTCATGTCCGTCTCCAACCAGTTCCATTCTAACTGCCCGACTGGCGAGTCTCTCTCCATTGCCGGACGTTCGGAGGGACTCCGCTGTGGAAGACTCCGATCTGTTAACATTGCCAGTTCCGCCTGATTTTGCAGACAGTCGACGGTCCAGTCAAGTGCATCCAACAGGAGCGTAAGTTTTCCACTTCTATGCACGTAAACACTTTTAACTAGACTTGAAAATTATAGAGTTGACCACCAGCATATAACGCTAACAACAGTAGAAAAGCCACAAATCAACGAACATCCACCGGTTCCTGACCAAAGTGATCCAGAGCGGGATAAACAACGACGTGACAGTACAAAATACGATCCAGATACGGATAAGAATAATGCAGATGATGAGAAAGAGTGCAGTAGTTTGTTGTCAGCAATATCGAACGAAGAAGTGAGTATAACATCGGAGATATTGGACCAGAAGTCGTTTTGTCCCCGCAAGGACAGCGATGGTGAAGACATAAATGGCCACATTGGACACATAGACTCCCCCGAAACAGACACGTACCCCAATTCGGACGTGCTACATGGTGAGTCTTTAATGGATGACATTAGCTCGATGTTAGGTGAAGTATTGTATGGATACGATCAGGACAGTGTCGAAAATACGTATACAGACGATACAACGTTATTTCCTAGCGATGTAGGTAAGAAAAAGTCCAACATTTAACATTTAGGTCCCAAAAAAATTAAAAATAAAATCCAAACGTCATGCCTTCTTTATGATGGTCACGTTTCTGCACACTGTTTCATGGATACTTTTTGAATAATACATTAGTTTTTACGTAGCAAATGGTCTATACTACACATAATTGTATAACACTCTTTTACAAGTGAAACGTGCCTCATTATTTTTACCAAGTAATTATTTTTTACTACCTGATGCCTGTAGGTGTTTTTATATGTTTGAAACAAAAATTACTGTTTTCTGTTTTGGGTGCTGCAATATTTAATATATATTTTTTCTTTTTACTGTAATTGTGCATAGAACGGCGACTAAGCTTGAAACGGGATTCGTTGGAGCGAAAACGGCGCGGTTCCCGCGTAAAAACTGCTTCAGACGAGGACTCCCAATTTGGATTTGAGAATCGTGCCTTTATGTCGCAACACGTCTATTTGGACAACAAATTCGAGTCGGAGCCACAACGTTATTGCAGTTTGGCACAGTTTGTGGAAGGTAACGATATTGCTAGACGGTCATTTAAACGAGCCCGACCCACCTCTAAGCTCTCCAAAGATGATAAGAACCGACAAAGTGTCCTGTTGGAAGAGAAGGAGAGCGACTTGGCCACAACGCCAAGCCACAAAGGCAGCACAGGCAGCTTGAATAAACTAGAAAAGGAACTGTCTAACGTATCAACAAGTACCCTTAAAGCGATGGAGGAAAAGGAGAAAGATGACACTGTAAGTATATATAGGGGTGAAATGTGGAAAACCGAATGGCTCTGTGTTGTTGTATTTATATTGTTTCATGTTTCGCATTTCTTATTTTATTATCTTATTATTCGTGTATATAGTGTATACTTCCTAAATACTACTATAAATCTTTTTTGCTTCCGTGGTTGTTTCTCTTTTATATGATTTTCTCACTAATTAACAACGGTTTTCTCGTTATCTCTTAGCTTTCATAAACAACATTTACCTACTTATTCATTGTAAATTGCAAATATATTTCCAAAACTTTGTTGCTGCACAGTTCAATCAACTGCCTTACATTCTAATTATTTTCTACCTATATTCAAGTAAATTGAGGTATTTTTCACCCGAAAATGTTCCAGTGTGTTATCCCTCAAGTAAGCGTGATTGTAGAACCTCCTTCCCCTGATTTAAACGAACAATTACGTAATGAACGGTTAGAAAACATCCGCATAGAAATTGAAGGCGATTTCGAAACAGACCTAGTAGACTACCGTAACCTTTGTTCGAAGGCTGATAAATTGTCGACGAGCGATGTGACAATGAGTAACAATAGTTCTAATTCAAATCTACTTGGTATTGACAATGAACAGTTCCTGACCAGATCGCCGGCGGCTACACGCCGCATCTCCTGCTGTAGTATGCTTAATCCGCAAGAAGCGGCCACGCTCGCTGCTCATGCAGCCACCACGAAATTTTACTCCGATTCCAAAGACAAAGAAAAGGAAAAGAAGGAGGAAGAGAGACATGACCGGGTTCGAAAGATGCCCATTATCAATCCGCTCGTCCGTCTTCCTTCGTGGCCAAGTAAGCGGAGAATTGTGTTACTAGGCTGACAATTGTGCGCTCTATGTAATTATTTCACCCTCTTTTCAGATGTTAATGCTGGCGGCGGTTTTATCAGTAAATGTCTACTGGCGAATGCGGACACATTATGTGCCGCTGTTAGTCCTTTAATAGATCCATACGAAACGCTGTTGGAGGGCTTCTACGAACGATGCGTTATGAATAACTATTTTGGCATTGGCATTGATGCGAAAATATCGTTGGATTTCCATCATAAACGCGAAGAGCATCCGGAGAAGTGCAGATCAAGAGCGAAGAATTATATGTGGTATGGGGTGTTGGGAAGCAAACAGTTTCTACAGAAGACTTACAAGAATTTGGCACAAAGGGTGCAATTGGAGTGCGATGGCCAACGGATTCCTTTGCCCAGTTTACAAGGGATTGTCATCTTGAACATTCCCAGGTATGTACTCAACATACTTTAATCCTGTATATTTGTTGGAATTTATTTCTTTTTTCGCAGCTTTATGGGGGGTATCAATTTCTGGGGTGGTAATAAAGAGGACGAACTTTTCCTAGCGCCATCATTCGACGATAAAATCCTCGAAGTTGTTGCCGTTTTCGGGTCTGTTCAAATGGCTGCTTCTCGTCTCATTAATTTACAACATCATCGCATTGCACAATGTCAGAGTGTTCAGATCAACATTCTCGGCGAGGAAGGCGTTCCTATCCAAGTGGACGGAGAAGCGTGGATTCAACCTCCCGGAATTATCCGAATCCTGCACAAGAACCGCATGCAAATGTTGTGCCGAAATCGTGCTCTAGAAAATTCTCTGAAATCTTGGGAGGAGAAACAGCGACAGAGTATTGCGGCGCAAGGGGCGAAGCCGCGCTTCTCCATCTCCCACGACAAGGCGCACGACAAAGCACGTCACAGTGCCACTCGACAGAGTATGCCATCGCACGAAAAGTCCTTTTTGGGAGTCAACTTTGAAAAGATTCGCCAACATTCGTTCAGTGGAGCGGTTCCCTTCCATCACGATAAAGAGAAGACAGTCACATTCGTGGAGAAGCCGATGACCGCTCCAGCGACAACAGAGCCAGAGATTCTATTCACCGAAGAAGAGCACTATTTACTCATCAGTTTCATTGAATGCGTGACAACGCTAACAAAATGGATCAAAATGCTGGCAATCAGTCACACTTTAGAAGTGGATTTATACACATTAGCGACCAAAACTGATACATGCCTTGAAAATATACACCCAAATGGAAAAATCCTCGAAGGACCTACTTTACGGAAGGAGTTCACTGCTCTTGTAGCCTCCGTTAAACATTTATATGAGGAGAGTTGCTGTTTGTTGCACGACCGTGGAGATAAACTGAAATTGCGCGAAGATTTAGAGAACAAATTGAGCGCCAGTTTGGCATCCACGGAATTGGAACTGCGTAAATGTGTGATGTACGAGACACCGACGGGCAGTTTGGTGTATTTGCAGCCACTGCAAGGCGATCAAGTACTAATATCTAATTAAAATTCGGTTATTGTGCTTATTGTGTGTCTGTTTCAGAGCGAACATAAACGCAAAGGCCTGTTCTGGTTGAAATTCCGCAAAGGAACAGCGGAGAGCAAACAACAATCGAGTCAGAAGCGAGAAGTCGCTTCATGGGGCACCCAGGAAGTGGCTACCTGGTTAGAAACATTACAACTGTCCGAATATATAGACAGTTTCGAGAAGAACGACATCCGAGGACGGGAACTACTCACATTAGCCAGACGTGATTTGAAGGATTTGGGGGTCACGAAAGTAGGTCACGTGAAAAGGATACTGCAAGCCATTAAGGATTTGACACAAGGTTTATAAATGTTTTAGATTATACGTAACAGGTTTTACGTATAATGTATATGTGTGGTTGGGTGAAAGATGGACTGAATGAAGGGGGCAAGAAATTGTAATACTCAGATCTCATTATTGAAATGTGTGTGTTATCCCGTGTTTGTAGTTAATGTACGTTTTTAATGTGCAGACTTACTGTGATTTTTCAAATTATTAATTATAGTAGGTACTCCACCCACAAGGGGGTTTAAGTTAACGTAAGTATATACATAAGGGTTATTGAGAATCTATATATTAACTGTGACGTTATATTTGTTGTATCTATTTCCAAAAGGGAAAGAACATGATTCTTTTGAAAAAATATACCTATACATTAAATACGCTTATATTGTTGAACCAAAAAAAATATTGTCAAATTTTCTCTCTATTATCCAAATTAGGTATTTTATATAAAAAAACTAATATTCTAAAATAAAAGCAATTATCTATCCCTAGCAATATTATTGTACACCTTAATAGTCTCTCTTCTGCATTCTATATCTGTTGTCTTGGCAATAAAATCTTACTCTCCGCTTTAGGGATGACATTTCTGTAATCTCCTTTCCCGATGAAAATCATTGAATGAGAACCTATAGTGTGTATATTGTTATATTGAAGCGTATATTTTTAAAAGGAAAAATGTAGTACTATTTTGTCATAAAATAGAGTTCCTTATATTTTATCTGATCATTTATAAATATGAGAAAGTTGTACTGTAGTTAGTAAACATGAAATTATTATATAAGGATAATGTCTTCATTATTTGTATGGTTCTTTTGAGACAGCTTTTTTGAATGTTGTTAGATATTTATATAAGTATATAGTGTTTATTAATTGAGTAAGTACCTATACTTTCTCAAAGAACATGTCGAAGGGAAAATGGAACAGTTTTACTGATTTTTCCTTATTTTCAATGAATGTAGAAACAAAGATAATCATTATACAATGCCTTTTATACGTTTAGTCCATATGTGATGAAGAAACGTGTTAAAATGCTTCTTAAGTAGGGGGACGATATAACTTCATTATTTTGTCTTCATATTGAATAAACTAGGAGTAATAAATAGTGATAGATTTATTCTTCTGTGCAGTTAGAAAATTGTTATATAAACGATTGATCGTTTGTATGTCTATATGTGTACATAACGATCTTCTTTCCAATATCATTTCAATTTTGATTAGATTCAATTGATTTCAATAGATTATAGAACGCATTTAGACGGTTTCTTGGTGGAACATTAGATAAACATTTTCTAGACATTCCAAAATCGAAACATAAATTATTTAGTAAATGAAAAACCAATTATTGCACACGAAAAATTGGGTACATATTACTAGATTGATGTGGACCAAAAAGAAAAAGAAAAATTAATTAAAAAACGAAAAAGAATATGATATTAAACATTTCCTGTGATTCATTTCCTTATATCAATTGTTATATTGTTATTTTTTTGTTTTGTTTGTTATTAATCTTTATTTGTAAAGACTGCAAAATTAAATTCTGTGATAATTAAGTATGCAGTCTTTAATAAGAGGAAAAATAGAATACATGGCAATATTGTAAACGATTTTCCAAGAACAATCATTTTATTATCGATCACTCCACTAATAAAACAAGTGGCCAATAAACATTCCCTGTCTTTAAGTAATTTTTTATTACATATACTAATTTAATACTCCTGTATACAATTACTGTAATCTTATGAAAAACAATTTAATTGGAATTGGGACACGACGGTCAATTAAGGGAGAGATGAGCTTTTTATGAAAAAGCAATGGTTTTGATGAATTTCTGGCCTATTATTAGAGTCCCTCTGACCAATTAACAATATTTGAAACTACACACAAAGCCAATGATAATTTTCCAGCTGGAAAATCGATACGATTTTCGTTTGAATGTGAAAAAGGGTAATAGGACAACTGATATTTGATGAAACACTGCCATTTTCACATTGAACTAATATAAAATGCATTTATATATATTTAATTATTTTCCTTGTACTTTTCCAATTTTCCAGCTAGAGAATTATCGATTCCGTGTTACAGTAACTAAGAAAACACATGAAAAATATACCAATGGAATTGTTACTTAATTTTATTTGTGATCTTTTTTATTATACAATATAAATTATATCTATAGATATATGTTTAAATATATACAAATGAGTTGTGATTGTAAAGATGTATACCCTTTTAACTTGAGAATATTAAAATTATATTTATCTCATTTGAAAGTTTTTGTTATTCAAACACAAACGTAATCGTTCTAAAGTGTTGCTTTTACCTAAAATTTCCATTATTTCAGCAACACCAGGCCCCTCCTGAAACAGATTACAATGTTTACTGTTTACGAATTTTCCACTTTATAATCAGACCTGCAAGCCGCTTAAAATAGTTCTCAACATTTTCATAAAGTTGCCGAACTTAATGGTATTGTCATTGGCGTATTTCTTTAGGAATGCATTCAATTTTTCTCTATTCAACTCGTCACACTCCCGTTCGAACGTTTTCGTGAACAATGCAATGATTTTCAATTCGTCTTTGGAGATTTTACTATAATCATTCGGAACAGTCCATAGAAACTCGAAGTTTGGTGTCAATAAATCAGACAATTTATCTATTCTATTCACAGACCAATTGAGAACGTACCGAATGTAATCGTCGTTAATGTGTAAGGTGCGATTCTTTAATCTAGAAACCACATTTGTGAAAACACTTCAAAAACTTTAAGCCATTTTAATACCTATCCGAATACCTATCTTCTATTAATTGCTTTAACTGAATTACTAATTTATTTTCTTCTTCACTGTCTGTTAATTTTCTCTTCAACTCAAGTCGATTAAACTCAAAGAGTCGTTCGAAGTTCAATTTGCCAGAATGTGCACTAATTCTCGACAAATCAAATTGTTCAACTAACTCTGGAATTGTAAACAAACGAGGTTTAACGTTCTGTTCAGTGTCTTTGGTGAAACCGCCTCCTGAATTCACAATAAAATTAATTACACCTAATGGGAATATGTAGTTGTCTTTGTAATAGGAGATTTTTACGTCCCCTTGTCGTTTGCTCAGTTTGGTGCCGTCTGCATTCATTAAAAGAGGCAAATGGCCATACAAAGGTGGAGTCCAATTAAATGCCCTGAATTGAACAAATTTACACATCCACACAATTCTGTTCTAACAAGTATTCTAATTAGCGCTCACCTATACAACGAAATGTGTTTTGTGGTGGAAATCTGCCATTCAACGCCTCTCAGAACATGTGTAATCGCCATCAAATGATCATCAACTACATTGGCAAAGTGGTACGTGGGAAAGCCATCCGATTTGAAAATAACCGGATCTCCTTCATTCAAAGACACATTATAAGAGATTCTCCCATATATTAGGTCGTCGAATGCTTCCTCATCGGGACTAATTTTGAAACGAACACATGGATTTAGTCCTTGTTTCAGCTTTTTTTGAACCTCGTCCTTTGACAGGTGGCGACATCTGTTATCATACTTTGGAATCTGTTGGAGTTTTACAGCCTCTCTCCGTAACAAATCCAGCCTTTTATCAGTACAAAAACATTGATATGCACTGCCATTCTCCAATAATACATTAATGTGTTCCCTATTATACAATTTGCAATGTTTAATTGGAGTTTTGAGTCATTTTAAAATAGCATACTTGTAGATTCCTAGACGTTCGGATTGCAAATATGGACCAAAATCGCCGCCTATTTGGGGCCCCTCGTCAATCTCAATTCCAGACCAAATTAAGTCATTTCGTAATTGTTCAATTGCTCCAGGAACCAAACGCTTTTGATCAGTGTCTTCAATTCGTAGAATAAATCGTCCATTATGCTGTTTTGCAAACAAATAATTTAACAATGCTGTTCTTAGGCCTCCTAAATGTAAAAAACCTACAGGAAAACGTTGTGAATGGATTGTCATGAATTTATTGATGTAGTACCTGTTGGACTTGGGGCAAATCGTACCCTGACTTTACTCGTGCTATACGATCTAATGCTAAAGCGTTCAACAGATTTTAATCGTATTGGGATATTAAATTTAAGGCGAAGCATTTTAATCTAATTTCCAAATCGTTATAGTTTACTGGTCATTGTAAAGAAAGTATTTTAATTCCCCTACTTCCACTTGCACTTTTGGCACTTTCTCTTCTATTGTTCAATTCGTTTATTTACCGTGTGTGGCACTGTGGCAGCCTTGTTTATGCACACATTTAAGGTTATTTTTCTGAAGACTGTAAAAGTTAGACAAATATTAATCAAATGGTTGCTGTTTGTTAATAAATTACTTGTGTCCAATATAATTGCAACAATGGTACGTATACAGTGGTGGAGTGTAGAGCAGCAGCGAAAAGAATTGCGAAAATAAATCGCAAAGCTGTCACCAAATTTCACTTGATCGAATCTAACCTAGAAAAATTATAAGATTTTATACATTTTTATTCATTTTTCTAGCATAAATTGAAATCATCGCAGCGAGAGAAAGTGAAAAAATTTATATCATTTACCCAAACTGGCGAGAATACAGCAATTTATTGCCTTACACAAAATGATTGGAAATTAGACTTAGCCAGTGATAATTATTTTCAAAATCCTGATGCATACTACAAAGAGCCCAGAAGTGTAGATAAAAAGAAATTAGAGACATTGTATAATAGGTACAAGGACCCAAATGAGCCCGACAAAATCACAGTGGATGGCGTTATGAAATTTCTCGACGATTTGGGACTGCCACCCGAATCGAAACTTGTACTTATAATTGCGTGGAAATTCAAAGCGGCCACACAATGTGAATTTACTAGAGATGAATTTTCAAATGGAATGACAGAATTAGGTTGTGATAATATTGATAAACTAAAGGCACGTTTAGCTACATTAGAAAGTGAACTGAAAGATAGCTATAAATTTAAAGATTTCTATCATTTCACGTTTAACTACGCCAAGAATCCAGGCCAAAAGGGTCTCGACTTGGACATGGCTATAGCATATTGGAATATTGTCCTCAAAGGGAAATTCAAGTTCTTGGACCTTTGGTGCACCTTTTTACAAGTAAATAATCGAATTACATTGTTAAATCCGAACATTTTTCTCTTGTTTCATTAGGAGAATCACAAGCGATCAATACCGAAAGACACCTGGAATCTACTATTGGATTTTGCTCAACAAATTGCCGACGATATGAGTAATTACGATGAGGAGGGTGCGTGGCCAGTGTTAATTGATGATTTCGTTGAATGGGCTTCAACTAAAGCGAAAGAAAATCAACCACATAGTACTAGCCATCTCGATTAGCAATTTTTCATTTCACATTGCAATCATGAATTTGTCGTAATGATTTTCTAGCAAGAATCCAATGACATTTAACTGGGATATTAACAAGATATTGCAAATTATGTATTATATTAGTCCTTTTCTTCGCCGTACCTATTTGTATATAAGCGTTGAATGTCATTCGAATTTTGTACGTTTTAATTATTTTTTTTTTCAAATATATTTATTATATAACATTTAGGATCTGTTATTCATGACAAAAATGAGATAATTATGTAAATAGCTTAACAATTACTTTTTGAAAATCGGAATAAATCATTTGAAGATCTATTTGGGAAATGTAGATGGTTTATTAAATTAATAAGTAAATTTATTTGTGTTTGTTTTAGCCAAAACGAATGAAACTACTTGAATACAACGTATTTTATATTATAATTATAAACAGTTGTTATAGTACTAATGTAGAGTTAATCCAAACATATATTTTAACACTAAAACAAGTACTATTTTCGAAAATAAAAAAATTGAAGAAACAAAAATAAATAATTTCCAAAATAATATAATCAATTCGATCAACCTATGTAGAACAAATTATATATACCGAAAAAAAACCATACAAGAACAAATTAAACTGGATGGTGACAAAAATTACAATACAATAGCCAAATTGTCAGTAGCTTGGAAAATGTTAAGCTGTATACGAATACTTCGATACAGAACCAGTCTTATCCATGGTATCTTTGTGAACTTGATAGCCTAATGTTGATCTGGTTGGTAAATGTAGTCGTTCTTTCAATTTCTTACCAATTTCTATCACAGCAGCACTCAGTGTTGCATCCCGGGTCCAAACAGCTGAAATACTCGGTTTTATACTGCTTTTTTTAACAAAATATTACCGGCAAGTACCTATTTTATCGCCCTTGTGTCTTATATTCACTACAGCACCATTTACTTCTTCGGAATTTTCGAATGCTTCGCCAATCAGGCACAGAATCTAGAAAAGTCATATAAGTTTCAACTTTGACAGATCCAATAAAATGTCTTACTGTATCTAGCCAGAATCTGTCAAGTTCGACAATTCTTTGTTTCTTTTCCAAGGACAACAGCCACCGGCCGCCTTTAATATTTGCATCGTCTTCCCACATCGGCCGGATCCCCTTTTTGAAAAGGGAATAGTCGCAGCCCTGTTTGAGTTCACTGGATGGCTTGATGTGATTATATAAGCTGAAAAATGTGTCAATACATTAGAAATGCACATTTTACAAACTAATCATATGTTAAAACCTCCAGAAATCCTCCACTGTGTCAAACGAAGCGATTTCCTTCTGGTTTTTTTCCCATGATTGCGAACGATCATTTTCATAATACCACAGAGTCCAACAATGCTGGAGTGGATGCTTAATAGAATAGTCCATTGGCAGATCTATTTCATTCTCAGTTTTTTGTTCATTTTTTTCATTCTGTAAGCAATTTTCAATTCATTTTCAAACCACTTACTCCAATATGGCAGTTGCCGAACAAAATATAATCAAATTGCACGCCTAATTACACTCGTAAAATATGAAACATTTAATTGAAACAATAAAACAAGGTGTAATTCGACTATTGACGATATTATTGTTAATTAAATATTTGTTTTTACCTCACTTTCGACCGAATTTGTCGACATTTTGCTCACAGCTTTGCAACAGGGCTGCAAGAGAGAAAAAAGAAGGTTAACTGTCTAGTAATTTTTATTGCCAACCGATCAGAAAACCAAGTTCCCCAATTTTAAAAAAACCCGCATTTCTTTAAATTATCCCAACACATGTACTTTACCTTTATTTTTATGTAATCAGTCATGTTTTTCAACATAATTGTACGATGATATGGATTTTTGACTTATTATAAACGGTCGTGACTTACAGGAATATTAACTTGACAAATTTTGCTAGGAAACAAGGTCTAAAAAAATGAAGATCACAATAAAACGTGGATCATAATTGAACAAATTTAATGTGACCCATACAATAACGAAAAAATAAGATACTAAAATAGACCATAAATGATTTAATAATATGTACTGCTGGTATTACAAAAATACTAAAAAATTAACTTAAAAATAACAATAAAAATTCAAATTAATCACTTTTTACTTTTTTTAAATCAGGGCCCTCATTATTTTTATGTCTAACAATACGTTTTGCTTTTAAATACGACAATGTTTCCCTATTTGTTGTTGTTTTTGGCAGTTCACTAATATCCGGTTTTAATATTACATTCGCTTGCTCAACAAACTCATTACTATCCCCTTTCGTCGAAGGGCAATTAAGATTAACTTCTTCCCCATTTGTTTGATTTAAACTTTCACTCTCCACTTCAGTGTTCGTGGTAACCACAGTCTCCGTCATGCAAACGCCAATATCCTCAAACAAATCCTCCTCCTCCTCTTCACCCTCCTCGGTCTCTACCAATTTACCATTCAACGTTGGAAACGTAACGTCCGGCACTAAACTTAAGTCTCTTTTATACAGTCGCATTAGATCTGATATTAATATTGAAATATCTTCTCTCTTTTTGGTCACCGTAATTTCATCAAACCAATTCTTTAAACCAGCTATTGGAATATAATAATCCTTAATTGGGTCCTAACAAAAAAAAACACACATTAATTACTGAATTAATTTCAAATGACTGACCAAACCATTACCATGAAAAATTGTTCAACATATTGTAATAAATATAAACCACAGTCAGTAAAATTGGTTTGTTGAGGAACTTTGGGACAAGCACCTTTAATATTGTCCTTATTAAAAACACGCTCTTTATTCATTTTCGCTTTATATTCGCATGTTAAGTAATCACGTAGAGTTGCTACAACACGACTTCTACTTGCACCCGGCAACGAATCAAAAATCAGAATGCAAGGCCTAAAAACAGATTTTTAAAATCGTTTTTATTTAACTACCAATTATAATCTTACTGTTTAATTGCCGGTCTGACGGTTTTTACTTTAACAACAGGCTCTGGAATGGGTTGATTCACACTCGAATCTGAATCATCTGAATCCAATTCACTGTCATCACCTTCAGCTTCATCTTTATCACTCAATTCACCATCATCACATAAAATAGCTTTTTCACTCTTCTCACTCTGAACAATTGTTACATTTCGAGCAGTTGATTTTTTAACTAGTTTTTCTACAAAACAATAAAATAAATTAATTACATTTTCATTAATTTATTGCTCTTCTATATTCCTCACTCTTTGTCGGTGTTTTCGCTTCAATTTTATATGGTTCATTTCCATCTATTGTAAAGCATCCTTCCATATTTGGAAAACAGATTATAGCTAAGAACCAGTGTGCATTTTCATTTATTGGTATTATAATAAAATCTTTCTCAAAAAGATTGATATTTTTGGTCCAAGTTTTTACTCTTGAATGTCTCTTTTCAGCTGCTGTTAGATTTGGATCTAATTCAATGGGATGAGTTTTTCTATGGAAAAAAAGGGCGCCATAATTTAAATTCCCACTTGCTTATTAGTCTATTGGCAACACTGACTCATCAGTAGGTCATACGTACATCATCAAATAAAGTTACAAAATGCACTAATTTACTCAGTCATAAGGCACATTATCACATAAATTTGAATAATAGATACCTCCAATACAGTGTTAAATCAACAAAATCAACTATTGAGGAAAAAATACGAACACAAAAAATTTTTAGGTTATGTTGCATACGATCTACGATGAATTCTTTACATTGGTAACACTGCGGTACAATTGATCTACTAATTAGACCAAAAAAATTATTTTTTCTCATTCGAATGTTGGTAACAATGAAATACAATTGATCTACCAACGTCATAAAACAATATACAAGATTGGCACTACTGCTTATCAATAATAAAAATAAAACGATGGGAAAACACTTACTTGGTTGCCTTAAACGGTTTCGTTGTAAGACGCTTGTAGAAGAACGTTGAAAATACATGCACTTTTTCCCGTTTCTCTTGAGGCAAATTATCAACAATGTATTTTAGATAGAAATCTATAATGACATCGTTGAGGAACTGATCGGTGCCCAGGCACGTGTAATCCTCAGTATTGATAGCAATTCTTACACGACCCTCTGGAGGATACATTAACAACTCTTTCACTTCTCCCATATTCCTGCAAACAAAAATACATAATACATAATAAATAATATGATCAATATTGAAACATTTACTAAAACAATTGAATTTTTAACCTCAAATCTCAAATGTCACCGTAAAATTGAAATTCAACATAATTTAGAACGAATTATTGATAAAATGATCCATAATACGTACATTATGGGTGTTTTGCTCCCATCTTTAGGACATATTTTTATTAATATATCATTAGCTTCGGTCGTAGTTAATTCATCCAGTAAATTATATGGCTGACCGTAAATCGATCTCAATTTATCTCTCACATCATCAGAAATTTCTTCTGGTAATAAAGTGATACGTCGAATACGTTCTTCTTTATCAAGCGGATCGAAGTAAGGTTCGGTATGTTTCACCATTCCAAGGACTTTTCGAATTGTTTCACTAAGAGATGGCGTTAAATAGAAAAATATTACAGGCATTGTATTATTAAAGCTAGCCAGAACTTTAACAATGCTTCCTTTTTCAATTTTAATTGGAATTATTTCTTTGTCATTTAATGTATTGATTGCTTTTATAGTGACAAATTTTGAATCAAAATACACCTGAAACAGATGACCATTATTACAGTTAGTACATTTCACATTTAAATAAATATTTACTCTATCTGGGGATACAAAACGATAAGAACCAATTCTAATAGATCTGCATTCGAGACTGGTAAATACTGGTTTCGTTTCCATTTCAGGAGGAAATACTGAAAGAAATTGTCAGAATGACAGAAAACTCCCAAATTTCAATTCACAGCACACTTACCTCTAATTTTATGCTGTTGGATATCCTTAAAAGTGGGCTCCTTTGTAATTGGACTGATTGTAATTGCATTACCTAATTTCTGCATAATCTGTGTATTTTGTACCCGACTTTGTTTCTTCTCATCATCTTCATCATCGGAAATCAGCACAACTGTTTCATTCTCAAAATGTTTCCCTCTAAATGATTTTTCTTTCTCCTCATCCACATCAGATTTTCTCTTCTTATTTCCTTGTGAGATTTGAATTTTACTATCTAACTGTTTACTTTCTGAAACTCTTTTCGCTTCCACTGCCTTCACATCTTCAGGCAATACCCGTCTACATCGTAAACATTTACTAAAATCTTCAGATAAATAACCACAAAAACCACACACAGCCAATTTGCCTGGAATTATTTTTGGTATATGTACTGGAGGCATTGGACGTGGTGCCTCAGTCTCAGGCTCGGGTTCCTCACAATCCATTTCTTCCTCCTAAATCCCGACACATAAATTAATATTCGAAACACAAACATTCCATACATTCTTACCTCCTCAAGCTTTAAATTCGGTACATTTCCAACCGTCACTATGTAATTAATCCCATTCGAATTTGTTTCACTCACTTGAATTTTCGTGTCGGCCTGGAAAGGTACATTAACTTGCTCTAAAATTTCTTGAATTGTGCAAGCCTCTTTGGGTAATGTGAACGTAATTAAACGTTGCTCCCCATTGTCTAATAATACCAACATTCTAATCGAATCCGAAAATTCCTCACTGATCGGTGTGTTTTCTAAAATGTACATGAAATGTAATAACAAAATGCATTCAACATCAACACTTCATAATACCAATTATTTGTTGAATCTGACTGGAAGGTATAAAAGAAGGCAAAGCCCGTTGTTGTTTGGGATTCTGATTCACATTCGGCTGAATTAAATAATTCGCTTGAGATTGTTGTTTCTGTTTTTGCTGTTGCAATTTCTGTTGTTGAAGTTTCAGTTCACGTTGTTGTTGAAGTGCACGTTGCACAACTGGCGAATGGGTATACCGTGGACTTGGTAAACGTACTGTTGGCTTATTTATTGGTGGTATCCTTGTGGAAGAATTAACCGTCCTCTTATTTACTGGGTTCTGCAATCTGTAAGAAAATCTTAATTAAATCATCAATTACTGAATGTTGTCTGTTCAACCTTTTTTGTTGTTGTTGTAATTTTTTAAACTCTGCGTACGAAATGATGCCTTCGTTTGACATGGTGTCAATAGTGGCTCTATTATTCTGAAAACAATTTAATTAGCACAAATCCCAAATTAAACTATTCATAATTAGTTACTGTTTGTCGTGGTTGGTGTTGAATTGGTTTCCTTTCGGGTGCTGTTTGTGTGACAACTTTTGACTGTGCTTCAGGCGAATTTAAATTGTTTTTCTGTTGTAGATTGATTTGAATCTGTGATCGGGGTTGTTGAAATCGATTTAAGATCATTCGATTCTCTGGTTGACCCACCACCAAAGTTGGTCGTGAATTCTGTTTAAAATTCGAATGGATATTGAAGAATTCAGTTACAAGTAGTTAGAGACTTACGATTTGTTGAGGAACTCGAACAGTTCGTAACTCAGATGTTTGAACTAGTTGAGAGGGTGCCGACAATTTATCAGGAGATATGTTATTCGCTTGTGTATTTATTACTACAGGATGTTCGACTACAAGTTGCTCACTTTGTTCACTGTTACCATCCATATAAAAGATACGTTGTTGGCCAGTGTTTTGGAAGTCTATAGTGTTTCCATCTTGTATAATGAACTGTTCTGGTTGAGATTGATATGCAACGTGTGCTGCCTTATCAATAATTACTTGTTGGGGGTGTGGGGCTTTATTAACTAGGATCAACTGATTGTTCGCGACTACAATCTAAAAGAGGATTATTAGTATACCCTGTATTAATTGATCTAGTTTAATTACTTGCTGTTGTGGGATGAATTGTTGTTGAGTGACTTCTTGGGGAGTGATCACGTATTGAACTGTTTCACCGTTTTCTTCGGTATTTAAGTTGAAAAGTTTTTCATTCGGGTTTTGACTGTTTATTTGGCCAACCACTTCGTAATACTGGGCCATTATTTGTTAGTTTAAATAATAGAAATCCATTACCTTTTTACAGGAATGGAGAAAGTGATGAGAATTTGTGAAAAGATAAAATTTTAATATTTAACCTCAAAATCTGTAACGAATTTATTGAACGAAACCGTAACGAACTTCTTAGGGATACACTTACTATAAAACACACAAACTAAGCCCAATTATGAAATGTTTATATTTTTGTATTTATTGCTATTTATGACGTGTTTTAATACTGCATTCACTAGGCACTTAATGAAAAATGTGCTGAGGAACAATGAAGAAAATGGCGTACAATAAGAAATAAAAATCCACTACTGCAGCGCCTTCCCTAAGATTTGATATAATTTAATCTAGAACAAATTGATTGCAAATAACCAATTCATCACTTATTTTATTGAATCAACATAAAATTATGGAATTAAATCCGTTTTAAAAGATCGTTTCACTGGTTATTTTTACAACATGAACTTATAATGAACATTGTTGCCAATTGTAATCGGTTGTTTAGTCGGCGTGCGCATGCATGGCGCGAAATTCAAATGGAGCGTCAATTTCCAATCGAATCTCGAAACGAAATCACGTGATTAAATGTAGAAATTCAATTGGTTAAGAAATGTTTACAAGTTTCTATGGCAACTGAGATAAACCCTCTTATTGGTGGATTGTAATTACACGTATTTAAATCTAATTAGAACATTTTAGATATTTTCACGATTCTGACTATGATTATTAGGATTTTGAACCGATTATTAAAGTCAAAATAGAGATTCAATCCGCTTATCATCATTGACAACAGATCTTTATGTTAGAAATGTGGAAAATTTTATCATTGTTTCTTTTAACCTCAATCTTTCACGTGTACAAGTCTTTTTTTCAAACTTTGGCAACTGAGCAAGAAACCAAAAACAATTTAAGTAAAATAAAAATTGTTATTTATTAAATAATTCTAATATAAGTTGTGACAATTACAACCAATCTCATTTTTTAATAAAGAAAAGTACATAAGCTAATATAAGATACTTAATCCATAAAAAGACTTGATTATTTTATTATGGGGAAATATAAACTATATCACATTGTTCCATACAACAGCAATGAATTGAAATTTATTCTGTTTGTCGTAATTTTGCGAGCCTCTGAGTAAGTTCGTCTTGTTCTTGGGACACTTGCGTATTTGAGCTTATCACACTGCCTTCAGGCCCTTCCGGCAGTTCCATATTTAATTCCAACCTAAAACAATAACCAATTAATTCAAGTTTAACGTAATTAAATAGAATCAGTGGACTTACCCAGCTTCGTCAGCCACTTGCTGCATGAGATTATCAACCTCGTTGGTCGGAATCAACGTTGTTGTGGTTTGGGACATAGTATTTTCAAGGACATCCGTTTGTACACCTAAATCTTCGAATTGTTGCTCAAATTTATCCATAACGTTTGAAATTTTCTCCAAATTCATGCTCTTCATGGCCAAGTCCATAGCCTTCACCACTCCGGCCATGGAATTAGTTACTTTCCGAGTCATTACTGCTGACTGTACTTTGCTGGCAACTGCATCTACACGGGCGGACATTTTTAAATAGTTTAACGACTGATTCTTCTGTCTAATTGCATTTTCTGCATGAATTCGAGCCACTTCCATGTTGCCCTTTTGGATTGCTTGTTTCGTCTTAGCTTTCTCTTGTTTTTCTTCTTTTTCACATCGTTTAGAGCTTCTTTCTAATTCTTTTACGGCAAACTTTAAATTAAACAGGTGCTCTAAAGTTTAGATAAAGGAATATATGATAATTAGAGAGAACTAATGGTGAAATCACTTGTTGGTGATGTTAAAAGGATACTTTCCATAGCAGTAGATGACATTTCGTTGCCCATTTTAATATGTTTTTAGTACGTTGTAAAACACAATAAATATCTTATTAATTGGTAATTAGATTATTAAACAACGCAAATGTTATTAGAATTCTTTAGCAAAGTGACAGTTCTCATGACTCATTCCCTAAAAATAATTCAACAATGTTACCAACATTCAACATTTAAAATTATGACAATATGAACTACTTTCACTTTAGGTAGTGTGAATGATCTTACATTTCATATTTGTGTTACCTGCTAAATAATTTCGCTTTACAATCGACAGAAACACAGTTACTTAATACAGTTTATTGTTATGTTAATAGAATTTTTATTATTAATGACTTTTTTATTGATATAGTAAATGGTTTTCATTGTTTAAAGACTGGCAACATTGAATGAAATACGTACTCATTGTTGTCATTAGAAGAAACAGAAAAAAGACTTAATAATGGCTGCAGTAGTTCATGTTAAACGACGATTAGATGAAGAGCCCCTAGAAGCTCTTATTTTGAATTGTAAAAGACGTAAAACAAGTGATAATGCAACAAACGATCTGGAACAATTGTCTGCAATTCTTACATTTGCTGGTACAGTTAAAGAAGTAAGCTATTATTGAACATAACCTCAAAAAACAACAAAGTCCTATCACTTGCCTTTTTTTACAGAAAGAAAATATTTTACCACACATAGAAAAGCATTCTCTCGCAAATGAATTTAAAGAACAATACAAAAAACATCCCACAGTAAATGTGACTGATAAAATACGTAATGAAAAACATGAAGAAGCCAAAAATTGTCGTTATAAAGTAGTTAATTGTTTTCGATCAATTAAAGATCATAATGATAGTAATTTAGAATATACAGTATTTGAATTTGAATCAGATGAAACAAAAAATACGTTCAAATCAGATGCTCCCTCGATAAAGGAGCCTGAATTTGTGTATGATCTCTATTATACCAGTTCAGATGATTTTGGAGATACCAACCTAGATGATAACATTAGGTACACATACATTCACACAGGTAAACATGCCTTCATCACAATTCTTTTTTAGTATACACCCTTTCGAAGAAACTCTCGTTTATGGTTCAATGCGCGATAATGGATTGAATGATCGCGACAGCAGCGATGAAAGTGAAGACTCAAACTGCGAAAATCACTGGAGAAACGACTATCCCGATGAATCAGACATGGAGAGTGTCACCTCCGACGATATGGTCAAAGCGATGAATCACTTAGATCTAAGCAGCTATCTTTCTAGTGATGACGGTGAAGAGGGCTTCGTCTATAGCATAGACAGCGAATCAGCTGGCTTCGAGGAAGATATCGATGAATCTGATGTTAGAAGGTACGGCGAAATGTACGCCCGATTCAAAGCAAGAACGAAAACTGCAGATAAAAGCGATTTCAATTTGTATTACGGCGACAGTGGTGATGAGGCGAAAGATAACTAAGATTTAAGATAATATAAAAGCTCATATTTCATATTTTAAGTAAAAAGTCAGTGATTTTTGTTAATAACTAGTTTTATTTCGACCATACAGAACCTGACCCGAATAGATAAAGGGTGAAAATCAAACACATCAGTACACTTTCTATAATAAAACTGATTTTCCGCTATATTATAAAATATATGAGCATAAAAATGTGTTGTAATAATAATAAAAATGTGTCCATAAAAATGTTGTCTAAAAATTGCGGTCGCATAGAAGTGTGTTTTTCTGTAAATGGTCATGTATGTAGTAAAATAGGTGTACTTGTGTGGGTTTTTAGTTGTGTATTTGGTTTATCGTGTCGTTGCAAAATATTAGGTGTATCGCGCACTATCATTCGCTCGCTCGTGCATTTTTACCGAGATATGGGAATCATTTGCATAAGGCTATAATAAATAAACGAAGTTATCTAGGTGCATGGAATATATGCATGGCCGGTTCAGATTACCTAGATTCGATAAGTGCAACGTATATGTACACGTTACGCGAACTGCCCACCCAAAGGCGCCATTTCAAAAATACATGTTCGACTGTTGGCCATTCATTTGAGCGAACATGTGAAAATGATCATTTCACTACCCCAATTATTCGAGTTCATCGTTGACTTTTAGCAATCTTTAAAGTCGTCCTTTCCTATAACAAACAGGATTTCTTCATCAAATAAGGATGCGCTTATCTCCAAAGCAATTAGTTTATGCGCTCCCATCCTATTTGTTCGCTTTTTTTGTGGGTAACTTTGAGTTAAAAGCACACACGTTCGCTTTGCATGAACAATGTAAATTACATGTACATATTTTTTCTGTTGGTTTTGCATAAATATTCAAGTGAAAACGTGTTTCTGGAAGTACTGATCGATTGTTTGGGATTGAAAATGTAAAAAGTAAACACACAATATACAAATAAATAATTTATTGTCTCCAAGAAAGGGGTAATCACCACTGTGTAACCTTAGGTAGGTGTTTTGAACACCACACAGCTATCTTTAACATGTATTCACTTGTACATTAACTATTTAATTTTTTTTTTGTTTCATTTCATTTAATTAGTTTAGAGCAATTTAATTTTGGTGATAATGACAAAATGGAAACTAAATTTGAACTTGAATTTTTTTAAAAAACATATAGCGTACAAGAAAAATTCCTTTGGCATAAAACAAACAAAACACAATTATCAGTTTCATCTTTATCTGTTAAAATTAGACTAATAAATTGTAAAAATATATAAAAAAAATTATATATATATGTAGATAAACATTTTTTTATTTTATACAAAACAAAGCATTAAAAACATTTAAAATATTTTTTCCATTTTTTTACAGTTAATCAATATTTATTTTGTAACATATTGCAAATGTTATTTATTTTGATATGATCGTACATACTTAGAAACGATCTACATATTTCCATATACATTAACAATGAATGCGTATACAAGAGGACTGGCCCATTTTTCTTAATAAGTAAACACTGAAAAATCACCACGTTTTTTTTATTTAAATTTGTCCACCACTACGTTTCTGTTTTTACATTATATTTTATTATATGTATAATAATATGTAGAATATACCTATTTAGAAAGAAAAACATTCAACGGATTTGTTAAGAACGAAAACAAATTCTATAGAACGGACGCCTCGGCGGCCCGCGTTGTTGGATTATTATTATTATTAGCAGATGCGGCCGTTATTTCACCAGCATGACTTGAACAATAAAACTTCTTATGTGCTATAAACGTTGAACAATAATTGAAATAAATATCGCATGATTTGCAATATTTCGCACCCGGTTTTGCTGCCTCTTGTAAAATCTCCTCCTCTGTTGAGCAACTATTCAATTTCGCATCGGAGAACTCTTCTTTTATGGTCGCCTGATGGTGTGTTGGCTCATCAACTGATGCAATAATTACTTCCGGTTCAATAGCTTCCTTCTTCACCACGATCTCCTCCTCTTCCTCCACCTCCAAATTGGGCATTGATTTCGTCACCGACTTCTCATCACTCCCATTTACCGGGGTGGTTCGGTCTTCCGTATTGTGCGATTCATGCACCTGTTTCATGTGCTTAATTATGTTGGATTTGGATATGGAACTATACGGACAATGGAGACAGTTGTGCAGTGGTTCAGTGCGGCCTTCCGAGCTGGGAGAGACCGCCCGATCGTCGGTAACGCCGGGGGTCGCGCCTGTTGCAGCGGCTGCCACACTCACTTCCATCGTATTCGCTCCATCGTCCTCCAAAATATACGTAATATACTTCTCCTCCTGAAAAAAAAACAGTTGTTAGTTCAGACAAAAACACGCACCTCCAAGCAAAACCCACCTGGAAATCTGGTGATCGATTCTTGAAATGCATCCGAATATGCGTCCGCATCCCTCTCAAAGTGTTCCCCTTATACCGGCACACTATACATCTGTACGCCTTAACACCCGTGTGCGATTCCATGTGTCTTTGAGCAGCACTGGCCGTCGGACTGATCACATCGCAACACGGACACTTCCAGCCCGCTAAAGCAGTCGGTGGCGGTACACATTGATGTCCCGGTTCCATAATAGCGCGACATTTGCCACACTTCCTGTCCATTTCATTCCTCTTCAGACAGTAGTACGCTTGATGGGCATTCAAATTGTCCAAAGATGTAAATTTAATGCCACATGCCAAACAAATCAACTGCTGATATTGATGGCCAGCAGCTGGACTAGTGGTGTCTGTACTCCGTGGACTGACTGGTGGACTAGTCGAAGTTTTGGAATTCTCATCGTCTTGATTACGTGCCGAACAGTAGTGTTTCTTATGTATAACATAGTTCTCGTGCTTACAGAATACAATGTTGCATTCCTTGCATTTCGATACGCCTTGTTTGACGAGGACTTGGGGCAAAACGGGCGGTATGGTAGGTAAATCCGTGAGACGCATCTGCACTTCCGATGTGAGCGGGAACGGCAATGTGCCCGCTCGCATTAACAACGGATGCAATTGGGCGGGTATGTCAAATTGGGGTATGGGTGTAACTGCTTCTGGACTAGTTCGCGACTTTTCTACACTTGGTATAGACTTGGGGGTGGACCTGCTCAGACGGGGACTGTTACTGCGCGACGTTTCGTCGTGCTTCCGTTTCGGAGAGATGCCCGGTGTTAATGGGGGCGAACCGTGCAACGATGGTACACACTCGATTTTCTCGGGTGAGGGCGATCGGCGTTTGTTCTCCTTCTCGTGCTCGTCACCCAAATCAATGACCAACTCTTTCAGATCCGGCGATTTCCGCACACTTAAATCAAGCGGCAACGCTGACGGTAAATCCCGTACGATTTGCGACTCTTTCGGCACTTTATTTGCCGATTTTAAAACATCCGATTGAGGATTTGGTGGTGTGGCTGTGATAGACGTGGTCATTGGCTGGAGAGTACCGTTTGGAAGAAGGAAGCACGGTGTGTCGGGTGTCGGAAGTCCAGCAGCTGGTGACAGACCGGGCAAAACACTGGCACTACGGAACAACGAATATGGCACAATAATTATTGGATTTGTGGGCAATGCCAAGAAGGGCTGCTGTGGCGACAGTTGATTATTGGGCGATGGGGGTGTTCTGCAATTGCTCGTATCTGTGGGCGATGTGGGCGACGAGCCGGACGTACAACTGGACGCGGTCTTTGGATTTGAGGCGGTCGTCTTGATCATGTGCCTCGAATTGCAGTAATGAGCCTTGTGGGCCCGATAGGTTTTTTGCGAAGTGAACCTGATATCGCACTCCACACAGTACCGGTCCTGGTTCTCCGTACCGCTGTCGCCGTTGGGCAGAGCGGTGGGTGTGATGGGCGCACTCGCCGGACTAGGGGACACTGTGTGCATTCGCATATGCCGATTTAGGCTCACTTTCTTGTCAGCACTGTATGAGCAATGGGTGCAGGTGTATTGCTTTCCAGTACGAATATTTTTGGACGAAGGTTCCGCGGGGTCCTGGTCAGATTGCGCACCGCTTGCAGCGTCTGTTGATTTGGCATCGTCATCGGTGGTTGGTTTGTTAGTGCGATGGGAACAGTAGTAGGTTTGATGTGCTTCCAGAGTACTGGGAGAGGTGAATTTGATGCCACAAGGGGCACATTGGTAGATTGGCACGGTTGGAACTCGGGGTTCCGGTTCAGAGGGACGTGCAGTTTCTGTCAGACACGCTGGAGGCATGAAGAAGCCTCGTGAAGCGAGGACTGTTTGTATGGCGGGCGGTAGATTTGCTAGATATTCACTTGGTGATTGACAATTCTCGAGTGAATCGCCTTTTAGGTTCGCTACAATTGCGGTGGCGGATTGGAGAGCCGGATCGGTGGCGAGGTTCGCTTTTAAGCGAATTCGCGGAGTCTTCTCCTCCGGTTCGGTTTTAATGGAATCAGTGGAGGTGGAGTGTTCGGGCGATTTGCATTTATCGGTGGATGGGGGCGGTGAATCGCTGGTGATGGACGGTGGTTTGTCCACCGATTGTGCACTGTTGGTGGTGGCATTCTCCGTGGTGGCATTCCTACTCCACTCCTCCGTCACTTCGCCTGCAATCGAACGAGAAAGAGAATATCAGTTGTGAACGAAAAATTGTAAATGTAAATGTTAGCAAGTGTTTAGCTTTACCAGGAAACATGAGAATTGATAAGATCTGGTGGTGCAGCGTATTTCGATTGTAAGTATTTGATAATGTTAATAAAATATACGGCGAGACGCAACTAACTTATTACCATGAAATGAGGATAGATGGGAACGGTGAAAGAAGAACAGGTACAAATACATCAGATTGATAAGGGAAGTAAACAGTACACGGATAGCGCATGTCGTAGCACTCTTCTAATGAAGCAGTCCGTCAATGTGCGGCCCACGCGAACACTTTACCCACAACTGTTCACTAAAACCGTACATCACATCAGCAATTCGATTACAAGAATTACTATCAGTTCGCGGACCACAATCAATTATCCTTGCTTCATTAAAACCAAACATATTCTTATTACAATTAACAAGAGAAAAGTTTTCGTTTATCTTTTATGCGTCGATTGTGGATTGAGTACTGGGAAATGCGCCGGGTCTTTGGTGTTTCCGTGCATATTTCGCAATAATGTTTGGATAAATTAAATGACGGACGGAATTACCAACAAATTGCCTAATAAACTGCGATATTATAAATATGGAATGAGGTTGTAAAGCGTCGAGAACATATGTCAATCTAAATTACTCTATTTTCCCAAACTGCTTAGAACTCATGAAAATTTACTAAGTAAATGATTATAGTGTATATAAAACAGTATGAATCTATTGACTTAATTAGAATGGGAGTTAAAGAATGTCGTGTGTCACGATCTCTCAAAAAATTTGCATATCGTTGTTTGGATTAAATGTCGCGTGGTACCTTCCATATTATTATAATATCAAGGGAAAACACATATAACAATAAAAAGTAGGACGTATTAAATCTACCCATAAAAGGGAAGAAAAGCAGCCGCACTTTTTTTTTGTCATATATCAAACCTATTTACAATGTGATTTCATAGTTTGCGTCATCTGGCTTCCTTGCATACAAAGAACTAACAAAACTAGTAAACTTTTACAACAAACAAACAACGATTAGATACTATGTACGATTACAACAATTTCTTCCGCACAACCACTCGCAAATTGATCATACCTGGAAACGCATTCATTAATTAAGTCTCGAACGACCGCAAGCATCATTTTATTGATATAATAGGGCAGAGATTCCAACGAGCGATCAGAGTACATTCTTGACCTTAAAAGCCTCTCGCGTCTCATTCGCATATATACACCCAATAAAAGTATCCTTTTTTCATATTGTAATAGAATTGCGTGGGCTTCAAACTGTAATCCAAACACAGGCAGATACTGTAATTTATAACCATATGCATAAGTAAACAAGGAAGTATGGAGAATTTGCTATGCGTAATCGTTCGTTAAGATCGCAATTTAATTAAAATTGATTCTCCAGAGAGAAACGGCAAAAATGCCATCACTTATATAACCAACATTTATAGAAAAATTCAGCAATTGTGTGCCGTACTTGTGTAAACTGTCGCCCCTTTTGTTAACTAAACAACCGGCAACATTTAGTAGCGCATCATCAGGCTTAACGTTTAGCATTTGTAATTACAATGTCCTCAAACTAATTCTCTGTGCAACTGTGTTATAAGGGAAATCTAGACCATCAAAACAATGTTTGTGTAATGTTATAGTTGAATAACGAGAGACAACAAGCGGAGAGTCTGTGTGATTGACGGTTGTGTGTCCGTGTCTGGCAGTACGCGGCGGCAATGTACATATTGGTTCAGCTTCAGGGGCAACGTAATTAATAACAGCCTCCCGATCTTATCGCAATTTCACACACATACACACCCCGCGCGCGCCTCGAATGCATTTCCAAGACAAAGATACCACATATACATATACGAATCAAAATCTAAACACGGTTCCTGAAGTTTCGATCCGTTATCTCCAACTATACACATTCCGAACTCTAATTAAAGATCGTTATCAGTCGCGAGAATTCCCATCCACCGTCTTATTAATTCCTAATATCTTTAATCGGTTCTGCTATCGGCGTTTTTCTTTTCTGGTATTGCCATTGTCTAAGGAATTGACACTGAAGGTTTTAATAAAGTTAATAAAATGCATAAAGCGCGTTATGTAGGCGGTAGTAAGATTGTCAAAAAATATACGCTTTTTCGCAGTGATAACGGCACACTCACCTTTCTAGATAAAATTTACGCGTAACTAGGTTAAACTAATTGATAAATGCGCTAATTGATTGATTTATGATAGAAATCACACTAGGAAGTGCGATAAGAGAGACAAGTGCGTTGGGATTAAAAATCCGGGATAGCTTATTATAAAGCGGTTAGTGTTAGACAGTGGTAGGGGATGAAAGAAAAATTCGGGAATGAATGTTTCCGCCACAAATTCATGAAAAAGTAGTTTATAGACCGATTTTCGGTGTTTAGCGGGGGGCTTTTCGTATAATTATAAATCAATGTCTTATGCTAATGTAGCGTGATCGATAGATTTTATCACATTACACCCGTACTGTGTATTAGGAGGAAGTTATAAATCGTTTGAAATCTAAAATTGATCTGTGAATTCTATCCACATTAAATCGACGGCGGCGGCACCGGGCACACCTCTGTCATCTGTAGACGTTTTATGCGCTATCGAGTTCTAGTTGAAACTTTTTTAAAGGTTTTTCGGGTGCGAGATAAGGTGAGAAATGTGTTAAGGGATGATTAAAAGGCCGAAGCGACGCTGGCGGCGCAGATAACGGCAAGCGGGACGGGGAAGGGCAACTGGCACACAAACCACCACCACACTGCATATCTCGACGGGTCTCAATCATCCACTACTGCCGCCAACTTACTAATCACCTGGACCCGGACTCTTATTACCCCATCCAGGGGCACTGTGTGGTGGTCGAAAGGAGCGCACATTCGCCACATAACGCGATAACGTCTCTTCATTCTCGTTTTTTCTCTTTCTTTTGCGGATTAATTCACTCACACCCAGCCACTAAGCCAGAAAATGCATTCATACTTCATATCGTTGCTAATGGATGTCGTTTTTCATTTCACCCAAAACTAACACCAGAAACCTCTTACAATTTTCTATCTCGATCAATATTGAAAAATCGCTGCAGATAATTCAACGGTTATCCCCTAATATGTGGCGCTCTTTTGATGCCACACAGCCACTATTATTATATATACAATGTGAATGGAAGCTTCATCATCTTTGATAAATCTAACACGAAGACTCCAACTCGCTTAATTGGTTCTGGCTATCCACATTTAACTCAATGCGTATATTATTCTCAGTCGGAGGATACGATTAGATAATAAACGCTTTCACTAATGCCTCATTTTTAAATGCGCCATAAACAATCTAAAATTGAATTCGTTATCAGTTTTTCAACAACACAAACTATAACTGCTCTATTGTAGTTGCGACTTGAAAAATGGACAAATAGCTTATTGTTTATTTGAATGAATTGATATCATCTAGGATGACAAAGAGGCTACAATAAACACCCATCTGGTAGGTATTTATCTCTGCTTAATAGAAGAATTTATATCGAAGATTTTTTCTAAAAGTAAATCCCTTATCAATCTTCAAATCAATAAACAAGGAAAATCGCAAATGGCAAATATTAACTCTCCGATTGCAAAAATAGCAATTGCACTTGAAATCCTGTATACTTGATATGAAAAAACTAAAGAATGTAATAGAAGCGTTCATGTGGCATTTGGTATCAGTGGAAATTCTTCAACGTATCCCGTCTATATCGGGTACGTTTTAACATTTATCTAGAAGGAAGGCCGCCGTGGCGCCATTAAAATCCATTCAAACCTAGTGTATGAGTGCGTTAACGAACACACTTGATCATAATCTCACTTTTATATGCAATTAATACGAGTGCTTTAAATTATATGGGACGAAACGAGGTCAATATATGCATTAGAACAATTTCCAATAGAGGTATGGCGATTAAAATGCATGAACCACACTTGGCGATAATAAATTTCAAATATATATAATAAATTCAGATCTATTTAACACATCTCTTCGTAATGGTGTTTGCCTTGGTGGATGAAGGACTGTTTTGTAAATTGTGGCGAAGGCGCTCCGACTATAGCTTCAGATTCGCGCGCGCAAAAACGCGATGCGTAGTGTTGACATGTCGTGACACCTTAGCATAATTACAATTATGTTAATTGGCACACAGAGAGAGAGAGACACTATAAACGCTGCTGTGCGATCTGATAAACTTGGCCACCATATTATTGTGTTGTCTGCATTTCAACCTCATAAATTGTGTCAACAACAACACTGCATCTGTTCTTCTCTCCATGTTCAACACTGTTAAAATCTATGGTCACTTCTATTTAACGAAAACATTTATCATAAATTATAGAAATGTACGAATTATTGATCCTAATTATACATTTATAAACTTGTAAGTTCTAACAAGGTGGCAAAACGAATTCCATCTGCTAGTTTTTTTTCTACACATTTACCAGCAAATGTAAATCGGCAAAGTACTTTCTAAATCGGTTTTTCTGTAACGACTCCCCTTATCGAATATTGGAATGTAATAAATTCAAACTGGTAAAACTTGGGCCATGTCCGCTCTTTTTTTTCTAATAAACAAATATTAATTGTAATCGACAGAAAAATTAATACATTTGCATACATTTACATGTTAATGTGGTTGTAAGAGGCCAAAATATGCGAGGATCATTTACATAATGTTTAGGCCCCCAGAAAAGTACCTACAACGGTGCTGTTAATACACTTTGTGTGATTTTTGATGAATTTCAAAATCAATTGTTTCACCGAGCCGGCAGCGTTCTTTAACACGTGCTCGTTGGAGGTAAATAGAGGCCGGAGCTTTGGAAACGTTAATAATAGAGCGGCAATACGACATGCAATCGCTAATAGCTGCTACTGTTGAACGCCTCCTGCCCGGAGACAACTTCTTCAGTGCGTGTGGAATACAGTGGTTTAGACACATATTTAAACCAGAATTCAATTTACCATTAAATGTAATCATAAATTGCGTACCAAGCGTCCTATTGACAGGCCATCGTAATTCTGTAATTATAATATGATGGACGGTCCAAAGAGATGAAAAAAACACTCATCGTGAGATTAGTTGGTAAAAAAGAGCGACTCTATAGATATATATGTGTGTGTGAGTGCGTTTAAATGTATAATTTATAAGTGTCAAGTATTTTCTTGTTAATTAGTCGCTAGGAATAACGTTATCGCAAATAAATATCACCAATACCTACGTGTTGTTTCCTTTTACACTGTTTTTTCCCTCGCTACAGAAAAGTCGATTAGTTTTGTTGATAAAAACCACAGTCTACCTACGTATATAACAACAGATTCGATAATTTATATGTAGCCGTGGTATAAAGCATAAGTATAGAGTTTGTGGGGCGAAATTCGAGTGGCGCGAACACACTGTTGCGAAGGTGTTACCATCTACCATTTATAAATAATTCATAAACAATATCAGGAAACAAACGAAAATTAAACGAAAACGATGAGTGAGAGAGTGTGACAACCGATTGGAAAATATTATATATAAAGTGTCAAAGAAGATGGATAACGCTGTGTTAATCTTGAAATCGCAGATGTTATTTTAGGACTGGAGATATTGTGTTTAAATTGGATGAGAGAAAAATACAAGGATTTTCTAATCAAGATCACAGAGAGAAAGAGAGGACCGAATTGATGATTGGTTCTGTTGAAGGCGAATTTCAATTCCCTCAATCACAAATGCGCGCCCCCAAAACTACACACCATTACAATAATCATAACATAAAAGCGCCGTTTTCACATTACAATTTGTTTCGACACAAATTCCAATAAAATACACACGCATTCATGCTGTATTGGAGAGGAACGATTGCCAGCCACCGGTGTATAAGTGTATATAATCGAGAACAAGCCCATAATTCAGCTATCGACCATTACAATGAACATACAATTACGCAGTCTGGGAAACGGAGAGGCGAACACAGTCACAAGAGCACACCATCGCGATGCTGTGGACGGAAAGCGGAGCAGCAGCACAGGTGGTGGCTCGGATGGTGGAGAGATGAAGAGTATAAGGACTGTAAAATGGATGTTTGTGCATATACAGCTACAATAGCTATTTGTAAATAGCGACTGGACCAAGATGGTAGTGCTGATAGCTAATCTTGCCGCTGCAGGCTACATTAAAAAATCAATGCCGATATATGGCGGTGGTCTCGACTATTGTATGCTAAGCGGGTGGTACAATTAGAGTTACAGTGTGTCCGTTTACACACTAGATGTGTGTATACAGCAGCCAACCATCATCGCACAGTTTTCCCATTTCGAATTAATTTTAATTACATTTTTTTCCAAACCGAAATACAACCAACATCCGTATATACAGTCGATGTGCGTCAGCATCTCTCTCTCTACTACAAATGCGATCAAGCGCTCAACAACAGTAACAACATCCACTCAGTGATAGGTAGTCAATGTAGTCTTTGATTGTATCTAGATACACTTGCTGCCGTAATGAGCTTCGTCTGGTAGCTGTCAGTCGTCCGTTCTTGCCACTTATCTAACCCTTGATACCATTCCGACTATCTATCTCTTTGCTACCCACTGCTTTTTACTCTACTTTAATTAGGGCCACCTTTTGCCCATCAATTCTATCCATCGCGCGATGGAAAAATCCTGCGTTTTGTCCTCTCCCTGTAATACAAACAAACTAATTACCTGTCCACTGGCATATGAAACGATTGCATTGCAATGAGGAGCAAACGCGCTGTAGATGTGCCCAGTGGCTATGGAAACGGGATTGAGTGTCATTTAAATTTAGAAGGATTATTATTGATAGTTAACTACTGCATGTATAGATTGGACTCATTTATGAAACACTGCCTACTCTTGTGGCTACTGTTCGTAAAAGACTCTTAGGTTTTGCTTTATTTTCCTATGTGGGTACAAAGTGATCTGTTTTATTGATATTCAAGGCATGTGACAATTCTAAAGGAAGTCATGCTTCGTGGCTTGTTTATACCGATTAGTGTTGATTAGGCGGTATATAATTATCTAATTATTCGCTCTTCACACTTTTTCCTGTCCAAACAAATTCCATTGCATTTAATCCCATATATAAACTGTGTCCAGATTCGATATCCTGAATTTCTGCTCTATAAAATATTCATAACAAAATGTTATTTACCGAATATTAAGTGCAACCACTAACTGCAGTCGAAAAAAAAACGTATACAGGCAATTTATTTTCGGCTTTTGATATGCACCTGAATGTAGCCATATGCAATTTTTGATTATAACTCCATTGCTGGTCCCAGAGATAATAATGATGTTGGCGTGTTAGGCCACTATCTATTTAATTTTTGTTGTTTATGCTTCATATAATAATTTTTACACCCCATCTCGTCTAATGTGAAACCCATCACACCACCACCATCATCGGGTTTTCATATAAAGTGAAATAAAATGCATTTTTAGCCTAATTACAGCGCAAAACGATTGCATGATGTGAAAAGCGCCGTATATATTGCATGACAACAACACGAAATTAGTATGTATCAATGTTTCCGTACCGAAAAAAATTCTTTCAGATAAAAAGCGTATGCAAGATATTCGAGCAATTAACAGTTTTCCCTGTCTGCTGTCTAGTGTGTTGTTTTTTCCAAAATCCTGCAGAATAGATTCGACATTTTGACTATGTGGTGTATAGCAGCCCCTAAAACTGCGATGCCAATCGGCTTTCGAAACGCTTATCTTTTATATAGAGCACAGTTCAAAAAACTTTCTAAATATGCGCTCCACAAACTGATACACACACACAAACAGTAATCTCTCTGTGTTTTCTCCCTATATCTTCATATAACCGTACCGATAACGAACCTCGTTAATGTTTTGGGTAGAAATTAATGATTCGACGTCATATACATATTAATAAATAATGACTGGTGTCTGTTTCTAAGATCATCAGATAAAAGCGCGCACCATAGAAGAGAGCGCTGCTGCACACAAATCTTGCATTTTTCCCAAAACAATTAATAATGCCAATTGTCTAATTATATACGACTGTGTGGAAATCTGTGTATATCATTCGTCGAGTATCGTTTAATAAGTGGGTAAACATTGTTTTTAAGCCCTTTCATGCACCCATTTAGATATTATACGTTCGCAATGTGTATAACGTGGTGCTGTGGTATTATACACAGCAAGAGCCCTTCAGGCTAGTCACCCACAAAGCGCCCAGCCAGTTGATAACAAACTCATTTTTTTTAATGTTGTGTATATACTCTATGTTTAAATGTGTGTGTGTTATAAGCACAAGTATGATTTATAGTTGTTTATGTTTTTCCCCTCCGGTTTGATTCGTTCGCTTTTATGTATAACATATATAACGATTGAACGATTTTGATGTATTGATTGCCACAGTTCCTGCTTTCATATTGAACGATAAACTTGACTATTGGTTATCAGATAAGGAAAATATGCAATTTTGTTATATAACTGGCACTTATCGGGGCGCATTTTAAACTAGCGCACAGCACTGTTGGACGAAGCAATCGCAAGGTGCATCAAAGGATACAAATTTCTGTGTGTATATGGATGAATATGTAAAGAAATTGCGGGCACGTCGCGTTGCATGCCACCGCCACACCGAAGTATTCAGTACCGGTGGTGCAGGTCATATCGACGTTATCTCTTTGCACCAGCAGCCATATTACTTTCTTATCTAGCTGTCTCGTTTCCTACTTCCAGCTCATATCTTTCGTGCTATCGGCCAGCATGCAGACAGACCCGTATAAGTGTATACAGGGTAGTATGTGACCCTTCACTCACACCCCCCATCGACCCCATAGATCACACAACCGCAAACATATCTTTTTTACCTAACAAATTTATAAAAACCGTTTAATCGTAGCTCATTGCACATGCCATTTTTTTGTGCTCTTCGCTTTGCTAATCTCCGTCGAATCTTGCTATACAGAAATATTTTTTTCTCCTTTTATGTAAATATAATTTTATGGATTTGAATTTTAAATGAAACTAGAAGATACTGTGTGGAAATTGTTGAAATTATTTCAGTTTAGATTGTTATCCATAGACACAAAAGAATGAGTCCAAGCAGAATTCTTCTTTATAGTTTTTAATTCGGGAACCTTGGCATGTTTTCTAAATTCTCTATTTCTCCAACTTGCATATCCAACGTCTTTTTTCTATTTTAATTAGAACATTGACAAACAGTTCACGATTGTGTGTGCTACTATAGTAAAAGTGTCGCATGCCAAATCTACCTTTTCCAGCCTCTCACCAAGTGGTTAACGCGCTCAATTTTGATTATGTCATTAAGTGCGATGATAGATAGATCACATTTTCGCTCTTATTTTGCGGCAGTTTCCTGCCGCAGCAGTTTATTAGCGATATCCTCCAATATTCCGACTATGGCAGTGTTGGATGGTGTGCCACGTCTGACACCAATCGATTAGAATATTTATGATCCAGGTTATTGGCAGTGTCACTTATTGTTTCATTTTCTTATCGGGTCTCACTGGTCCAGAGTGGTGGAAGGGAGAGAATTGCTTCGCCCTCCATAACTCACCTTCCACTGTAAAATCCCGCCAAGAAATTGATTTTCTCCTCTTTTGGCCTTTTCACTCGCAATTTGCATAAGCAATTGCATTTCTGTTAATCTGTTGACCCAAATCTGTGTCGCGTATATAATTTGCATCAAGATAAGAGTCCGCCACTTTTTTACCTTATACCAAAAAGAACTCTCCACCGAACAGAGTTTTGTAGGAGAGAAACGAGCGAAGATGTCAGTCGGTCAGTGTTTTATTTAAAAGTTTCCTCGGTAAACACTAGAGATATGCACGCGCTCTCCTTTACCACACACAAACACATAGTTGGACGAACTTAAAGTGTGCAAAAGAGATAAAACTTGCTTATTTTTATCTTTTAGAAGAAGTTTGCTTTATGTTATATAGTGTGTATGTATGAATGTGTATAATATAACTGTAAGTTTTCATATGGGAGCTTATCTGGTGTGCATGAGGTGGAGTGGAACGCGCACCGAGTGGAGGAGATGGCGACGACGACCAACTTTTGCACACACATACTCATTACAAGAGAGCATATAATACGACGGGGGAGCGGGAGAGCGCTGTTCGGGCTGTTGTTTGCCCATTTATAAGTAAAGGGAAAGACACACACTTGGAAATCTTATCACACTCCCTTGAATACTTCACGGACACTACACTATTCTCATTGAGACTTATCTATGTATCTCGAACTATTCTCTCTGGCCTGTTCTCAAGACATGCATATCTCTACATCGTATTCTCTGTGTGTACCATACTCTATGTTGTGTATTATACTCGCATTCACCAACATTAAAACAGCAATAGACACTGGACTTGGAACTTGGTGTACTTCCCTTTTCTAATTGGGCGCCAAAAATCCACCTTCGTCCACACTGCCTTAAACTGGCAATAAACATTTCTGCTCATAACTGATAAGAAGGCATTGATGAATATAAATAAGGCGGCAGCAGTGGCGGTCTTATCGCGACAACAGTGCATGGGGAGCGGCTGTATGCGGGGGTGGGTGGCACCGACCCCACCAGCGGACTCACACAGCACACAGAGCTAAGGATATTTAGATATTCTAATAGTGGCGCGCTCGCTGATAACATGTATACTAGTGCTGGTCTGGAGCGATAAGCGCCGCGACGGAGAGGTCTGCAGCTGATAAAGACGCTCTGCGTCGCTGTTCTGTTTCTCTGTTACGATAACAGTTGCGATATCGGCCGCGCCACACACAAATAATATTACTTCTGCGATGGAATAAATGCTGTGTTGGTGTACAGCAGTACCAGCAAATCTGATCGTTTTGTCGAGTGGTCCACCA
Source organism: Silvanus unidentatus (assembly GCA_963930825.1). Lineage (NCBI taxonomy): Eukaryota > Metazoa > Arthropoda > Insecta > Coleoptera > Silvanidae > Silvanus > Silvanus unidentatus. Next base: position 1,594,327 of record OZ005758.1, read on the forward strand.
AATATATTATTAACTCCTTCCAAATAGATTCAGAAACTGGATCCAAAAATATACCCACAATATAAGGCGATAAGAAGAGGCAGGGAGCAGTTTGAATTGTTGATCGAAATATTATTGTAAGACGTGAAACATATGCACTTGTTGTCTGTCAGATGTTAAGAAAACGGGGATAAAACAATGCTATCAGCGAGTGTATGGGTAATGTAACACCGGAGACATAAAATACTGTATATGATATCTTTTAATCAGCAGTATACACATGTTTAATGCCATAATAGAATTGCAGACAGTTTATATGAAATTGATTTGAAATTGCGATTGTGGAGAGAGGAGCGCGTTTTTCTCCGATTGACTTGTTTGTACACACAAACCGATTCGCTTCCTGTTGGCCTAATTGTTTAGAATTTTCAATTAGACAAATCGTGATTGAATAAATGGCTTCGTTAGCGATTACCAAAAACGTAGGGAAATAATGAGATGGGAAAGTTACTCAGCTTGGAATGTGAGCAATTATATTAATATCGATAATTGTGAAGAGGTAAAGCGCACAAGTCTCAAGAAATAATAACAAATACAAGAAGCCAATATATATAGAGTTTATCGCATACAAGAAACGCTACATATATGTGTGTATAAACGTGTTCGGAATCACTTAGTTCCGACACATAAAGAACAATACATGGAATACATCATTACAGATTCGGGTCATGTCTACGAGTCTCAAAGCGATCGCGCTCCTGCTGCTGCTATCCTCCTCGGTTCGCTATTCGCTATTAACTGTCTCTCTACCTCTTTCGATGCATTTCAGACTAAACGACGCGCTCTTTTTATTAATGCACTTTCCTATATTCAATTCCACACTGATCTGTTAATAAAACCGTTTTGTATTAAATAGTTGTGATTACCAATTATGAATTACAAGATAAATTACCACCAGTCTAGTTTTAATAGGGAGAAGTGCAGCCGGGCGAGGTAATAAATTAGTCGCTTACAGAATTCTTAAAATATCAACAACATACTTTTCACTAGTTTGAATATATAATTTACTAAATAGGCATATAATTACCCAACAACCTGTCAATTCATAATTCATTTATTGGTGAAAAGTGACACTAATTGCAAGATACACCTTTTATAGTATTTTAACACGTTTCGATTATTAATCATAAAGCTATATATACTATAAATAAGTATAATTTGAAATACGCTAAATCCACCAGCACCTGCCCATTTGTGTCAATAAAAACGTCAAAACATGTTCGATGGAAAAAATAGAAGAAATTAAGTTGTCGCATATATTTTCTTGCATCGAAGAGGGGAAAAACACGAATGTGTATAAAGTAATCTGAATTATATGCTAGCTATCAATAGATACTTTTTTTATTTATATATAGAGGCATGGGAACGATGCTGGCACATATACACTTTTATCTCGCAAACAGTAGAAATGTAATCAGAATTGCATGAAGAGAAATTCTCGCATGAAGACCACAATGATTTATTATTTTTATCTAACATTTAGAAAAAAAACTGCCTGTAGATTACCTGAGCCCTAATGATCTGCCATTAGTGCCGTTCTAAGTGAACTTATTTCAGCTGGAAGAGAGAGACTACTGCTCTCAAAAAACTACCCTTCATCTCCACAAACACACATTCAATTCGCTTTTTGCTGCTTCGATTTGGATTTTAAAACAAAAATTATGGCTTACACACACATAATTTTATCTCTATGGATAAAAAGGATGCTGTACGACGGAGTGGGATGTTTTCCAGCAATTAGTCAGTTTTGATGGGAGTGTGGGTCCAGAAACGGCAGCATTCATCCAACAAAGTCTGCTGTCTATCTTCCATACCGCTAATGCGATCTCCAGATAACACTCGACTTATATATACTCTTGAAACTTTTATATATCTGACAGGCGATAAGTCAATGTATGCACTAGAGAAAAAATAGATGTACTTCCCTAACGATTCCCATACAAGATTCCCTCATACACACCCAAAATATTGACAGGTTTTGTGTTAGAAAAATCCACAGCGCCCGATATAAGATACCATATACTGGAGTATAATTTATTATTAAAGTTTGTGCAACAGTTCCAGAATATTTCACCAGAAAAGTTGTACATTACATAAAAGCAAATAACAGAAATGTAATTTTATCAGATAAAGTTTAGAATTTTCAAAAAAATATCCATCTTGGGTAAATATGTACAAATATCATTTATTTTTTTAATACAGGGCGTTCAAGTACAAACTGGAAACATAAACGTTAGTGGATTTTTTTATCGATATCCAAACAAACGAGCGAATATAAAATATATGAAAATGTATCGACATGTTTAAAATAGTGTGGCGTACCTATAAATACACGGCCACATATACCTATAGATTTTTTTATTGTTTTACGAATATGCGGTTCGATGCGTTTTGTTGCTGCATATATAGTTTTATGATCTGTTGTCGTTCAGCTGTAAATTTCACATTTGACAGGCAAGTTATATACACTAAAAAGTTGTATCGTACATATATGCATACACACATTCAACAGCAGATAAGATTATGCTCCTTGGGTGGTTCTTGTATATTCTTTGATGTGCTTGACCAGATAAGAAGAACGCGCGCGGACATTGTTGCAACGCCGTTTTCCGCTGCATCCCAAAGGAGCAGAAAAGTCTTATGTAAAATTTTGCCTGCAATTTTCCAAACTCCACTAATAGCCCAAAAACGCTATTAGTTATGTACACACAAGTGGCACGAAGGTCTTGTAAGATTTATAGAGTGAAGTATTTGCAGCAGAATATATAAATCAGTTTGGTAAAGAAGCGGGTGTAAGAACCGGCAGAGCGTGATTCACATTACGGACCGAGTTGGCGTGATATAGGAAGGAACGTCTCTCGTAATCATTTTTGCTATGCCATTGTGATATGATATATATACCCTAGTTATATCTGATTGCGCTTATCATTGTCTGCGGGGTGTTATTATAGCATCTAACACTCTGTGGATGGTGGTTGGGCTTTCCACATCAGACTGAGACACCGTCGATCCGTTTACGTTCGAGCAAAAGATAGAGAATATCAAAACTTATGACGATTATTATATACGTTTATAGAACGTTGAGTTTTTTGTGTTGTTGGAAGGATGATGCTGGCGAATATATTTGTTACGAGTACAATTTATCCATGTCGCTCCTGATGGCTCTGATTAGGGGCGATTTTTTAAGGGGGCCGTCACTTCCCGGTGAAACTAGGAAGTGGAATTGACTGATTTCTATGTGTTTGCTTTAGTACTTAATTTCGCAGATGTGCCTATGTTTATTATGGCGCCAATTCGATAAACTCTAATCTTGCCCATAAATTGTGTACCTTGTGCATTAAGTATTGAATGAAATTCGCTGTATATTTGCTGATTCTTAGACAAAAATATTAATAAAAGCAAAATACATATAGGTACAACAAATACAATTTTTGATAAGGTGATTTTATCGAGGTGAAAATGTAAACGCAATTTATAATGCAAACAGAAAATTATAGAAATATTGGGGGAGATAGTTGTATTTACATATTCACCTAGTGGTGCATTATTAAAAAATTAAAAAAAAAAACTTGATCCGTTTAGATTTAATAGCGCTATTGTGTTCTAAAATTAGCTTGAAAATGAACAAGTTTTTTGATAAATATCGGATTATCTTACCTCGTGAGCGAGTTTGGCAGCATTTTCTTCCAAAGAAATATCGATTTTTGAAGATCTTTGTTGGTGGATATGCAACTTGACTGTTGCAATCCACTAACATCATGTTATTTAGCCAATTTGGACTTGAGCGAATGTTTCAAAAAAAAATTTCCACCTTACAATTGAACATTCTTTAATTTTTATCATAATAACACTTTGTAGCAAGATTTTTTGAATTGATCACTTTTAATGCACTACGGATCCTGCAATAATCGTATACCGAAAAAGCAACCAATTTTGTCAGTACTTTGTTATATATACAAGATAATAAGATATCGCTGATAGCAGCAAAGATATGAAATTCGGTTCATGATAACACTTCGTTAAAATTAAACATTTTGAGCGGTTTTTCGGATTCAGCAACTTAGAAACCCACAATTTACAAACTATTACTATATCCATTTTATTTTGATCTGGTGAGGAATTAATCAAAGATTTTTATCGCGAATTTAATCAACTAAATAGGTTTTCCCAAAAAAAAATATTTATATTCCCAGATGTTAATCAGGAAATATATTAAACGAACGAACATCTATTTACATAAATTAATTAATTAGATATATTAGTAAATCATTTAAAGTATTCAACATGAAAAAAAATCTTAATTACAATATTATCTGAATTTGCAGTATTTATTAACCTTGACATAATCTGATCGTAAATTTTTCCCTATTTAGATGTGTATCACAAGGACCATTACTTTTTCGATAAGTTTCAAACGATCTTAGTTTTTTTTCATTTTATTTCTAAAAACATATTTTAGACGTGATCTGATCTCGTTATATAAAACAAACATACCAAACATTTTCGCTCTTATCATGCAAGGATTTTTTAACTGACTAAGAGAAGCTGCTCTTTATATTCTACAATCTTTAAAAATTATCAGTTATGCCTAGTATAAACAACAGTGATATAATTATTCATTAAAGTGACGCCTGGTATTCATTTAAAGACAAGAGTAGTCCTTGAAAAATGCTTGCCTATCAAATAACGATCAGAACTTTTATATAAATAGACCAGTGTCCGATGGTAATCTCCAATGTGGACATAATATTATGTGATTTCTCGATGTGTCATTATACATTAAAATATTTATTATCGTAAACAAACGATCGAAGGTCTGAAACAAACCTGAAACTTTGTATATTGTACATTGATCGAGTTGACATTATTTTTTTCATGATCCTTCAAACTTTTTGTTCAGACTGTAAAGTGAAAGTTTTACATCTTATTTCTGCGCACAGTTTGAATAATAAGAAAATTGTTGTTTAATGAAGCTCGAAAATAAAACAACAACATTATGAAACAGAGAGAACTTATCGTTCATATAAACATTATACAATAATAATTGATTTATTGTATATGAGTTTGTAAACGATTTAAATGAAGTACAATTCAATGTTGGATAATAATCTATTTAACTGATCGGAAACCATGTTTACGGGGCATTTTGCAGACAAAACAAAAATCACAAAAGGAAAAGGTTACGATTTTCGTAATAATATTGCTATTTTGATGACTTTTGTTTTTAATCATATATACGACTGTAAATATTTTCCAAATGTGATCAGAATCGTTTTCTTCGCTTTTTAAAAATAAGATGTTTATCCGTAATTGTTTCAATTATCTTTTATCAGTCAACGAAACTAATTGGATGGCAACGGGCAAATGTATACTGTAAAACGGCCAATTACTAGTTTCTCGGGTTAAATAATAAGCGATTTTGTATTAAAGTAATACTAATAAATCACTTGATTATACGTTCTTGCTTCGTATATATCAAGATATCAAATTACAGTATAAAAATAAAAAGTATTCAACCGATAACCCATCTTATACAAGAGGTTCAATTGAAGATGATAACAAGTACTATATACATATAATAAATACATATGTACCAAGAAAAATGATATTTCGCATCTTTTTGTCCAGAGAGCGCACAATTTACGACCTGTTCACTTCAAAGATAATATTTCATTTCTATGTAACGAAAGAGAAAAACAATAAACTTGTGTACATATCAAAAGGAGAGAACAAAAATGGAAATGTTCTCTCCATGCTCGTTAATTAATTTCGTATAAATCAACAGTTGGTGCATTTGTATGAATGTTTAATATATTTTTTGTCTCTTTATTATTTCGAACTGACCATGGGGCGATGATAAAAATCAATGATTTCGCGAGAGACTCACAGTACAGAGACACACACACACTGTGTGAAAACGACTAAAAAGAAAAACATTTCAAGTTTGTATTTCAATTTCGAAACATTTACCAGATAGCATCTGTTTATTTGTAAAGATACACAAGTAGTATTATTATAAAATGAAAATAAAAAATTACAGTACACTCTGTATATATACGAAATGTTAGATAAAAACGCTTTTAAATAAAACAGAACACTTGCAATTTAATTTATGCTTGGATTATAATAAAATATAATTCTCATATTAATATAGGATGCGATTTTTAATTAACACAAATGCAAAGAGAGAGGGATGTGGAATGGAACATTTTGCCGGATGATGGAAATATGTGATATTTTCTTCGTGTTTCCTTTCCAACCCACACTGATGTTGTCGAATACCCTCTAATACAATTTTTCTCTGCATGCAATATGAATTGCAAAAAGCTTTTTTCGGCTCTGTTGTATGTTATATCTATCAAAGCGCGCGGTCGTCAGTCGATCCCAAGGTTGTTGTTATCAAAAGGGACACGCAGTCCTATCAGCTTATCAACGACCAACCCTATAAACACCCCTTACATACACCACATATGAGCTCACATTCATGGGAATATACTGATTACGCGTTGATACGAATAATGTTACACAAGGACTCTCTTATTCACCAGGAAATACCATTCGATTCAGTCGATTTTTCCTAAAAAATAATTAAAATTAGCGAATGCGTGCACATCATCTAAGCACTGTGTGATAAACGACCTCATACTCGAATGGAATTGGTTTTAGATGGAAGATCCGATTAGAATTCGAGTATCCTTTCAACTACACAATAAAATATGTATTAGCCATGTTATATATAGAGAACCGTTTTCTACACTTGCACTATTCCATAGATTAAACATATAAATACAATAATTGCAATATTGTATGAAAGTATTGGTTTCTTTAGGCGCTTAAAGAGTGAATGTGGGCGTTTTAGCGTCGTGAGTCTGCAAAAGATATCTATTAAACAATAGTCGGGGTAATTTATCACCGGTAATCAGATTACCGGCATATCGGTCTTGTTGGTACTAGTGTAGAGACCTTACAGATCGTGCAATACTGATTCAACGAGGTCAAAACAATGAAAAACTGACCGTTTCATATAACATGGTATACTATTATATTGTGTTATGGAGATTGGAAAAATGTTGCGTTTTATATACAAACACAAAAAACTGACAAGAAACTATATGCGACGACAACACACAGAACCGATATAATAATGATTTAAATGAAAAGCGCACCCACACAACAATGGTCTAGAGAGTTGGCGAGAGGGATGGTTAAAATATTTCTACATCAAAATAATATATATGAATATAATATAAATCGACTTTTAGGTATAATGTTATCAGATTTGTTCATCTGTTCCCATTGCACATGGAAAATCAACATAGCAAAAACCCTATACAACAACGCACACATTAAACACCTTTTGTTCTACCTTCCCCCAAAGATAATGTCCCTCTTAACGACACATTCAGACAATACAGCATCATTGCTTTCAATTATTTTATTAATTTAATATCGTGCTTATCTTCAGCCAGTGTTCTATCTTCGATATACTAGTTGGATGGTGTGTTTAGGGAGTATACGAAATTGGACCACAGACGAGTTGGTCCTTTGACGTTTCAAGTGTGAACTGAATGGTATACACTTCACCATCGTTTCTGCCTGAAAATATAACACCAAACATGTTCAAGAGCATTCAAGAGTAAACTAGTTCCTCAGTGGAATTAATTGCATCAAAAGGTACAAGAAACCACACCTTATTTGCAGTAAACCTAGCATTAAGTTTGTCAAACAACTTAATCCCTCCAGACACGCCATCATACTCCGTTGCCTTTCCATTTACCTTTTTTCTTCGTTCACTCGTTGGATAGGAAAACACTTGGAACTTGCCACCGAATTTGTGGTGATCTGTCAGTGGGAAAAATGCACGTCTATTTTTAGAGTATATTCTTGAATATTGGCAGCCAATCGACTGATAAGGTATTCATGCAGATGAGTTAGTGACAAACATGCCTGCGGAAATGTCAATTTTCACAATGATGAACGATATCTCGGAATTTAACAGTTTCCACATATATAGCTAACATATATATGTATATATTTGTAGCCCGACCAGAGTGAGATCTGCATATTGGAAAGCTGTTAAAAAATTTCATGTCTCATTTGGAAGGAAAACAATATCCTCTAGTTAGGAGTGGAAAAAAAACTGTCATTGACTCCGGATGTACGGTTTATCTCTTATATCATCTTCATTGTGTGTTATTGCGTGTGTCGTATGCAAGCACGTGTGCAGTTTTACGGGTGGCCCTCTTCAACCAATCTTCACATTGTCTAGATGGGCCCCTTGACTATTTCATGCACGTCCCTCCTGGAAACACATCCATCTGACACCGGATGCACCGTCAAATTTCGCAACAAGATAATACACAAATTATACTTTGCGGGAATTGCGTTCTTTTTTATTGGCAATGGTACATTTCACAATTGAAATGACATTTTTTTTATCACCGAAATAATCTCTCTCACCTTTGACCCCAAGTCGATTAATAAAAGATTTTTACCAATTACGAAATAAAGAAAGTTTATAACTGGTTAACAAAGTCGTTTTAATAATTTCCTTGTGATGTCGTGCTTTTATTTGATTAAGAAATTCATTCCTTCTAATATAGAAGAAAAGTGCTTACAATAATTTATTGAATCGATTTCATTTCACAAATTAAAGGCGTCCAATTAATTTTTATTTCACCACACAAATAAAATCACAACTAATCCAATAAAATTAACACGGCCATAAAACAGTTTTGTTAATTCATTTACGAATACCGAAATCGGTAAAGTAATAAAATTAGTCCAGTTTTGGGTGTGGCCCACCAAAAAGTACCACCGTGTATCGGATGGATTTATTTGAATTTGGACGGGAAGAAAGACACAAATCAAACTAGAATGTATTTATTGTGCATTAAGAGAGTCATTTTCAATTAGTTTTTGGACGTTTAAAAAAGTGGCTCGAAGGCAAGAGGGCAAATAGTGGCACAGTGGGTACGATATGAATCGATACTGTATATAAAAAAGGCGAAATAATTCAAGTCGAAACAAAAAGAGGTGAAATTAAAACGAAGAGAAACGTCTAGGCATCGAAATACAAGCCACCTACATTGATAGATAACATCTCGCACCCAAAAGAGAACTGGTTTACCAAATTATGAACCCGTAAACATTAAAATAAACAAGGCCGGTTCGTGGTCCCTCTTCTCTTTCGCTGACGATGATGATGGGAATGATTTTTAACGATAGATAAGTGTTTTACCCAAAAAAATACACGATTATAACTTATAACAGGCATGTATGTATATGTATATACACTGGAAAATAATGTGTGTGTGCGACGATAACAAGGTTAATTTGACCACTAAGTAGAAAAAAATCCATGAGTGACGGTCAAGATAACGAATAAGTGATTGTTATCTTTAGCAGACTAGGTTTCCATTAACACTTTATCGTTTCTGTGTGTCCCACCAAAAAATTCAATATCTATGCAATGACCTTAACTAACTGCTTTGGGTTCTTCTTTGTTTCATTTAATTACTTTATGATTAGACTTCCAAGTATGATAAAGTAAGCACTTGGAAAATAAAATATTTTATCAAAATTTATCAATGACTCTGCGTTTCATTCCACAGACAAATAATCGAAATTACAAATTTTAACATGTTTATACAATTTCGTCAATTAACACTTATCACAAAAAGAAATTGCCTAAAATTCCGCCAAACCCTGCCCTGTCATTCCTGAAGCTTTTCCACCCAGTCCACCGCTCACTATCAGCCATCACCCTAGCGATTCCTAAGGTGGGTTAAAGATCACTATTCCTGTATACGCTCATTTCATTTTGTTCGACACTTTTTGTTGGTGTGTGTGTGAAGTCGTCCACGTGTGATCCGTTTGAGTGACATATCGCACGAAGCCAGCCATCGCACCATTTATGTGCCTGGAGGCCCCAATATATGAGAGGGTACAGTTGACGGGTCCGTCGACGACACTTCGCCTCCGTGTGTTGCGCACGCGGTACCAAAACTCGACTCCTCTCTTATCAGTGGGACGCAAGGCGACCGCGGATGGCACCCAGCTATCAGAGTTTGGCAGCCGGTCGCACCGACCAACCGTTCGTGTGGAAAAATGATAGTGACATGAAGAGAAAAGTCTCTAAACTATAACAAGCCATCTATATATAAACACAGAACACACACCCATACACACACCTCTCTCTGTTACTGGAAACATTTATAAAATCGCTCTTGTTTGTGCATTTAATTCAAACATGAGGCCGAGGAGAGAAGAAAAAAGCCCTTTTACAAAAGTATCAAGAAACATGTTACATCAGCATCAGACAATACACTTGAACCACGTTTCGTGATTGTACAAAGATATCGCACCATTCTCTTTACGTATAGATGCAGAATGCACGAACACAGAGGAAAAGATTGTACGTCCGCGATAAAAATCGATGGAATAAGAGATAAGTAAGCGGCGCGATTTGAAGATATCACCAAAATAGGATGAGATTCTATCGAAAATGATGACGACACACACAAGGTCTCTTTAGCATTTAGGGGAGAGAGAGGAACATTTTCATATACCAATAGCGTACCGGAGTACTAAAATTCGTCTCTAATCTTGATGCACCGACATTGAACCAGAGATGATGTGTTTTGGTCCAGATATGTCGGAGAGATCGGTCTCTCATCGGTGCAGATGTTCTCAGAGTGCACCACTTTTCCTCTAACCTTGAGAACCGAACACCACACAATTTAATTAAACACCATTCCGCACTTTACAATTAAAAATACAATCTCTCTGTGTGCTGGCCTGGCAGCCTCTTATCAGTAAATCGCAGCAAGAGAGAGGAAAAAAAACGAAAAAAAGAAATATATTTCTCCTTTTGTTAATTAAAATATTACAGTCGAATGCATTGTATTTGAAGATTTGAGGTGGGAAGTTAAGGGGTGAGTTAGGTAGACGTGGTGGTGATGTTATTGTTGCGAAAAGAGCGCACCACAACGGCCGATTAGTGTGTCTAAGTGAGAGGGACGAGGTAAAGAGAGTCTTTGTAGATTGAAAGCGTCTAGCACGATAAGCGGTCCCCCAGCGTTCAAGCAGAGTTTGTTTATCAGTTTGCTGGGCTGATTGATGAGCAATGATAACACTCGGCCCGGCCCTTATCACCAGCATGCATCGCTTTCCAACACCCCCTGTTTCAGTACGTCCCGCACCCCACCGACCCAATGTGTACGGCAAACGTAACGTCTTATCACACAACAAAATCAGGCTATTTGGCCTCTCTGGTCGAGATTTTATCGCATTAACTAGCTTGGCCAGCCCAGTTCTAGATCATATCGGGGGCGAAGTGGAATTTTTTTCCATTACTCTTCCACAATTTCATATGGATGTGTGTATAAAATAGGTGGCGCATTTTTGTGCACATTTCAATATATATAGAAAGTGCACCTACATGGCTCTATATATGAGCACTAATTTAATTACCTCTATCTGCATAGAACAGAGAAATGTGGCGCTTTATCTTTTTAGTCCAACGGTTCAACGTTTAGTTTGTATTTTGGTTTGGGGAATCAGTATTCCACGATGTACATTTTAAAGGATTCTCTACCGGATGTTGGAGCCTTCAGGGGGTGAGACGGGATTTACGAAAGGACACCAACCAGCCCCTCTTTTAGCACTCATGGATGCTAACCCACGCGTACACCTCCTAACGCGACCAAATGATGTGTAAGAAGCCTGACTAGAATTTTAATCATATAACACTCTCGACTACTACATATTGACCAAAATATCTTGTTCTAAACTTATAATACAAACTTTCAACTAGATTTTATACTACCTGACGAGAATAATGTGTTGGGAAGTCGTTCAAGAGGCAATTTGATTATCAGTGATCCCATTTAGACGACTATTTGTTTTTCTTATTCACCCATTTGGTAAGGAGAGTTAAATAAACGCACATGAACACATCGCACTCTTCCACTTTTCAATATACACTGTGAGGTCGTGTAAAAGGGGGCTAGTTAACTATAAACAGGGGTGTGTGTGTGTGTGGTGGTGGAGGCATGATTTTGATAGTAGTGTATATGTTGCACGAGATGAGTTAGAATTTAGGTTCGGGGGTGTGAGGCGCACCTGTTGCATCGAAAGTTACGGCACAACGTCACAAAGTGAATTGGTCAATACATTTCTGGAAGGAGAATTTTTTTTCGAAAACAATCGCCTCTTTGGATAATGACCTTTATAAAGGATTGGAGATTAGTGAATGTACATAATTGAAAAACGCATGAAATGGAATAATTCCGATCACGGATCCGTGATGAAATGAAAAATATTGATATATTGTAATCGTGGATGTTAATAATTATCATTATATGAATAAACATTTTTCAAGTGGATTCATCATGATAAAAGTTAATCATTTTTGTGTAATTAATCTCAGTTCATCATGTTGTTATGATACTAAAGTCGAATTCTTCAACTTTGTTCGAAGAATCCGGCGATGTGCGAGTGAAATAGAAATGTAGGATATTAAAAAGTACACAGACGGTTATCACTTTTTTTAAAAAATAATAGTTTTGTAGATTATTCCATGTTATGGTATGGTGTCTTATCTGCGTTTGTACAAAAGCATTGTTATTTCTTTAAACCACAATTATATTATATTTATAATTAAAACAGATAAAAAGTGATTTCGACGAAAGATAAAAACACTCCCGGTACTGGGAAATAAAATGATAATAATAACAGTAATTTGGATTAGATCATATCATAACAGAAATTCTACTTGATAGTAAAGTTTAATAATGTTTAAATATTTAGAAGAGAGAATGATGTTGGAATTTCCCTTAGCATCCAATCGTATTGCCTTTCACGAAATCGCGCAAATTACAAATTAAATATAATCAACATTTATTTATTTACATATATTACGCAGAATTGATTTAATTTCATTTCAAAAAATAAATGGAATTTTATTTGTAATTAGTTTTAATCTAGTAATGATCTATTGGCTGCCGCCACATCACTGTTTTATCATTTAACAGGTCAGGTCGACGTTCCGAGGACTGATTTAGATAAGGAAAATTAAAGATCAAATGATAAAACTATAATTTATTTCATTGCAATAATGTTACTCACTTTTGATTAAAATCTGCTATTCGATTATAATCTTTGCATCCATTGTACTTTTTTATCGTCACGCCTGAAAAGCCCACAAAATATTCCGCTTCTACATAAATTTCGAATCTCTCTCCTCCTCTTTTCCCGTCTAATTAAATAAAAATTTCATGTTTTACAACGCTCATTGTCAATACTCGTACAATAATCGGACGAGGCGCGATGCTGGAAAAATGCGCTCCACATTTTCCCCATAATGCCAGTTAGTGTATGAATTGAAATGAAGGAAGGAAAAATCACATGTCCAATGAAGTGTAAGGTGGCCCCCTTATCTTTCTGCCACAGCAAACAATTGTGGACTTTGCACAAGTTCTGCTTCTCTAACTAGGAATTAATCTAGATTCTTGATGAAATGCGGCAGCATCCTTACGGCTTGGTGCACTTGAAGAGACCAAAAGTCCTTCTATATCGCTCGATGATGGCCGCTAAAGCGGCGCGCTTTCAAAACATTTTCAAAAGGATTTCGGGGGCGGTGTATTGACGCCAACTCATGTGAACATCACACACACACCGACAACATTATCACAAAACTATCTTATTACATTTCGATAATAATTCCTAAATGACGCAACTCTTTATGCAAAACTACACCGAAATCGCGCACCATCCACACATCCACTCGGGGTTTTGTTTCAAAAAAAGGCACACATCCTTTTTTTCTCCAAGGAAATGAGGTGCAAATATGAGATAATATAAAAGCGATTGATGTTTGAAGGAGAGAGAGACGTTTTTCCAGCCGCATTGCAGTACCATAACATTATTTTCTTCCATACACACATTTATTTGTTTATATAAATAGAAAATAGCGTCCAGACACGTGTGTATACGTTTAAACTGTACATATATATGCATGTATTCATAAATAGTGATCGAACGCCTTATCAGCCAGTCCAGCAAACATATTGGCATTATAATGTCCATCGAGTTTGTGTTTCAATGTAATCACTAATCTGATCATCATCATCATCATGTTGCCAGACTCTCGTTGTCGTTTACAATACAGCCGACCATCTATTTAACATTAGATCGAGAGTAATGGAAGTGCAACCGTAAACCCATGAATCATATCTGGAGTGTGTTTCTTCCATTAGATGCAAACTGTACAGGAAAAACGAAAAACACCATCGAAAATCCAAAATACCATCATTACATGGTGTAATAACTTGTTGCTTATTACTGATAATGGATAACATACCTACAACACATAATTATTGTTTTACGTTCAATGTCAATTGCAATTACAATGACTTACAACTTCGTGTACACAAAATGTACGTTTTACGCAATAAGAAACGTTTCTGAGAACGGTTTTATATTAGCCTAGAAAAGCGAACATTATCCTGTCCATCTTTGCGTCCAAGAATAAAGAGTCAGTCGGTACTCGTCTTTGATGTGCCAGTATAAAAAAGACTTTCTATTTCAATAAGTCAGTTAATGGGTTATAAAATCAAGTGGTTTACATAAGAGAAACAGCGACCTTTGGGAGCTCTTTTCTACACCAAGTCCCCCCCGGATGAATGGTTAAAAGGCGCCTTCCTTCACAAAAATATTAATTAACAGCATATACACACACATATACGAGTATATAGAAACACATTCAGTGGGAGAGCTCAAGGCGATTGGGGCCATATCAGCACAATAGCTTTGTTGTGTTCGGTGCTGATAACGAATCTGCACTTGATAAGGCCTGCTAGCGGTCGTGGTGTGATAACCATTTCAAAATGGAATATTCGTGCTATTTGTATGTTATACCTTATCGTTCGCTGATATCGTCGTCCGAATGACAAAATGTTTGGCCTTTATCGTGCTTATTTTTTAGGGATAAAAGTTTGCGAGCGCCGATAAAAAGTTACACTTTGAGTTCGAATATAAATTAAAAAAAGCGCGCCCAAATTGCTTTTTTTTCTATATATATACACATTTTATCCATCGGTGCCCCTTTTCGCCAAACGATTTTACTTTTTTCCATTCATTTGTTTAACATGCTATTTCAATTATAAATTATCTGAAATGTGTCGATAAAGATATGGTTAAAGGAACCTAAATTACAGCTTATATTACTTGGTCGTTTACGTCACAGGAGCGAGAGAGCCGTATAAATTTCTAGATAATTAAAATGCTGCGTCTTTTTTTATATACGTGTAGAGGATTCGTCACGAGCCATGCCAAAATAGCTATTTGCATGTTCTGGTCATCTATTCGCTAGCAAAACAGTTCCTGTTTATAGAGAAAATGGGCCGGCGTTTATTTAAATCTTTTGGCTATGTACAAGTTCTTTGATATGAAAATACAGGAACAATTTTCCCAATATCAGATGTGTGTAAATTAAATTTGTCGGGGTCACAAGATTGTAAATCAAAATTAACAACGGCCAAGAAACGCTGTTGGAGGAGAAAAAGAGCACTTATTTGAACGGCTGTTGTTCCTCCTTCCACCGTACAATCGAAATTCTGATCTAAAGTGTAGAAAATTAACGAGTAGGTACACCAGGTGAGCTGTCAGCAGTTAGATGACACCTCCAGTTAACCATATGTTAACCAGAATATCTAAAATTCCTGATTCCAGAAAGATTAGGACATATATAATAAAAAACGATCAGTCGTTGGAAAAACTTGATGTAAGAATGTGTTTACCGAAGAAATTGGTAACAATAACAACATAAATACATGGCCATGTTATGTTATGGTTTATTGGTGTTTATAGTCTTTATTTGGTAAGTCCAGCTGTATTATAACCTCCCTATACACCAAATGGTATGAAATTCCCTTTTGGTGTAAGAATTTTATCAATTGTTATCAACTTTATAGGCTACGCTCCGCCAAGAAATATCCATACAATGTCACGCTTATTGCCGCACACACCATGAATAATCTTTTTATTATTTTTCAATTTATTTGTTTGGGAATAGAGAAAGTTTGCACAGGTACTCCTATAAAATACCAAAATTATACACCTACAAAGCAAGGATAAAAAGCGATAAAGATTTCAAAAAAAATTATACATTCTTTCATAATACATTCACAGTCCAAGATAGCAATCTCTAATCACTTTTCAGGTAAATCATGGAAATTAGCCCCCTTTACATAAACATTAAATTATTAACTATATTTATATCTAAATCATACGGTATGAAGAAAAGTGCATTTTCCTCAAACACCAATTACCATCATTAAAACGGCTATATTATGAAATTGTTTTGATACGCATCACATTATTTCCCACAAAGCATTTGCATATAAGCATCATTACATCCAATGTTACAATTAAGTGTGATTTTCGAATAAACAGCACGATTTCAGAGCGTAATAATTATTTTCTGTTTTGTTTCTGACGTGCTAAAACTCTTGTCTAATGCATATATGGCAGGTTTTCATGTCGTAATTGCAAATGGGTGAAAATAGAAAAGCAGAGACGAACGGAGAGTGTATCTAGGCTCACATATAGTCGAGTGTATAATATCTAGTTCGTTTGTGATGGTACCAGCATCTGATAGTTTAAAGTGTTATCATTTGCTATCTCTCGACAGTTTGGCATTTTCACGGGTATAACAGATTGCACTTGCGAGATATAGTCGATAAAGGAAAAGTAAGGGTCCAGTTAGATTAAGTGGTAGGGAATAGGCCTGGAATGGGCCCCCGATGTCCATTCACAACTCCACACAATTGTCTACATTAAGCACGGTTATAAGAAATGTGTATATACTTGGATCTTGTATCTTTTTAATAACACAATGAGTCGTTGTTTATTTTTATCGATAAATGTATTCACCAACATTTTCATATCAAACCTTCTATACCCCTTTTAACGGTATTGTAATTTGAATGCATTTTGATTTTACTGTGCACTTGAATCTTCCTAATTGAAAATGATTAAAATAACTCACAATTTACCTCCCATGAAGTAACGATAGCGATCTTATAGTACTGTAAAATAATGGTACAGGTATTTAGATATAATTATTATGAAAACTGAATCTTCAGTTATTAAACTGAAAGAGATTAAATTTTGTTATGAGGTTCAATGCACGCAATGTTAACAGTAAAATTGCATATAAAACTTTGCATTTTCTCCTTAAATATATGTATAATTATAAAATGTATAATGCGGGTGTTCCAAGAGTGTCACTGTTAGTTATATGAAAAAGAATAAATTTAAATGTATTTTATGATAACGTGTCTGTTCTTTATCGCTTCACCTTCTGTGTTTTTAAATTATACACTTTAGATGGTATGGTATACAATGTCTTATTAGGGAGCGATTATATTATTCATTCCCTCATACCGACCTTGGACTTATGAATGATAAAAAGATCTCACTATTAAGTATATTGTTATAAAAGTACTCTTAAGAAATTTGCATTTATAAAATATGCTATAACGATTCGATATTTATCTGATGTTTGATTAACCGATTGTTTTATATTCACTTTTATATACAATTATTTTTTCCAACATTTTGCCCTTTTATCTATTTAATTTATCGTGAGCTGGACTGCTGGAGGTGTTAAATTAACGGAAACAGCAAAAAAAGCACCATATAAAAGGCGCAAACTTACCTTTACGGATCTCCGTCTCGTTCCGGAAATCCAATGGTAACTTTTCGAGGGCCTCACCTACAACAAATCCAAGAAACAACTTGATTAACGAAAAATATTAATTAATTTAATCGGTGCCTATTGAAAATACACAATAAGTGATATTATAAGCACATAGAATGGGAGATTTATTTGTGTGATATGCGCGATGGGTGTTTGTTGTATTATAACATTGATAGGTAATTGGTAAGAGGTGATCGTGATTGAATCACAGCGGTTGTCTTTTTGTTTGGATGGATTTTAAATTGAATTTCTGTCGGCACTGTGCCTGCTGTGCCACGGTATACTCTTGTTCTGATACCTTTTAAGTGTCCTTATCAGTACATCGACTCTGTTCTACACTATATACACCAGTCACATCACATCATGACTGGCACAACACCCATCCTCTCTTCTCTCACTGCTGCCACACACAAATTACTACAAAGGACCAACAATCACAACATTGAGTCTCTCGAGGAAAAAGCGACCCCGTTCCACATCTAATTGCATCATACACTTTTCCGACTTGTATTTCTATTCAAATCCCATAAATGTGTGAAAAAATGCATTGGGACCAGTTCTCACACTTATTAGAGCGCCAATTTCCACATCGTCTCTCGATTCGATATTGTTGAAGTAATTAGTGTAACAACGTCTTGGCAAACACTCTAATTAACTATCCCTTAATCGCCGGGCTCGATTTGAATACTATATTTACGTCTCCATACACATTATGCAATTTGTAATGCAAAATTGTGATCCAAAGGATGTGCAGATTTATCATTCATGCATTATTCAACGAACAAAGTCAATAAAATATATATAGGAATTAAATATGTGTATTGAATGGTATGTAAAATCAAACGATTGTGATTGCATTTAATTTTATTTCCACAGTGGATATTATTGTATATATACATATATATACAAAGTGTTGTGAAAGTTTTTGTCACGCCTTTAACACCTATTTTGTACTGTGAGTCGCGTATAAGGCGCGATGCATAAACACACCTACTCAATATGCAACATTAATTACATGTACAGAATGTAATCAATTACTAATTAGGTAAGTAAGTTGGATGGAGCGTTGTTATTACCGTGTTAATTCCATTTTTAAATGGCTTTAAAGTTAATCTCAGAACGGAAAATGTAACAAAGCATCGCACACAGGCAACAGCAAACCACGTCACTTATAAGAAGTGTAATTATTTTCAGGATTTTTTTCCATTTTTCAGCCAACATACCTGCAAGCCACGATATATTTTACACTTATCACAATGATATAAAGTAGTGTAATTTTTACATAAAATTTTCCGCTACAGTTTTCCATTAATCTGTGGCTTTATCTTAATGATTCTTAGTTTAAAACTTAGCGAACTTTTTAAAAACTCCCTCGATCCTATCTCCACCGGCAGCCACTCTTATCTTCCTTTTGCGATTTCTATATTGTACTCTTTATTCTCTTCTCATCTCTTAACTCTCTACTCTTCTCTATGTGTGTGCAATTATATATTGTGTCGAGTTATTTTCGTTAGATTTACGAGCATTTCGAAAAAATCTCTCTAAATACTGATTACAATGGACCTATAAATGCAAAGTAGACGTGATCATAACGCATTCCGAACACGGCCACGCTAAAATTCATTTCCTGTCAAGCGGCGTGTCTTCAGCAAACGGCTACACTACTCTATGTTACCAGCTCTTGATCAGGAAACGTATCCGCACTCGAAATGGAAAACAAAGCCAGTATGCGACTTATCTCGGTATAGAGTCGCACACAAAATAACTACAGATGCATGGAGACACTATGTATAATATGGTATACATTTTAATGCAAAATAATAAATGTTATCTATATACAATTCATATACATATACACGTATATTATAGAATTTTGTTTGAACACTACACACACATATCTACACAAGCCTTTTCATTTTTCCAACATACACACATCATATCGTTGTCGGTATATGTGAGTGCTGTGCGAGATTGTTGTAATTATTTTTGCCAAAACTTACACTCTCTCACGCGAATTACAATGTGAAATAATGATGACACCTGTTCTAACATGTTAATTTTGTTCTTTTCACAGACTAATTTATCTCCCATTAAAAAAAAGAACAAATCCAAGACGACATCAATGTGCGCTTTATAATAGAATGTAGAAAATTAATCGGAAGAGCTGATAATTTTCGGTTTATTAACACCTCCCCGCAGTCCATATTTCGTCGCTTTATCGTGCCCGTTTTGCTTGGATTGGCTGATGTATTTACACCCTCCAGATTTATTAAAATAAATTGAAAGCACGACTATATTCTATGTAGATAAGTGGAACTGATCGCGGCCAGCGTCTCATTTCCTGCCTAGGACCGAGGATGCAACAGCCAAAAGCTCTCTCTGGAGCTTTCTATATAATAATACACCGAACTCGGCATCAGCAATGTGGTGTGTGTTTCACACCGTGTTTACACATATTTCAGATATCTGGATCCCATGGAGCGCACATTCTCTGGATGGCATTAGTCAACTATATATTAGTCGTAAATCAAGGGCGGAAAACACACCACCCCCGCCATATAGTGGCAGTATGCGCACTTTTCCTCCGATGTTTACAGCGCCTGTTTCCCAACAGATATCGGACCGTGAGACGCTTATACAAATTGACCCATAACGTGCACTAAACGAGATTTTATTTTATGGGGCCCAGTTATATAGTCCTAAGTTATGGGCCACTCAAAAGTCACACAAACACTTTTTTAATGAATATTCATTTAAACTTGGGAAAAAAGAGAGAGGAAAATTGGTGCATCAGTTGTATTTGAATATAAATCAGAGACAATCGTGACCACTTTATCTAGCCTACACCTGTGATGCACGTTTTCTTAAATCCTACAACACTCCCAAACAACGATCGATGCCTTTAACCAATGTTGTAATTGTTATTGAGAGTGAATTTTGTCGCCAAGAGAGCATCAATGTGCGCCTCATGGAATTGGATTCGTGTTAGTTGATTTGTAACGATGAAAAATGCAGGGATGACAGGCAAAAGGGAAATGTCATGAAATTCATAGTGTATTTTGTATGAAAAGGATCTACATTAATCTTGTGTCGACGCCAAATACACACGAAAAGTATCTCTCTGCATTCTAACAGCAAAAAGGGGCGTCCTATACATATAGTCACTCTTCTCTAGTCGAGCGGACTGTATATTGAGTATTACTAGATGATTGAGTGACTTTTGAAATAGTCATGAAACGACCATCATGTCAAACACACAGGACTGCACCAGCTCACTCAAGATTTATTAGTTTTAACTAATTTTGACGTTTTAATAGGTAAGTTGAAGGAGCGAAGCGTTTTCTTGGCACTCTCTTCACATTTAATTAGATTTTCTATATGATTAAGTGAAATGTACCGTAGAAATTAATTACAAATTGAAATGGCAGTCATAATTAAATGTAAATACACATAATTTTTCCTCGACTTGCGTTTATTATGAATAAGAGGTGTGTGTGGATGTGAGTGATGTTTGCTGGCCACAAAAAGCCGTTCCCAAGTGAATAACCTGTGCATATTATACAGTTTATCGCATATAACGTATAGAAGAGAGATTGTGATTATGGAATGAGTTTTACCTATTTACTTATCAAAATGAATAATTTATACCATTAAATGGGTATAAGATTAAATTCCAAACTGTCCTTGCTATAGCTATCAAATCATATCTTCAGACCGGTCGGCCATGTTTCTCATTTTAAATACTAAGTATACTTTATATATATACCTTAAGACTTAAAAGCGGCTACAGAACACCATCAGCAAACGTAGGTATACAGTGACATTGGCAGTCTCACATTTTAAATTTTGTGTATAAAAATAAAGGAGGAAAATTTAAAAGTATAGATATTTATTTAGATTGTGATACGCTTATGGGGAGCTTATCGTATATCGCTTATCAAATTTATGTTAATATGTATGTATAGTCAGCACGCAACTTTTCATTTTTTTACACCTAGTTTATATTTATGTATTGTATTATTTTAAATAAAAACCTCGAGCTGGTAGTGGGTACTTTGCCTTTTCATATTTCTATAAATTTTACATGTCTTATTAGATATGCAAAAAAGTAAGTATACAACACACAAAAATATACACTTATCGTGCTTTGGTTGAAAATTTTTTAATTGCAAATAAAAAGATTTCGATCGACTGAAGTAAAGTGAATTTGAAATTAATTTTATGGTTGGAATGTAATCAGTTCGAGGCTCTCTATCCATATATTCCTATACGCGCAGATAGCGCACTAATTATGCAAGTAATGTGCATTTATTCTTTTATCAAATGTCGCAGTCTGCCAAGTGCGCTTTTTTGCGCGTCTAGTGTGACAAGACATCAAAAAACCAGTAGCCAAACGACTGGCAAATAATCTTGTACCGGGACGATTCGTACATGATGTGTGATCAAGCAATTGTAAAATTATAAATGATGTTCACATTCTCATTGGCGATAATTTCCTGTCGGTATGGTGTGGGCCCCTCGAATAGCATGTTGATTTTGTTAAAATCTTGTCATCGTTTCCATCATTAATCAGTGAGTGGAGAGACAGCGGGATATTACATCTCTCTTGGTAGATGCCGGCAGTTTCCGCAGACAGATCGTAAACGAAATGGGAACGAATCTGCATATTTATACAAAATCATAAAGAACAGATATGAGGATTTTGCTCAATGGACAGTATATGGATGCGTTTATTACATGTTCTAAACTTGTATCTCTTCTGAACTTGTACACATGAAATATAAATTATGTTCCGTTCGATTTGAATATTAGTATTAGATCCAGGAATTGTGTATAGAAGGGAAATTGAAATACTTTGGATCCATTTTTAGCATGATTAATATGTTTCATATTCATTTCTTCACCAGGAAAGGATAGGTAATTAAAAAAAAGTGCTAGTTTCTCCCCAAGTATCAGATTGTTGAACAATGGCTAATAATGACACAGCCTGGTGCATTTCACTCGCACACAAGATAACAATCTAGTATTTACCTTGAAGAATGGTCCGCTTTTAGAAAACAAATTGCAAAAATTGTTAAAATCCAACTGTTATAAGATTGTAATACGTCAAAGGAGTGAATAGAGTAAGGGAGACCCAACCAGCCAGTTCGCCACTTGATACTTAAAGCACACAAAATATTTATCTGTATCTATAAAGGAAGTTCTAATCACTTGAAAATTTATCAAATGCTGAACTTTCGAGTATCCGGTATTGTTCGAAAACAAGATATCTGATATCTTTGGCGAAATATTGTACAAACTAAATGCATATAACAATTTCGAGAAAACAATCTTCTTGTGTGCTGTGCTCGTGTGGCATTTAATAAATATGTAAAGGAAATCAAATTGAAGATTAGGTGGTACTTAACATCCACGTTGTAGAAAACACAAAATGTTGTCGGACAATAAAATGGTACTAATAAATTTCCATTGCGATACCGATCTGATAATTAAAGTGGAAAATATATAGTAGTAGGAAAAAGCAATTTAAAATGTTTAAACTATTAGCCATTTGTAGTTTACGAATGGTAACATGACCACCAAATAAAAATCCATACCCATATATTCACTTACAAATACTTTTCCAGCAATATTATAACCAGTCCATTACTAAATTAGACATAGCACCGGTTCAGAATCTCTCGCCATAAATCAGAAAGTTAACAAGACGCACGTTCAATCTGTGGACTTCATGAAGTGAGGACTCCGCCTGTTGTGCACGAATTCAACATCGACCGCCTCCCTTTTTGCATCCATATGAGATGATAGTAATACACACTCGACGAGATCTCACCAACCGATACAGCATCCGTTAACCGGTGGAACAATAAAAATGTTTGTTTAGTAATTACTACATATAATATTCCGCAAAACTGCATCAACCTCCACCGAAATCTCTCCCTTCTTCCAGCTTCTTTGTCTCCCTGAATCGAAAACACAAAAACAAAATGTAAATTGATCGAAATGATATCGATCAGACAATGGAGCAATAAAAAAAATTCTAGGCGTGGATTTAAACGCCCACGTTCAGAACAAAAAATCTCACGTACTCTACAAATGAAAAAAAAATTATAAGACTCTGATGTGTTCTCTCTTCTCAATCACATTGTATTAATAAGCCAACCAAGAATCAGTCGATACAAATCTAAATTAATTGAAGTAGTAATGCTGCTGGTATATAACTGAAGATGATGGTTAATGATGATGACGTTCTAGTTTTCTTTGTATTATAGAATTTTACACGATGTGTTTTAAGTGCAATCATTAACCAGTTTATATCCTCTCAAATATAAATTGTTCCACTCGGTACAATCAAGATTAAAGCGATTTAAACTTTTGGATATATATCGTCGATAACCATGCTAACAAATTAGTTGAAACATACATGTACAGTTAGCAGAAGAATGCCGATGGATCGCCTTTAACATCCAATTGATATTGCATCTAGACAACATTCCCCGCATGTTTGGCGTCCTCTGGCCACCCTGACTAATGACCATTACAGGACCGACGTCCGTCCACACACACCGTTTAATGCACCACTAACCACCTGCTAACTAAACGTGATTCACGTCTAGTCCTGTCTGCAAGTATTTATCGCCAATCTGCACCCCCACACAACAAACACAGATTTACAATGCATTTTGTCAACAAGCCAAAGCCACCGATATTACCATTATTTTAGCGAACGAATCAATTTTCTTGCATATATCACCGAGACCTGCCATAAATTAGCACATACAATGTAATATGTTATCCTCCACTTTGATCTAAACTAATCTACAACATAGCGGTGAATAATAACACGTGGCACTAAACAAATGCATTCAACGTGTCCAGTTAACATAACAAACATTCCAGTAAATCCTTGGTGTGTCGTAGAGAAACGTCGTGATTACTTTATAAGTTTCGCTTCATATATCACCCGAACGCTCGTTACAAATTACTTGCGAGTGTCCAACCCCCTTTACTCTCCTCTCGTCACACAATACACTTGTATTTTTACTCTCCAACAACAAAACTGTCTTGTTCTTGGTGTTTTGTGGTGGGCGTTCAACCTTTAACTTGTCTCACTTGTTCCCTATTTGACATCGAACATATCTAAAGTGGGAAGGAGCGGTGAAAAGTTACCCTTTACATAAAACAGTCAATGATGCTCTCTCAAATCCCATGATGCGCACTTTAACAACATACAACTTGAAGATTGATCTTTGCTGGTGTTACGTTCGTGTGTGCTCTTGAAACGTTTTTCCTGTGTAAAACTTTATCGTTATTATGCATATTATATACAATTTTTTATCAATATAAATCTCACGTTCGATAGTTGGCGGTCGCCGCCTACAAACCTGAATAGAGAGAGAGAAGCACCAGTACACACTCACACAACTCAAAGATATCGAAGAATATATCATCATCGTATTTATATAATGTCCGCTGAGAGATCGGGGTGGTAGGAAGGGGGGTCAGGTTTCTGCAAAATGTAGATAGAATATGATACATCTTACATATAAGGAGGAGGTTACACACATAGAGCACCAAACCACCGCCGATTTATGGGTTAGAATCCAAGTGCTCAATAAGCTGGAACTAAATGGATATATGAAAGTTATCAACTTTTATGTCAAAAGTCTTATCAGTCTGCGCCCCACATTTCAACTAAGCATCTAACATTTTTCTTAAACTGACGATACTTAAAATTGTGTTACACAGTATAGAAAATCCATGTCGAATACATGGTTTGAAGGGTGGTCCCCATACGAAGACAACGAATCTGGTTGGAATTTGAATTAATGCACAGAGTGGTGAAAATCATTTCACACCTACACACCAAACCATGGTATTCTATTCTATGGTTGTGTGTGTGTGTGTGTATATTCAGAGCGAAAACGTGGGGTGGTGTTCTATCTTCTCTCATCCAGAGCCAGAGCCATCAACATCTGCCTAGCTTGATTAATGAGCGATCTCTCGGCTCTGCCTGGAATTAATTTCAGCAAACAAACGGCAATAGATAACCGAACCATAGAGACTTATCGCACATCCTTGGCTAGGAAAACGTGAGAATACGAAAATCTGATAAAAATATTGAATACAGACGCGCGGGGCTCGCCGCTCCACTCTTCTCTCCACTTTTCGTTCGATTCGCAGTGCTGTGTATATGGCTAGTGCCTTGGTATCCCCGGCCCCCCGGCTGTTTGCTCGAGATCACTGGCGATAATGTAAGGTGCGCCAGACACGTTGTATATAAGGGCCCCATTCGATAATATAACGCGCGCCAATATTGCACATTTTACCATTGCCATATCGGCCAAAATAATCGTGCACTGCAGTCTGTCCACACAATAGACAAAACGAGAGAAGAACGAGACGAAGACGACAAAGTCCAGTATCAATTGCACTGCAAATCGCATCAATTCTTATATAGAACGCACGATAGCAATAAATTCAATTGCACATTGGATGCGCTATAAGTTTTCCTTAGCGATTATAGTATACGTTTGTAGGTAGCCACAAAGTATGAAATAGTTAAAAGAAGTGAGCCGCATTCGAATGTCCCTTTTCAGGTCTGACATTTCATTAGGCGCTTACTAATCGCTTGTTGGTTAACTGCCAACAATTTCAATTCAAACATTTATTTTAATGCAATTATATATGCAGTATGCATTGAATTATTTTATCGTACAAAGAAATCTACTTAATTTGTAATTGTATGGTGCAAAAGACAACAACACCGTAAACACAAGTAAAGTTGTGAGCGGATTTTGGTCAAGCCATTTGCAAGACCAGGAAAAAGCGCTCTTTTTTTATTGCTTTTGAAATGGACAATTTCTCCTTATTTCTCTTCCTCGATAAATATTTGTAAAATCGTTGAAATTCAATGTACGTCTCTTGTATATCGTGTAATAGGCCTGTGTAAACACGCAGGTCTGGATACCTGCATCATGTCGTTACCACCAGGACAACTTGTTGCCTGTCACACCAAACATTTTGGGGCCCTCGTCGCGCCACACAACGTCCGAAACTCGGTGTTTCTCTCTTGAATAAATTAATAGACAATGTATACAAATTGTTGACAAAAAATTCACTATAAATCCTCCACAAATAGTAATCGATAAAAGCGTATATAATAACATTGATAGGCGAGTCTGATTTTCTTTGTAAATAGCAGGTTTCTTTGTCTGGCTAGTCTCCCTAACATTAAATCCATTTATGTATCAGGTATTATGTGTGTACAATGTATAAGTATATGTTATTTGTGCATTTTAGTTTATTGTTGCCTGTATTCGGCATAGGTAAACTCGAAAGAGGTGAATAATGTCCCATTTCTACCTACGTATGCATTTCATATCGCTGATATCTACTTTCCGTATATGATAACGAAAGCAAACGCATAACATTTATGCAAACATTTACAAATAATATATACACACAAAATGAATTGTATGCTGCACATGTCATTTAAATATTTATGTTGCATTTAGAGCCATTATTCTCATGTACAAACACACAAGTCAAAGTGTATATGTACATACGAAATTCGAAAAGTGCGCTCGATTTTTGGGCGGGAATTTTGGATTTGCGTGTAATTGTTTAAAAATTCAATTAGCAACGTTATCAAGAACAAATTTCCGGTTCGTGAATAATCAAGTTTCGAGTTTTAAAAATAGATTTATTTAAAATCATTTACATTAGAAAATGATTAGAGCCCAGACCAACAATCACTTAAAAATCACTAGTTGTAAACATTTTATCTCTCGAACATGTTTTATCTCTCCAGATTTCGAATAAATTACGGATATTATGAGTACATTAGACGAAACACTCACACTTAATTAATAATACATTTACTGTTTGTGTGCGGTTTTGTACTCAGATGATTCAGAAAAGAAATGTTACACAAAAAAATTCTTCTGTCATGAGTTTACGTTGTAACAAACACAGAAAAAATTGTTATTTACACTAATCTTTGTATAGATTCTTATCGAAACAATAACAAATGACTAAAACAATCTATTATTCAAACATTTATTCGACATTAAGCGCGATATGATAAAACCAAAAAAAAAATGTAGGAAACCTAGTATAAATTTTAATTCAAACAGAAAGTTAGGTGATTTTTATCTTTAGAAAAGCAAAACATAGTTTATACATAAATATAATTACATATGTATGGATAGGTACACTATAAAGTCGTCTATATAGGAGAGCGCGAAGCTGGAGATTAATAATTATTTTTTAGTTCATCGACCCATTACACACATTCATATTATTTATTAAACATATTATGTATAGATCACTGTCTTAACATGTGATAGAAGTGATTAGAAATGATAATCATATTTTCTTGGCCTCAAACTGCCACTGTTATTACTTTGTTAGATAAGCGCTGATTGAAATCTTCTATTTAGATTTCTTATAATACTGACATACACTCACATTGAGAGAAATAAGAGAGTCTATAGTACATGTAAATATAATATTGTTATTAACAATTACGATTATATGCAGCAGATAGGATTGGTAATAATATAAACAAGACGAATGTTTACTTGAGTTATTGGTAAAATAGGTAAATAAAGTATTGTATTGTATGTAACGCAAAGGGCCCAAAAGGACCAAACCACGACCACAAGTTTAATTAACATGATTCCCATTCGATAGGAAGAAATGAGAAGGCGGTTACCACATTATGTAAATTAAACTGGTTTCATGAATAAAGCAATAATTATTATTATTATAAGTATTAGGTACGCCACTAGTTAGCTATTACTACTAACTAAATTACTACATCAATTATGTAATTTAGTGCTTGGATCTTTGGAAATTCAATTCGCTCTTAAAACAACTCTAAAAAAACGTTTATGTCCAATCCCCCAACACTAATTAGAAACGATAACAATTTATTTCTTTATATATTCATGCGCTAAATATAAATTATTATATTTGTTTATGTACGTACATGTAGTATAATGTTATTTTATCTGTTTCAACATGATAAGTCCAGAAATTATGTGTTATTTTTTATGTCTATCTGAATATTTATACTTTGATACGCGTGTATACAGCGCAAAAGACAATTCAAAAATTTGCGCTTTTAGGATCGAGTCCCGAAAAATATGCAAGAGAAATTTTTTAATTATGCAGGTAGATTATCAATAAAATGCAAATACACCATAGATATTTAAATTTTCATATTATAGCATCAAGGTACCGTTTCCCATAATATTAGATTGGATAATGTTCCGTTACTTTTATTGATTAATATTAAATTTACATAAAAACTAGACACACATATCCTCAAGTTTTAACAGTCTGGCTATAAAACATGCACTGCGATTTCTACCGATTAACCAAGAATATTTATTGATTTAGATATGATGAAAATTAATATAATCTTTTATCGACATTAGCGATCTATAGAAGAGATTTGAGAAAAAATTAATTAACGCAAAGTTGACAAAAGTATCACAAGAATTTCTATTACGTCACAAATCGCACCTTGATGCAAAATCCTATGCTTATGCTTGTAACTTAGAACGACTCGTGTAATTACTGATAGAAAATCAATACATTTTATCGAAGACAATATCAATTTTCATGTACCAACTCATAATAGAGTAATAAATTATTAAGCATTTTACTTTAATAAATCACTTGTTGCTAAAAGTGATTTTTTCCCAACCAAACCCACTATTAGAGTATGTACACTATTTATCTTAACAATATACACTACTATAATATATCGATAATCACGTAGTTGCTATTTAATGAACATTACTATGAAATTTATTCATCTTCTGTGTGTATAGCGCACAGCATACAGGGAATAAAGTGTAAGCACATTATCAGGTGGCTACGAACCGTAAAACGCACTGTATATAATTAGATATTTACTACTAGATTGAGGAAATTACTTTACGAACATAAATTATTTGCTGAATATAATAAGTCTAACACACATAATTATCCCAATAAGGGACATGCTTTCTTACTTATTAAAACATGAAATTATCCGCCTTTATCTATACCTTTGACCCCGTTCAAATTAATGGCGATGGACAATGTAATGTTCGATATCCGAACAATTTAAAACAGAGAAAGTCTAAACAAATCAATTTATAATAAAAAATGTAAATTGTTTCAAGTTCTGAAAATTGCATCAATGATATTGTTAATAAATAATTGTTAATTAAAGAAGACGATTTAATTTTCAAATGTATACACAATATAGAAAATAATTAACTTACAAACACGCAAGCTTAACACAATCATAACACTAGAAAGAACAGCACGTTGATGTGCGTTTACTTTAATCACATATATTAGCAGATAATAATTAATATATAAAGTATATGAGCACCTACTTTTCAGCGGTTTAGGATTGCTCTGCTTGCGTCTAGACATGATTGTTGTTTTGGGGGGTGGATGCTTGAAGCGAAAGCTCGTCGCCTTTCAGTCGACCAAAAGCTCAGTACAGTCACATGGCACGTACATAATACATAAATAAAAACTGATTTAAACAAATAAACACAGAACTGAAGAGATGGTATAAACGAAACACAAAACACACCACTTCAAAATATTCAAAGACGAAACAGAAATTAAATATAAACAAAAACAAGGAAAACAGACAAAAAGGATATTAACAAGTAAAATTGTACACGAACGATATATCGATTGTCATTGGATTTTCTTTTTAACAATAACGGGCAAAAATTGTTAAAGCGTTTAGTGTTTTTGTTATTGGATGACAGTTCACGTGGTTTTCGTTTCGCTGTCGAGAGGATACACCTCACCTTCTACTACGTTACGAAGCGACTGGCTTTTACAAACAAAATATGAAATGACTCACAAAACGATTGTTGCTTCAAACGCGCGCGCACGCAAGATACTTTACGAGTATTCATTTCTTGGGTTTGTGCTTAGTGCTTTTTCAAAGTGAGATTTAATACAACTATTGCCTACTTCTTTCCTTTTTTTTTCGTAATTTCATTTATAATGGAATAAATAAAATGGATATGTTGTATATTGCTTTTATCACCTGCAACAACTCATTTCTTATCTATCTTGAGAAACAATTTACATGCATTTGTTCTTTTCTGTATCTCGGCTTGATATCTCTTGGCTTTTGCTGTTAAAGGCGACTGATTAGTTTAATGTTTCGTTTTTACGTATTCGTTTTACCGGCTAATTGATAAAAATGCTGTTAAGTGAAACTTTTTATCCACTGCATAGAACCACAATGTGACGTCAAATTCCTGTTGGAGTTCAAATTGGAGTGAAAGCACGATTCAAAAATTTGGCAGAGGCGAGGAAAAAAGAACTTTTTATCACAATTTAACTTCAAATTTAAGCGAGTTGCCATTAATTAGACTTCAATTAGAACATAAAGAGTTGAAATTATAATGGACAAAATGAAAAATTGTCTTTTTTGGCATTTAGGCTTTCCAGGACAATTCAAGATTTGGCGAATGCGCTAATATCAGTATTCAATTTTGGCGAATGCGCCAGTAGTAGTTTAGTTTAGGAGAATGCGCTCAAACCCTAATCACCGCCTCTGAATTCCTGAAAGTCGAAATTTAATTTTGTGTTGAAATTTCATCAGATATCTTAGGAAATCATAAGCGAGTTGAGTTATAAAGCGCCACACAGTTTTATAGCTGAAAGTGGGACATTAAATTGGCCCGTTGCACAACTTCAATCTAAATAAATTTCATTTCAATGGAGCACTCAAAGTTTGTCTAAACTAGTGAAATGTACTATATTTTTGTCATTTTATTGCTAAGAAACGCAGCATGTTTGTACATTCCAGGTAAGTGAAATTAATTTCCAAAACATTTCAATTAAAACTTGAAGGTATTTTAAGATTCCACTGCAATGGATGTAATTGAAGATAATCAGCATGCAATATGCAATATCACAACCAAAGACATTCAAGCGACCGCAAATGCATCTATAACTAGACAATTAAAAGGAGTTTGCACTTCCAGTGAGAATTATCAATAGAAAAGGTCCAATTAAGAATTTTAATACAAATTGCTGTTAACTCTTGCAGATGAATTAAGATTGTTGTTCAAGGAGTTGAAAAAAGAAATTATTCAAGAGCTGTATGAAATCCGCGATTTTTTAAATATGAAACGTAAAGATCCTATTAGTTTATTGGAACCGTTAATAGTCGAAGAAAGTCAGCGAATCAGTGTTAATGACTATATAGAGGAAACGAATAGAAATGAAGAAATTTCACTTTATAATCAATCAATATCAGAAGACAATCTGTTTTATTATTACTGGAAAATAGAAAACATTGACAGTGTGCTACAAAAGAGGAATATTTACATTCACAGCTCGAAATTTCAAGTTTTAGGTAAAAGTCTGAAACCAGAAACCTGTTCAACTTAACACTTATGCAAATATTTACCATTTAGGGCATGATCTACAACTGCAGTTCTATCCACATCACATGAACTCTGACTATATTGGAATCCAATTACGTCCAGATAGCCAAAGTTTTCTTAAACAGCACAAAATTGTAATCCTAGATCACTTGAATCCCGAGAAGGACATTACTTCACCTATAGTCGACCATCTACAAGGTTCCAATGGAATGTATAGATTATCAATGAGTGCCATTGAGAACGGCAATTATAATTTGGAAAACAATTTGATTGTTAAGTTAATATTATATTTAGATTCGTAGCATCCGGTCTTTTATTTTCCATCAAAGATGAATATTGGCGAGACATCCTCTTTCCATCGTCCATACTCTGCATAGAACCACACGGAACCCTATATTCGTTTACTCAGATATTACTAATCCAGTAACAGATGGAGCGACAGTTCGTATTGATTAACAAATTCCAACTTTATAATAAAAACAAACACTTTTGACTGGTTTGGAATCAAAAACAAGCAAAAATTTATGAAGGATATCGCGAAGATTATATCTCATTACATCAAAAAATATTAACTATCATCCCGTTATACTGGTTACTAAATAATCTAACTGTACATTACTATACAAACTTCCTACAATTCTTCTGAGCCTCATTTAGTAAATAACAAATTACATAAATTTTGGCTAATACTCCACGTCCTGTTTAACAATATTACAACCGAATTGTTAACAACATTAACAATTTACACGTATATTATGTATAGTACGGGGGACAAGTTTTGATTACCCAATTAACAAACAGAGATGAACTTGTTGTAAACAAACACGGTTGCCACATTGGCAACAGTATCCAAACACCTCGAGTTCTGGACCACCTTAAAAAACCCCAAATTACCTCTTACATTCTATTAAAATTTCTGAACTCAAATCAAACTTGACCAGATCCAACGAAAGGATCTTGACCCAAATCTTCTCGAAATTCAGGTGGAACCAGCAACAATGCCCAGGTCATTACACATTCAACTGTTACACACCTCAGAAGCGGGCTTGTCCCTTGCATAGTGACGTTTCCGAAAGCACAACACGCTTCCGTGACGTAAGCATCACGGTCGTGGTCGTTGATATCACACAGTGTGCACGTGAACATCATGCACACGATCACGCTGCCAGCACATGATCGTTGAAATGCGATTGGCTTGGCGCGACGAGCCCCCATCTACCATTGGCCAGTTTACCTATACTGCATTCAACACACCCCAATTACCCATGCTACAGCAATAACATCGCAAACAGCTTCAAAATACTGATTTCATTTTGAATTCAACATTCTGTGTTATAAGGACACCCAAGAAAGAGCTCTTTAGTTTTAGTGTCATTTTTTTATCTTGAGTTTTAAACAAAATGTTAGAGAAGAACGATTCACCCGTTCTACTATCACCACCCTCATCACCCTCAGTGAAAACCGTAAGTTATCACAGGAAGTGAATAACATTAGATTTTTTTCTAACTTTTACGTGTTTTCTTTCCAGACTTCGGATGATGAGAGTCCAGCTATACTCCAATTACGGAATATGCTGGGAGCGAAAAGGGCCTTAGTATCAGTACCAAATCTTCTGACACCGCAACCCTCAGACTCGGAAAGTGAAGAATTGGATTATCCATTGAAGAAAAGACATTGCCGCAATGACAGTGAATTGGCTCGTCAACTTCTCATCCAAACACCACCTCCAGAGGTACCAGTCAAAAGAACCACATCGGTCATCATGCGAGCCAACCAGGATGGTAGCATTCAACCAATTCCAATTCCAATTACATTCGAAGAAAACGTAGTGAAAAGTCTCAAATTCAAAATGGGTAACCGGAAGGAACAAGTCTTCAAGAACACCAATGATATTGGCAAAGAAGTGCAAGAAGTACCAGTGCCAGCACCATTGAAGACTACCAAACAAACCCTGCCTCCACTCGCCCCAAAACTTCTCACTCCATCCGGGCCCACACAGTCTGCCTTCTTCATATCGGCAACAGGAAGTGTGGTGCCGACCCAAATCGTGCTCTTGACACATCAGCCTGCCCAAACGGCAGTACCGGCGCCAGTGCGACGACGCGTTTACGAGTGCAAATACGAGGGATGCGGGAAAAACTATTTCAAATCGTCACATTTGAAAGCCCACAATCGGACACATACCGGCGAGAAACCGTTCATATGCCAGTGGCAGGACTGTGGTCGGAGGTTCTCACGCTCCGACGAACTGTCCAGACACAAACGTACCCATACTGGTGAAAAGAAGTTCGAATGTGAATATTGTAAGAGACGTTTTATGCGATCCGACCATTTGGCCAAGCATGTTAAGAGGCACGACAAGAATCGATCTATCAATGGTACTAGTGGTACCAGACTGAATTTGGTGCCAGCACTTTTACGACCCTTGCAACCAGCACCGGCTCCAATTTCGGTCACGAATTAGACACGGAATGTGTGTTTGGAGAATTTCTCTTGGCGTAATAGGAAAAATGAAGCCATTTAATGAAATGATGGCTCTTCGTGTTTAGTAGCTATTACGACAGGCTGTGCTGTAATCTCTTGCTTCTAGATCTAATGTGTCAGAATGCATTAGAACAATTATTAATGACACACCAAATTGACTGATTACTTTTTTAAGTCTTTGTACAAAATACATTCCATTATTACACCGTTACATTATAATATATAGATTTTAGGATTGTCTGTGATTTCATTAAAAACAATTGTTAACATATTTATTTGACACATTTTGTAAGAATAATTGAACGTTTTTTTAACATAAAATAAAAAAATTCTTAAACAAACTAAAGGTGTGTTTTTGTTCTTTAGTTTTATATTTATTTAGACAAGGTGTTATTGCAAAATCGTATGATGTGAACATTGAACAACATCGCAGTAAAAATTTTATCTATTTTCATGTAAATAAACAGAAAATACAAAATAGTCGGTATGAAGGTCGTATTATTGAGTGTACGTCTTTTACATCAACAATTTTTATTGACATCTCCTAATTCTGTCAACTGGAAGCGACATTTCAAAAGATTTTCTCGAATTTATGTACCGCACATTATAATGTTCATTGCTATGTAATGTAAGAAACAGTAAAATCGTAGACAGATGTTTTTTCGAATCTATTCAACTATGCAAAATAAAAATCAATTAATGCATTTAAGAACCAGTTCTGAATCACACTATAAAAGCACTAGGTATAAGTGAGAACTTTATGTTTGATGCACTTATTGAAAGCTTTTCAATAAGAGGAGCCACATTTCACCGTTTACATATATTGATATTCAAGGATGTTATTGTTTATAGGATGATTCGAAAATATTTGTTTTCTTGTATATTACTTCCTTCCTCCATAAAACCGATAAATTAAATGCCTATTAATAATTGTATCCTTATTCTTAACACAAACAAATCCTTGATTCTGCTTTTTATTTTTTAAACACTTAAAAATTCAAAGGTCGATATTTAATTAAATTAATCTATAAATAATCCATTTGAACAAGAAAGCTTTAAAGAAAGTGAACTAATGTAATTTAGAACAATAAACAGTTTAATTCCAGAGTACTAAAAATAAATATGTAACTCTTTGTTCACTTTAAACCTAGTTTTGGCTCAATTAATATTATGAAATTCTTAAATAATTAAAAGGTGAACCACATTCATACTTAAAACCAAGCCTGTGTACGATGTTGGGGTGGCTATTATTTTTATCACACTCACACATCTATCGCATAGACTAAATGTTTTATGCAAATTTCTTTAAAAGTTTCGCAAAAGAACTTATCCACTTTACAAATCGATAATCGACATCGAACCTATGATTATTTCTTGCAGTTTGTAAATCTCGTGCATTCAGGGAAAATTGCGTGTCCGGTGACGGACCTTGAAGACAAACTGTATATGTGTACCTAGGTACACGTTGACGTCTGTACACGTCACGGCGTCACGAAATCCCCTGAGAAATACACAATATAAACCTTTGACACATAGACGACACGGTCGCGTTGCATGCTCAATTGACGTCATTTTTATAGACTGATCAAATACTCTATATACAATTTTCAGCTTTGCATAACTGTAATTTAAACAAATTAAAGGTCGCGAATACTATTTGTTTATGAAAAGATTAACAGATTGGGTTTTTGCGTCTCTTCGCAAACCGGAATTCTTCCTTGTACTTGAAAGTGTAGCCAAAAAACGAGTTTTTTAGCGGAAAATTCTATTGTTTATCAGACGAAATTTTTTTGGCAACAATTTCCCAAATAATAACTATAAAAATGTAATGGAAAAGTTCTTGTTTATTTCAGTAAACAAATAAACAGTCCTCCATAATCAGTCATTCTTGGAACGAGAAACTGATGCCTGATGATCGTGCAGATTCCCACGACTTGTTGGTCCAAATAAGAATCAGACCATTGTGTTATCATGAAAAACAGTACGATAGTAGAAGGACCAGTTGTTTACACATAACTATCAATTTCTGCTTATTAAAAAGCGATTATCTGTCATTGTGAATGCATTCAACTATACTGTGTTTTGGACCCCTTCATACCATCAGCATTTACATACTCTAAATAAAACTTTCACACAACCACCACGCCTGAACAGCGTGAAAATTTGCGTCAAACGTCCATAAAATATTTATTAACAGCAAATTTACAATAATACCATGACACGAAAATGTAACTTGTTATCATCAATCCAGTAGGAAAATTTTTTGAATTGCATACATGCCTAAAAATAAAAATAACTTCTCTTAACTGAGATTGATTTGTTATTTGTACTAGTAAGTAATAAACATTTATTACAGGAAAACATCGATCCTACGTGCATTTTCGAATGAGTAGAGTGTTTATGAGAGAAAAAAATGATAAATGAAATTTATTTATAGGGCACGTGAAGTAAACGTGCATTCATTATCTCACTTGGTATAGTAACGATAATATTAGACATACTTTCTCATAAATTGTTATTATTGTTTATTAATAGATTACAACAATAAAATTGCGTGCGTGGAAATCAATGCGATGGGCGTTAATTTTTGTCAATTAGACGATACATTTTAGTGTATTTACTCGACTTAACAACTTGACACCGAATTTGTTATCATATACCTTACATTGAGTTATTGTTTCAATGTAATCACATAAACAAACACCATTTCGCGGTAATACAATAGAGAACGATAATAAATTACAATTACAAATTACACACACTATTTAAGGACAAATTAAAAAATAACAAGTGCACGTAAATAAGTCAATAGACAACACAAGTGTTTATCGTGTTTGCAAATTTGTGAAGGAAGTTTTCACATAAAACATAATCAAAGCTTATTATTAATTACTTTTGCCTTTTGATGATAAAAATAAAGAAAATTGCAAACAAAACTGTCACGTTCGAATGGACTGATTTTCAATTATGGGCACGTGAATTGCACTGCAAATTGTTGCTAAATTACTTATCTTCAAAGTTTATACCAATAATTATTTTTTTGTTTTTGTGTTAGCACAATTTATACCGAATTACACCTTTTGCAAATAGTCTTTGATAACAAAGGCAATCAGTTAAACAGGTGCAATTTGTTATTTCGTAAAAAGCTTCGATTTGAAACTCGTTAAATCCTGAAAAGCTCCTTAATGTAGCACAATCATTGGACTCATAAAAACAACATTATAATTAGAACAGAAAATACATGTAATTAACCTGTCATATTACATCAGTGGAAAATACTTCTCACAGTTTCTGTCAGTTATTCACGTAATAATCAACAAGTGGCATTTAAATAGTCGCATAATTATGATTAGACTTGTAGGACTGGCAAGTGTTGACCCTCTTATCAATGTCGATTCTCTTTCAGATACAGACACACCTTCTTATAATCTCATAAGTGATTCAATGCCAGAAATTCTATTAAAACAATAGCAATTGTGACAGGATCAAATCGCACTGAAAAAGTATACTTAAATAGAGAATAAAACCGCAAAATGGATTGGCTAATTAATCGAACGTTTTATCAATTAAGACACACCTTTACAATCTATCTGTGTTGATTTATTAACCACAAACTCCACGGTGTATAAGAGGCAATAACTGAACCCGTTTTCTAAAAAGGAGCGTAAAAAACGGCAATTTTCTTAATATACCTACTCTCTTCTTTGTCGCGTATGATGATTAAACATTGAAAATATTTACATCATACAAAATCGAAATTTTTTCCCAGTCATTGTTCAGTCTATAGTGGAAAAAAATTACGGAAATAATACATGACGAAACAATTTAAACTATTGCTAATTTTAAAATTGGAAAAATTAGTACAAGGTGGTATAAATATAACATTTAGTAACACAGTTTCCAAAAGATGTAGGTAAATCTGAACTAGATTATAATTATTTTTACCTTTCCAATAAATAATCGTTTACTGTTTTCAGCTAAATGTCATCAGTTGGGTGTGGATTTAAAATACCGTGGTCAATAACAGAGTCCAACAGGGATGTGACCTGAAATGCTTTCGAAAAGTTTCGTGAATGCAGTTGGCATTTAACACTCGGTATACATAACTGATAATGAGTGTCATTTATTTCCTTGAAAGTCCTCTAAAAAATTGGTAACTTCATTTACCGACAGGAAAACTTTCTACAAGTCTTCATAATAAAATTTATCAAGTGAAATTATTATTTATAGCCAGAATCGTGTCTGACTAAACATGCATGACAAAAACAGCAATTTATTTTTGATTCAATGCACTGCCCAATAGTTGCTGGCTTGAACAATAGAAATTTGATAATAAAACTAGGTGGTTTATATTTAGAAATTGGAGCATTATTTCGGCATTTGAAATTCTTTTATTAACATCTAATGGGAATCGCTCAACATTGTACTTTGATAAAGTGGTCATTAACATGCCTCATACTGTTTAATAATGTAAAAGGAAATTTTTACAAAGCTTGACCTGCCGGAAACAATAATCCATTATCACTTTGTTATTGTTTAATAATTGAAATTCAATGAACCAATTAATTGGTTCATTGCAAAATTGCAAACCATTGAAAACTGTGCGAAGGTGCACCAGTGTTTTCCTCCTAGTACTATTGTGTAGACACACACCTTTTAGCGGTCGACAAACAAACATTATAATTTATTATATTTTTTTTCACTCTAAAAACTAGTTTATAATAACATGATGCAAACTAACAACTTTGTACATCAGGTCATTTTCCAAAATTATTTAAATTAATGTAAGACAAAACGCACTATAGTGACTCATAATAATTTATTATCAATTTCCTCATATTCAATTTATCTTTTATACATTAGCAAGATAATTTACGTCCGTAGGTAAGTATATTTGTGTTTACAAAGTTGTCTATTAAATTTTTCAGCAGGGACATCATTGCTAATACAAAAACAACAACGTGCAAATTAAATTTACTTGGTTGCTTTATTTTTGTTTACTTGCATTACAAAGAAATACGTTCGTGTCAATTAAAGGCACATTTATTTATCATTTTAATTAAATTTAAACTTGATAGGAATTCTAGAAGTTGTATAAAATCCTCTTTTGCACTTTTAAGGCATTATTAATAGAGGACAATTAAAAATATATTAGGGCCATTTTTCAAATCAAGGTGTACCCCTAATGATTGAATAATTAAAAAAATTGCATCACATAACGTTTTTTTTTGACTTAAAAAATATCACTACATAAATACATTATTAAAACATTTGAGTACAAAGTTAAAGCTTAATAATTAATTATAAATTCATTTTTGCCAGAGACTATTGATCAATAACAAGCCATTTTTCTTGAATTTGTTCCACTTGTTGTGTAACAATTGGATGGCGTAGCCTTAAATGAACCTCCAATTTCCCACCGACTTTTTTTCTTCCTTCCAACAACTACAATTTCATATAAAAACAACACATTTACAAAACACAAATTGTCCATCAGAAAACAGGACATAAAAAACTTACATCAAAACTATCATGTAATTCGCATTGTGTATTTAATTGTTGTAATTTGACATTGACGGTGCCAATAAGGGTGTCGCTCCGAAAGAAACCACTGAAACAACAGCAAATGTTGCTAGCGCACCAGCAGCTAGCAAGAACACACAGAGACACCCTTAATTTATGAGCAAAAACTGATTCAACCAACCACAATTACCAACCACCACCAAAGCTATGCTGAAGGCGCTTTAAAGACATGATTTTCAGTAAAATTTTCTATGTGCCAATATTGCTCACAAATTTCAAGTGGCAAAAAGCAAATCGAAAACATTAATAAGTGCAGCAAAGCGACAACCAACTTATAGATTACTATATAGGTGCAATAAGAATGAGGTACGCAAAAAAAATCTACAGTTTTTAAATCACAAACACTCTCATTTATTCAAAGCTTCTATACTCACCCTTTGGAATAAACTTCAAACTTAATTCCATGTCTCTTAAATACTCTCTGGCAAATCCTTGAAGTCCTTTGTATAGGAATCATAAACATTTGATTATACTCTGGATTATTAGTGTCCTTTACAGTGGCTGTTTTATCAATATAAGGTGTATCCTAGAAATTGTTAATAAATCACAACATTCACATCATAAAGATATGCAAACCTACTTGTGGAAAAGGAAATTCAAATTTTACATAAGTGTCAATCTCTTTAGGGTTAGCAGTTGTAAAATTCACACCTCGCACAATAGTCAACTCCAAATCATTGTCACTCAAGTCCGTAAAACTCTTCACAATCGAAAAATCCTTCTTTTCATAATGGAACTTCGGAATGGGAGCACCTGGTGTACGATGCGCCACTCGAACTGTATCCAAATCCTTCGTAACATTCAACGCTAAACGTTCGAAACGATTCATTCCCGCCACATCACCTAACGCTTTATTGTGGTCTCGTGTATTCAAACACATTTTTAACTGTTTAGTCAGTTGATTTTCCAGACGGGTGAGTATATCCAAACTGCCTGTACTATCGTCGTTACATTCGTCATTCATTACCACCTCATACCTACACACAATAAAACAATAAATTAAGGAATACATTTAATTTATAGAAGAAAATCATGATTACTCGTTATCTAATTGCGACTTGGCATCAGGTGAGACTGGAATTGAGGCCCAATCAATTGGTAATCCACCTTTTGCAGCTTCTATTAGGCGGTCAAAGCCTTTAGCAGTACGTAGGAACTCTTTCGCTTCTGCCATT
Source organism: Silvanus unidentatus (assembly GCA_963930825.1). Taxonomy (NCBI): domain Eukaryota; kingdom Metazoa; phylum Arthropoda; class Insecta; order Coleoptera; family Silvanidae; genus Silvanus; species Silvanus unidentatus. The sequence goes on from OZ005758.1 coordinate 1,635,807, forward strand.
TCACCTTTTTTCTTAGCATTTAGAGCAGCTACTTTGAATTGTTTCTGCTTGGCGAGTAGAATTAGAATTTGCTTGTCGGCTTTTGTAGTGGCTTGCTTGTTAACTGAAAAATTCACTTTATAAACACAATTATATAATTTATTAATAAACTAAAATAATACCATTCGCAGAACTTGGTTGACTAGGACTTGGATTTTCTCCATCTGAACTTTTAGGTGCTGGTGGATTTGGAGCGGGTTTAACAACAGGTGGAGCCTTTGGAGGCGCGCTCCCCGGAATTGGTGCATAACCAGGCGGAGTAGGAAGTTCCTCCAGGTCAATCGGTTTACCAGCTTTATGTAATTTAATAGCATCTTCGAACTGTTTGCAAATGCGTCCATAACGACGTGCTTTACTGGAGCTTCCTTGTTCTTTCGCAGACGATTCTTGTGCTTTATAAACCGCCAATCGTTGTTCCAATGCTTCCATAACAGAAGAAGCTGTTATTAAACCGCCACCAGCTTCCTCAGGCTCTTCCACTGGGGCAGGTGGAGGATCTGAATGGGTGCTTTGTTGTACATGATTTTCCTCTACATTTTCTTTGGGTTTATTTTCACCTGGAGGGCCAGGCATTCGGGATAAATCGACTGGTTCACCTTTTTTAACGGCTTCCAATACCATATCAAACTGTTTTACTATTTTTAAATAATTTAAAGCTGTAACTTTATCATCAGCTTTTTTCGCTTGAAGAGCAGCGATTTTATACTCTTTCTGGCGTTGTGTTAACATATTAAGCAATTCTGTGTTTAGAGCAGCGTTTTGTGCAACTTCTCGTGGGTTTTCTGTGAGATTCTCTGGCTCTGGTTTTGGCTCAGGCGGCTGCTCGGATGGTTCTGGTTCCGGAATGGGTTCAGAAGGGGAGATTGGAATTTGAGGAGCGGGTCTAACTGGTTGGACATTGGTTTCTGTTGGTTCTGCGGATTTAGAGGGTCCAATGCGTACCTCAGGGGGTATATCAGCCTCGTTAACAGGGTTTCCTGCGTTAGCTTCTTTAATCATAGTGTGTAAGGTTTTAATACCGCGATTAAAACGTCTTGCTCGACTCGTTTCACCTGTAGTTTTCGCAACTTTTTCAGCTTCTTCATATAACTTTAATCGTTCGTTAAGCAATTTACATATGTCTGAAGTTCCAGATTCTGGAGTTGCTTCGGGGGGCGTCCCGGGAGACGATTCGACTGGTTCAGAGTCATCGGTAGCAATTGCAGACAATTCATTTAGCAGATCGGGATCGTCATCATCTCCAGACACTTCTTCGTCTGAGGGAATGTCTTTTAGGCTCTGTGCAATCATGCTATCTAAATCAGCCTGAGGAACAACCCTCCTAGCAGGTCTTTTTGGTTTGGTGGGACCATTGCCACTGGCTAATGCAGCTAATTCAGCTTCCAAATCGTCATCATCATCGTCATCTGCATTATCTACGCCTGTATCGAAATCTGATGGAACTTCGAACAGGCCGTACTGTAAACAAACAGAAATTGGTAATTGCTTTGTTAAATAGTGGACAGATAAGTGTATTTACCTGTGATAAACTTTTGCCAGCATGATTACGTTTAGGTTTCTCAACTTTCTTTTTAAACATTGTCACTCACTATGAATTTTATTTAAAGTTGTATGTTTACTAAAAGAACATGGGAAAATTATTTAATCATAAAGGAAATGGAATGTTATAGCTTAGTCACCTTTTATTTTTAACTGTTTATTCTAAAAAATTAACTGTCACAACTGTCAATGTCAACAAAAATACGAAGTTATCCAACTGAACAAAGGAAAATTTACTAATTAGTACACGTGTTTATTTGTTTTCGAAAGCACAAATAAATACATTATAAAACTAACTTTGGTCATTAATAAAGTACATTTTGGGTAAACAAGCGTTTAATGAAAAACTAGCTGTATTAATTAAATTCATTGCATATTTTATTTTAAAAGTTAGGGACTTTAGGACAACTAATTCTATATTGGCAATACTGTTGTGTTCGATTTAAGTTGTTGATTTGGAGGTTATCTACGTGGAACTTCTTGAAATTTAATAAATATTCTTAGGAAAATGGCACCAACTAGAAAAAATGTGAACAATATATTAGCTAGAGTTAATTTCCCCTTATATACTGTGCAAATGTTAACAAACAGGCATATAATTGTTGGCGGTGGCGGTGGTCAATCAAAAACTGGGGTTGCAAATGGATTTGTATGACAAACAAGCATACTCTTTATATTAGCAGCCCTAACTAATTGTGTTTTACCATTTTAGGAGATATTTGAGCTATCACATGACGGTAGGAAATTTATTGCTGAGGAAGTAACGCGACATGAAACTGGGCCAAGTGTTGTTATGAATTGTTCAGCATTTAGTGATAAAAAACATACTTATTTGGTTGCTGGCCAAGAAAGTCATTGCCAATTGTATAATGTAAACAGTATTCTAGTCAACGAGGAGGAAAGTGTAGAAAATGTTGGTGAGAATCATGAGGATGTGAGGCAAAGGAAACCTAGGGCCAAACAGAAGACTGACAATAACAGAAACTTAAAGAAAAAGCTAAAATTTAATATTAGGCCAGGGGACAGTGTGCAAACAGACTTTATTGGAAGTGAACCATTGTCCAGGGTTGTGAGGATTCATCATTCAGGCAAACTGATGGCAACAGGTTCTTTCTGATTGGATTGCTCTTAAAAAGCACCTAAAAAACAATATTTTTTGGCAGGGGGCACTGATGGAACTGTAAAATTATGGAACTTCCCATTGCTCAAACCAGTATTTGATTTAAAAGCGCACAAAAAGGAGATTGATGATATCGATTTTAGTCAATACGGTAATTACATTATCACTATAGCCAAAGATGGCATTGCAGTATTGTGGGACAGCGTTAAAGGTAAAGAGATTAAACGTTTAACGTGGAATCAACCCGAGGGCTCTAAATACTTGTATAAGAGATGCCGGTAATATCAAAATCACACAAAAATCGAACAGATTGTAACTGATCTTTTTACAGTTTTGGTATCATTGAGGGAGAGGAGGATAAAACTGCCTTATACATGCTTGCCAATCCAACAGGCTTGGCAAAGAAGCAAAAAGCATACCTACAACAGTGGTCACCAGATGATGGAACATTGAAAAGAGTGGCCGAGTTTGATGAAAGCTTGGCAGCATTGGCTGTTCGTGATGATGGTCGTTTTGTTGCTGTTGGAACCATGTTTTCTGGTTCCGTTTCGATTTATATAGCATTTAGTTTGCAGGTAGTACTGTGCAAAGTTTATACCTACATCAAGTTATACTTAATGATTGTCGATTTTAGAGAGCTTTAATTGTAAATGGTGCACATTCCATGTTTGTGACTGGATTAGAATTTTTACCTGTTTTAACAGAAAATCACACTAGTTTTAGTGTTGCAGAAGCGGCTGTGCTATCAATTTCTGTAGATAATCATGTATGCATTCATACATTGCCATATAGGAGTAAGTGCACTGTGTCTAGTGATGTTTTCAATGCTAAATTAATTTGTTTTTATTGTTTCAGAAACAATACCTGCCTGGCTGGGAATTTTAATATTAATTTTTACTCTATTTATGACTTTTGTTCTTTGTTCCTATCTGGGTTTGTAGTTATTTATTATAAATTGTGGATTTTGTACAAATATTTTCAAATGGTTATTCAATAAAGATTTATTCAATTGAATTCATGTTTTCGCGCTCTTTTGAACGTTCTTTACCGATAACCTCACTTTTTCTGTGTCCTTCGTCGATTTTTGCTTGGCAAATTTTATTCAATCCTCTTAATAAATTGCTTGTTTCATTAAAATATGGCAGATATGGAAGTAGATGATATCATCAGTGAAATTGGAGAGTCTTCAAAACCCAAAGAATCAACAAAGAAGTCCAAGCACGTACCATGGTAAGATTTCCGATTACCGGGTAAATATTGAATGAATTGTAAGTTTGTTTTCATAGGGTTGAGCAATATAGACCTCAAACATTCACAGACATTACTGGTAATGAAGACACAGTCAAACGTCTTTCAATATTTGCCCAAGAAGGCAACATTCCAAACATCATACTCGCTGTACGGTATTCTCAGAATCCTCCATCGAATTCAGACTAACACTTGTCTTTTAGGGTCCTCCTGGCGTTGGCAAAACCACGACAATCCTATGTTTAGCCAAAATTCTCTTAGGACCATCATATAAAGAGGCTGTATTAGAATTGAACGCTTCCAATGATCGAGGGATCGATGTAGTTCGAAATAAAGTGAAAATGTTTGCCCAACAACAAGTTACATTACCGGCTGGTCGTCATAAAATCATTATTCTCGATGAAGTGGACAGTATGACCGATGGGGCCCAACAAGCTTTAAGAAGGACCATGGAAATTTACAGTAACACAACTCGTTTTGCATTAGCTTGTAATTACAGTGAGAAGATAATCGAACCGATTCAGTCTCGTTGTGCCATGTTAAGATACTCTAAACTCACTGATGCACAAGTTCTAAAGCGAGTTTTACAAGTGTGTGAAAAGGAGAACGTGGAATACACTAAAGATGGTCTAGAAGCTGTTATTTTCACAGCACAGGGCGACATGAGGCAAGCTTTAAACAACTTACAAGCCACATGTAACGGATACGGAATTGTTTCTTCGGAAAATGTGTTCAAGGTGTGTGACGAGCCACATCCAATGCTCATTAGAGCCATGTTGAATGATTGTATTGAGGGAGATATTAAGAAGAGTGCCAAAGTCGTGTACCATTTATGGGATTTGGGTTACTGTGCCGAGGATATTATCAAGAACATATTTAGGGTATGCAAGAATATGGAAATGGATGAGAGAATCAGACTAGGATTTATTAAAGAAATCGCTGAAACTCATGTGAGAATCGCTGGAGGAGATGGATCTTTATTGCAAATGCATGCACTGTTGGCGAGACTTTGTAAGTCAGTGAATCAAATTCAAAAGTAAACCTTTATAATTTTTCTATTTTTTTAAATAAAAACTTAAGATTCAGTTATTATTTATCACTCTAAGAGGCTTCCATCTTTAACTAGTGTTTCCCGATCGATTAAACCAAGCGTACATGCACACACCAATGCAGCACCCTGCTCTGCAAACCGTTTATTCTTCTCCCTACAAACAAAATCGTCAATTCATTGCAAAACAAATTGAAACTGCGAACTATTCACCAATAAGAAGAACTGTACTTCTTCCCATCCAACGTCACAATGGACCGAAACAACTTGTCTTCGTTGATAGTTTTATATACAGGTAGTTTCATTTTGTTCTTGCCACAATAAGCAATTAACTTGGATTTTGGTAAGTCAGGATCTTCGGCGTAATTCACTCTAATGAAGGCACATTTCATCTCAAGCACATCGTTGTCATCAATTTCGGTTTTCATTCGTTTCGGTTGTGGATCAAACATATCCGGTGTCACTTCCCTTCTACCTAAAATGCCTTTGGACTGATATTCAAGCTGCTTTTGTCTACAGTAGTCGCCCAAATGCCAAATAGCACTGGAAACAATTCACTTTAGATCGTACAGCCCCTTTTTCTCTACTTCCTTACCAAATTTGCTCCAATGTTTGACATTCTAAGAACTGTTTTCCTCGTGGTGTCTCTTGCAATTCTTTCAACATGTTTTGTATGCAATATTTCGTATTACTTGGTGAATTATCGAAATCTATAGCGTACTTTAAGTAGTCTACAATAAGATTGTCTAACGGTTTTAAACCTTGAGGACGGAATATGGAACAATTGCCAGCTGCTGCTCTGGCAACCATAACACTAGTACAGCCACAATTATCGCGGAATTTTAATATGTCTCTGTATTTATCAATTTCTTTCGAACCACCACTAAAATTTGCAAATTAAACTGGAAAATATTGATTTAATACGAATTACTTTGCAATGACTGGAATGTTGATAGTTTTAGCTATTTTCTTAATGGTATCATTCCGATTGGGATGTTGACGGCGTTCAGCCCTTGTCCTACCATGCACTGCTATTGCAGCAATTCCCGTGGATGCTAATTGTTGTACTAAATCAAGTGTATCGTCGATATTATTAAGAACCCGTATTTTACAAGTGATTGGCACTTTAATATTTTGTACTAAAGTTGAAAGGATGCCCTTGGCCTTTTCGGGATTTGAAAGTAATGCTGCTCCCATGCCACCTTTAATTGAGAACTCTTTTGGGCAGCCCATATTTATATCTATTCCAGCAACATCATTCTCTCTGCAAAGAAACTGTTATTGAATAAAGTGAAGGGCTGATTATAGGCACAAATTTACATGAGCTTTGCTACTTTTAGAGCTCGTTCTGCATCACAAGTGCCCAACTGAACAACAACTTTGTCCTTTTCCTTATCGCATGTTCTAAAAACAACGCAGCCATCTGACTTGTCTATAAAGTCTACAGTGTTTAACACATCTGGAAACAAATTCAGTTAGTTATACAATAGTAAATAGTCCTCAACAGACACCGTTTACTCTTCGGACCGTACGAAGAAACTTCCAATCAATCAACTCTTCTGAATAGACTATATCAGCCCCATAATCAAGAGCTAAGAGTCTCATTGGTAAAGTACCCACTCTCACCATTGGGGCAAGTATTATTTTGTTGGAGTAATCGAGTTTTTGCGATGTTTTCGTCATTTTCCTTAATATTTCTTAGCAGATGCACCAAAAAGTGAGGTTAGTTTCAGATGTAATCACGATTATTGCATGATTAAATTGCTAATTACTTGTTTTGTCTTATTTAAAACAAGTTTTTTATTCTTATTGGGATTAATTTTCAACTATTACTTTCATTTAAAAATTAAAAGATAAATATTTTATAGGTTATATTTGATTCATAAACTTTTGACATGAATGAAAACGTATGAATTCTGGGAAATCGTACTACTCTTCTAGGCAACCAACATATTCTGATTGGTTAGCGTATTGCCGATTCATAAAGTATTAATCAATGAAATCCTGCCCAACATCCAGCAACCAACTATTCGAAAAGAGGATAGCCGCCGTTGGCTGTTATCTATTTGTTGTTTTCATTTCCATTTTCTTTAAAAAACCCTGGCGTGGGTGGTTGTATTTCCGTATTTTCATGTATGTGCATAGAAATATGATAATCCCAGTATCTGCACTAAATTTAAGTTATCTACTTTAAGAACACTGATATAAAAACGAGTGATAATTGTTGCTAAAAAGTAATTTTCCTTTTGCTTCTATTGCCTTTCTACCACAAAATCTAAAACCTTAGATACACCTCCACTCTCTGACTTGCTTTGTTTTCGTAGAGAATTTTAGTACCCTGTAGTAATCCCACCCAGAGATTTAAAGCAGTCTCAGGTCCTGACTGAAAAATATGTACAAGTAAGCTTAGCACAGGTATTATTTAATTATTTTTGACACAAAATTCTTGTCACATTCTATCCAAAAAACATTGAAAAATTCAAAATTTATTATGGGAGACAATGCAGCAGCTAATACCTCCTCTGATGCTAGATATTCAACTGCACTGTCCCATTTGGTACTCGCCGGTACTTCCATCTACTGCCTCAGAGCCTTTGGCACCCATCGGTTGGGCTTCCCGCAAACATGTTTTGGGACAATGGTCGTCAATTCGGTGATTGGAGTGTGGCGATTTGGTAAGGGTTACATTAAACAGTCTAAATCCAGTCTTAACTCGGCCACTTTGCAGGAAATCCCACATATGGTGACAAAGTCGCAGATGCCTACCGATTCACTGCAGTCTTGCAAGACTGTTTCACTCTTCCGGCAGCTGTAACATGCGCATATTTGTGTTACAAATACAAGTTCGAATTGTCGTGCATTCATGTTGCTACAGGACTACTGCCATTAGCTACTTATATGGGAAAACAGGAGAATTATAGGAGCCTTTTGGATGCTGTGATAACGGGGAATGCAATCTCTTTGGCGATTGTGTCCGCTTTGCATTCAAATTATTTCGGAATTGCAACTGCTGTCTCCTATCTGTTTGCCCATTTTTCGGTTGGAAATGATCGGAATTCTTATTTCAACATACCGCCCAAGGATTTATTCAATTATTGCTTGTGTTTCTATGCATTCTTTGCTTACAGAGCTTTAACAGACTAAAATCAAGACTAATTTTTATGATTTTTATACAGGCATATCAATGTTAATATTTTATACGTATATATTTTTATATACTGCGATTATATATTGTATATATAAATTAATATGTGAGATATAAACAGTTCATTATTAATTTTTTGGTGGTTTTTTGCTTTAGCGCCCTAATTTGAATTAGTTTCATTTATACCACTACAAAATGAAAAAATTACTAGGTTATGTACAGTAACAAAATTGCAGGAAAGAAGGAGAAGATCAAACATTGAACTCATTAAACTTGGCATTCCACTTATGATAGAGCATATTTCTATTGTAAAGAAAGCGAATAACACATCTACAAATGAAATAATTTGTCAATTTTACGAAGATTACAACGAATAGTAATGAATATAAACTGCACTGATAAGAGGTTAGATAACTAATTTTTTCTTAGAATCATAAGGTGTTCTTATCAGTGTTCACTTCAAATTGCCAATAGTAAGTTCATTTAATGAAAATGGGCTCTACAATTGCCGATCTATTCCGTAATACAGTATTACTAGTCCTTTCATCAAAATGCTACGACAAATACTTTGTAGAATTCGATTTTTTGGATGGTAAGCTTTACTTTTTATTATCTTTGCAATGATGCAATTGAATTTGTTTGTAGGACCCTGTTTTAGTGCTACATTGAGTAAACTGCTAGGTATCGGCATTATTCTAGGCTCTGTACTAGTCAAAGTGCCCCAAATAATAAAGATTGTAAAGGATAAAAGTGGAAAAGGAATCAGTTCAGCGAGTGTTACATTGGATTTATTCGCAATTCTAGTTTCTCAGTCATACAGTTTTGTAAAAGCGTTCCCATTTAGTGCATGGGGTGACACAGTCTCATTAGGAATTCAAACTGTGATAATAGGCTGTTTAATTTTCTGGTTTAATGGTGAACAGATGAAGTCGTTGCTGTTTTTTGCTGCATATTTGGCTATTTCATATATTATGATGGGAGGAATAATGCCAGTAGAAGTGTTATGGTTCATGCAGAATGGAATTATTTTATTGATAGTTATTAGTAAGGGTATTCAAATACTTGAGAATTATAAAGCCGGAAACACGGGACAATTGTCAGCGATTACTTTTCTGATGCTGTTTATGGGCTCATTGGCAAGAATATTTACATCTTTGCAAGAAACTGGTGATCCAATCATCATTTTTACTTATATCGTCAGTACAACTATGAATGGACTACTTGTTGCACAATTATTGTATTATTGGAACGTGGTCCCAACGAAAAAGACGCAATAATGCTATTATACTATTAAATTGTTAAATAAATTAGTTTTTGTTATACGGACTCTGAGTCTTTTATATTAAAGAGCAGTTTATATTTTTGTATTTGTTTATATGCATATAACTGATCAAATATTAACTTGCTATAAGTGGTAGTAATTAACTGCTTTTTTTAATTGATAATCAATACAAAAGCCAATTTGAATTTGATTTCATCAATAATTTTAATGATGAAGCAACCAAATATACAATTTAGTTTCATATTTATATAGGGTCTTTATAAATTGCAGTTGGAGAAACTGTTTGTCAAAAATTACTAAAAGTCACATTTCTCCATGTTGAATTTTGGATATATTTCTATTTTTTAGCCGGTTTATTTCAGTTAAAATACATAGACCTACAAATTCAAAACAACTAAAAAGTTCATTAAAACCAGGTACATATCTGTTAATTCCACATCGCAATAATATTGTTGATCAACAGTCCTGTACAATAAATAATTCTTACGATTTTTGCATAATTTTAGATAAACCATGTCTGCATCACAAATATTTAACAGAATCGGTCAATTTGGCTTGGGTGTAGCCTTAGTTGGTGGTGTAGTCAATTCGGCTCTATATAATGGTAACTTTAAGGTTAGATTAATCACGTGTAAAATAATAATTCGATCATTTTGTAGTCGATGGGGGTCATAGGGCAGTAATCTTCGACAGGTTCTCAGGTATCAAAAAGCAAGTGATAGGAGAAGGCACTCACTTCTTCATACCATGGGTACAAAGGCCAATCATCTTTGACATTCGTTCAAGGCCTAGAAACGTCCCTGTTATAACCGGCAGTAAAGATTTACAGAATGTTAACATAACACTTCGTATTCTCTTCCGACCAGTGCCTGATCAATTGCCAAAAATCTACACAATCCTTGGCCAAGATTACGAAGAACGTGTTTTGCCTTCAATTACAACTGAAGTGCTGAAAGCAGTTGTAGCACAATTCGATGCCGGCGAATTAATTACGCAACGTGACTTGGTATCGCAGAAAGTTAATGAGAGTCTAACGGAGCGTGCCGCTCAGTTTGGTGTTATTCTAGACGATATCTCACTTACACATTTAACATTCGGTAAAGAATTTACACAAGCTGTGGAATTGAAACAAGTCGCCCAGCAGGATGCGGAAAAGGCGAGGTAAAATAAGTTCTGTTTGTACCGTTCGACATCGTTTAATTAATCGTTTTCACAGATTTTTAGTAGAGAAGGCCGAACAAACGAAGAAAGCCACCGTTATATCAGCTGAGGGTGATGCTCAAGCCGCTATTCTGTTGGCCAAAGCTTTTGGAGACGCTGGTGAGGGTCTAGTTGAATTAAGACGTATCGAAGCAGCGGAAGATATCGCTTACCAATTATCCAGATCTAGACAAGTATCATATTTGCCAAGTGGCCAGAATTTATTATTAAATGTGCCAACAACGGGCAACTAAACAGTAAACGTTTATAATTTGTTGTAGCATTTAAGTACGTAAGCATATTTTCTGGAATATTTGAATTTGAAAGAATGTCGTATGTTATTATTATGGCTGAGAATGTTATATAGATTTTTGCATTATAAGCATATTTCAGAAAAAAATACAAAATTGTCCTATACATTGATTTACTGCGAATAAGGATGAAAAAAATAAAATTTTTTGTTAATTTTACCATTTTTTTTTATATCAACTGCGCGAGTCTATGATATGTCGGTAATAAGGAAAAATGAAAGTAAATGCGAAAGAGAAAATAGTAAACATTCGATTTTAATGATTAATTATTCATTTGAAATTAGACGGCTGAAGTTATTTTATGCATGAGAGAATTGGCTATAGGCTCAAGAATACCGAGTGTAATTAAAAACCGAAGAGAAATTGCCGATAAAATTTAATAAAGTGTTAAATAGCGATTAACTGCTAATGGAATTTGGACTGGTATTGGTAACAAATATTGCTAAACTTAATGTATTATAGCGAACCGTTTGTATTAAAATTCGAAATTCATAGCTTGTAGCAAATTGTTTCGGTTTTAATAAGTGCGGCAGTCTGAAGAAAGACGAATACACGAAATGGAACATATCAAACTAATTTCTTTTTGTTGAAAATAAAAAATTACCATTTCTAAGACAAAAGTTGAATTATTGATGACTATCAGAGTGATGTGACAAAATTTTTAATTACAACATCCCCAGGAGTCTTTCCGCCTGTGGTGCGAGTACAAGAACAGCCGCCTTCATCAGGTCACTCCATCGACACCTTGTGCCTCTTTTACCATTATTTATCACGGCATATATTAAACATACCTTAAAACTAAACTACAGTATCTGTCAATTAATCACAAAATGATTTATATACAATTTCCACAGGCACACACAAGCATTCATATTACAGCTGTCATTAACATATTATCATCATCCATGTATGAAAAAAACAAGCCAAAACAACATTAACTATACACTTTTTTACCATGTCCCTTTTGGTATTTGTTTCAATTAGATTCCTAATAACGTGCGCTGTGTAATTATTGAAAAGTTCCTTTTTTATATACATTTACATTGTATTACATACGAAGAAGGTAAGAAATAAAACCGTAATTGGTTTTTATATGTGGGAGCTGAAAATTTATTACGCTCATTTGTTAGGGGTAATTTGTGTTATGACCACTTTAATGGAGGTGTTAATTGTCAGTCAAAATACAAAGAACTATCAAGTAATTTGTGGTAGTTAATTAGAAGCCATTTACAACTCTATACATAAGAGGTAAAAATTATTGTAAAATCGTATTACACAGTGGAATTTGTGAAATCCGATTGAAAAGTTGCTAGAGTTGGACCTTTGACATGCCGGTGTTAAATTTGTGAAGACTTGTAACATTTATTGACGTCGACTTGTAATAATATTCTAGCGAGAGATACTTGGGTATTTTACAACCCCTCAGCGAACCGCTCATAAATAACTCGTCCGATGACTTGTCCATTAAATTAGGACTCAATTTACGATCCCACACACATTATCGAAAAACAATATCCGTCCGACAAAATGCACATCTTGTAGTCATTGCTATTAAAGATTAGCGTACGAGAGAATATAGTGAAGTGAAACACTAAAACCATCAGGCAATAATAATATTCGTGCAGTCTTGTTGGCATTAGTGAGATGATTTACCATGTAATATTTTGCCCAGCAAAGCTATGCTCGTATGTCATATATGCTAAAGAGAGGAACTTGTATATTTAATGCTCATTTTTTCCTCCTCAAAGAGCCATATTTTTTAATTTAATTGCTCATTTATAATTCGTATTGCTCACCACATTCCACTATCACTTGGGATCCTTTCAAATTGTTTTTATTGTTTAATAAATTATCCACCACTATGACAATAAATGATGTGGTTGGTCTTTGATGGTAAATTTTCATCTTGTTTATATTGTATATATATACGGCCAATCCTGCAATCTCTCCAAAAAATGTGTCGGTCGGCCTAGAAAAACATTTGATATACCATAAATCTTGAACATATGATTTCGCGTGAGTTGATCGCCAGCCTGAGGATAGCGCCTAATAACAGGGCTTGTCCGCTAATTGAATATTATTGAAAACCGACACTTTGCCCTGGAAACTAATCGCCCTCCTAATAAGCAGAGACAATTGGACATATAGGATGTGCGTGTGCCCACAAAAGCGCATTTTATCGCATGGTTAAAAGTGAAAACCTTTTGAGGATCGCCCTGGTACCGCACGAAAATTCAATTTTTTTTTGACCTGCTGAAATCCATCTAATTGCAAGGGTTGGAAATTGCGTTCTGGTATGGCGGAAGTGGAGCGATTTTTACCGTCTAAATAGATAATAGATGACAATTTATGGGTGCTGGAGTAAATTACAGATCATGTGTACAAATATAGTTTAGGTAGTAAATATGTTAGACATGATATATAGAATCGGTCCCTTGTTTTGGTGGACTGTAAATTAAATGCTGGTGACAGTCTTGTTTCGCCCATTATTGCAGTTTAATTTGGCAAATGGATGTAATGTTTGCTGTGGACACTCATACACAGAAATATCGTGGAGAGAGACCAAAGGGGGCAATTTGAATAAATAATTCAACAGCATTAATAATAAACGAAGAAAAACAATTTCCGGTCAAATATAAATTAGATAAAATTCCCATATAGTTAAAGTACCAACTTCTATGTATTTTAAGTGGGCAAGTGCACAATCTCACACGATCTGCATTATGTGCCACATGAATATGGAAATTGTAACCTGACTCTATCGCGACAGTAGCATCTAAACCCGAAACCCACACAGAACACCTGCGACAATTTACCATCATCTTCTCCATAACTAGAGTCTCTCTCTCCGGGCGCGCTTTTAAGTGTATATGCATTCGTCCACCCCCACAAAAACCACTATAATTATTTATTTTACTATTCATGTATGCACATACGTGTGTGCATTATTCACAAACACACCCCTTCGAATAATAATCGGTTCAGAAATGCCATTGTATGTCTGTCCGTGAGAATGGAAAAAAGAAATTCGCAGAAAGCGCCCAAAAAAGTTAACGCGTCTCTCTTATTTGCCGCACATCCTGGCATCACACCACTTATAATCGCTTTATGCCAGAAGCCACCTGGATGAATTTTTCATCAATTACCGCAACTTGGCACTAATTACATTTGCTATTAGCGGCACCCTTATAATTATTATCTTTACTATTAGGTGAAAAGTGGACCAGTGCAGTAATTAGACGGAATTAATTGCCAATTCGCTAGCATTCCACTGAACTGGTGTGTCGAAGTACTAAGCTGGTGGCTGGGTCCCGATCTTTTACAGCTCATTTGCATTTTAGAATTGCGGAATCCATCTTGCCAGAGGGTTTTGTTTTAATGTCAAGTGTATGCCGCGAAACGCGTTCAGAGGGTGGATTTTGGAGGGATTTTAAGAGACTCCATCATTGGGACAGGGGTGGTCGTAAAAGCGGCTGTGAGTGACACATTCGCTAGTAAATAACATGTATATGGAAAGTGGAAAGTATTTCGCGAAATTGAGAGCGCCTACTAATCAACCTCCCAAATAACTAGAGTAAAAATCGTTGTGGCGTGTATTTTAGACGATCACGATTCCCTTGAAGTGAGCACATTTTTAACTGATCGCTAATAACATTTTCTCCAATTCCTATCATTAGTTTGGGTAGAAAAAATGTACAAGTAACACATGTTACACACACCGAAATAAATATGGAGATGCTCCCTAAGTGCACATTCCAGGGAAAAGTTTCATTTCCAGGTCACGTTGTTGCAGTGGATACATAATGATAGATTTTTTATATACAACACACAACTTGGAGGTTCAAAGGCCTAGAATTAGTAGAAACCGCGATGTGACTTAAACTTAATAATAATATTAAATTTTATAGGCGGGTTTGGTCGCTTTTTTTCCTGATACTCTGCACGCGATACATTTGAAAAATTTCGAATGTTTTGTGTGTGTGAATGTGGTTGTTTTGTTCGCTTTTTGGGAACTGCCCGCGGCGGACCACAGTTGAGGCCCTCCAGCCACTTAGCACCGCCATTTATCTCCGTATACCTACATACGAAATGAAAAGTGTGTGTA
Organism: Silvanus unidentatus; assembly: GCA_963930825.1. Taxonomy (NCBI): domain Eukaryota; kingdom Metazoa; phylum Arthropoda; class Insecta; order Coleoptera; family Silvanidae; genus Silvanus; species Silvanus unidentatus. The sequence goes on from OZ005758.1 coordinate 1,650,844, forward strand.
TGTGTTTTGCAGAAGAGAGAAATATACGATCGGCCGTAAAACGTAAGCGATTAATTTTATATTTATGGCGGGTATTTATGAAAAGTTCGCTATTAAAATTGTTACTTGACACAAATTAATATTAGCCATATCATCATGTCGGGAGAGGGCTTATAAATATCGCGCGATTGCAATGCGTTTATATACCTAAGCAAATTACTTCCCATGATGGTCAAGGTGAAAAAGCAAGAAAATGTGGTGTTATAAGAATATGGGCCCGGAGTGTATTTGTCACATCGGTGGGGTGTCCGCTACCGGCTTGGGATATTTTTCTTGTACTAACATAATTTATCGCCATTAATAACTCCTAAGTGCCAGGCGATGTGGCGATTATTAATTTCGGATAAGGTGTGATCTTTATCTGGAAATTACTCTTGTCTTTTTCGATTAATAACTATAAATCGCTGCTCGATAATGTTTGTTGCGATGACCGCCACTTGGGTGTATTACGGCCCGTAATTTATTAGCACCTGTGCTAAAACGTATAAAATTGATAGGAAATCATTTTACAACATTAGGATAGTAAAATGTGTGCGTTTTATGTGCTCATGAAATGGATACGCCGTAAATTTTCAAAGTGGTCACTATGTGTCCTTTTGCATCAGGGTTAAATTATGTGACCTCCCAGAAAAAAAAAACCGAAATATTAAGCGGTTTTTTAATGAAATCCGCTCAAAATGACCACAATTGACGGTCTTTTGTGGTATTGGAAAGTGTCAGATGTTCGTAAACTTTTAACCGTTGGCTTAATTTTTGGTTCTCCATTTAAACAGACGGAATTCGATCAAAAAACGCATGTTCTTGCCATTTGAACCATGTGTGGATTTACGTTAATTAATAATTAGCTCCATAAAACAAAGCCCACCACAAGAACGTCTGTGTTCTTTTAAGACGAAGAATTTTTTTGTGTGCCAAAAACTTCCCGCAATATAATATTATAAGTTGAAAGTAATTTCATATTTTACGTTAAGAAACTTGGTAATTACTGAAAACTTTTCTGATTAATCACATTAATTAATTAGTTTTTGGGCGCTGTGTATACAATTTACACAGAGTGGAGTGTGTGTTTCGTGGAGCACAAGGAAAGGGCGTGATGGACGTGCCTTGCACATCAAACTTGCTGACGTATCTCATTAATAATAAATTAAAATATTTATTGTAAATTGATTCACTAATACACAAAGTGTTATGTTTAATAAAAAGACGAACGCGCCTCTTCCTCTCGACACTCTCCTGGTTTGTCTGGATGCTGTTTCTGAAGATTATTAAAAAACTTTTTCTAATATAAGTTCGCGAAACAACACAAGTTTTTGCAAATGTCGATGGTCTTTTTTCACATTTTAATTAATGAAAAATTGAAGTTTAATCGAAAATTAATGTTATTCTCATTTTCGCCCAACTTTTCGGGCATATCTCGCTGGGGGAAACGTTGGGCGGGGCAGTTTACCAAGCACCCAAGTTATAATTCATATTTTTGATAATTACTCGGCGTAAAAGACAGCAAAGCAGTCGGAGTCACGATGAGGCGTTCCTATTCACAATTCAAACTTCGTCAAAGGCCTGCGTTAATTAATGAGTATATATATATATGTATACACAAAGGTTGGAGTTGTGGAGGAGGCCTCCAAAAGCCAACTCTTATTTATTAAGAGAGTGAAGCAGCGTTGATGTGCGTTGCTCTGTTACAGCAATTTTTAAGGACTCCCAATTATTTGTCGCAAAAAACCTAGTATTAGACGGCAGAACGCTTCAATTCCCATCAATAAAAAAAAACTCTACCAAATCTATCCGATTAGTCCGATATAGTTTTAGTCGTTTTAGTTCACCGGAACGAGTAAACAATCCGGAGAGAGGACAGAGTCTTCAAACGACAAAAAGATGTTGATTTACTTAAATCCCTGAAAAAGCTAATCGCATCTTGAAATTGAGAACTTATTGAGAAGCGCACCCAGTTGGGACAGTGTCGCCATACATCTGAGCGCAAAAATTGCCTCTGTGGAAAAACAAAAAGTAAATTAAGCACAATTATTGAACAATGACTCTGGCTTCAATTTAATCTATTCTCTTCGGTGAAGTTTTTCTCCTTGTTAATCGATTGAGATGTTAAAGCATTACAGTTTTTTTCCACCCGTCCACCTAAATAGAATTCCTGATCAGAGTCCAATGTAGACACTTTTTACGCCAGAAATAAACCCATTACGTTGAACATATTTATTTTGGTATCATTTAATTATTTGTAAGAGGCAATAACTGTCAATTTTTGGTCGGGTGCACGTAAATAGCGAGGGGTGAGTCCGATAGTGGAAACAAAGCGGTCTCTTTGCCCCCGCGTAAAAAACACTATCCTCCACCTCTAGTTGGATGATCAAAGCGACACAATGTAACATGTAATCATTGAGATTAAGTTAGAATCCACCCTCTGAATTGGTGCCATATCATTGAAGAGAGGGAAGCAATCTAGTGACTCTCTCTCGTGTATTTGAAATTAAAAAACTTGCGAATAAATCTCGCTCGGCTTGTACTTTAGGTACTTCACAGTTCTTAGTGGTACAGTGACATGTGGTCCATCACGGCAACCCTCTCCCTCTCTCATTCCAACCGCAGGATTGATTTTATTCATTACATTGGGCGCACTTGAGCGGTTTGCCGTTTTTAGGGGTACATATAATATCGCCCCACTTTAATGAAACTATTAATTAACGAAAGAATTTTCTTGTTTTCATACACAGACGGTTGTGGTTTCTTGCCACAGGTATGCATGAGAGACACGTTAATTTAAAGGCATTTTAGAGTTTTTCCGCCCCCTACAAACCAGCGTCCATGGTACAAGTGAGGCCGACAAAAAAATTGTCCAGTCACTCTTATAAAGAGAAGAGAAACAACTAATATCGTAAAAACATTAATCTAGCTGGCATCAAACATTTCGATGGTTTGACACCGCTTTGCCTGCTGACTCATACTCTAATGATGGAACCAAGACCGACAAAAGAAAACTTAACACTAGCCAACACTATAGGTGTATACGCACAAGATCACGACTGTTACATGGTGCGAAAGAATTTCTTGAGAGCCAAATGTCCAAATGGATGGAAAAAATCCTCCTTTAAACGCTTCAACCAGTCTATAGTGAGAGGAGAGCTGGAATTGGTGTGTTGCGCTCATGTCATAGAATATTACACGATACGACGTCTTATCGAAATATGTTTATCAAGTAATTGGATCCAATAATTATTAACACTCGGTTTGGCCTTGTGGCTGACAGCATGACGGCCTCTATTTTGATTATCTTCCATTCTGATTTCTACACCCGATTCACAACACGAGATCGGAGAGTCTCTCTCTTCTTCGAAATTTCTGTTCTAGTTTTCCCTCATTTTTTTATCCCATTTAGATTTTAATTAGTTCGGGAACCATCATTGGTATACGCATTCCATACTGTTTTGTTCGAATAACGTGTCCCATTAGAACTCTCTACTTGTATAAATCATGTAAATTTTCTTGTAATGAGGTGGAATATATTTTAGTCTTCGTGGGTGAGCAAAGAATAACCGGGCTTTGGTCTTGGACCTACCAGTACAACATGCTTACATATCTCAAATACCGCATAAATTTTAGAAAAGTGTATAATATGAAAGTTTTAATATGCGTGCGGTATATTAATATAACATATGATATCCCGAAAACATCCACACAAACAAATACTCGCTCCTCTTTTTGACTCTTTTTTTTTATAAACATATACCCAACAGCTATAACTAATTCGCGCAAGTTGCAAGGCGATTTATTAGACGTGTCTTGTCTCTTTGGTAGTGCATTTTACTAGCCTTGAACAATTAGAGAATTTGTGGACCTTTCAAATGTTTATATTCAATTGCTTTCATAATTTAATTGCCTTCATGTGCCAATCTTGATTGAGATAAACTCGAACACACGTTATCTGATTTTCCAGTGAAATTGTTAGAAATATTCTATTGACAAGTGGGATGTTTCGCAACACATTTAATTGCCTCAAACAACTTCTTCGTCTCTGCGACGATAGACTGGTTTAAAGTCGTCCGTAAATCACCTAGAGATGGACCAAACAATGCACACACGGTGCTAAGAAAGACAAATCGCTTTCAATTTCAATTATCGTTCTGTTTGACATTAATATCGAATGAGATTTTTCTTATGAGTGTGTATCGTTTGTGTATTTGTTTGTGTGGCTGTACCGCCCGCGGTGCAAAGTGTAGAACAGTGGCAGCTACTAGTACTAACATATATAAAACACAGAAATAAGACTATGACAAATACTTAACAGAATGCTCATAAATTTACCACAGATATGTTACTCAGATAAGATCCACTCAGCAGGTGGTGATGTTCATATAAAGCGGATTCGTTTCCATTGCATGCATGAATGTTGTGTGAGTATTTCTGTACGAAGGAGAATCTTACATGTAATCTTTGACATTACATCGGTTACTTATAATGCAAACTACCTTATACACCACACTATGGCAATATTTTATTGTGCCCTTTCCCCGTTTTTGAGAATAGAAAATCATTGCGAATAAAGAAATAAACCCTCTATATTAAGAAATAATCAATTAATCTCAACATGTTACACAGTTTGATTTTATTTTTTATTATATCGCTCCAGATGGATGGATGATGAAGCCCATCACGTTGGAAGATTGAAGTTAGTAGAGGATGAGAAAAGAGAAGGGTCTCAACGGAATAGTCTCATTTTGCGGCTGCTGAAATGACATCCTCTTTTTACTTGGACTGATCCGCGATTCCAATTTAAGTGCTAGTCCGGTTCGAGGGGATGGGAATGTTGAACAATACTTTGACTTTCCCCTTGTCCGCCAAAGCCCAGAGAACCGCACCGACTGGAATTATTAGCGACATGCTGCTATTGCCTTCTGCCGCCCCATTTCGGGGTCCTTTTTTCACTCCTCATCATCATCATCGCTGTGCCATCGATCTGGAACAAGAATTTTTTTCATCAATTTGTTGTTAATGAGCTTTAAACAAAAGCTCCCGAATGGGAGTAGTGCGCTTGCTGTAGGCTAGGTGTCTCTGTGTGGTCGAAAGGCGCTTGAAGCGCGCACATAATCACTTCACTCCTATACGACTTGGCATATTTGAGATTGTGTAGCGGAAAACTTGGTTTCAGGATTTCATTTATAACTCCGTAATTTGATGCCATAAAAAGTGCTCCTAATATTATAGTGATAAAGCTTGTCTCTTTCGGATCTGCCGAGAAAGGGCTTATTGTTGCAAGCTTTCAGTTAAAACTTATTCTTTTACTATACCCTTTAATTGAAGTTGAAACTTTTAATGACAATTTATCGCTTCAATAAAGCGCAACTAATTAAAAACTAATACATGTACACCTAGAGGACGTGTTCTTATCGTGTGGATATATCGTTTGTCGGTGGGGGCTAATTAATGGGAAATCACCACGTTCCCGAAGTTTCGTTATTACGCAGCATGTGCATAAAATCGTAAATAGCCAAACAAAAATAATTAAATCGGAATAAAAGAAAATGCAATTTACACGTGGGAAAGAAGAATAAAATGTTCGTTCCTCCATTGTTCTAGTTAAAGACAAAAGAGGCTGGCTTGTAGTAGAGCGGGATTGGTTGGGGATTCGTATCGATTGTAGCACTGGCCGGGCATCCGGTCGGCGCCCAATGAGCTAAAACAACAGCCACCGTCGCGGCGCACATATCAAACATTTCATGATACATGTGTAGAACTTTTCCAGTCGAAATCGCCCTTCGTTAAGACAATTAACTGACAGCCAAAGAGCACTGAAACGTATATAAGAGACTCTTGGAGAGCGGCGAACGCGTCCAAACTGATTGGACCAATATTTACGGGAATGTTGTTGATTTTTTTCAGTGTTGGTACACAAAAAAGTTCATCATACGAAATGATGACGGTACAAATAAAACTCAACAGGTTCTTTTAATAAGTCCCCGCTCCCCCAGCACGATTCCATTCGGTGTGCTGGTTATTTGTGTGTGTGGGGCTCGAATCGGTACACTAAAATGGAAATTGAATAATATAAATTTACATTAGTAGTAGAACGGTTTTTGTTTTGTTTTCATTTTAAATGGAACCGCACATTATACAAATGTCAGTGTAATCGATAGGCACGCTAAAAGATTCTACAATAGGTCGTGTCACTTGCAGGACCAAACAACTGCCATTGTTATGCGTCTATACAGGAAAATACTATTGCCAATATTGTTGTTCTTTTCTCAATACTCGAATAACTTGAATAAGAGCGAGAGTGAAATGTCTCGTAAGCGCCCAGTGAGAGACTCACTCCTGAATATTCTCCACATACGTCACGTGCGACGTGTCCTCCGCACACACCATTGATTCCTTCGTCCACGTTGGAGGACATGTGTGGCCCCAGAATTAAATCTTGCGCTTTGTCCTCATTTTTCTGGATCGATTTCAGTATACCTTCATTAGTTGAAACGTTGGAATGGAAATTAGTTGTCGGTTGCACGGTGAATGGGAGGCCCTCTCGTCGCAGGACAAGTGCGAAATAACAGCAAGAGACTAGTTTTTCGATTAGAGCTGCGTTACCAGGTGATGTGAGAGCGAGCACATCCTGCTGGGACTTGATGTAATTACCAGCCATGGAGTGATTGACGATGGTCCTTCTAAATCGACACTCTCCTCTCCGTGCGCGCTCTCTGAACTTGACGTTGAAATGTTTTTACCTACCGATTTCCACCCATTTTTCATTGTTACATTCTGGAATAAAAAATAGAAAAGTAAATTGAAAAAAAAATAATACCACGAGAGTAGAGATTTTTCGGTGAATGTTGGCCAAGGCACATAAAAATTATTTACGCATTTTATAACAACAATATGTCACTTTCAAAAAAACTAAAAAATTAGCCTCAATTATGGAATTATATCGCATTAGTACCGTTGAAATAATTCGTGAATTCGTCACGGTCCGCTGCCAATACAAATAATCCCTAAGGTGTTTTCTCAACGTTACAAGAGATCCTCACACACACATACATACACTTCGCTCCTCGAACTATTAATTACGGCATTAAAGACAATGCATGTATGCGGCCGTGTTGCTTTATTATGTAGCGGATGACATGTGCTAGGTGGAAAAGGTGATGATGGAACGTCACCTGGAAACGTTGCCGCATTCTAATACCTATATGCAATTTACTCACCAAACCACTAGCATTTTATTTAAGGATTTCACCGTTCAGGATATAATATTAATGTACACAGTGCATGCTTTCTGCTTGCATGAACGTTCCGAGGAACAGCAGCTGGCCGCTGATGGTTCAGGCCAGGATAGTTTTAATTGATAGTGGTCGGTAAACAGCCATGTCATCAACAGAAGGTTGGAGATTCACACCTACGTATATAAATCAACCGTAACCAGAACAACTCATCACTGTTGGCTCAATTTCGTTTGGAAATTACTGGTGCTGGGACGGTGCTTTTTAGCTTTTTACATTCATCTCTCATCTTACTCTGCTGCCCTTATTAGGAGCCTTAATACGTTCTGTGGCCCGAAGGTGGTTAAACGACGTGTGCAATATGAATGGCTGATTCCCCACAATCTCTACGATTGCCTATGGCAATGATCTAAAGTGTATTAGTGGTGATTGTGAGGCACCACACCGCGCCAAATCGGATGCTATGTGCGCTAATTAGAGGAAGTCCCTATTCACTTTCCGTTCAGGTCGCTTGGCAACTCCTTTTAAAAGATACCCAGTCTATAAAGTCTATAATATCTATACCGGTGTCTAATTTGAATCCACAAACGTTTCTACAGAGGATCTCTGCATGTTGATGGTTAGCAACGAGTGTGTACCTATATAACAACAATAACGCCCTTGGAAGGGGTTCGGAAAAATTCCCAACTCGTTCTCTTAATTGGACTGATACAACCGCGGTTGTGGGTATTGTAAATACTGAATTACATAATTCATCATTATGTTTATATGATGGAAAAAACCGCACCATAGACAAATTCGGTTCCCATTTATCTATTTATGTATTATTAAATTTAATCGAGAGATTCTCGTGCGTTTTCTTAAAATCAATTTCTCATTGTAACACAATTGAAAATGAATTTGTTTGTTTATAGTGTTGATAATCGGATGAACATATATTTCCCATGCATTGAGAATAATTTTTAGATGAGGAACAAAAAATGAACAAAAATCCTAAGCATACACAATTTGGATTAGACACGTTTTAAATATTTATATATTTAAATTTGTGTAATGACTTGGCGAGGAAAAGAGCATTTAGTCACATATACGGTAGAAAAAGTGGAATTGGATCCCATTTTGGAAGTCCATTAAAAAAAGCGTTCGATTCAATTAGTGGGTAAACGTTTTTAATTTTGCAACCTTGGATATGCTGCTGTTGTGAAAGAAGATGTGTTGTGTAACGTATCAAAATATTTAGATAATTTTCAATTAAAGAATCACAAAGCGCTCTCTAATGTGCATTAATTGCATGTGAAAGACAAAGAGGGTGGGATTGGCTGGTCCAGAACTCCCACATCCCTCAGCATCTCGTATGCACAGTGTGTATGTTGACCGACCGTGGAAATACACATACGCCTGCGGTGCTCTGTGTCCAACAGACCAAACACTCAGTATACGCTTATTATCACAGAGGCATTACGTTCGGTAATTCGATCAGTAATCAACATGATTACCTGGCTAGAAGCTTATAAATGCATGAATTGCCCCGATTGTTTGTGTTTGGCTAAATTGGGGCGCACACAAACAGTTGTACATAATTTCGTTTGTTTGGCCAGGGTGGATTTCTTCCAACTTATTCTTTCCCTCTTCCCGCAAGCCGCGTATAGCCGCACCAAAGAGCAATCCATAATGAATTCCCTCTCTGCATTTAAATGATTGACATTTAAAACGAGAAAATAATCGTTCGGAATGTGATTAATTGCCACCTTCTAAAAACCGTCTATAAGTTTCTAAAATGATATTAACAGTAGGTGAAGAAGTGATAAAAAGACGACGACCAACCATAACACATACACCAAAGTGAGAGAAGATGAGGAGGAAAAAAGGAACAAGTGAAACGATATAATATGAAAATTAAACGGGCTGGTTCGTATATGCCATATGCACAGCACATTTAATAGCGTTCCTAAAACGTGCAGTAAGAAACGCGCGTTACAAAAACCATAGCAATATGCAAAGTCAGCGTTATTAACAAGGTGCAACAAACTACTAGAGGGTTACAGAGGTGACTTCTTCGATGATGGAGATGAGTCCGTCTATAAATAGATCGTTATAATTCCACGATCGAATTTATATGTGTTGTCCACATCACAGTGATAATTGCTGCCCATCACACAATGTAGGTGTACCAGCAACATTGTCTGTCTCAGTTAATTAAATTAAATGATTTTTCTGTGGCTACTTTCACCGCCTCGATTTTCATCTTGGAAATTGATTACGCGAGACACGGTCAACTGGGTAATATTTATAAGATTTACAGTTGTCACATTACACGGTTGGAAGTTGTGGTGATGGTGTTTGGGGCCCTTGGCGGAGTTTATGTGCAATAAATAACGTGTGAATGCTAAGTATGTGAACGTTGGACTTCCATGTGCACTTGAAGACTCATAATTTTTAATTAACACCCGAAGAGTGGTTCGAAAACGGGGGACGGGCTCTTTTGCGAAATGAAATAATTACAGATTATGGGTTGGGACACAATAATCTAATAATTAGAAAACGTCTCTCAATCAACATAGTCCATGTTGGAGTTTTGTGTTGGAAAATGGAAAAAATACCGCATTTTAACTAAAAACACTGACAAGTTAATCAAGAACGGCCGTGAGTCAGCAGTAAAACAACGTGCGTTCCAAATCTGTGTGCACTAATGACGAGTTAGTTCTACATGACTCGCTTGTTTTCTGGGCTATCCGATAATTTGTTTTCAGAATAACTTCCTACATAACAACAATATGTAGAAGAGAGAAACAACACTTATAGATATCATCTAATAAATAATACGCAAAAGGTTCTTGCAGTTAACAACGAGTTCTTTTTTATTAATATTTAATGATCGTTCTTGTTACAAAACGTGAAACTAGTTGTTAAAACTTTTCGTCAAGAAGAACTCTATAGATTTCTCACTCTTATTATATGCTTCGTACTAGGTGCGAGTATCAGTTACCTTTTTATAATAATTGAAGTATTTCTTACCATTACACTTTATTATATAGAATTAACGAATCCATTCCGTATTGGTAACTGGCCTAGCCACACACTTGTAGAAAAGATAGGTAAGTAAGTACCTGGAGGTAATTTTCGTGTAGCGCGCAGCATTTTTCAAAAGCAGACATTCCGTCGTCGTCTCTATCACGTTTATTAACAATAAAGTGTAATAAATAGCGAAAAATCGGGTCATTACAACGTGAATCTTGGTAACGGAAACAGGAAGTTAATCTGCAACTGCACGTAGATATATCGACCGGTAGTCGAGCGGAACTTCCGGTGGACCGGAAACATAAAAAGAGACCGCAATTGCTCTTTGGATGGTAAAGCCTCTGATGCTTTGACAAATAGATACATCAGCTGGATTGTTGCATATACAGACGAATTATCGGGGAGCCTCTAATGGTATATTTTAGGTGTTTTTGTAATTTTGTTTTGATTTTTTTTTTTTTTTTTTTTTTGGAAATGAATGTTTCGGTGGGTGGAAAGCGGCGAATGAATGGACAGGTCTCGCGTGAGATAGCCTGACAACTTTTCGACTTTGGTGTTTCGGAATACAATGGGAATCAGTTGTAATGATATCTCTATCAGATGGCAGGTGCGAGTGATGGTCAAGGGTCAGGCGGAGGTCTTGCCGCCACCTTGATCGTGCAACATAGACACAAAAAAACTATAATAAAAGTGCTATTTTAACCTTATCTCTCTTTCTGTACAGTGCATTTTATATATCATATTGACATTATCTAAAGTGTTTGCACAAATGCAATTTAATTGTTCCAATAACTGTGGTCTAAGAGCAATCTAGGAAAAATTTCGAAATTTTAATGGAGACAGTCCTTAATTGATGACCTGCTAATAGCCACAAAGGAGTGGACTCGTTTAAATTACACTTTTTTCATCGCAACTAACTGTTTCCAATTTAATTACACGTTACCATATGGTATGGACTATTGTCATTTAAATGTGAGGTGCGCTCATCTAGTTTCTATACCTACTATTTTTAAACGATTTTCTAATTATCCTGTCGGTGGATGTGGTGGGCAACGAGTTCAAGGACTCAGTTGTCCTGTCCAACTATAAAATGTATAACTCTTTCATTCGTCATCGGTGTGGAATATGTAGAGGCGTTGCGGTGTAATTCCGCTTCTTCTCTGTTAAAGAAAATTTCATTTAGAATGTGAAAAAATCATTAGTGGTGAGAAGAAATTGAAAGATGGATATGTTTATCATAGCTGACGGCTACAACCAGCCTAATTTCGTCCATTAAATGTTCCCAGTTTCTAATTAGGTGAATACCGAACTCACAAAAACTCCTATATTAATCAAAAATATAACAAGTCGTCACTTTTGTGTATTGTCGGACATACACACGAAATTAAGGCGAGATTTATAATGTGTATTGGAGAATGTAATGGGTGGGTACGTACTGGGGCTCTGGCTGTGGTACTGTTTGACGGTTAGATAAATCCATCGCAAGATAAACTGTCCGTACGGCATTTGTGATTTGTAAATGTCAGTTGCGGAGGTCAATATGGAGGTGTTAATGACCAATCTGTACCAATGCCAACACAATCCACGAATATATTCTTCTTTCTCTTTTTCCAAACTTAACATTGTTGGTATGTACACGCAGGTATGTGTACACAGTTTTCCCGTAGAATTGATATTTCGTTCAAGATTAATAGATTTTCACTTGGTGTAAAATTACCGCACTCCGAAGGCCAAACACTCTCCGCTAGGTAGAAGCTTCGTTTACGACAGACTTCTTGGAACCTCTCTTCAGGGGGGCAGACCCGACCCATAACAACAATTAGTCAAGCCACATATAACTTCACAATGATTTTTTGCTGGCTGAATATGTCAACTTGTCACCCATCCACTTTTATGACTTCCAAGCAGGAGTCATTGTCCATATTTACAAGAATCGATACAGCATTTCTCAATTTCACCATTTTACAACTGTACTCCAACATTCTGTTATTAAACACGCTAAAAAAAGATAATATTCCCGTATGCAAGTACATCACATCCATACAGCAATGTTCTTCGATTATTATAGAAATTAATTTTCTTATAATTCCCAGAAACAAATTGAATCAATTCTACCTACAAGGTCGAAGTAGGTATGTTTCAGTTAGAAAAACACATGAAATTAGCTTGGCAATAATGCATTCCAGCGGCCACACTTCGAAAACTGCAAATAGTATTAAAAGTTGCAACAATAAGCTAGAGAAAAAATGGAATACATTAGCCTGCCAGCATCACCTATTTAGAATTTTGTGCTTTAGGTGGATAACAAAAGGAGCGGCTAGTATTATCCGGATATGAAATCTAATCTTGGATCGCTGTGTGGACACCTAGACCTCATGCTGATAGTAATTTCACTTGCCTCAACAATACGCATACTAAGAAAACGTTATTACACCATGGTAGGTTCTAAAACGCTAACGTACCATGGATAAACTGAACTTATCAATTTTTTCCTCTCACCTCTAACTGCTGTTTCATTTAATAGATTTTTGTTTGTGCGATGCAAACGAGGCTAATTCATAAACTGTACAAAACGACGACGATGAATTTCTTACAATGTATAAGTATTCTTATGTAGCCCTACCCCGAAATCGGCTTACCAAATGGCATTGGAAAGATAAATTTGCTACTATGTGAAAATCTAGTATAAAACTGAAAATTCGTCTATGAATTCAGAATGAATAATAAAAATGTAAATGCGTATTTCACGGTAAATTTTCCAAAGTTAAAGCTGGGCGTACAAAATAGAGTAAATAAAAACAGAAGCCGGATAAAATTGGTAGCTAAATTACTGACACGTAGTATAGCGAAAGGCGTTGCTGGCTCCTCTATATATTTGTGAGTGAATTCATGAATAATTCAAAATACACACACATTCAGACCTCCGTCTACTTATTATATATTTCGGTTGATATCTAATTTGACTCCGACGCTAAGATATTGGAGCGGAGAGTGAGGAGGTGAAAAGTTAAAGAAATAAAGTCATCTTAAAAATGTTCGCTTTATCACCCACAATAACCCGCACCATCAACCATCCGGGGGCTCCGAATACCGCTTGTGTGTTCAACCTGACATGCAAATCAAACATCAGTCATTGTGCTGATGAAATGTGGGCGGCAAATATGATTGTATTCCAATTTCATCCCATTATATAGAAATTATTATGGAAATTTCAAAAATAACTCGTACGAGTCCGATAGCATTAAGTTGACATTAAGTTCGTTGTGCTTTTCGCAACACATTAGATATTATATAGAGATTAAGTGTTTCTTGAAGGCAGCATCACAAGAAATTAGTAACAGATCATTTAAGAGCAGGTTAACACGGGGTACAGAAAAAAAAAGGATACACCTTCCACACGGTGTAACACTAGAAGCGTCAAGGATTTGACGACTCAACATTCACACGTCAACTTTTGTTATATACTTAAACTTTGCGCTCGCTCATTCCAGACAAGATATACAACACTATTATCTAATTTTATTACCATCATTACCGCCGCTGATAAAATTATATTGTTGCAACCCCCTTGAACGCTTTGTGCGTCTTCTCTTTGCGCTACCTCTCGCTCTCTGTAGTAAATATGAAATTTGGCCATGTTTACATGATAATAAGCAGGCGACCCATGAATCAGGTAGATAAGGCGGAGGATGCGTTCTGCCAGTGCACATTTGATAATTTCCTGTGATTATGCCTGTGTAATTGGGGAAGGGCTGACCGGAAATTGAGGGAGCGCGCGTGTATCTACTTCCACCAGGAAATGATGAGCAGTCAATTATATGGCCAACAACTATCCAAAACTAGTGTGATATGTGTCAGATTTGGCAAACGGCGATCACATTTATTCGTCCCATCAAAAGGTCAATATATAATATCGAAATATGTGTGACTAGTATGCAGCTGTTTACCCGAAAAGTTCCAGTAATTTTTGATTGCCACCGAAACTGCCCCGTACAATTGTTTGGAGAACGTAACCACAGGCGGTCCTCCACCGAAAGGGGGGTCCCCATTAACCCAGTTCCATATTCATACGTACCTTCGATTGGGAATGTTGCCGCTCCATATTTGGACAACTGGAACACCTCTTCATTTATCTGAGGTTGCAGCAATTTAATTCCACCCCTCATCATATAAAACGTGTCCCTATATCACCCATAGTCGGTCCCATATGGTATTGTATGTGAAACCGGCGACCATCCACGCAGTTCTGTAATTAAAAAGTTATTCGAATTACTATGATTATTTTTATTGTGAAATAACGGGGAACGTTGGGGGACTCTCTCGTTCCCATCCGGTGTTGTTCAAGTGGCAATGATAGAAGTGAAAACACAGTGTTCCACCCATATATCATTGTAATTTTCTATCTAAATAGAGTTTAGTAAAAAGCATTTACTCTGATAAATAATAGAGATGGTGTATGGAAAAGCAAAACAGAACAGCCACTCACACACATTTACCAGCCGTATATATACTCACAGCCACAGAGCACATTAATGTTGTTGCCCGCTGATGATTTACAGCAAGTGATGGTCAGCCTCTATTTGTATCCCGAACCGTGACAGTCCAATCTCGCTTCCAAACTTCCAACCCCAAGATTAATATGCCTACTTGTTTTTTTCGTAATAACTCACAATGTATACGTATTTATATTCAACGTGTGTGTTAATTACCATCATGTCGCACAAACAAGGTAATAAATTGTTGATTCTCAAATAGAAAAAAACGAAATTTTGTTGGGGGCGACATTGTATGCGGTCCATCGTGGGCCAGATTAATCGATTTCAAGACGCGTCCCCAAAAAACTTACACACATTCTTTTTTTCCCCATATTTCTAAAACATCGTAAACACGGTTCAATACTGTAAATTGCTTGTGTAATATTTGTTTTATCAATTGATAAAATTTTGTAAGGGTTTTCCCGTCCCCCACAGTCATAATGTTCATGAATTTCGGTAAAAGGCTATTACAAGCTGCTTCCGCAATGGACGTTTTCCTCATGTATAAGACTTATAATCACCGTCACTATCAAGGCATATTAGTGTTAATGCAGTCTTTGCGTGAATTTATGTGTTAGGCCAGTTTGCGTTCCCCTATTTACTAGCATTTTCACCTGACGTTCCTTAATTCTATTTAATTAGTGCTGTTACGTGTCATGTAAATTGTCTATTAAATATTTATTTTACAACTTCCACCACTGTGTTGTGTGTACACTTGGGTTATAATGCAATTACACAACATGCAGAGCCCTAATTAGTAGTGGCTTTGGTATGCTATGCTGTGCAGATTTTTGATTTCCCAGACACATCCAATCCGTGCTGTATCCACTTTTCAATGTTGTGCAATATAATTCTGCAACAATAGGCAAGTTTGTTTTCCATATATATCGACTCATCATCATTAAGAGGCCTCAAAGAGAGGGACTGAAAGAAAAATAATAAATATACCAATTTATATTGAGAAAAATGCTCAAATCCATAAAACAATATTTATCTTTTACCCATCATCACTTGAAAATAATTTCAGTTCGTTCTGCGGTCAGAACAGATAATACAATACTTTGATGAGGAGAGCAACCTCATATATTGATTATTCAACATATATATATACATATACGATATATATTATAAAGCACATAATCTGAGAACTGTATATTTCCTTCGGTGTGTGAAAGGAGACGATCGGAACATGTACGATGCCATTGTGGCGTACACAGGGCACAAATTGACTTGATTTAAAGAGGTGACAGGTTGGAAATGAACTCTGAATGTCGTTACTTTTCTGCATGATGTAGAAAGAGACACTCCAAGCTTATAATACAACTACACACAGGTGGTAGGTGAGCCTGATATCGTTCTTCAGATTCATGTTATCAGCCAAGTCATTAGATTATAGGCACTGCCTTCTATTTCACGCTACATTATAAAATCGTGCGTGCAACGCATTTTGCTGAAATTGTAATGCTTTTGTTTAGGATGTTGGGAGAGATTTTTTACGGAAACTCATGCTGAGCAAATAACCTTTTTTATTAATCTAATTACAGGACGAAGAAGATTGGTGCTCGTAATTTACGTACGAGTGCATTACTTGTGTCATACTTGAAACTTTTCTGTTTAATTGTAGTTTATTAAAGATCGAAAAAATGTTCTGATTATTGTCACACCACGCATAGAATAAAAGAACACAAAAGTGGATTGTGTTCTTTATGGCCCCACAGCCTTTCATTTCAATAGAATAAAGCGTGAATAACATAAATGTTTATTATAATAGGAAACTATAGTACAATATAAAGTGCACTTGCTTTATAGAATTGTTTAAAATATTCCAGTTCTAATAGTGGCATTGTTTTTGCGAAAAAAATATCGAAATGGAATGATGGAAAATCGTGTGCACACATTCATCATTCGGTGTTCTAGGTACCCAAACGAGTTTTAAATACAGAAAATCATCTCGTTACGGTTTTGACCGCAACAAATTGCACATCCTCGTTCCGCAAACTGCACGGAATTCCTCAAAATTCCACAATTAGTTCATCAAGTTTAATAAATAAAAAAAATGAATTTACGAAAATTTTTACACACGGATCCAGTATTGTACATGTGTATTCTAAACGTTGTTCTGACATGATATCAATATTTTTTTCCCCTTATTGTCCTACTGGTATTTAGGGTTGCAAAGGGAGCACGCACCTGGGCTCACAGCTGCACGGATGCTGTGCCAAGGTAAAATCGTCCTTTTACACTATCGTGATAGAACCGTTTCAGTATAGATCAAATCTATTTTTTTTCACTTTTACATGTCGAGCTTTTTTCTAAAGCACGTTAAGAAACATCATCAATGTGTATGACGCATAATTCATTGCTTTTTGCGTTTCTACATGACAACGTGTCTCTTTGCATCCCAGGAAAGATTTCATGTTTTTGGTCGTAGAATAATAAGTCAGTTTATGATGGCTAGAAAGAATATGTTATGACTTTTTTACGATGTTAAATTTCGACAAATCGCGCCCTGTTTTTATGAAAATGTTAAGCTTTTATATTCGTGCACATGCGGAGCTTGGGGCCCAGGAGGATTTTATTTAGTCGTAAAATGATTATTGTAAGTCAATTTTGTGAAGAAAAATATAACATCTCCCATCTTTTTTATGTTTGAAAAAAAAACAGTTTTTCTAATACTTAAGTAAACCATTTCCAATATATTTCGAATAAAGTGGCCGGTTTTTATTATCTTTCACACATTAAGCAGTCTTAATAAAGTTTATGGGGTCCAATTAGAAATCAAGATTGGTTTTTATCATTTGAGACAGTAATAAACTTTCAACAACTTTAATTAAATTATTACAAGATTATATTGTAAAAGTATAAATTTTACAATCCTTATATCAGTTTTTAACTGGAAGTAGGAAAAAAATCAATCAACTGAACATTCTCATCAGCAGCGCATTTTCGATAGTCAAAAATGAATTTGTGTAACTAATGACAATTTCACCGATATGAATAATTTAACATTTTACAGTGGATTGGTTTTCACGCCACTTCATCATCATCATCAGGTAGTAGTTAGGCTCGTAAAATATTTCAAAAACTTGCGGACATACTTGTATATACACACTAGGAAATTAAAATTCCTAGAAGAGGAATTATTTTTCAATTCTTCACTAGACTTGGCGGCGTCTTCATTAGGTGACTGGCCAGCCGTTCGAATCTCGGCTCTATGCTAGAGAAAATTTTAGCTGAAAATTAAACCACTCCATTCAGGCGAATAGTTACCTTAAAGATGCTTTTCGTCTGCCTTCATCACTACGGTATTCCAATTTAATGGTCCCTCTTTTTTTCTAGGACGTATAATGTAAATTCTATAACAAATACAAATCCCTTGTGAGGTTTCCAGTTTTCTTACCTGCACCGATTTCCACCCACACACTCACACAGGTAGGAGGATTTTTTAGCATTTTCAAAGTAAATATTAGGCGAGTATACGAGATTTTGAACACTTTCCATTTGCCCGTGGATAATATACAACCGTATCATAATCAGTATTCAATATGCATATAAAAGGCGTCGGCAAATTAATAGGTACACCTTAATTAGAAAATCTGATGGCGTGTTCCTTTGGCCGGGACTGTGTGTGTTAGCGGCCCAGGGACCCGGTATCAGATTATGTCGACGCGCCCTGAATTACTTGCACAATCTCATTGCCATTTACACAACTTTGTACCTATAGACTATGTTTGAATTTTTTTCCAACAAGGGAAAACTGTCGCCTAATTTCCATCGCGCGTGCAATTAAAAATGCTCGCTGACGAGAGTATAATTACAAACTATGCATCAATTTCGATAACAAAAAAGTGAATATGTAAAACATTATTAGTTTCGATATACATCTACAAATTGACTGTTCCACTTGGTTATTATAATTTTACTTTTTATGTGTATATCGCTTATCATTCTATTATCAACTGTCAGTTTTACAAATGACACCGTGATAAAAAGTTTTTGTCACGAATATATACCCAACGTATTGCTATTAAACAACAATATCCAAGTCTAGTTTAGAGACCGGTGTGTGGGTCATTTTCGACGGAAAAATAATTACCTCAATAAAATCGGAAAAATTGAATTGTGTGTGCAAGACTATAACGCGCACACGGGCACCTAAGGCGCACACCGATTACCATCTTAATAACAAAATCTTTATTTACAACGTGTTAATTTTCTTCGCAAGCCTTTATTAAATATAATCACACTTGAAGTAGTTAATAAAACACAATGTTCGTGTGCTTGCGATGTGAAATAGTCGCTAAAAATCCCCATACAATTGAAATGTGGGACTTTCACGCTCGAACACCTCATGCAAATTAGCAATTTGTAACATTAGGTTACAGAGAAGAAAAAAAAGAAAGTCTATATGAGATTATGGGTAGAAAAATCAACACTCCATAATCTAATTAGTGTTTGCTTATCTGTGAAATCTGTTACCAATTAGAGGTGAGGCGGAGCGGGAGGCGCCCTGAAGTCGTCAAGTGCAACACGTTCGAAACAAGGTTTACTAATGAGCCCACCATATATCATGTGTGTAGATGGGATTTCATGGTGTGTACCATGCTAAAAACTGCCGATTAAATAATAGACGTATTCTTTAATCACATAATTATATCATTCCGTGTACGAGTTCGCCGCGAATGACTTGCCTTACTATAACATAAACCCGAATCCACCAAGAAGAGATGAGCTGCGTCGATAAAAACATGTACATATAAATTATTCCACGTGTGAAAACACATGTTGGAGGTGACGAGCGGCGGTGGTACGCTAATTCTTTACGTGCGTGACAAGATGTCTCTTCTTGATAGCGGCGCCCCATGTATATACGCTTATACTTATTGCGACTTGTCGCTGACATCTGACTTTTTAGGTCTCATAATCGAATTTCCAGATTCGACTCGCTGATATTGTTCCATGCGCAATTATTATTGTAACCTATGTAAATTGTCCTGATACTAGATAATGTTACGGATAATGTTCATTACAACAAAAACCATAGTCATAAATATGGATTGGAAAGCAACATGAAGAATTTTTCGGAAAAAAAAATCGCGCGTTCGACACCACTGACATCCCAAACCGCACACCGGACTTATTAAATCACTCTTAATTATCGTAATTACAGGACTGTTCAGCTGCAATTTTCAATTTTGATTTATCTATTTAGAACGTAAAGCGAACGGTGTCCATTTGTGTGTGAAGCATCTGCAAATCAGAGTTGAATTGAAAAAAAATCACTTACACACACAGAAGCAGGTGAAGGTGGATGCAATTAGATTAAATTCCCAGTGTGGGTGGGTATACGGTCCACCAAGCAAGCGTAGTTCCCTTGTCGGGCCGCCGCGGCGCTTGTGGTCACCTGTCCGGAACCGGAAGCCAGCGTTGGCATTCTGCTTTGCATGGGAATCTCGGCCTCTGGTCACGGCATCCCACACGACCCTTGATTCTTATCAATTAGATAGACGGTTATCGGCCATCTCTCTGAAAAAAGCGGACAATTTCAGCATAGCGATTCTCACAAATAATAAACACTCGGTGTATGTATTTAAATATGAAAAAATCGCAATTCTGTTAACCGGGTTCCGTTAACATAACATATGCGAACATCAAATTCTAATATGTGTATATATAAAGGAGAGGAAATACGATTCATATACAGTACAGTAGAGCGCTTAATCAATTGATGCAGCGAAAAAATCGTCGAATAGCGTAAACAGATGCGCTGCTCCTCTCAATTTAATTAAAATGTAATTACTTGCACAATTTGTTAATTTCGCGCACAGAATGTAAACCATATCTTGCAGACATACCGTTTGCTTGAACAGAAAATAAACATAAACAAATTTCAATACTGATTAACAAAATGTTTCAAGACTTTTCAAAACCCGGAAACATTTCACATATGTGTGTGTTTTTGTTCACCGATTAATTGCGATTGTGAAAATATAATGACAGGAATGGGATTTACGGTAGATGAGTATTCTGGTGATGTGTGGACCGCATCAAATCAAATATCCAGCACATAAATGCAGGTATAATCACATCAGTGGTGTATGTGTGACATGAAAATCCCGCATCGGATCAGATGTCCGTACACAGAGAGGTTGCGAAGGCCTTCTTGAGGGATAAGACATTATCGGGGGCCCCCATGTGTAACCCCACCCGGCGAGACAGTGTTGGATTACTATAGGCGATAGTAAAGCGACACTAAAACAGCATATCTAAAACCGGTGATATGGTCAAGTAAATTTGTCATAAACGCCACTGGAAAATTGTGCCTGATTTATACAACGAAACTCGCGTGCTAAACTCAGTAATATTTCGATTTGAAGAAGAAACAAAACATTATAATAGACTTGAATTATGTCTCTATTTGAATATTGAATTGAATGTGGTGCAGAGAAGCGCCTGTTACAGTCCCAATGTACTTTCACTCGTTATTATCGATGCTGGCTGGCAAGAAGTGTATCATAATGGAGTGAAAACATGTGTAACAAACATCAAGGGACTTTCGAAACTCAATTAAACAACAAACAAGACAATAATTGAAATTTGAATTTTCGAAATGTGTGTTTGTCTGTGATGGTAGCTGGCCAAAACGAAATGCAAATAACCAAATAAGCTAGCAAAGAGAGGTCAATATATGGGTATTAGTATGTTTGTAAGTAAAATAAATACATTGTAATGGTCAGTGAATATAGTGGGGCGGTAATTGCGCTCAGCGAAAGGGGAGTTTTCCCTGTTTAACTGTGTGCATGTGAGGGTTGACGTGATTTTACCGTGGGAAAACTAACTTAACATGCGATGGTACACCTGTTTGACTCTCTCTATGGGTATATATCTGTGCAGGAAATTTACGAGATTTCGTTTTCTATGTGAAAATATTCATGTACGAAATTGTTTTACATATTATACATGTTTTACAATATAAATGTGGGCCCCTATAATAATAATAATAATGACTGTTGGAGGGCCATGTATAATTAGGCAGACTGTGTGTGCCGTTTTTGTTTGTGTTGTAGGTGAACATTATGTCGTTAATATTTTAAATTTTCACTTTTGTACATTTTCGGCCATGTATGCGAAAGTGCATAGTTTAAGAGGGCGGTCAGTCAAAGCTGGGACCCTCGAATTATTATTAAATACATATACACATAGGAAGTCATGCATGTTAATTGTCGTATGTAATTGGATTTTCCTACAGAAAAACGTTGATGTGATTTGAATTTAATTGTATGGTGTACACAGTCTTAAATTTCATATAAACTCATATGTACATACATAAGAAATAAAATTCGTTGGGGACCAGTTTTATAAACGAGCTTTTTATTTGATGGTTTTTAAGGTGCTAGAAAAACAGTATAGTAAATAAATAAAAGTTAACGAGATGGTAATTTATGAATTATATACTTTACTTATACGTTTCATTATTGTATTAAAAAAGCGAATTAACTGTTTCTTTATGTCTTTGAAAATCTATTTATAAATGACCTTCTTAATCTTAAATATAAAAAGTGAAGATTGATCAAACACATTCTAAATGGAATTTCCATTTGGGATATGATTTATTTTCACGTGCATTTTTATTTCCCCATTACGACTTTATGTATAGAAACCCATATAGACAATATTATATAAAGAATTTTTATCAAATACAATTTTTCCTCTTCCTTCTAAGCATCTTAATTGATTTATATTCGATGTATATGCGTAATATTATATAATTGATTGCTACGATAACACTAATACCGTTAATTTTATTACTGATTTATTTATTACACCTTAATCATTTTGTATTTATATTTAATTCCAATTTATTGCATTTAATGCGATGGTAGGCACATTTGTATGAATATGCATGAATATAATTAAAACACCATAAATTACAGCACAACGCGGATTCTTACACCTGAAATCGAGCCTAGAGCGATCCGGTACACAAGCAAGCACCTTCTTGCTTCTGTATACAAAACGTAAAAGTGATGATAAAATTAATTTCAAAGAGTCGCCTCTTCTACCTACTGGGGTCCCAAAACTTTGAAAATTTTGTCACATTTCCATACGATAATCCAGATTTATTGCAACCCGAACCACTGACCTTGCTACAATCTTGCCATTTATTTTTAATTATTTGCAAGTTCAAGGCACATCAAGTCCAATAATGTATACATCTGTGTGTATGTGCACTTGCATTTTGCTCGTACGAGAAAATTTATTGCCTGTCAACATTAATACTTATTCGATGCAGAAAGCAATTCATAGAATTAGATCGTACAGCATTAAAACAATATAACATATTATAAGGTGATTTATTAGTTTCCGTTCGGCTCTTAGAGTTGACGATTGACAAAAGGTGCATACAATTCCATATGTTAACAATATGAAACCTACACACTTTTAATAATGTAACAATAAAATATGAGAATTTGTTATAAGATGTCGTCCGGGCATGGTTTTGATTATTATTTGAATAGTATCAAATTCCGTGATAAAAATGCATCATATGATGCCCATGGATTTAATGCTTGTATTATTCTTACATTAGGTATTTGAGGGAGGGAAGTGAATTTAGCCAATCTGCACTACACATCATTACCCTCATCATCTCATCAAGCTGAAAATTTAATGTCTTCGCTCAACACGCAATTGCACTAATGCGTTTGTGTATTTTACTGATTGCATTCCATCCTCATTTATTATATCCACTTATTACAGTTCCATTGGAGATTTTTCTCTTTCTACTTAAACATTCGTTAGAATCTAAATTTATCTAACATCTTTTTTGGATAATTAATTAGATAAGAGCAACATGCGTCTCTAAACTCTCCACTCTGGTGTATGATGGACGTTTTAGGCTAATATCTAACCGTGTTGGTGTTTTGGCATCATTAGTAAGTTTTTAAAAACATAATGGCATTTTTGAAATATCTTTGAACGAAATTAATTTCATTTTTTACTGGCTGGTACATTCCAGTTGTGTTTTTTTATCTCATTTCACCAGGATAATTATTCAACGTTTTTTTACAATGACCTTATAGCAATGTGTAGTAGTTAATTGGCTTGTAATTATAATTCGATAATAAATTGCACTAATTACTTTATGGAATTATATAAGTTGTACTCCAATACGGATCAATTTGTCTTGATAAATATTAATTAGAATTTGTGTTTTGTGTATGTGAAAAGTCGAATTAAATAAAATATAAAACAATCCTATAGTTAAACATCATTAATCAAATCATTTTGTTTTT
Organism: Silvanus unidentatus; assembly: GCA_963930825.1. Lineage (NCBI taxonomy): Eukaryota > Metazoa > Arthropoda > Insecta > Coleoptera > Silvanidae > Silvanus > Silvanus unidentatus. Next base: position 1,674,952 of record OZ005758.1, read on the forward strand.
GGTGTGCCGTTTGCGTGGTAAATTCTTCTAATTATATTCTGTGTTAAATCAAACACAAAACTTTACATTAAAATATCATCAGTTAAAGAGTGGAAAAAAGAGCCATGAACTAGTCAATAATTTAATTTCATGCAAATGTGCAACATTTTCACAATTGGAATTAACTATTTCATAGTTTTAACCTTATGCAGATATAAAGTATGAAAATGATTATTGTTAAATTAATTTCGACCTTCGTTGAAATGAGCTGCAAGTCGATTTGACATTTCGAATCATTCAATTATTATCCCATATAGGCAGAAATAAGCCGCTGCTGTTGCTGCTGCCGAGAGAGATTTTATAATAAAATGAAATTAGAAACTAATCAATTTTAATATCTATATTTAATTATGACTTTATTAAGTAACATTTGTGTTTATTTACAAGGAAAAGTTTAATTGATTAATTAAAAATTTTTTTGTAAAAAATTTGTACGTGCTGATTTAATAATTTGTAATCTTCTCTCACAGTTCTCCCATCATATATAATTATAATTAAGGATGAAAAGAATAAAGACACGAAGTAAACTGTCAATTTCATATATTCACATTTTTCGTTCCATTGACTAAACTTGTTAACACACTGTACATTCAAAAAACTTAAAATTATATGTACAAAGCTGTAATAATACTTGAAATGAACAAAATGTTTAATGAAAATAAGGCAAAATTAAATCTTCTGTTTAGCCCCATCACAGATATCAGATTTTATTAAAATAAATTTACATAAATTACAGTTTTGGACACAAAATAAAAAAAATGAATCTGAAATGTTTGCATCAGTTGAGCCCAAATTGCTACAAATTTTCATAAAAGAAGTATAAAAATATGTGTAACATAATAAAATTTAATATTTAATAGCACTGGGTATATTTGCCTCTCCATTATTATATTCTCCTCGTAAAATATTAACAAAAAGAAAAAACAATCTTAAATAAAAATTATTGTTATTATATTACATATTTATTAAAATGATAAAATGCATTGTGTTTAAACCATAATAAAATATGATTTTCTTTTGAAAATTGTTTTCTTGCTGCTTTACAATATTGTTAATATTTACAAAGTTTTTGGTACAGGACCATATTTTCTTTTATTTAATTTTGCTTCTCTTATTAATTCATCAGGTATCGTTATTTCCAAAATATATAAACACCTTTTTTTTCAAAAATAGAAGCCAAACCAACTGTTCAACATAATACATTTTGTACTTGGAGTATTCATATAAGACCATATTAGGGCAACACAAAGTGTGGCTGCTACTTTTGAAAACGCACTTTTTTTGTTATTTCTGAGAGCTAATCTTTTGATTCTTTACAAACGCGAGTTAAAAATTACTATATACACGAGTATCATATTTTTGGGAAATAATTATTGTAAACAAATACTGACGTATTTATAAAATCAGCGTCAATATTTCATTCTCTTATCAAAGCAAAGTAATGTGGATTTAGCAACATAGAAAACTGAAAAGAAAAACACGTTTCAAAATTTTGAACTTTGTTCACTGTACAAAGAAATTTTTCTGAAATTCGGAATTAGAAAAATAATCGCTAGAGCCACAACACTTACGTGAATGAAATACAAACGCCGAACACCGTTTCCTAAAAATTGCTAACAACATAACAATTTGAGAATACTGCATTGGTCTAAGGAACCAAGAGAGAAGTTAAAGTTGCGAAGAACATAATAATATATATGTTATATGTATATATAAAATAATGAATAAAAAAAACATAATATAACATGTTATGTACACACAGTTCACAGTGGCGGCACGTCCAAGTCCGTAGCCGCGAACAGCGGTTCTCACATATGGGCTAGGGGTGCTAAAGGCCCCGCGCCCATCGGGTCCGGCGACGCACTATACTGATGCTGCATATGTTGAGTTCCATCGGTTGGCAGGTACATGGAGATCATTTGACGGAGGTCGTCCTGTTGCTGCTGTTGGCCAGGATACTCGCGTTTCACACCACCACCGGGTGTCGGCGTATGGAGGCCCGAACTGGGACTAACTGGCTCTGATTTTATGCTGGACCCGGAGGGACTGTGCGAGGAGCCAGCTTGTTGCATGCCATAAGGACTGCCGGTACTATTTGGTACGGTGGTGGTGCCATAGGCCCCATAGCCGCCATTCATGTAAGCACTGTGCTGCATTTGGCCCATATCGTAGCGGGCATAATTGGCACCACCGTATTGCTGTTGATAGGCGCTTGGATCGTGCATCATGTACCCGTTGGGCATATATCCATTTGGCATTTGATACATATCGCGGGCAGAGACTTGTTGAACGGCGGACGCCGCTGTACGGGCAGTGTCCGTCGATGGTAACAAACTGGAGGCACCCAGTGGATACTTATCTTTTTTGAGCAACGTTTTTGTTTTGCGTCTTGGACGATATTTGTAATCGGGATGCTCTTTCATATGTACGGCACGCAATCGTTTCGCCTCATCAATAAATGGCCGTTTCTCCGTTTCACTTAACAATTTCCATTCGGCACCAAGCCGTTTCGAGATCTCACTATTGTGCATTTTCGGATTCTCTTGGGCCATTTTCCGGCGCTGGCCGCGCGACCACACCATAAACGCGTTCATCGGCCGTTTAACCCGTTCCATATTTTGGGCCTTGTTTGAATTGTTGTTATTGTTTGTTGTTTGATTGTGAGGCTGGTGTTGTGCGGTGGGCTGATGTTGGGATTGATGATGACTTGGTGGCTGGTGTTGGTGATGGATTTGGGGACCCTGAGGCTGGTGATGTAATTGATGCGGATGCTGTGTTAGATTATGCATTGGCGCTTGGCCGAGGGCGCTCAGCGATCCATACGTTTGGAGACCGTGATGTGGTGGCATGGTCGCATGGAGGCTGCCTCCTTTGAGGTCCGTTTCCATCGTCAACATGTCTTCCGGCGGCGAGAACAGCTTGATGCTTTTTCACTAACAACGCACTATAAAATATAAATCCACAAAAACACTGTATTATACATTCACCTCCGCACTGGCTGGCGAGTCTCTGTGTTATGACCCGCAAACGACGCAAACAAACCTACCAATCTATTCTTCTACCCATCCCCACCATCGTGGTTTGATTGACAGCAACGCCTGCCATGTTTACTGCTGGCCAATCGTGCGCAATCTCCAAACACACAAATACGCCTCCTGCGGACCCTGTCGGCGCAGATGCAAGAAATGCGATGCGCACTCGGTTCCTCTACTAATTACGCGGCCGATTACTAATTATACCTAGCGGGTATTTTTTACTGCTGTGAACGTATAAAATTATATGCAGCAATAATTAATTAATATGAGCGCATCATTTCGTGCTTAAAAATCACTAATTAATGGGCTTATTCGTGAAACGTGAATTTATTCTATAGGTGATGCCTATATTGCCAACTATAGATGAAATTAGCATTTCTCTGCTCTGGATTAGCACGATTTGCTTTTAGAGAGAGGAAAAAAAGCATAATCAACGACATTTCACCTTATTTAATTAAATCATCTATACGTGTGGAGAGATCTATTTATCCTAAATAAAAAAATCTGTTTTAATTAAAAAACTTGCTTTCTTTATTTAGGCTTACGCATTTACCTATACGCATGTGTGGGTAAGGTACCCCAAACCAAAATATCTTTTCATGCATCTACCTTATAAACACAATAAAACGTCTAAGTGAACTTTATCGCATTTTATAGGGACCGACAGCTTTCCCATTGTCTATAATATTTATGTATCAGTAGATAAATATCTCGTGTAATTGTTCTTGTAATTGGCTTGAACCCTTCATGTCTGTTATTCTTCTGCTGCTGTGTTGATTAAATTTATGTCCCCATATACAACCTAATTCGAGGAAAATAATTTTATTTACTTATTTATCCTTTTCCCCATAGTTAATGGAAGTAAGATTAACATTCATTTGTTAAAACCATAAGTATACCTCGGTACGGTATAAAGTCATTTTATAGATACTTATAGAAATTAGCATTTCGAAAGATATATATTCCCGTAAGCAGATTAAATTAAGACCGTAATTACAAAATTTTGGCGAAGAATTAATAAGTCGATATTTTGAATAGTTTTTTTAGGCGCGCTCTCAAACTGATGCGCAATTATGCTGTGCCTTGCATTAATTATAGACGCCACAATAAAAATAAAAAACAAAACGATGATTAGCAGTTTGAAATCGATTTTTACATTCAGATACTGTCGATATCGCCGGTAATTAAGTAGATACCTCCATTCAATATCCAATGTCTCCCGTAGGGCTAGTAACACTGATCCTTAAAGTCATTAAAACTAAAGTTAATACCGATAAGAAGCGCTTTCTAGTAAACTTTGAATTCAACTTGAAACTCTTAAAGAGGAATTCACTGTAAACGATTTAAAAGCAATAATAATAAAGTAATTTTCAGAAATGTTGAGAGGAGGTTAATTCTGAACTCGTGCACTCGGAATTCTACCATCAACCGAGCGCATATGCAGCGCTTTTTTAAGACTGACGACCTGTCAACCTCCTGCGTAATTACAATAATCACCGACTTGCAACAATAACCATATCCACTGATGTAATGGCATTTAGTTTATTTTTATCCGGTCATTTTTACACTCCATACACAACCGAATTACATACCATCATATTACATAAATCGCTAATAACAGCCTTGCTGTATTTAGAAAAAAAAGTTAAGGAGCTCTCATATTGAATGTTTCAATTCGCATAGTAACTGTAACATAAACATAGATGTGTCTGAATCTGTCAAAAGGGCAAAGACTGTGACCGCTATGGCACAACGCCACGCTTCACAACGTTCCCGAGAAATTGCTAATTAGTCAGTTCTGTTAGAAAAGACATCCAACCGGAGACTGTTTCCACTCCACTGGAAGTTGGAAACTACAGTTATATCATTCTGTGTAGGTACATTAAGATGTTACATGTTCAAAATTAATTCACGAATGTATAATAGTGTAGAAATTTTCAAACACAAATAAAGTTTAATTGAAATTTTGTTATGTACTGTAGTTGACATACCTCAAGTTTAATTATTTTTCTATTATTCATAAAATGGTATACATATAGAGCCAAAACTGGCAGGTACCAACCACGCAGTCTGTGTATATGCGCCCCGTTTTCGAGGGGCTTTCGCTCGAAATTCTTCCATTGACAATAATTGCGTGCTTGTTTTTACACCACCTATAATAATCTACCAGCGTGTGTGTGTATCTGAAATGTTTACATCATTAGCTTTATCATTAATTTACCAGCCATCAAAGACCCCCGATTACATAGGTGCGAAATAATTTTTCATCTAGAGAAAAAAAACCCGAGCCACCAATACCCGGCGATCAAAAGCAAAATAGTCATTATTTATAGGGTTTGACTGGATATATTACCGTAGCAAATTCAAGGTGTTAAAGTCTAAACCGACAGTATATTTATATTTCTTAGAAGCGCGCGGCATTCACCGTCTATATTCCAACAACACACACGTGCAGACGGAGAAATTTTATGCTATTACAGGAGATACAACGACGCTATGATGCTCTTCGCGTTCATTTTTTCATTAAAAAAAATCCTTATGAGTCCCTTTGAATCGATTTCGTCGCAATAGAAGCAACCAGTCAGGGTCAAGACTGGGGCATAGTAATTTAAAACTGTAGATTTAAGATAAACGAGACGTGTGCATAAAGTAAAGCTTCTTTTGACGCGCATTCATTGAAAATGTATTAAAATCAAACAAGGAGCAGGAAAAGTGGATGGTAACTGTGCAGAAATCCACCCTGGAGTCTCATGCATCTTTGATGGACCACTTCTAACAATGACTATACACGTACAATTTACCATGTTGACATAGTTTTAAAGCGGGTCTCGTACACACACCGCCACCCACACATTTGTTTCCCGACCCTGTGATTACGTCTGTAAATTTACAAATGCGAATTTATAATGACCTGACCGGGCGGGCTACACTACTCGTATACATATACCCTGTGTACATGTGTGTATGTCGATTCTGTTCAACGAATTGAAAACAGCCCTAAGCTAACAAAAGGAAATTGGACACATCTGATAGCCGGTGCAAATATCACGCGCACAATTTTTCCGTACCGCACTCCCACAGTCAGTACATGCAATTTTTGCATGTTTGAAAAACTTTTATTAATTGAATTTAATGAATTCATAATGCGCCATATTACAATTTTATCCAATTAACAGGAATATTAATTTTCTATACCTATACCTACATTCAATCGACGGAATTACATATAAAGTTTAAATTGCTTTTTAACATTTCAGTTTGTACAATAACGATTGTTTGGAATAAATTGAGCTAAATTTATTTATTAAAGTGAGTGAAAAAAGCGAGGGGGTGATGTGATTGGCATTAGAGTAATATCCGCATATATGTGATGCAGAAGAAGGTCTAATACCTATATGTGTGTGCGTTCTTTTTGCAAAATCAAAATTCAATACACCTACGTCGAGTGGGTACATATTTAATATGATATAAAAGCAAGGTGTTGCAAAGCTGACAATGCCTATAAGGTCGAAAGACCACACAACAAAAGTCCGCGTCTAGATAACGTCATATCCGGAGGTCGAGCTGTCAAATTCCGGAAATAGTCCGGGCTTCTGGCATTTTACAGTTTAGTGATAAAAAATACAATGTACGGAACTGGCGTTGTCACTGCACAATATATACACCTTTAAATATCGTATACATGTTTACAGTGGCGAGAATTGCGCAAAAAAATTCATACGATTTTTTAATAAAAAAACCGAACTTTAATGGAAATTGGAAAAGCGCGCCATAATTTTAATAAAAAAGTTTCGCTATCAATAGCGGACATTTTCCCCCCAGTATAGCACATTTTTCCAAACTCAATTTATTATAAACAATAAGCCGAAGGCAATTTATTTAAAGTGTAGTTATCTGGAGGTTGGTTTGGTGAGTTGCGCTCCTCTGTGCATGTGTCCTAGATCTGACATGTACGGAAATGACGTGTGTCGTCTTGTTCCGGCAGCTCCGGGCTCCGCTTCCGGTGTCCGCGAGTACGATAAACGCATTCAAAGTCCGGAAACTCAAACTGTCCACCAGAGGCGTTTCCAAGTTTAAAATCTATGCCATGTAGCACAAAAGTCATATCATACACCCAGCCACAGCACAAAAACTAGTTGTGAACGCTCTTCTTGACGATAATTGCTAGGCGATTCAATTACGAGAATGTAATAACTATAGTAATAAGTATTTCTCGATGCGGAGATGCAAGGGAGAGAAATGTCGAAGACGAAATCCGGGCTTTGTTTATCCCAGGACCAGGTGTTCGTTGGAAAAAGGGCAGGTACGCGATCTCGATGGCAGACAGCAGGGAACCCAATGATTGACAGCCGGGATCGCGGCTCGCTTTGACGAATCCCGCTCCGTACCGGTCTAGTGGATAATGAAGACAGGGCAGGGGCTGCTCAAGAACGTTTCCAACTTCATTTCGTTCTAGGAGCGCATAATAATGAATCGGTTAAATGTCCCTTTGGAGGAGGCACTTTTTATTGGTGCGAGAAGACATTTAATTCTGTTCAAGAATAAATTACATTCCAATAATGTAAACACACATGCATTTATAGGTGTACACACAAATGATTTATTTATAGTAAAATTGTGAAAGGAATCGACACTAAACGAAACAACAAGCCATTATTTTTAACCAATTTAAATCTCAATAACAAATTGAAAGTAAATATAAACGTGAATTAAATAATTATGTGCTTACTAGCAAATTGCGCTTTGAAATCGTTTGTTGGTTTTATATATATTTATATGATTATGTAACACTATAGTTACATATTAGATATAGCATGTAGTAATAAAAAAAGTGACGAGCTCCGATTGAAATGAAATAATAACAACTAATTCGTAATACTTTCCCTTTCAATAGGTCGAGTGGCGGAGTAATTTTGTGTACATTCTTCTAATAAAATCAATCAATTACAATTCGACAAAAGGCGAGTAGAAATTTTAATGCACTAACCAAACGAGAGTGAATCTATTTTAAAAAAACAGTTTACAGCATTTAAACTGAATTAATTACCAATTGGAATTCCATCCAACAACAAGCAGCACACAGAGAGAAGAGAGAGAATATAACATTGGCATGCATAGTAAAATTGCATAAGTAAATGAAGTATTTTGTTGTTTGCCGAAAGGAATAATCTAAATTTTACGCAAGAGTAAAAAGTTTACGCTTCAGTAAGCTTTCATAAGGCATCAACTTTTAAACATTGCCCAGGTATTCCACGTTTCGCTTTTTTTCTCTCTCAAAAATTCCGCCCATTGTTGGTACAATTGCACCGAAAACAACAAACACTATTACAGCAGAAAAAAATCCTTAATAGCAAATGATCATTTTCGCGTATATAATAAACTGTATGCGGATATGAATAAAAATTGGCCCATTGAAAGAGCGCTCGTCTGGGTGTTGACGCGAACATGTACAAAACCAGTGAGCGGATCGGGGTGGTAAGCGCGGAAAGGGCCTAACAGCATCATCATGATGGATGTCGGGGGATTATACAGGACGAGGGAGATGGACCAAGACTAGATCTGACTGTCAGATGATGATATATGACCACAGTTTACATTGCAAATATCCGACTGCATGGCATACATGCTTATACACATTATACACCCATAATGCCAATCATTCCCTGCTTTACATATTGCAGTCGCAATGCAATTTTAAGGCATCCGAAAAAACGCAACCTCGAAATTACGACTGTATATAATAATACCCTTCCTCTCCTTTCCAATTTGGTAAACCGGACCGAGGAACCCGTTTTAAGTCGTGGGATTAAAAAAAGCCCCGTAAACAATTTATACATCGAGGGGTTGGCCTGTCACATGTACATACAGTTTTGCACATCAATTTTCACACACACAAAAAGAGGGATAATTCATTTCTTAGAAAAGTGATTACCTTGTGCGGAGGTGGAGAGTTAGGTAGGGGTGCATTTTCGAAATTCACATCACAAACATTATACCTATACCTGACCTGCCAAATTTCAGCTTAAATTCTGAAAAATGAAGGTAACAAGGGAAATTAGAGTTGTATGTGTACCATGGTGTGTTTGCAGTGCGCTACAATTGTGGCTGGTGGTGCGCTGGTGCATGGACGAAGGGCACATTTCAATGTGGAATGAAAGGACTCTCCCGAAATTTAAAACTGGAATTCTGCATTCACAATGCCACCACAGGGGGTAGAGCTTCTAGTTTTTACTCACGGCTCAATGAATGGCTCTCTGAGCTAGTCTATTTTTTTCAGTGGTCATTGTGGTCCCATGGAACAAGAATCTTCTATATTATATATAAATGTGTATGTGCCCGCGTCATATTTCAGACACGCCTTGTATTTTTATGTTTTTCGCCCATCAATTTGGAATTTATTTCGCACGTTTCATTCATAATTTTCTATAAGTTGTGTTTTGGGGCCGGGTGTAGGAATTAAATAAATGCGCCATCAGTCATTGAATAAATCACATTTTGTAATTGGGTCCATTTATACCAGGCTCTGTCGCTTTATATATTTTTTCTCTTGCCATACTCGTCGACGTGTTTAAAATTATGTTTAGTGTAGTAATCAAAATGAAGACGCGCTTGTTGAATGAATTACTCCCGAAGAATTCCATTGAATTAATAAAAAAGAAAATGACTGAAGTCTTTTCTGAAAGTTGCTCAGTGTATCAATGATACAAAGAAAGTGTAAATTTCACACAAACACATATAAATCCGCGTGAATACTATTGAAATGGAATTGTATATGAATGGCACCTTGCTTTATATCATTACAATGTGATAATAGTCTACCTGTTTAACTATATTATTCAAGTCTTTAGATCAAGTGCACAATCCACGGACAATAACGTTAACATTATCCGTAATATAATGAAATGTTGGGGTCCTATTATTGCATCTATAAAGAATGTATATACACTGATTTTACAGTGGCGCTCTTTTCTATTCAATAGATGCATGTTATACCTATGTATGTTTTTTAAATGCCTTTCTTTGATATCATGTAAAGGTCAGTAAGTCACTTTTTCACAGGGACATTTTTATTAAGTGCCCCAATTTAATTTTGCTTTGCTCTTATTTTGCTCCCACGTTTGTTATGTTCAGTTCTGTTTTTACACCTTGTGTACAGGTAAGGAAAACAGCCTCGAGCTAGCAACATTTTTCGTAAACACACATATTATAGCAGCACATCAATCCTTCGAGTACTTAACATCTTTACCTGAGCTTCGGTATTTATTCCTCCAAGCAAAAACACAGATAAGTAGCAAAAATAAACATCTCTCGCTATGGATGCTATTTGAGAAGAGAAACAGTAATACAGTAATTTTCTTAATTAATATTCGCTTATATTTTTCTAATGAAACTTCCAAATGAGTGCCACAAAGCCTTCTACTTATGCCTATACCTCCTCTTTCGTAATGCATGAAGTGATTTTTTTTATGATGGAAATGAAGTAGGTGAAGTATATGAAATTCTAGTAAGAAAGACCCTCTCTCTGATTAGTGTGGATATTGAGAGAGAGGAGAGTATAGAAGAACCGGAGCAAGACCCGTGTGAACCCGGCCACCGGAAGCCGCCCCTCAGGTGAGTTTTTGTCCCGCCCTCTACCCCTGTGGGAAGCTCAAGAGGACCCTTAGTGCACGGATTATTAGGCAAGCTTGAATTTCACACACGTACAATATGCAATAAAAAAAAGAAGAGTGAAAACGGGAGAGAAGAAGCGATTGGAGTTGAACGTTCACATTCGTCGAATTAAAAATATTTCTTCAAAATCGACTTATCATCCATTAGGTATGGCTTTGTGTCGTGTCTTCGTTGAGGGGGTGGCAATACACCAGTCAGAGAGAGGGACAATATTACAAATGATAGTTTGATGTGCTAAATGACGCAAGGGTGAGACAATGACGCTATCTTTGCAAAGAATGATGACAAGTGTAGCCGGTGTACTGACGCTTGTGACGCCACCAAGCATCATCGTCGCCGTCGTGTGATGTAGACGTCGTCACTCTCTCTATATAGATATAGAGAAGTGAGGCGAGAGTGTACAACCGCCACCGTCCAAAGATAATTGAATTCCGCGCTCATTGCTCACCATTGTGCACTCAAGAATACATTCTAATGATGCGGCCTTTAATGAGGTCTCAAAACACACACACACATACACTTGCACTACGAATACACACATTTTTACACAAACCTTATTAAATCCCCGCATCTCCACACTCCTTATGTTCACTTCTATTTTATCTCTTTATTGTTGATGGTATAACTTTTCTCGTAATTTACTATACAAACTCCCATATGCACCCACTAGTGTCATTAAAACGTGTGAAGATCAATTTGTGATGAATAAATTTATATACTTAACTGTTTGCCAGTGCTTGCAAATTTCTAAAAGAGTTTTTCATTGTGCTATAAGAGAGAGAGAGTGTGTGTTGAGTGTGTAGATTGTTTGCAATTATGACGCTCTAAGGGCGATAATGATTTAATTAATGTTCCACTAATTATAGGTAAATGTGTGTGAGAATTATTGAAGTTTGTGGGAAAAGATCCACCAGTAATGTGTGGATGCTGTGAATGACCGCCGTGTGCATTTGTGTAGGTTTGCATTTTCATTTTCGGAAAAATCCTTATTAATAATTAAATCACAATTTTCCACTTAACAGGCATGAACAATTAAAAATAAACGGTAATTTCCTTTGGTAATTCCATAATTATTAGTGTGTAAATGTGTAAAGACACTTTCAATAATAACAGCTACATGACGATGTTCAATAAATTAGTTCTACTTTGTTGGTAAAATAGCCACTATACATACAATTTTAATATAAAGGGATTAGTAAAGATTACAAAAAACTACTTAAAAATTGTATTCACCTTTAATAATTAGCATCAAGCATAAAATTGCTTTTACAAATTATTCAACCGCGCTCTCCGGAGAGGAACTTGTGGGGTGAATAATTAAATGTACATTTTTCGTTTTATTTTCGTGGTACGTACGTACACAGCCAGCAACATACATTTAAACTTTTTTAGCTAGCGTCATCTTGCTGCCCAAAGGTATTAAAGTGTTTAATAGGCATTTACACCCTTTTATACAATGCATCTCTATCATAATTCCGCTGAATCATCTCGTATGTCAACTAAGAATGCAGCCCAATCAACGGCGATCAAGATAGGAATGCGAAAAAAATTCTACCGGGGGTGTTGAAAATGAAAACGAAACGAGCAAAAGGACTAGTGAAATATTTTCTAATCATTTTCAACACATCAAATGCGCCTTAAATTAACAAGATATGATTAAAGGCCTTCCCATTGTGTAATGAATTGCTTAGTAGCGAAGGCCACCAACGGTGCTCACAAAAAGACCAAATGACATTAAAGTCCGTTTAGAAGGTATATAGAAGAGTGAAGAGTAAAAAACTCGCTTTACATGCACTCCTTTTTATAGGATGTGTATATGGTGAGGTTTTTTTATGGACATTTTTCTAAAACATCATCAATAGAATGCACGAGCTACTATATGCATGAATACTGGTAATAATTACGCTACATTTATAAATAAAACTGCCCCTCTCTTGTATTGTATGTTTTCGACAGAAAATTATCATTTATTATAAATGTCTCGGGAAAGAGATACTGGTTTTTAATGAGAGTTTTATTAGTCTTTGTTTTCACTACAAAGTGTGTGTTTTTTCATATTCGCCTATAGAGAATTCCTCCATCCTCTCCAAGGACGCTGGAAAAAACCGACTTGGAATTAAGAAATTATCCCCGTTCCTTTTCTTCAAAATGTTTGCGTAACATCAGTTAGCAACTTTTTCCCATTTGTAATGAATTTCAAGCACACATACATCAGCAGAGTACACATAGTAATGCATGTGTGTGTACGCTGTTAAATACCAGTCATAAATTATAAGCAACAGTTCATTATTGGCATAAAACACGGCAATAATTTACATTAAAGGTGGTCGTAATTGGTTTTTAATTGCGACATTCTCTGAGTATTTTTGATAGAAGTTTTCTAAGTCCATCATCCATAACTGCCATTCGGTTGACCACTTTTCAATAGCCGTTTTCTCTTATATGAAATACCCAACATTTACATCTATGTAGCTGACTCTGTGTGTGTATGTTAGTGTGTGCATGATGTTGGATGTTGGAATGGTTTTGTGTGAATGTGTGAGTTCTATACACCGGCCTTCTGTCGTATACACACATACACACTATTCCCAGTGATTGATTAAAGATCCAGGGTGATATATGGCTGTTGTAAATTCACAAAACTGTTCGTTTTATTAGCCACCGAATTGCCCTTAAAAATATTTATACTATAAGTTTGGGTTGCATGTCAGCCATCAAGGGTGAACATTTTAAATATTCTGTGGCATTTTAAAAGTTTATTGCCACCATAGGTACACCGTAGGAGAAGATAAATACGCGAATAGTCGTAAATGTGTAAAAGGACTTGGATGGCTGGGGACCTGAAGTTCGCTTGCCACTCAGTATACCCTGGGTTGTAAATTACCACGATTTGTGTATTTGACAGTTGCGTTTTTTCTTCAAACTCTCCCAATACTCGCCATGCCCAAACAAGGATGAATATTATTGTTATTGACTTACAGACGTGCCATAAATATTCTTTGATTTTTACGATTTATGATTTTATGGATTCTATTAATTATTGACTCCTGTGATGTCTGGTGGAGAGGATCGTAAAACGTTTCGTACAATTATCAAAGTTAATTGTGCTCATAAAAACAGCCATATGAAAATTATTTGACCGAAATTTCCATAAATCCACCGTTCCACATCCATCCATCCATCCATCCTACAATCGTCGACTTTATTAACGGTCATTTTCGGTCTCCTGTGTGTGTATATTGATAATACACCCCTCTAAACAACAGTTCTTTGTCGCATTAAGTCCACATATGTACACACACTGGTTTGATATACTCTTATTGTGGGCAGAACATTTAGCACATACATAACGGGGTGTCCCGTGTGTACAACAAGAGGTTGTCATCAGCAGTGCCACTGGGGAACCGCCTGGTGTTCGATGTTGCCCGTCGAGAGGTGAATATTAAATCAGACAGTTGATTGCCTGACCCGCCCCGCTGATTACGTCATGTGTCATGCGTGTCGTTGACAGGTCCTAGAACAATAGTCCGCCTGATTGAGACGCGAACCAAACCACCATCATCACCATCCACCGTATATAAGGAAGGAAAAGCGCCCGATATGGGCGCTACGGCTGTGGGGGCGAGATGGGGTTGAATGTGTCTATCTGCTCCATTCCAACAACAATAAGACGACGTCTTATTTCCGCTGACATTTGTTGCTGGTGTATACTATGTGTTGTGTGTTTGTTGGCCGATGGCGTGATACCAGCTCCGAAGGAAATTTGATATGCGCATATAGAACACCTTTTGGATATTCGAATAATGAGCTCTTTGTTTCCTCCCTACACACGCCCGTCACGGACATGTCGAGATCATGAGACCTTGTTTTATTAACATATCGGTAATGTGTGTGTATATAGCGAAAATGCGCCAATTTCGATACACATTTGAATAATTCAAGCACCTAATTATTGCCAGGACTCAGAACTCTGGAGGGTGAGTATTATTACATAGAGAACGATTCAATTAAAAATTCTATTAAATTTAATGAAACCACTTGGCAGTGTTCTTCTAGACGGTCTCAATTATCTTATTTAAACTTATGTTGGGTGGGAATGGGGATTCGATTCGTTTCACAAACGATAATTATTGTCTTTACTATTGCTGCAGAACTATTTGAAAAAGTATTATATTCCGTTTAATTACCACCTTCCACCTTCCCCCCTAAACTATATAAAAAGACACACTCATTACCTTCACTTGTCAATTAAGAGTGATTTTCACAAACTGTTAATCAGAAAATAATTGCGATATTTAATGCGAATTCATAATAATATGTAACGCCACGCTCTCCTCTATCTCTCTCGCCATACTCGATTGCGTCCTTTCATTTTTTCCGCCAAGTAATGATAATATTCCTCGACAATCTATTAAGTTGAATTTAAAATGGATAATTATAATATACTTTATATATCTATATAGATGTAGTATTTTGTTGTGGTTTTGATGCAGCGTCAGACCTATCGAGAATATAGACCTTGATATTGGAATTCCTGGGGCCGCAGAATAATTAAACATCACCCTCTCGGCCTACTACTGTGCGAGGGCCCCCCGCAGCTCGTCAGATCAGTTTGAATGTTTGCCGACACCGATGCCACATGATATATTATAAAATATATTCTGTAGTATCATCGACGATTCACCAGGCCGCACATAGACGACCATTCTCATTAATGCACAGAGATTTATGTGTGCAGACATAGAAATCGACCACAATCCTCCATATACACTTACCATTAGTCAAATTACTGGAACCAGTTTATCGGTGATTCATTGTTATTAATGATCCTTACTTGGATTGTTTCTATAGTTTGGTTCATCTTCAGGTGTTTTTGTTGACACACACACGTGAAACCTAATCCCGTTGAACGAGAAGTTAATTTGACCATACCGCCCACACATTTATGAAATGTCGACACATAATTTACTGCTTCTTGGCACTCACTCTCACCCCCTCTAATGACACACACGCTTTCGGTTTTCAGTTACTTACCACAAACATGATACATTTGTCTTACTGCCTATTAGAGGTTGACATTTTTCTTGTTTGTTTACCACTCAACATCAGACTTTAACACCCAGTAGTCAAGTGATTTGTCGTTGGGTATCATATTTGCCTGAAATGTGCAGGATCCTTTTAAGAGCGCACACATATACACGTGTTTCTGTTTTGTGTGTATGTTGTCTCTTTTAATATCCAGAGCGAGGTGAAACCCATCTAATTGAAACGCTTCCACTGATAATAAGTAGAAAAAATCATTGTATCCAGTGTTGACTAGAATGTGGTATCATCTGTGACCGCTATAGTCGATTAAACAAATCCACAGACCGCGCTGCTGGCCAATATACTGAATTAGATAATTTGATTTGGGGTCGAGCGTCTTTTGTGTGCCTGGGAACCAAGCATCTGCTGCCGGAAACACTTGAACGACATCTCCACGAAATGTCTTTCATTTATATTAACTGGTATTGTGAGCTGTAGAAGGACCAATTCCTATCAAATTATAATATTTACATTGATTGCACTTTTATGCCGCGATATGGTACAAGTGCCGCAACACCAGTGCTGGCGGACTCCTTTCTCTCCGCCATTCCATTCATCCAACAGTAATATCAATATCCGTTGACATGGTAGCTCGATCGTCTCTGTTGCGCTCTCATATACGCACCCAGCATCCCCTCGGTGCCGGATTCATCTCAGCTCCTCTGCCAATATGCGAATCGACTGGCTGCTACCTCCCAGGGGAGATCTAAAAGATAAGAGTGTGATGAGTTGAAGTGAACACCCCCTTCACTAATCTTACATTGATTGCGTACACAATATTTAGATAGCATAAGCCATTGTCTCGACTTTCGTCATTCTGTGCTGTGTGTGACAAATTCCCACTTTTACAACTTTTTCCAAGTTTTCTGGTGCTTTTTGACACGGATCAGCACGATCAGGTGGGGCGGCGGTGTGCCCCCAACGTGTGTAAATCCTGACACCGTTTCCAAGGCAACCTCCAAACTGTCCAGTCATGGCGGCGAATTGAAACCTAATAATTAATTACTCGGGCATACTGACTAACAGCGTGACGTTAACGCTATATGAGCAACATATACACACCGGTCCATAAAAATGAATACAAAATCCATCATGTGTCCAGAAAAGTGCGAACAGAACGGCTGCCAATTAGAAATATGTTCTGTGTATACTAAGAGGTACCTAAATGATGTCACCTTAAATTCAATTTCAAATTAATAGCAGAAATATTTAGACAGCTTGCAAGCAACCACATCTCTCGCAGTTGGGATCGAAATCTATTCATCGTCCATCCATCAGTTCGGTTCAGGGCCAGTGTCTATGAAATCCGCGCAACTCTAATGGATTTCTGATTGCTAAACAGCGGGGAGCACTTCTTAATGTTCAGATAACACCAGTAAATGCCCTTTGTATATTAACATTGGCCCCGTTCCACAATCCACACGCACTTTATCATCGCAAACAAATGAACACACACACACATAAGGTATCGAAACGATTAAATAAAAATCAAACGACAAGTTGAAACACAGTGGATGTGTTTAGATTGCGTTTTTGATCGAGTGCTAGTGTATATATTTCTGCAAGTTCATATTGAATTATTTATTCACATGAACGCAGAAAGTATATTACAGGCATATGTACGAGCCGGTATAAATAATGGGTCGGGTAATAAATTTGTATGAATCAGTGATAAACATTATACCCAACTGGATACAGGTTGCCATATATCTCATCTAAACTAAACGGGCTTCATATGTTCACTCTCATATTAATCGAAATGCTATCAAAAGCGGCGTTTGCGTGCCTATCGCCATTCAATTAGTACACACAGAAAGTAATAGTAACATGGATTGCATTAGTGCTCATTTATCACAACCCAAAAAGTGTACATTCTGCAATATTTCATTTTAATTAATTTCCAACGTTCGTTCCTTGTTTCCTGCAAGATCATACTTTGGACCCGAAATATTTTCACACTTGTGTACAGGAATATATTTTCCATATATTGTGGCAGTGCGTTTCTTTAGAACAGAGTTTCGACTGGCACAAGCCATTAACTCTCCGTTTGCACATAACACAGACAAATTAATGAGTGTGGCGTTGATGCACACAGGGAGCATCCATTTTATCTAACAAAATAGCTGAAGGGTTAAAAATTATAATAAATCATAAGAAAAAAGGGGGAAGGTCGGAGGAAAGCCAGCATCAGAACTGGTACTTTGGCTGTGGCTGATGCATCCAAGGAGAGTGTGTAGGTCGAAAAGAGCATCAGAAAAGTGTAACCGATACAAAGCGGTGGTAGAGTCTGACAGGTGAGGGAAGACAAATGATTGTGTTCGCTGCCCGCCACCAACGACCGCCTTGCTTCTGCTGAAGTGAAAAGAACTCACGATGATAAATTACGTTCGAGCCAATCTACCTACCGGACACCGCGCTCACCACTCGCATACCACCTTGTCGCGCTATATAAGGCAACCCCCTCTGAAAATGCTTTTGCTTCAATATCGGGTGCGGGTATGTGCCTGTCGCGACAATATTAACACAGTTCCTCGTGTGACGGAATTATTTACATAATTTTATTGGATAAAAAGGGAGCGCGTTAATTGTGCCCTGTTCCTGGAAAGTATACGATTGTATAATAAAATGAATGCGAATAATTATTTATAAATTGATTGGGTAGCTGTGTGTGTGGCCCTCCCTAAGGATAATGCCAGGAATGAGAGAATTGGAAATAGATCACGACTGGCATATGCTATTTAATATAATTGAATTCTGCATGATGCGTGGGGTGCTAAATTCGATAACGGGATTAGTGTCAAATCAAATCGTATTAAAATGGGCTACAATCCTGGTGGCGCACTTTTTTACTATTTTCAAATGCGCTTCTCGTTGTATGTATTTTATTTTTGCGAATATTTTGTCTAGAAACGAGGATTTATTATTACGAAACTTTAAGTTGTACCTATACAGGGGATGTGCGTCAGGATTTATTAAATTCAGAGGGGATGAATAATATTAAATACCTTGTGTAATATTGCATGAGGTGTTGTGTATTAGGGTGGATTTTATTAAATAGACACCAGCTAATAAAATAATGCCCAATTGTTATCACTTCACCTTCGGTTGTATGGAAGTTATTGTCGATTGGAAAATTCATAACGAAATTAAAGCGATATTAAAAAGAGGTTTACAACGCCAATATAAGCATAAAAACTTTTATCTTATATGAATTTTTTTTTATTAATTATCGGTTGTAACTGTAAATTCAGATCAATATCGAGCCGATTGAGCATCCCAAATCAAATTTAAAATAATGACACTCGACTTTTTCTCTCTACTCTTCGTAATATAAATTATGTGTTTGTTGAACGTCAAAACTCCTAGTTGTAATTTATTTTCGGATCCTCGAACATGTTAAAGCCTTAAAGATTAAAATTGAATTTACGTGTGTTTTGAGTCGTGACTGCGTATGTCTAGCTAATTAGGTAAACGTTCTTTTCCCACCTTCTTGATGGCTTTGTAGTGGTGCCGCTAACATGAGATATTAAGCAACCACACACTACTTATATGTTCACTCTCCTTCTGTGTAAATAATGCTTATATACCGAAAAGGCGTTTTAATTGAGGGAATGTGTAGGTTGGTTGGTCTCGGCTTCCTGCTTTTTGCATTCTAAATCTCTAAACTACATCTGAAAACTACATACATATACATACACACACCTAAGACGGTTATTATAATTACGAAACATACACGCGAATGTAACATCGAATTGCGAATGAATTTCTTTATTTAAATATATGCAAATCATTTGAAAGCAATTTACTGCAATGTAATTACAATGATGGCTGAAAAAACACGCGAAATGTACTGTTTTTTCTTACACCCTATATGTCAGACAAATAGAGATGTGTTGAAAACTTTATAACATTGCATTCTTCAACTATAACATATCAGTTTCAAATGTGTGTGTGTGTATATAGAGGAATTATTTAGACAAACTGATTTGATTAACGGGTTCCCCCTTGTAACAATAAAACACACATGCAGTGCTTGTGATTAGCATCTTTGGGACAGGTGATTAGATGGGCATTTATTAAGCACGCGCCCAACAGATTGCCTTTTGAAAGATGCGCTCCTGCAGATCTATTCTTTACCCAATACCATGTTAACGATTTACAAACGCAAAATGTATGCATTATAAAAAGAGAATCAGACTAAAAGATGGAATATTGTTTACAGTCTAATAGCATCATGTATATATGTGGTTTCTATTATGAAGCACGATATAAAGCACTTGTGGAATTTTGATTTATTTGTCACCTGTGGATAGCAAATAATAAAGCGATGAAATTAGAATATCATGCGGATACTGTTAAGCTATTGTAGCGCACTTTTCCATCTTGAATTCTAATCATTTATTATTCGTAACAGCAAAGCAACATTATCCGAGCAGGAAAAGTGCGTCTGGTGCTTGTTTGGGGCGAAGAATTGCCAAATTTTTTGGATTAAATCGATCGGCCATATTGATGCATATATATACAGCGAGCGAGAATAAAAGAGAGATGCTGGCTGTGTACGGCGGTAGTCCAAATGGTCTATGGAGAGTTCTTCACTGAAAGCCTCAACGAATGAGAGACTCGGGCTGGCCGACACTCCCAAGACAAAGGCGGCCACTTCCGTTCCTCACTCAACTAATTCAATAATCTTCTCATCAATCACGGTTGCACATACAAACCAAGTGTGCACATCTTGAAAAATGAAACTCTATATACACTTTTAAGCTTCGAAAAGCTCCCTTCATGATTCCTGCTTGCACACGCACGTATTTACAGGAAAATCGAAACATGCGGCCCCCAATCAAACCCACCATTTACAAGACGTTTGAATGTCAAACACATCATTTAAATGGTGGATGGTCGCAATTAGCGGTCAGACTTAGACGGTATATGCGGTATGTGTGGAGGCATGGGAAGAGAGGTTTGATGTAACATTTTCTGGTGATTGATGATGGGTCGTGGCAACCGTTTTTTATATCGTACATAGAAAACATATACATACACACAGCACCGAAAATGTGTTGGTGATGAGGATGAGACGCGGAATTAACAGCGCGTTCTGCCTCCACTTTGGTGTCCTCCTGTGTGTTCGGCTTGCATGACAAGCCCCATTCGATATGGCGGATGCATATTAAAGCGTGAATATTCGGCGGTACTCAATAACACGACTCTAATTATGTACAAGAGTTACGATAGTAAATTAAAATTTCGATCGGCAAGACCGTACTGGTCGTACCCTTGTGCCGATGAATTCAATCAAATGAGACAACAACGAAATGATAAGAGGTGCAAGAGACACTAATGATCACCTTTCCGAACGTTTGTGGGTCACTGGAAGCTAATCAGTGTTTGTGTGGTTAATAAAATGTTTCAGTCCCTTTCCCAATGTAACAAATGAATATGATTCAGACAGCGATGATATATGTCTGCGTGTTATGATCCATGAATAGTGGATCGAGAGATGTATGCGTTTATTAAGGTCGTTAATTTCATTACGTGGAAACAAATAGAACGCGAATTTCTGTGTTTCTCGCTTACCTTGTTCTCCTCTCCAGCTGATGGAGTGCATCGCATCTGAAATAAAAAAAAGACATATCGTGACAAATCTAAAAGCAAACAGAGTTGGAATAGTATAGTGGAGCATTGGGAAACATATCATCATTTCAATCAGTGCCTAACACACACTCGTTGCGCTGGTATCTATCTTAAATAAAAGAGAGGACACTCATTAAGCAAAAGCTGTAAGTAATGATAGCAATTTTCCGAATTGCATGTTCGACGGGGGCACATCCTAACTGGAATCAGTGAAAACGAGTGAAGTGCTTTTGCCTCCTCATTCCGCCCAGTCCCATATCACCAACCCCCCCAAGTGCGTGTATATGGGAAAATAGAGAGAGTGAGAGAGAGTATGGAAAATGCAGGGGCATATGTATGATTGCCTCCATGTATTTTTTATGCGCGTGCCTTATCTGGCACTGTCTTAATTAAAGCCTTTGTGCTACTCTGACTGTCATTACTTGATTCTAGGCCCGGATTTTCCCCA
This sequence comes from Silvanus unidentatus, assembly GCA_963930825.1. Taxonomy (NCBI): domain Eukaryota; kingdom Metazoa; phylum Arthropoda; class Insecta; order Coleoptera; family Silvanidae; genus Silvanus; species Silvanus unidentatus. The sequence goes on from OZ005758.1 coordinate 1,696,864, forward strand.
ACTCTTATACGCCCCGATTGCAGACTCTGATTTCTCTTTGACAACTATATATATACATGTCTTTTATGTCGCATTTTCTCGATTCTGGGGCGCTACATTTCGAATCGTCGTCGACAGACTCCGGCACACAGAGAGACAGGAGACGGCACATTTCGTCGCATCTTGCATTACAACGATATAGAACTGTTTTTTGTCAGATTATACATATAAAATAATTTTCGACTGTAAATGTGTATGGTTGGCGAAAAGAAGAAGGGACTGGATCAAGAACGATATTCAACTTGATGGTCTTGTATGGCGTATATGTATATTGATGTCCTGAAATCCCTTCTTCCACTCGGATGCGCGTCCCCATCACACATGACATCACGTCCGGAAGTGAGCGTATGTATATGCATGAGAGCTGTATTACTGACTGTGTTACACTCCATCGGGCTCCCGCATTATTCCGGAAGTCCGTCTAATGCATCCGCAGTCAACTGTCGAACTTGATGGCGAAAGTCACCATTTCTGGCCCCATGGACGCAGTGGCAGTAACGTTTGTTGCGAAACTACATACATACATTTGCACATTAAAATCGTTCGAATCAATCTTACGGATGAGCGACGACACTTTTATGACTAATTCCACATACTGGGTGACTTTTTTCCAAAGTGAAACTAGTCTGTATCTAGAATGGTCGCCAGAGCAACGTAGCACTTCCTCCGTTGCTGCAGCGACCAAGAGGCTCAATATTGGCTTCTTGTTGCTAATAATTAGACGGGAGACTTTATGGAATATTGCATATAATCTAACAGATAGATAGAAAAGCGTACCTAAGTTGTACAGTGAAATGTATTATGGTTGGAGGAGAGGAGAGGAGGTTGCTGTAAATCCAAACTGCAAACTGTGTAATCTAGAGCGCGAATCACCCTCCTCTGCTGTCGCATTTTCAACTCGAACTTATCGGCTTTGGATCTCCCCATGTGCACTGACTAATACATATCATTGTACACATGTCAAAATTTTAAATTCGCACTGAAGAATATCGGACTTGAAAGAGACTCTCTCGATAAATGAACTCTCTGTGGACACAATTTGCTGCACACAGAAGAAATAACCGTTCGGGTATTATTTATTCTAAATACCTCGACACAATAGTACTTTAGACACACAATGAAGCGGTTTAAATTATGAAACACGCTTCTAAGTTGATCAATTTTCCTCGAAGAGAAATTCCACACATACACACACCACACAGGTGTTAAAATGAGAGGACAGCTCGCCTATTTTTCTACTGTCATGCATAATTAAACATTTACTGGTCATGTTAGAGGAAAAAATGCCTACCAACTACACGAGACGAGAGGATAATAATGGATATCCATGTCGACGATATTGATATTACTTGCATATTTTTAGTACAATATTAGGTGCATTTACTATACAGGAAGACGGTTAAATAAGGTACACTTTGGTCGATTTTATCTACATTATACACGTATATGTCCCGTGTAAATGAATGCACATCACACATCTGGTTAACGTATTCATACGTGCAATGTATGTGGTGGTGGGTCGCGTCTTTCTTCTCGCATCCTCCATAGCATGTGGATACATGATGAAACAGTGCTGAAAGCATAATTCCAACCAATCATACAGCATGCTTTGACTTGCTCATCATGTCATGTACTGGAAATTAATTAGTCTTAAATCTTTGATAAGTGGAAACGCTACATACCTGTGTGATTATTACTGACATTCAATTTATAATATGGGAGCTGTGTGTATAGTGAAGGATGCTGTAATAAGCACAACTGCAGTTATAATCAGCTTAAATTACATTCAAGTTCATTTACGATAAAGCAAACAGTACAAAGTGAGTATACGTTGGAAAAAATCATCAACACTAGAGATTCAACATACACAGGGTGTGTGGAAATTAAGTGTGAAAAGTTATTGTATGATGGAGTTGGAAGTCGGTGGCTTGTCTGGTCGATGGGAGCATCCTATGTGTTATGTTAACATTGAATGTTGTTTAAATTCCATATAGGAAACAAAGCCGGTACTGGAGCTTGAAAAATAATTATATCGACTGATGAATGATAAAAATATGCGCTTGAATTGGCTGGCAAGTTTTTGCTGTGTGTGTGTGAACAAATCAATATTTTGTAGCTAATAAAAGAATCCGTACAAAAAGTTATCAAGGAGTACACACATATACACAAAGCAAAAGAGAGTGGAAAGAGAGTCTATCGTTATATTGGAATATTTGCTCTGTGATTATCGAAAAGATGCTGTTTTGATGCTCTTTCGCTCCCCTTTTAAATAATAATGAATCGTTAATCCCTTAGCCTGAATATGGGTGCTTGATGATCTAAATTATGCAATTTTCAATATTGGCCACCCACTTTGGCACGTGTCCGCCTCTGCACGTGTGTTTGACTCATTGCGGACCGCAAATTCACTCTTCAGCCTCACTTTTCATCCCAAACACGCTCGCATAGCACGATAAGAGGTTATATATGCATACGTATATCTGATGAAGGCATTTTAATTCCATATTCAGTATAAGTAAAAATTCTGTTCTATTTTTATAATTTGTTATTTTTAAAATGATCCCGTTGACGTACATTACAAATGATACAATAGCATGCAGTATATTACGTGGATATTATTCACAAATACACTTTCTGTTTGTGCCCTGCAACGTTGAATAGCAAATTGAAGCTTTTTTATTAGCTGGCCTAGTAGCGTTTCTCTATCTACTAAAAGCGGCCAAGCTTTCAAAGGCGCTTATTCCTGTTCCTGCTCTTTCCTAGCTGACAGATCGAAATGGACTCCTTGCGAAATTAATTTCTGCTCTGCGTCCAAGCGGCGTGTGGAAGCCATCAATATTCGTTGGGATGTTATTAATGGGTACAGTGGCTGAGGAGGTTTGCCAACGTCTCCTCCCGGATCCGCTCCATTGAGAAAGTACACCGGAAGTAGTGAACAGGTCGTCATCAGCTAATGGGCCATGTGTATGGGAATATATGTGTACATATGTATGTAACCAACTGGATTCCATTCGAGATGATTGCGCGTGTTTTTGGCCATTTTATTTACAAGGAGAAATGTTTATAAATGGAATTGTCAAAAAATATCCTCTGTGTGGTGCCTCTTCCACTTTGAAGATTATCTTATTACGGTAATGCATTCGCTTTTATACCTAAATGTTTACGTATAAAGCACGGCCACATTATCCTACAACAAAATGCAATCTTATTAATGCACGAATGTACATTACAATAAGAAGTATGTTTTAACGTGGGGATAAATTTTATGGAAATTTCTGGTACCAAGTTTTGTATTATTGCGATAACATTTTCTCCAACAAATCTCGAACTATCGCATTTAAACGCTTAATAAACTAGGTAAATGAGAGTTTAATCACATGTATATAAAATGATGTTTATATATGTAGACTGAATTGAGGCTCTCATTGTGCATCACTTAAATCTAATTCAAAGGCCACATCAGTGCTACAAATATCAGCCAGCCAATTGTATAATCGTCAAAAGGGCATATCATACCTACTATAATCCTATTGTTATCTTAAATGGCTTTGTGATCAGGCGACAGTCTAATTGTAAATTGTAAACTTGCGGTCTTAGCGAAGTCTGGTGCGTTTTTTTCGAGACAACATGAACGCAAAGGGTAAAATGTTTTAAACAAAGCAAATCGCTCTTATATAAGACTTTGACACATTCCACACACTATAGAAATCACCACCATTCCAATAAATTAATATATCGATAATTTAGTTGTCAGCTGTGAGATCACATACAATACACAAAGTATTCGAAATTACCATTAAATTCAAAAGAAGATTGTATTTAACAAAAGTATTTTGATCGGTATTTCAATTGTGGTGATTTGAAATTGTATTTTCGAGCTGACGTTCTAGCAAAAGAGGAGAGAAGAGAGAAAAAAGAGTGTGAATCCTGGACAAAAGAGTCGATCTCTAGACTTACAAACATGTATAACACACTGTGTGATGATGTGCTGGATGGATGTAATACAGAACAGTATTACAGTTCAGAGTAATAATTAAGACAGCAAACTGTTAAATACTACACAACTCATATATACATATAATTTTATAAAAGAAGTCCATTGACAATAAAATAATCTTTAATAATGGACGACGAGTCAGCAGAAAGTAAATATTAGTTAGACTTTAGTGTTGTTTATTATTTGCCGGTAGTTGCATTCCAACCACTATTGGACTCCTATCTAGACAAAAAGCGTATTTCATCTCACGGCTAGAAGCGAGAACGGCTCTCTCTTCGCCGTTGTGGATGATGATGGCAAAGCGCCGATATACATATAGCATAACTGGTACGTAAAATAAAGGAAACCACAACGGCACACTTCAATGCAAAACTAATAATTCAAACAAAAGGAGCGAGAACCGAGAGAGTGTATATATTCAACTGGTTGCAGATAAATATGTACACGGTACACATTTACAAGAAATAAAAAAAGCATACTTTTTTTTGAATACATACACACACAACCACACAAAACGACAATAATAAGTAAGTTGTGGTATTTATTTTTTAATTGTTCGCATGCATATCGATCGAAAAGTGTAGTGAAATTGATCCAATATGTAATGATGGTATTATCGTCTAATTGCATAATAATTACAATTCGAAGGGCTCCATCCAATCCTATATCAATTACCGGATCTCTTATTATTGTTATCGTCCGATATCCATCATTTTTATATACATATTCGGAAACATAATATTTATTTGATTTTGTTAAGAAGTCATTTCCTTTTTACGATTTATTATATTTTAATTGCATCAGATATACGAAATTGGAAATACAATGACAATTTGGCCTGCCACTAACGGACAGACAATAATACCACATTCGTACAAATCTCTTTACTTAGTATTTTACGTTACTTTTTTGTATTGTTGATTAACGATGTCAAATGCATTTAAAGTGCCCTCGTAAATCGGGGCCTCGTTTCATCTATATATATATATATACATTTATTTATCCCGCATTTGATGTATATTTTTCTCACAAAACAACCATCTGTGGGTTGCTGTGCCTTCAATAGGACTTTTGATCAGGGTGAAAATGTTCATTAACAAAATTGACTAAAAAGTACGTAAATGTAATAAACACAGTTCCTTTGTGTCTATTCGCATTCATAGGCGCATAAATGCGAACGATTTATAACCGAATTGATTACGCCACTTTTTGTCAGCTAATACACGCATTAGTTATTGATTTTTTGACTTGTTTGTCCTTTTAATTGTAGCGATTTTGAGCACAAATCCAACCATAGACGAGAGGGTGGAATTCAAGTGGAGAAAAACGTAAAAATAAAATCACCACCAAATAACTTTAATAATATCGTGTATCCTGTGTGTGACTAGTACTTGAGAGCGTTTTTCTTCTCCCTTCGTCTTCATACATTCTCCCCCTTGTAAATATCCCATGTTCGCGACTGTAAAAGTTGTAATGAAAAATACAACACATCCCACTTTAGACAAAGTGCAACATATAAAAATATTTGCGCTTGGGAAATGGGTGATATGTTTCAAAACGACAAATCTCGGCTTGTATAATATTATATATATAAGGTGGAGGCAGAAAGCAGCGCGCCACACAGCGAGCACTGTGTTTTATTAAAGCGATTTCGCTCTGATTTATAGGGCCAAAAATGAAAGCGGCATTCCTTGCCTAGCATTGCTCACATACCTAAAGAACTCAAACCGACGCTATTCCAGATATGCACCGCACACACTGGCTCATATGTAGATTATAGATGTGTTCGTTATTCGCAGAATGTCAACAATTATATTTAAATAAATTTTCGTGTAAAGGGGGACGGCAAATTGCGCGCACAATTTCCCGCCAAAATCAACATCATCTCGCACCGTGGCGCTCTCCTTTTCCACACGATGATCGCGATCAGGAAAAATCAACTTATCAATTCCGGCAAAGGTAAATGAATCGTAAAATTATCGTGTTAGTACTACAAAATGAAGAGTGTATATTGGGGGAGTTCGCGAGTAAATAGAAAAAAGTCGCGACACGATCTCACCACCGTCATTATCGGAAGCTGTTTTGCATAAAGATTCCAAACACGATATCAAGTCGATAAAATGGCACGCTGAATTATGCACGATATTGTAAATTGAGCATTTATTTCAACTTTAGTTTATTTCCACTAAAATTAGTATTGATTTATAGTCCGCGCGTTCCTCTCTCTGTCTCTCGCACTGTGTGGCATACACAGTGTCTGTTTTGGGCGCATTTCAATGGACCCCTTTGTGCCTCACAACATACAGATACAACCAGTTGCACATCCCAAATTTCATAACCGCATTATGCATTATTTTTAAATGATTTCATGGATTTGTTGATGCAAATAGTTGGAGAAGAAGGCGACCTGCGCCACAACAATCAAGTATAACGATTTTATATAATTACCAAGTTTACCCAAGGGACCGATTTGAATGGCAATGGGGTGCATTTCTCAACATATAAATTCCACCCCACACATCATAATAAATGCAAGTTTAATAGTGTAAATTGAATTGAAAATCAAGACTGTGACTTGATGATGAGATTCGACAGCAGTGACCTCAAATCCCTGCTCTTAGGCAGGCATTTGCCTCCCTATACACAGAGGCCGCGTTCCACCCTCTCTCTTTCCCTAGTAGTCGGTTCCTAAGGGAGAAAGTTATGCTGTGTGCATACATATAATATATATGTACATAGAAACGGGAGAGGAATGGCTGTTTACATTCGCATTGAATATTTATAACTCGCCAGTTGATGAGCGTAGCAATATGCTCGATATTTAGCCTATAGAACGACCACTAGGGACAAATCTAAACCCTCTTGCAGCTCGTCTTTATCCCGTCCCCAAGCTAGGCGAATAGTCGCTCTCACTTGCCAGTAGAACAGACTGTGTGTGTGATGTCGGAAGTGTGGAATATTGATATTGATTGGATTAAAACTAATATTTGCGGGGTAATCTTGTGAGTAATTTAAAACGCAAATTTGATCAAGAACAAGCAATAGTACACATTACAGTGGAAATGCTGTACCTTACTATGATGGGGTGCGCTTGTCGTTTGCATATGTTCCATTGCGAATATTATGGAGATTTATTCAGGCAAATATTTTACCTTCATTAACACAATTGTTTTTGAATTATTACCATTACGTTTTCAAATGCAGTATACTGGCATCCGATGATGATGTTGATGATGATGCTGTCGCTCTTATACCTACTATGGTCTGCAAATAGAGCGAACGCGATTTAAAATTGCACCATGTGCCCACAGAAACCACTTGAGAAATAGGTTCAAATGAGTCATATATTCATTTGCGTGTAACATTTAATAACCATCATACGAGGGGGTCGACCTAAGGGGTTAATTAATCCCCAACTCATTCTGCAGTATGTAGAGTTGTCATGGTCACAAAATAATTGTCGCCAACCCCTTTGAAAAAGAAGCGAACACAATGCGATCCCATTTCAAATTGGGGCCCTTATTTCACAATTATTAATACCAAAACAAATTGATTTGTTGTGATATTTAGAAAATGGTAAAGGATGGCGGTGGAGTGGAGAGTGGAAAGTTTTTGGATACAGTATCGGGGATGCTGGGTGCGAGAGCGTCTGAGAGAAATGGTTGGAAGAGCACGTAAACGAGGTTAACTTTCGTAAACTTTTGGTCCTGAGTGTATTCTTTTGTTCTAGACAGTGATTGGTCGGCAAGTTGGGTCGCGAGGGTTGGCTGGAAAATGGGGATCTGTGTGAAGGAGAGAGGAGTTTGGGTCTACTTGCGTGTACCTTCTCCTCCCACGCCCGATCACGTGCACATAAGCCCTAAAAACGTCTCCGAAGAAAACTTAATCGTCCCTTTCTTACAAAAAAAGTCCTGATTTAGTTTTCACGACAAACAGAATTATATGGATTTTTGTGAGAAATTTAACCCCATTTATGAACTAGTCTAGGTAATAAGGTGAAAGTTTATATGTATATTGCATCTAATACATATACGTAATAATAATAGGTATTCAATATAGATCGTATAATATTAATCGGTTTCAAAGAACTTTCACCCACATAAGGTTGGCAGGTAAATTAAGGGGTTATAAAGACTATTCATACATAGAAAAAAAATCGTGAGAATTGTACATGTACAAACTGATATGCCAGTTCGCTTTTGTACTGGAGTAAACTTATCAAGATTTTTATAATTTTGGTGCACGCTATGCGCTTATTGAAATTTAATCGAGTGAAATGTTTTGAATGAGTATGCTTTTCCATCTCGAATTACAAAATGAACAAAAAACGTACACAGATGTTTGCTGATCATCGTTAATAGATATACACAGATAGGTATTTATTTTAGGTATCAATGTTTAATTGGAATCGATAGGGAGTGTATGGTGTGCGGACGGGGTATATACGATAAGTCGTATCATTTTTTACTTTCCTCCAAACATACCATTAGTTATACCAAGTGGTCGCTTTCCTCGTCATCTGTTATTTCGCTACTTTCTTCACTCCCCACATTTCCTCTTCCACCGAAATGATTGATTAATGATAGGCATAAAGTGCGAGATAAGTAGAAAAGAATGCATATGAATCGGGGGATTTTAAAGTAAAGCAAATTGACCAACCCATTCTAACCACTGAATCAATTAAGTTTATTTATACGTTGAACGCATAAAACGGAAATACCTGAATTATCCATTAACAATGACAAAGGGGCGCTTGAGGCACATATACAAACACATATTCCTCACTTGTCTGTCGTTAATTGACAAAATTGTGTTTATTTTAAGGGTTGCACTTGAATACTGTTTACATCTGCAAGTGTTTTGTGCCTTTATACCGATTAACTAGATTGGCTTTTCGAGAACGGTTTATGGAAATGAAATATACACAAAAAACGATTCCAACGAAGTCTCATATATTAAAAATAGTCAATCGGTACAAGTACGATCGCATCTAATATTTCTAGGAAGTAGTAAAGTGGATCTCGTATTCCATATAGCAAACTAATAACCGGGACATCTGTCTAACGAAAAAAATCTCATAAAATTCCACAGCAAGCACATACATATACAACGGCACACCATCCGACGTATATAAGTCTTAGAATACACGGACGACACACACACACAGCCATCGACATTGAGAGAAAAAAGATGTGGATGGTGGTGCGGTGGATATTGGCATAGATACGTGAGCGCATTTCCAATCCGCTTCTTTCACATCTTCCAGCCACTTCGTATTACTTCTGTTTCCAGTTTACGACACTGAAATATTAAATATCCTCACAAATCTTCAGTATATGTACCGCCCCCCGAGTCTATAATGTTTAAATTGTTCGGCTCCGATGCAACGTCCACCTCATTTGGATACTCATTCAGGTGGGAAAAAAGCAATTAATTCTCTAATAAGACAAAAAATGAAACTAGGATTCAATCAATGGCATGAGTAATTGGGTTGGGGGTGGTTTTGATGAAACGGGTATTGGGCGCGTGAAGCCAGGCCTGCCTAATGCTGTAGAAGCGCGCCAGAAACAAGCGACCGCTTCGGCCTAATCCCTCTTATCCCGAAAGTAATTTTGAGTCTTTTGAAATGGTCCCCTAGCTTTCAACAAAATCCGCCGCGGAGTCTCGTATCTCGCTTTGCCAGAACCTTTCTACAACACTACACAATTTGTAGCGTGTGGAACATCGAATATTTAACAAAACAACTTGGAAAATTGTAATATACTGCAATGTCGAACTAATACAGAAAAAAGCAAAAATAAAACAGCCCATCATCAAAATCCTACAATCGAATAAAACACTCTGGTGTGGATGCTGCTCACTCTCGCTCATATCAATTCCTCTCTGTATGTTTGCTTATGTAAGGAGCACATAAAAGTGCACCATCAATCTGGGCCCCGGACAGTCCCCCAGGACATTAACAGTGTCCATAAACGCGTCCCGGCTAATATTTTTATGGGCGATCGAAGATACCGATGGGTCAGTACGTCGCTTCTATTCGGACTAATCGCTTCCGGGTGTATATATCTGCACAAAACTCCGGAACTGAGTGTGGAATCCATTATGGTCCGATCTGTCCACAATACTTTATTAATTTTACGAGCATCCCAATGCTCCGGAGACAAATTCGCTTCCTCCTATCCGAAAAGGCGATAAAACATTCCAGCGTGGGCCTTCGAGTAGTTAATGTTAACAATCGTCATAATAACAGTTATTAGGGCGGAATGTAAACAGGTAACGAGCTAATGCAAGGGATGACAAACCAACCGTCACCCAACCATATCATTAACGGACCCCATAACTATCTTTAACTCTACACTCACTTTTTCTTCACTATCAATCATTTATATTAAGCAAGTAACATTTAATTTCAACTATAATGTTGTACATTTGGTCCAGTGGCATTCTGTTGTGGAACTTTCACCGTTTCTAGTGGCTACCCATCTGGTCCATTGCGGTGTAATTGTAAGGTTTGGGTCCAAGACTACATAGTCGTGATGATCATCATTTGATGACTTGCATTTGTGGTGAAGCAATAAGAGAAATATTCTAGCTTCTTTGGCATTTTAGCCTTCTCTCTGTGTGATGTGTGTGTATGGATGCATGCTGGAAGATGATGATGATGATGGAATGATCGTTTTAAACGTCATGTTTAATAAATATTATATTTGCCAGATACTAGCACACAATTTAATTTCGATTCTTTGTTCGATAGATATTTAGATGACATGTTTTAATGGGCCATTGAAAACAGGAATCAATATAAATAAGAGCAAGAACACTAGTACGATAATGATCGCTTACACATATTGTGCATGTTGATGGTAAATGTTAATAAGTAACTATATAGATGTGTAAAGCAGTCAAACCCTATTTCCTAAAGTAGAATACTTCTTTGTGCAATTGAATTGACATGAATCGCATTGTTAAGCTCAATACGTCACCAAAATAACCCTTACGTCTGGCGCTTTACCGTTCAGCCCTACATAATATATATACATTCACAGAGAGAACGCTTGGCTTTTTCTGTTATGGTAAATATATAAGAATGACAATATTATTATGGTAATTCTATTAAGTATTGTCGACAATAGTACAACCTGTTGACTTCAATTGAAAACATTTCACGGACAACAAAATTATTTGATAACAATAATAATGTCGACACAACAAAAATAAATAACACAAAGATGTGCCGGCACATTTATCGGATGCAATTTTTATCTCGCCACTCGATTTTTATGTACAATTAATATCTACTTATTGGTCTCTTTGTGTGGCAATTTTTCAAACAGCTCGATAAGAAGAGCACAGGATGTGTCTTCATATTTCCGCAGGACTTTTACTGGATATTACTGTAAAAGAATAACAAAAAGGAGCAAATTCTGTTTATTCCATTTATTTATTTATTAAAAAAACTCATTTAATGCTGAAACGTTAATGATTGCTTATATCTGGTAAGTTGGGATCGACTGAAGCAGATTTAGTTGCCCAAGTAACCGGTTAGCGCCACCGTAGTGCAGCAGCAGCAGGAGCAGGGCGTTGCAGGATTTTGACCGCCCTTGGAGGGGGGAGTGGTTTTCACTTCCCCCCATTCTACAGAAATCAAGCTCATACACATGTAAGCTACGAAGTTACTAATCTCCAGACTCCAATGTATCAAGTATATGTATATAGTTGGTATCGTTTTTAAATATTCCAAGACTTTGTGATGTATGCAGGAGTAATTTGTTGCAGAAGAAATTGTTTCAAGTCTTCTCTCGGCAGGAGCGCAAATTGCCTATTTATATTCTCGATGGCAATGAATGAAAATCGCTCTGAGAAACATTTATGCCGGGACTGTACTAAAACATTTTATGTGTGACATATACAACAACTCTCTAGATGTTTTTATACCCTATCTCAAATTATAGCCCAGGTGTGCAAAAATCTCTACATTCCAGTGGACCAGTGCACACAGCCCTCAACCCCTATCGGTGTCTGTATGCGGTTTTGTCGAATGGTTGAGTGTAATACAAAATGCTTTTGTTCATACATGGGGTCCCCTAGTTCACGTGCATTTCAAGGGTAAATTCACATTCGATTGCAGCCAGTACACAGCACCACAAGTCTCGATTGACGGAATTTATCCATTACTCTGATGGGTAAATAACTGAATAGACTAGTATCAAAATATGTGGAAACTAGAACTGAAACCAAACACTTTCCATCAAACTAGAAACTAACAACTTAACAAGGGAGATTTTGTTTCAGAAAATTGTCTAAACTTATCTACATACATCAGGCACAATGTTATTTTATCTTCTTTACCTGTCGAAGAACGTAATCCGAGAATTCTTTAGGGCAGAAGAAAAAATAATTTCGCAAATCCGAGAGCTTTACCCATCATCCAAACATAATAGAAAATGGTATGGATGTGGACCATTGGCGAGGGCAAATCTCAAGATTAAAACACTGGGACCGTATGTTTTGAAAGGCCCCCCATTGGTAAGAACACTCTAAATGCTTCGCTTCTAGATGGGTATCTGGATATAGTTGTTTGATGTGCCGCCCCAAGGGCTAGGATCATGTGAAATTGAGTTCATTCACTGTTTCTATGATTCGTTCATTCTTAGATTTTTTCCACCCTGTCATACAGGTAGAAAATCGTCCATATAACAGACCAGAAGAGGACACTTCCTCTAATATGTTAGACAGAGCGTCGACTGCATTCCTAACAACCAATATATGTGTCAATTGAAGAGACTTCTTGGACCCAAGTTATTCACATCGCCAAGAAATCGTGCAACTCTCATATCTAAAGCGACCAGCCATGAAAGGTTTTTTAAAAATATGCAATATTTCCCAGGCACACCATATAGTGTATGATGGTTCGAATAGTAGGTAATATCGCTATCAATATTATAAAGGTGTTGTGTGTTGTGTATGGGGAGTGAATGTATGTGTTTGATAAGCTCGAGGTGGCTACGCTCTCTCTGTATAGCTACGAGCTTCGGTCCGCGTACGGCCGACTTCCGGTTCGGCTGGAGTAACACAATGGACGTTGACAACAATAGGCCACTGCCATCGATTACCGATAACATAGACAATTTCAAGTAGAACACTCAAATGTAACAGAAATCCCACTATGTTCATTTCATATTTTGTTCCACGACCGAAAATGCGGTATACAACTTTAATGATTCTTTAATACCGCTTCCAAACTTGACACCGTTTCGGTGTTAAAGAGACAATATTTTCAGTTTTTATTACTGTGACCGGAGTGGCACCATACTAGGCGAAATCACGGCCGTGGAAAGTGTACAAGGGAACATATAGGCGAGTCCAGGTGGTATGGAATGATTGTGATGCAAATTCAGCCCCAGGTGTGCACACGGGTCAAGGGGGTGGGGTGGCTCAGAACCCTGCCGGTAAGGGATTTCACTTCCAAGTTTTTAATTCACAACGCTTGTGTGGTCTCGTATCGCACCGAAAATGCCTACATATTGGATTTCAGTAATTATTACAGTACTTTTCATAGTTATTACCTTGGATATTACGTTATTATTCCGCCCTGTACAATTACAACGAACATTTTAGAAAATTGAAGGAGTCGGGATAGAGTGCGAATCTCGAATTGGATCAAGTTATTTCTTCACAATCTAAATATTTCTCGAAAAGGGGAGTAATTATCGGTAATTAGAGAAACGCACCGGGTTTGAAGACATGCAATCAACCTAATTGCTTTTCTATATATAACTTCACTTTTAATTCCTTTTGTGCACTTTCTGGAGGAATTTAATCAATTAAGCAAGTGCTAATGTTATTGCAGAGACTGCAGAGACGTCGCGCTTTGAACAAAACATATACATACCTACTTCCCGTGTGCTTCTCACTCATTTTGGCATATTGAAGCATATCCATACGAATATACATATATTATTATGAGAATCCATAAACTTCCGCGTGTTAAAATAAAAATAAATGACCAAAAACCGCCTAAATTCCTTTTAATGGCCAAGACGTGTTTATTAACATTTAAAAAGGACGATAATCTGTGAATAAGAATGCAGACTGCAGACACACAAGTTAAAAACTATGTGACCACAGATAATGCGAGAAGGATGTGTACAGGCACGGTTCCTGGTTTCACGGCCAAATATTGCGTGTGTATGACCCCATCAAGTACATATACCTCTATATACCATTTATTCTCATATGCAATAATTTATTCAATTGGATAATTATCAAGTGCAAATAAATTGGTGTAAAAAATTGTCGAGTCACATCATACAAACAAGGTGGCAAAAGGGAACGGCTAAGGAGTATACACATACAGAGAGAAAAGAGAAAATTTAAATAGTCTTCGCAAAAGGAGACTATTACCATCATTAGCACGCACGCGCCAACTTCCGGTTCCTGTTCCGGCCGACTTGCCCCAAGCTCGTCTTAAACTAAAGCTACCGCCATAGACTTTGCTTACTTGCCATTCCCGCTCTCGCTTTTAATATATACACACCAGGGTTTTGAATTTTTAACTTGATTTATGTATGCCCTTTTGCAAACTAATTGAATATTCTTGTTTGTTTTAACATAAAATTTGTCACGGTTAAAATGATTTCTTCCTGCTGCTGATGCGGTATGCAGAAAATGCGATATTATTCCAAATGATATATCGGGGGTGCTGCGGCGATGTGAGGCAACTTGCTCTGTGCTGTGTGCAGTATACACACACTAGTGCAAAGGAAGTAGTGCAGAAGAATACGGAAATCAATCTAGGAAACAAAAGGCGATAATGAAATTGAGGAACATTCTGAGCACATCGGCAGACGTGCCTACCCGGACCAACTCTCTTAATTACCACCGCTGAAAGCGACTCCGGGAAAAGTTCCCTACACTTAATTACCCGGAATAATTGTCAAGCCTTGTTAGCTCCATGTGATGCACACACTCTGCTCACAGAACTTCTCTCCACTATTATTAACTGCTTCTGACAACTATACTGATACTTCACCACTAATTTTATCAACGTCGAAAACTGCAAAACAAACACATTCCGCTGCATTGCTATAAAGAACGGCACACATATCATATACTAACGCCCCCTTATTTATTCAAGGTTAGTCTCTCGATTTTATGGCACATAACTGGACGTAAAAAATTCCCTCACACGCATATATATCGAGAATTTATCGACAAATGTTGGAGACATGTCCATCAGAAAGACAATGGTGCTAGGGTAATGGTGCGGAACTATAATGATAGCATAGAGAAGCAAGTTGCTTGTCTGCCACAGACACGCACTTAGTTAGCTGTCAACCAGACACGAGACTTGGAAACAATACCATTTCGTAAATAACATTGATAAAAGGGTTTCGGTCGAGAAATACAACTGCGAATAAACAGGCGAAATCTTTTTAATGGGGGCCCTATAAATCTATATACGCAAATCCTAATGATGGACCACATCATACAGCACCCAGTGGCCCATAAGCTGTCATTCCGATTACGTTCCTCCGTGCCATTATAGATTTGACAGATGCCTCGGAAACATAAACTAACGAAGCATTGAACTACCGCTGATATCCACAATTAACGATAATCTAGCAAAGAGAATCCCCAACGGATCTCTCCTAATACGTAATGATGCGTGGCGCAATGATGTGTACGTATAGAGTAAGATGGTTGTACACTAAGCCGCTCTAATCCACAAGAGGGAATATATACACTGTGCTCTACTGTATCGTGTTAGTGCGATTATCACGCGTGATTTTCACATGATGATGGGCCGTGTGTGCTGAATTATGCCCCATTCGAGTAAACCAAAACCCATGTTGGGCCAACACCCTTCCAATTCTATTAGAAGGAAGAAAGGGGGAGCCCAGAATTTATTTGATTACACTAATGAATATTGTTACGTGTGCAAAAATTGATTTCCATTCAGAAAGCTGTTTTTTTTCTCTTTTCTCTCCCCTTCTTGGCCTTGGGCGCGCGTTACACAATACCATCATCTTGAGCATATGCATTTTTAAGTTGTCGCGTTCGATATAATTCATTGCAAGATTTTATTATCATTCATTTCTGGCATACTTTCCCCTTTCCACTTTAAAATGATGAATTTAATCAGTGACAGGATTAGAAACTCGTGGCCGACACGTGCAGATCTAGGTATTGGTTGGATGGGTGTCGTGTGTACGTACACCCACTTGGACATCGTTTTTACTATTATAAACAGTAACAATCACGCTGTTCCCATACGCATTCGAAATGCTTTTCCTGATAAATGTGTTGGCAATTATTTAGGGGCTTGAAGAATCACTTCAGCTTCATGTAATGCCATATTTGATTGCAAAGGGGTTTAGTAATTATGCACTTGAACATTCAATTCATCACTTTTATTGGGTATAATAGAAAACAATGAATGATTTTTTTTTCAGTGAGATTTAATCACTTCTCCACTTCTTTGTAATCGGCTATCAGTGCTGTTAGGTCTTGTTTCGCATCATCGAATTCACCTTCTTCCATACCTTCGCCCACGTAATGGTGCACGAAGGCTCTCTTATCAAACATTAAGTTGAATTTACGTAGAATACGTTCCCAGGCTTCTTTAATAGCTGTGCTGTTCGATAACATAGTAACGGCCCTATAAGTCCTTGCCAGATCGCCGCCAGGAACAGTGGCCGGTGGCTGGTAGTTAATTCCTACTTTGAACCCAGTTGGACTCCAATCGACGAATGTTATTGACCGTTTATTTTTGATATTGGCGATTGCGTTATTGATGTCGGTCGGTGCCACATCGCCTCGGTACAACAAACAGCACGAAATATATTTACCCTTACGTGGATCGCATTTAACCATCTGGGTGGCGGGCTCGAAACAGGAATTTGTTAGGCCAGCTGTGGAGAGTTGTTCGTGAAACGCTTTGGAAGCAGGCAGAAATGGTGCATATGTTATCAATGGGAAATGGATGCGGGGATAGGGTACCAAATTGGTCTGAAATTCGGTGAGGTCCACGTTGATTGCGCCCTCGAATCGCAATGAGGCCGTCACTGCAGACACCACTTGGGCCAATAAGCGATTCAAATTGGTGTATGTCGGGCGAGGTGTGTCCAAATTCCTGTATAAGATCTCGTAAACCGCTTCATTGTCCATAAGAAAGCATACATCTTCGTACTCAATTGTTCCGTGAGTAGTTAATACTGTGTTATATGGTTCGACGATAATAGGTGAGATTCTGGGCGAAGGATACACGCCGAAATCCAGTTTGCTAATTTTCCTATAATCCTGTTCGACATGTTGAAGGAAGTTGGTGGTAAAACCGGATCCAGTTCCGCCACCGAAAGCTCGAAATATGAGAAAGCCTTGGAAGTGGTTGCAGGCTTCAACCATTAAACGAGTTCTGTCAAGGGCGAGGTCCAGCATTTCGGTACCGATAGAGTACATACCTCTGGCGAAATTGTTGGCCGCATCTTCTTTGCCAGTTAGTAGAAAAGAAGGATGGAAAAGTTCTCGGTAGTAGCCAGTACGGATCTCATCGATGACTGTTGGTTCCAAATCGATCATGACCACTCGAGGTACTGCTTTGCCAGTATCCGAAACGGAGAAGAAAGTGCCATAACTATCGTCCTCACACAACTGATTGCAGTACTGATACATGTTGCCATCGCACTCGATTCCATGTTCGAGGCAAAAGAGTTCCCAGCAGGCATTTGCAATCTGGACTCCGGCTTGACCAATGTGAATTTGGACGATTTCTCGTTTGGGCATCACATTAGCAGAATATACAAGAAATTTTACGCATTTTTTTAACCGAATGTGTTAGAATGACTTTGATGACATAATGACAAGGTTTGTTATTTTTGAAACATTGCAATTCCCCTAATTACTTCAGCCAATTTGATAAAAGATGGAAAAAGGAAAGGAAGAAAGGGAGAGAAAAAAAGCGCGTGGTGTTGAAACAATTTACAATTGATGCAAACAAAACGGAGGTCTAATAATTGGAAACATTTTAAACAAAAATTGCATTGGTTGACAGGGTGTATAAAATACGAAAAATATCAAACATCAATTTAGATTCTCGCACTGGGAGCCTTTCCCCTGAGATTGAATTTGAACGATGACTGCTGCTACTACACCGTCGTATTTTATATAAGGGATGCTATACTTTCTCTATACATATAGATTGAAAGGCGAAGTGAGGGGATGCGAATGACAGGGTGACAATCTGCGTGTTGGAAAATACGACAGGGTAGCGGTGGCGAGGGGCGGTCACCCTGGTAACACCGTGCGACCGCTAAGGCCCTCACGCACGATTATATCTATTAAAACTGAATTTTACAACATCACAATTGCACTCATCAAAATTATACGTTTAGGAGTATATAACCGAGAGTGTGTGTCTGTGTTTTTTTATTATCGTTTCGTCTACACGAGTTCATTTGAAAATTGAATGAGACCTCTTTCTTTTCCCCGAACATACCTGAAAATAAATTTATAAACGCAAATATATACATATATGCAAGGGAAAAAAAGGAAAAATGCGAAAAAACCTAAAGTGAATTGATGAAAGGCGCTGTTGAAGAAACAGAGGCTTGTGCAGGTATTGAGGTGTGTTAGCCGGTCGAATGCATTCGCGAGTGCTTTTAAAATTGAGTAGAGAAAAACAGCTTTATACTATATATACCTTAAATTCTAATGTAATTGCTTGAATATTCTGCAAGCGAGAAAAAAATATACCTCTATATATGCATGCACAGTGAAAAGGGCGAGAATCGATTCTGAAAGAGTAACAGAGAAGTGCAGTTTTCGTTGCACCAATTTTTCATCAGCAAATATATGGGTGTATATTGTCAGTCTGTATTGGGAGTATATTAGCACATATGGTGTGTTTGTGTAAGCGTGTGGTGATTAGTGTGGGATCAGGGTAGACGGTGATAACTGCGATCCGATTATATTGCCGATGCCGTCTCCATGATCCGTTATAAGCGGCTCATACACTATATTTCTCAATATGCGGCTCTAGTTTTGATGAGAGCCGTTCCTATAACCGGGGGGCTCATAGGGGGAGTGCACTCTCTAAGCGCAGCTTCCTGCCGTTACCTCATCATTGCCACTTTTTCGCTACAAATTACACCATCATCTTTTTGGACAATCAAACAATGCAAAATTTCAGTGTTGTTTGTCAACTATTTATATTCATATAAACTGCAAATCCACAACTATAGAATGTACACGTTTATTGAAATATTTTCCAAAAACGAGCAAAAGGCCATTAAATATGTGTATATTTATGAGTTGTAATTGGGTCTCTTTGTTCCGCATCCATTAGTTAACAGAACAAACTCTATTAATACTTTGGATAGAAAAAAGTCCGTATATAGCTTTGGTGCTTTGTGTAGAGAATTTGCAGTGCTGTTGTGGAGCTCCAGTTTTTTTCGCCGTTTTGTACAAACAGTTGACCGACAGAGGGTAGTTGGTAACCCCGAACCGACTGTGCAACTAATTTATAAATTTATCATACATCTCATTCCGCTACATAAAACACGTCCACACCCACACATTGGAGGCTTGTAGCGCGTCGACTGCACGTGTGCATGACTTTTAGACACCGTCATTCAAGATTTATATTTTCTATAAAACATACACACCAACATTGTCGACTACATGCCACTTTATCAGGCGCGCGAACCAACAACACCACCACCACCACAGCAAAAAATCTACATAGTTGACGTAAAATTCACAATTAAAGTGAAGAGATGACAAAAAAAAGGCAGGAGATACTTTGCTGTAAATTTCGTTCTCCTTGGTCGGAGTGTAACCATTATCACAATAATGGACCGTGTTCCACCTTGCTTGGCCGTTAAAAGAAATCAGCGCAAAAGGGAAAAGTAAAAACAGACGTTTAGATAAACATAAAAAGTCCAAATGGCCCAAGATTACTCCCATTTCATAACATCTCTACTCCCTTTTATATGGTTGTTAAAAATATCTTAATGTTAGTTTAAATTCTATCTCAAGTTAAGTGCAGGCAAATAAAACCCGGAGAGAGAATTTCCAACCATGTATACACACACAACACAACTCCCCAGAATTGGGGTGAACTGGAGGATGAGGTGGAAAAGATGCACACAAACTGAAGGAGAGAATGGCAATCATTTTAAAAAGGACAAAAATTCCGTTCTTAGAGCCTGTGTGTGTGCTAGCACGGCGGTGTGTGATAGCGAATGAGTGGAACTAGTAGGACATTGTGGTGAACTTTTTCAAGGGGATGAGTTTGAAGGGCAACGAGGTCGATTCTCAGCAGGATAGGAATTGCGACCACCCTTTCGGATCACCAGGGAGATATCTTTAAATATATGTAAATTCTCCGCAGGTCGTCCAAACGCTTTTAAGATTTTTATATGCAGTTTAAAAAACGACACAATTTGGGTGGCACTGTACCCCTTCTTACCAACAATTTATTAAAATATCTAATTAAAATATTGATGGCATACACATACATCTCGTCTGATGATGGTGTACACGAAATCGGTGCTATGACGCAATGTTGTGGAACTTGATTAGGTGGTAATGAATTGTGTTGGCAGTGCGGACAATTGGATTAAAGCCACCACCCCCTCAACACAGACACCACTCAATGTGTTTTTAGATTCAATTATTGTGCACGATAGGAATTTTAACTGTGTGTGTTCGGGAGAGAGTGTGGTGTGTGGTAGTAATAGCAGATAAGAGAACTCACTCTCAGCCCGAGAGAAAAAATCCCTATAAGGGTACAAGTATAAACAGGGACACAAAACACTTTTCACGAGTTGACGTTGAAGGAATAGATATTGACTCAGAAACCGGGCGCTGAATGTGCTGTGTGTGTGTACATTTTAGAATTTAGAAAAGCCACTACAAAGCAGACTGGAATAAGAATTAGTGTTTGGCTAATGGAAACAATTATTGAATTTATTCTGGGCCTGTGTGTCTAAAAAACGCGTTACATTTGTTTCTTATTGGGAATATAATGACTAGTTAATGGGAATTGAGTGGAATAGAGACGTGCGACTCTACGGCTGGGGGGATGGATAACAAATAATCTGCATTTGACATTTCATGAATATGTTGGTTTCAGGCCTGGAAAATCCCGCTTATAACAGTCTGCAGCATATATTAGTGCACGTGCATTCGTACACTCCCCCCGATTAAAAACACTTTAACTTGCGGTTAAATAAATAAATTTATTTACAAGTGAACAGAGTTCGAATTATGTACGGGAGGCGCTGGTCCATACACCATCCTGCAACCAAAATCCTATTCCTGTATATAGAGCACAATTATTCTAATTACGACCCCTTAAACAAGCTCCTCTAATAAATATGTAAAATTCCTATTTATATTTAAAAAGGGCTTAAACTAACTGTATTTATAATGCATACAGCCAGCACAAAAGTGAACCTAAAACATTTTAGATAAGACTAATATAGCCGAGCCCTTATCTGGTGTGTTTGTTTGGTTCGTGTGTTTTTTGGGGGCACAGAGGGCAAACGTACATCGTCAGGTTACACAGCGGAGAGCGCCCAGCATCCACCAGAAACTGAAAACGCTTTATATATTGTTGGGGGCATTGTAGTGTTTGGTACATAAGTTAAAATTATCGGACATATGTGCCCAGGCGCGCGACAATCCTCTATCTCATGCATACATTATAATGTGTATGTGTGTGACCCAAATGGGGGCCCCACCGTCCTCCACACTGATTTACAGCACCAATGTAGTCGGTGTATGATAACAGGGGCGATAATTGGCATTGCAATTTTTATCAAAAACGCGCTTACATCTCGATCTGATGAATAACGCAGACAGGGAAACTGCAACAATTAACTGTGTAAAGTTTTTTTCTTATTTATATGCGTCTAGTATAACAATAAGTAATATATATACCACACCTTTTCAACTTGACACACGAAAATACTTAACTATGACATATTGAATGCAACAATAGCCTAATATATAACAATATTTATTTTCATATAATTTTTAGCTTCCTAACCACGCAGATCCAAAGAGGCCGCTGTTGATTAAATAGTGGTTAAAAAGCGACTACTTCTTTAATATTAATCTGTTCACGTTTGAATGGATGTAAATTGCGAGTTATGTATGCGTTTAGTCTATTATGTGTGGGTGTTTGAATGTAGGTATCTACTTTGATATTGATGGCACTGGCTGCCTGATGGTTAATGTTACACTTTTTTTCTTCTTATAAACATGCACAGTTCAAACACCCTGCAAATAATAAAACGTAAGGTCAAAGTTAAAAGTATTTATTGTCTGGTCTGGAACATGAAATCGCGAAACGTGTCTGGTGTTATGAATTGTCAATTTTACACATAAACTTACTTCAGTTCCAGCATCGGACAGTTTTATTGTTACGCTTTTTGTGATAGGCGTGAAAAGTGAGAAAATCTGTTGAAAATCTGTATAATAGCATAAATAATTTGTTAAGCGGAACTTTGGGTAATACGAAAAAGAATATTTTTTCTGCACCGTGTATATTTCAAAATGGATATAATACATTTTTCTTAATAATAATAAATAATTATTTCTGCACGGTGTTGGAGATGTTGTGACATTATTAGAGAGAGGACCGTATCCTGCTTTAGCATTAAATGAAACGCGTAATCGCATTAAAATAACTTGTTCATATTTTATTATGCTAATGGGCATGGAAATCAAAGAAAAACGACACACAGTGCGGATCTGCGTCTTGTAAAATGTCTGATTGCACATGTAAGATTCGTTATTATTGTGTTTAAGCACAACTTAAGAAACATGAAGAAGTAAATAGCGAAAGTAACGTGAGAAAAAGCACAAGTGCTGGCAATCCAATCTTCTACATATATAAGCTAATAGTGTCATCCATTAGAGGGGCTTTGGACTGTGTTTGCTTTTTTAAAAAATATTTTCAACAATTTTACTAAAGTGAGATTCGATGTAAAATTGTGTAGCACTTCTCTCTTGTCACTTATTAATTTCTTAATCATTCAAATTTCCATTTCGCTCGACACAAAAGCTGGAAATGAAATTGGTTGGTGTGTTTTTTCCTAGTAATTTTTCTCAAACATTAATTAATAAAATCAAAAGTTTTCCACGAAAATTAAATTGAATTTCTGATTACCATTCGTTTTATACAATAAAATGGAATTTTATAATTATTATTCACATTTAACTTAGTGTCCTTTTAATTAATTAAAATCTGAGTTAGGTAGGCGTTTACCAAGTTTTCAACTTAAAACTTTTCATCTCGCATTGTGTGTGTGTGTGTGGAACGTGAGAGTGAGTAAAAGAAAATGAAATTTCACAATTTCATACCCGGCAGGAATGTAACTCGCACCCACCATCGACTTTCATACATTTTCTCATTAAATACATATAATAAAATATTAAATTCGATATAAATGCAAGGTGCGTATACACATAAATCGTGCAGACAATTAGCAGTTGTGCATGTTTTTCCTTCCGCACTGGAAGAAAAAGACAATCCTTATCTGCACTTAGAGCAGTCTTCCCCAGCAACTAATTTAAAGTGACGCTGAAATTTATTTAGAAGACAAGTACAAAAAAGATGTAGTAGCTTAGTTGGCGAGTTCTCTGCTCGCATAAGTCGCTTGTTGTAATTAATGGTTAAAGTTGGCAACGGTGGTCTGTATGTGTGTGGGGTTGCGAAGTTGCCATCAAAACTTAAGAGCTTTACAAGTTCACCAGCTACTACAACCACTTGAATAATTACTAACGACAGCTTTTAACGCAGTCTAAAGTAGTTTACAAAGAAAATAGATTATTTTTCACTCCTTTATAAATAAATTAATGACATCTGCAATTAATAACGCGCCTCACTTTTATATAACAATAATCGCAGGAAAATTCGTGCAATTCTGAAAATTTTGATTCCTTATCATACCGCGCCACACAACACATTTTCCCCTCCGAGGAAGTGGCGTTAAAAGTTATAAATTGATTTTCTAAATAAGACATTTTCTTGAACACTAGGCAGACATTATTTTGATAAAACAGCCACATTACCTCTAAAGTGTATAGCTATTTTGTAAATCTCTCGCGCCACCACGACGACGACCGCCCCCCTTGCGCCATTATATATTCAAAACGTCTCTTCCACACTCGTTTCTAAGAGTAGTACATCCCTGACGACGTCTTGAACATACCAAACGCCCGCCAGCTATACACACACAAGTTCCATACCACCATCAAGAAAGATGACTTTCGACTCTAGTAATACATCAACGTTTTCACTGCTGGTTTGTCTCTCATCATTTTGCACATGTGTCGCAAAAATCCCGTACATTTTTAGCGCTTTAGCATTTTGCATAAATATCCGCCCCAGAGTAAACATTAACATTAAAGTGTCATCATTCTGCGGAGACACACACACAATGGACGTATATAAGACAGTTAAGAGGGGAGCTCCACTTTGTCTTAGCGCTCCTACTTCCTGCAAGGAACTTTGCCAATTCATCTCCCAGCAGAAGATGCTTCCTCTATCCCAGCTCCTTACTACAAATGCCTTCCGAACTAGATTTGCTGCTACTAAACACCCATACTGATATGTTTGTATTACTCAAAACTGTATACCTTACATATAGGAGAACGTGCGCAATTTATTGCTTTTCCAAACAAATACGTTCATCTTGTTCGCTTTCTGGGGATGTGTGTGTACGCTTCACTCGAATTTTAAACAAAGACATTTTTCATTACTTCTACAGCCTCCCTTTGATCTGTGACTATATTTTTATTAATAACAACTGTATTTCAAAGCACAGGCCCTTATATATCTAGACGAAATCTGAGGGTTCCTAATCCGTGCTTTGTCCGAGATTCTTATTTTTCAAGCTCAAATACAGCCATTGTGGCGAGGAACTCTTCACAATACACAAATCCTATCTTTCAATTATACCATCCGTATACAGAATACTTAAATAATATTTAATGAACTCATGTTCAGTAACGAAAGAAAAAAGTGATTCACTTACCCACGAATGCATATGCATAGAATTGGTGTGCCACGGTCTTTAGGTCCAAGTCTGGAAAATAAGACAATTTTTTTCTTAAATTTATACCTAATTGCGAAAATGATGTTTTTGGAGATTGTGCGCGGGTGTGTTGTGCTCTATTGACAACATTTAGTCCAGGTGCACAATAAACTCACTGTATACCTGGAATGTGACAAAGGAGCCCGTGCCAAAGGCACCCCTGGGGCCGTCACCTTAATCAAATCCACATGTAATGTCGCAACCCTGCAACGTCACTTCTTATTTATTAGTAATAAACCGAAATGTTGGTGTCGCTTTCACAGAATGAATGTACACATTTTTCCGAAAAAAAAGGAGGAAACCACCTTGTGCCACATTAATCTTCTATAACTGTCAATAGTTATTTTGATTTTTATAGTTTTTCGGAGAGGGATGTGCAGTAAAAGCATAAAAATTTGCTTGAATCGAAGATTGATTATTCGCACCTGCATCCCCACATCGTCATCCCGACCCACAACCATCCAGCATATAGCGGACAGAAAAATGTAATTAAAAATTAAAAGCATAACTTTGCAGCGAATAAAAAAAGCCAATATTCATGTGGAAAAAAATGTCTAAAATGAAAATATAAACTTTATATATGTTGTATAAGGCAATATGGCTCTTGGCACAGCGGGGGTTTTTCCGGAATATGTATTTTCGCTTTAGTGGTAACTTGCTTGGCCGCAGGAGTTGTTGCAGTCCCTCGAGTAAAGCTCGTTCAATATTAAAATGTAATATGGTGATGTAATATCGCGGTAGCCGTAGCGTGGATTTTAACAATAGCAGTTCCGGACAGCGCCGCCAGTTCGCGCCACTGCGTTTATATTGATTTTGGCCTCACATGCCTTCACTGAAAAGCCGACCAGCTGGTTGGCTATTGTGTACAAGAGTCTACTTTAATATAGAAAATGTACCCTCTCGAAATCAAATATCTCCCATATAATATATATATAGGACGTACACACGAACGATGTGTACGCTAAACGATGAACCAAACTTTAATGACGAAAAACAATGACCTATCCGTCCTATGTCACCCGCTCTCCCCCACAAAACTCGCCCAAAATCACCTTAAAACTGAAATTGTATTGCTCTTTTGAGAGGCGAAAGATTTTATGTTCGAATAGAGAAAATGTCAAACCATACATCATGATTTTAATGTCCACACACTACCATCGTCAAAATTTCTGTAAACTCGCATTCCTCAGGTGAGCCATAAAAGACGTATGAATGGATGTGTTCCATTGAAGTACTCCGACCACCGGGTGTACCAATATTTTATTTTCGCCAAGTGTCAGGAGTGGTTAGATTGGGTGCTACGAGGTGATTTTCTCTTTCAATGTGTATATATATATAGGTGTATATGAGGAATGGATGGGCGAAGGGAGGAAGTGACGTGGGCCCATCAGTCACGCTGACACCTGGAGAATGGGACGACTTCCACGAATTCACAGCTACCGTGAAATATATGGATGGCAAAGCTCAAACTCTACTTACTTTTCAACGAGAGACAAACAAAACACAGCCATCCATTCATGAGGCGCGCGTTTGTTTATGGACCTTTGCAAGCATAATGATTATTTATTGCAATGGATTTCGGTCGAGTTGTGTATGTATAGC
Source organism: Silvanus unidentatus (assembly GCA_963930825.1). NCBI lineage: Eukaryota > Metazoa > Arthropoda > Insecta > Coleoptera > Silvanidae > Silvanus > Silvanus unidentatus. Next base: position 1,723,612 of record OZ005758.1, read on the forward strand.
GCCTTTAAGGAGGTAATTACTAGACAAATGTGAGGAGCGCGTTTTTTGCCCCGTCTATCAGCGCTCCAAAATTGCCGCTTAAAATAGCGCAACAAAAGTATATGAAGACTAGTGGCCAGAATATAAAAAGTGTATACGCAAATCTGGATGCGGGGATTTTTTGATACGTCTATACCGGGGGTGTTTCGTCGTTGGCCGAGTTGCGGGCGCCCTCCACCAGAGGGGGTATCGGCCATTAGGTCGCTCCCATTGGATGGGGTTGCGTCGGTGTAAAACAGCGTCGCAACGCAAGCATCTAGCACACATCCAAACATATTTATCTGGATGTGGAGCCTAGGGCGCCAAAAACACACACACCAATGCATATACGTACACAGCAACGCACACTTCGCAGGCTATTTCGAAGAAATGGAAGAGAGGTATACGTACATATAATACGGGAGATGTGAGAAGAACACGAGTTCGCGCCGTCCTCCACCACTTTTCATGTATGCAAACAGATTTTCTATACTATGACGTAACGACTATTGTTAACATATCATTGATTGTAAAGTTCATGACCTACACTACGACTATGGAGTAGTAGCATGAGGAAAAACGATTGATACATCCAATAAGGGCATGGAATGGAAACAAGACCACTTGAACGAAACCTTTGTGGAATCAATTTCGTTTATTGATTGCCGGTTTCGCCTTGTTATTGCCTTTATTTGTCATAAATGTGAAGCGTTGCTTTATTTAGTTTATTCAATTGCCTACCAGTTGCACGACAACTGATCAAAATCCTTTTTCTGTGACCCCCCCTTAGACTCAGGAAGATGACTGATAGTGGTTTTTGGAGCGTTTTTGAATCATCCATGTATTTATACTTAGTCAAGTGAAATTTCCGTTGGGGTATTATTTTATGAGCTTGTAGGGAGATGAATTAATAGACGTAGCATGTCAAATTGCGATTAGTTACGCGGGAAGAATATATCCAAAGGGTGTCATGATGATGATGATGAAATAAATAATCGAATAAACACACTCTGCTGGATTAATTTTACAAGACATGCGATATGCTTCTGAAATACATTCAGTTTATTAGACGTAGATTTATAACTAATGTATAATGGGCGTTATACTGCATGGTTCGCACATTCAGGGTGTTTGGGCTCTTTTATTTTAAGGGAAGAACGCACTCATTAAGGAAGTAATGTAATTAAAGTAGTTTGGGTGGATATTCTAAGCTCTATGATCTGCAGTGTATCAGAAAGACTAAAATAAGAGAAGTTTTCCGGACTATTACCAAAGAACAAAGTTTTAAATCAGGATGCGCCATCCACTGGATGGTAGCAAAACTGACTAACAAAGCGAACGAACTTTGGACGAAAGTTTTACTATGCGCTGAGAAAGTTCTTCCATGCAATCCTGGTGTTTGCCTACTCTCCGCTGGATGGAGCAGCATAGTCATAGTCTTAATAGTCTTTTCAACTTGAAGATATTCAAAATATTATCGCATTTAGCCAAATATAGATAAAAAATTGATATAAAAACTTAGTTTCTCGCGAATTTTATATAGAATTAGTCGAATGGAATTTATACAAAAATTAAATCGTTTTGGATACTTTAGTCTCTAAATAGGTACACAAAGAGGTCTTCGCAATAGTTTACTGAGAGTAAGTGCGTTTTTATTTTACTTTATATGAAAATTAGTTTTGGGCGGATTACAAAAACATGTAAACAAACAAAGATAAGTACTTAGCAGCGCATTTACAATTGATATTTACTTAATTATTGCACAATATCACCGAAATTGATGTTCAAATATGAAATCAATAAATGTACGAACTGGGGATTTACCTAAGTATGAACATAAATTGAGATATATACGTAGAACTAAAGTACTTGAGCCAAATATGTTTTTGTCCTTCAGATATTCGATATAACATTAGTTCTGATTTTGGCTTCTCATTTATCAAATAAAGATAGATAATAATAATGTACTTTAATTGCTATTGAAACATAACAACTCAAAGTCAAAAAACGCGATTATTTGGTACCTATCAACTTAATGCATTGATTAAAACGATTCAATATTAGTAAATATGTACATTTATAAAATCACGTTCAAGAGCTTTCATTTATAATAATTTCCCAAATTTTATTCTATTTATATCGATATTGCAAAAGTCAACCATTACAATTATTACAAGTTTCCAAGGAAAGAAGCGAAGTATTTACATTTGTTATCTCTCTTCTATCTATTTATCATAGTTAAAATAAGATATTTATTTATATATAATTTTCTAGTTAGAACGAACCCGCAAAATGGCCTTATCAGCAGCTTTAATCCTTTCGGGTTTAACACAAGACCAATTCTCCGGTGAACTGCAAGACGTCTTCAATCACGGCGCTGTGCTCCTCAAGAGTCCCAGCACCTCGTCGATTGCCTCCTCCAGCACCACGTCCTCTTATCACTCTTTAGAAAGCGGCATCTCTTCAATGTCCACCGACTCATCGGTCACTAGCTGCTTGGAAATGTACATTGATATTATTTCAAAACTGGAGGAACGTTTCCAAGTAGGTATAAAAATTGGCCTTGAGGCGTGCATTCATCAAAACTGCAATCATAATTGATTTATCGCAATCTAATCGCCGTTTTTGCACAGCAATTCGGCGAGACCACAATCGTACCTGAAGAAAAAGCCGCCGAGGAGGAAGTCAAAGTGATGTATACCGGAAGGGACATTTTAAATTTACTGGACAACATCATTAGAACCGACGACTTCAATTCCGCAACTCTGCCAAGTGGCGTGAACGGCTTCTTCGAAAATAGATCTCAATATTCTCGAGTAAGTGGAGCAGATTTACCAAGACACGTTTCAGTTGAATGTAAACAAGAAGACTGCGATTTTAGGGAACCTCATTATTATTAAAGCCATTAATAATGACAATCATTTACAAGTTAGAATGGAATATTTTTATACAAATTATGTATAAAAGAGTGATATTTATACGGCTTTATAAAGCAGACAGTATTTTATTAACAAACAAAATCATTAGTTTCGTACTTAATCTCAAATTTCAATAACAATATATTTATTTATTTTGGTGTACCTTAAAAGTGTTTTGGTTGTGGCTATATTACAATACTATACTGTAACTAAATAGATACTTATAGCTTTAAGACTGACTATATTGTGTGACTGTTGCATTTGTAATAAAGTATTTTAATTTACTGAATCGGACCAGAAAGTCCGTGTTTTCATTAAATCTACAAAGCGCACCAGAGCATCACCAACCAATTTTGCTTTCTGCAAAAAAAGTTCTGATTGAAACTTGTGTCAAACATTGTCCAGTATTGAAAAGGGAGACTAAAATGACTTCTTTGCATGTCACCATTGACAACAAAAGTTGTCTATTGTTTAGCTAAACAATACCATCATATCTCCTTGGTGATGAAAGGGCTCCATCCCTATCCAGTCCACTAGGACTCTATCTATGCGTCTCTGTCACTCCCATTATCGCCCCGTCTATGTCTTTATGTATGACTTGATGCGGCATTCAAGCCATAACAATGGAAAATACGATGACATTTTTATCGTGTGTAGTTCATAGAGAGGAGAAGGAGAATGTTGGATGCATATTTGTACCTCCAACCATATCCTATTTGGCATATTTTAATATCTGGCCAGTTTTTCAACACAACAATCGCACTTGAAGTAATCAAATTACTCTTTTGTGTTGGCAACTTAAATACAATGCAGATCAAACATCTATACAATTTGAACAATAACAGTAACTAATTGTAAATTATTCTTTTATAATGTATTAAAAGTGTGTAATTTGGATGTGAATAAAGGAGTCCTGTTGAGAGGCCACAATGGAACAAACACATCACAAATACAGTGAGAGAGAGGAAAAGAGTCTTCTAAGTGGTATCTGTGCACAAATTAGTTAGTCAATGGAGAGGTGAGTAAAATAAATATCAGAATAATGCCACTAGTCAGCCATAAAAAAAGAAAAAAATTCAATTAAAAACAACACGAAGGACACAATAAAATGAAAAAAAGTACGCCGCACACAATGGCCACGGAGCGCAACCTAAAATTTATCAGAAAAATGAAACAAAAGATGGAACAAAACGTGCAAACAATAAGAAATCATGTAAAGGTCCTTAAAAATCTAAAGAATTGCACTGTTAAAAGGAGAGACAATACCGTGGCATTCACATACATATACATAATGGAAATGAAAAAAGTCATCGTAAGTGCGGGACGACGGAGGCGGTGAAGAGCCATCCTCCTGTGGCGGTGGCGATGTCAGGGGGCGAGAGGAAGTTGGCAACAATATACACACACAATGCTAGTGTGATATTCACAATGGGGGCCCAAGCTAAAAGAATAGACGAATGCAGGAGCCGTGAATGGCTTTGTAAAAGAGCGCAGTAGATTTTGGATAAAATTCGCACATCATACACATATAAACACACGGCCGGATCCTTTGAAAACAATTATTAATTAACGTGAACTAATAACGTATTTATAATAAAATCATTAACAGTGCATTGTTCATGTTATTATGACTGCAAAACAATAACTTCCTCCGAGAATTACATCCAATACAACATTGTAGCACTCCAGAGTGTACGTGCATAGATAAAAAAACCATTATCGATATATTCATTTGTTTTGGTGTGTATTGTGTTGGGTGGAAGCTCTATAATATGTCATCGCGTACTCAAATTAATACACAATGGTCGCGGCAAGGGCGCTTTGTTATTCGGGTGCATTGTGTCGCTGTCAATTAACCTGCATTGAACGAGTATCCTGAAATATCCAAGACAATACGTGCTCTGACCTCATCTAAAACCGCCGCTCAGCGGCGCCCCGAAGGGGACGGGCCTCTTGTCCGAAGAGCGCCCCATACACAACTACACCCCCAATTCGCGACGTAAATAGGGTTTTAATTTAAAAACTTGTCACAATACGAAGACACGACAATATACACAATCAGGACCTGTTGAAACATGAATTTGCATACGTCACCCTCATCAGTGCCGTCGACGACGACGACGACGACGACAACATCGTCACACAAGCATATAGAAAGTGGGTGCAGAAACTGGTCTCGTTTTGTATCGTGTATACAAACTGGCAGTGAAGTTGTGTGCGAAATACACTTTTTCACATTTCCCTTGCAGTCTATTCGAAATTAACGCTATATTCAAGAGGACTTTCAAAGACGTCATTGTGGCTACAATTTAGTCTTATTCATAACATTTTCTAAAGAAGCCAGTTTGTCAAGAGAGCGCGACGCGTCCCGCGCCCCAACAAGAGAAATCGAAATATATTTCGTGTGTGGAGGTGGCGCACACATATGCATAAATAAGTAAATCGAGAACGGCTGAAGGTTGGGCCCGGATCACCGGTCAGACGCGGCCCTAATCAAGTCGTCTCTCTGATGGGCGATGTGAAGGTATTACCGTCTCCCAGCAGTGCGCTAACTAGGAAGTGTGCCATATCTTCGCATCATTGTAGCCTTCAATGTTTTGTTTGGTCACAATGGCTAAACAATATATATACACATACTGACCACACAAATGCGAGGCGGCCATCTTTGCAACAAACACACCATTGTTGGCCACTACAATGAGCCAGTGTCATGCGATTGTTTGTGCTCATCGCACAGAAACAAATGAAGAACGGAAACAACCAGTTCGGCTTCTATTATCAAACAATATACCGACGCTATATAGTTATATGTATACCTTTTGTTAGTCTACTGGCTAATTTCGTATTCTGTCTAATTAGAAATTGGTATGGAAAGGGCACGAGATCAGTGCAAGGTGTGATGCGAGCGCGGGGAACAAGTCGCGCGATTTTAGGACTAGAAGGTAACGTATGCAATTGAATGTCGACGAGTGGTAGCACGATCGCCACGGCCGCCCCCGCTCGCCTAATATATGTCGCACTGTTCCGCCTGTTAAAAGTATCAATAGCGGCGTAGAGAGATAACTCGCGATGTGGTGCTTTTGTGTACAGATGAATATTATAAAGGGACAAAGATTCTACAATACAAAATACAATGAATACAATACAATAGTGTTGTATTCAGTATTGTATACATATAATAGAACTATAGAAGCAAGCTTAATGCCATTTCAAACTCACTGTTATCAGTGGCAGAGCAATGGGAAGTGTGCGGTGGAGACGGCGACGACGATCCCATCATCGATGGACGAACTTTGTGCGGCACTAGTTTCGCTAGAAACTAATTGTTCCCTTCCTTGTCGTGTAGTGACTGTCACCTTAAAAATTTATGTTGTACTTTGTATATTAAGAAAATGAAAATACAATTCGAGTAAGACCTAGTGCACTAGCGGCAGACAATAATACATGACGGAGGGAAAAAGTTCAACAAAAGTATGCGATTTCAATTGTCACTATTCAAGTCTCCCGTTTCGAAATAAAAGGAGAAAAGTCACGGAATCATATAAAGGAATCGCGTTGAATATTATGTGTGTATGTATATATGTATTTGTAAGTGAGTATTTGAGAATAAAAGCTGCTGAAACAAACGTACAATGAAAATCAAGAGACCTTTTGTCTGATAAATTGACGTCAGTATTCTTCTCGGTCATAAAAGATGTGTAATCTGTTTTTCATATTCCTCCAGATATACACAATATTTAGGGGTTTCCAAGAGGATTTCATTTGGTGCGTCATCAAAAATTTTTTTCTCACATTTTACGGTTTTTGGGTGCATCAGTTAATTTAATTGAAAAAAAAGTAATCGAATTCAGGATAAAGGCTCGTCGTCGTCCCCTCCGAAATGCGGTAACTTAACACCTCGCAGAACTGACACCGTAATTGTGTTACAACCACTTTAACAGTGTTGATTCCTCCACTCCAGTTAGTACAGCTGTTTACCCCTTGTGAACTGAATTAACGACCACCCCCTCAAACCGAACATATGTTACAATGATGCAACATTTTATTGAGCAAATAAGAGGTGCACGGAACTGTGACCGTCAATTGCATTTCTGTATTATGGAAATGGAAAGCAAACCGCAATTCTTATTAGACTTCCAATAACGGAAGTTGACGAAAATGTTTTTTTGTCCCCATCTATTTACATTCGAAATGGAAGTGCAGCATCGATATTCGAAAAGCATGTTCGCAAAAGATAAATGAGACAATAATTCTACGAATAATAGTATGTTATTCGATGTAAAATCCAGTAGAAATGCGAACGGTTGAGTGACAACATTATAGTGAAAGCATATCCTTATTTCATAACCACCAGTATCGTCCTAATGGAAGAGACGTCTTTTTATTTTCCCACCACTACTACACTCTCGTCCTTTTATATTCCAAACTTGAAGTGATTTATATTACACATAATTCTTTCCAATATTCACACCTCTACAATCGCGTCTAACCGCCTTTATTAAGTCCATTCTAGTCGCGTTTTAATGAAGATTAATCTCCGATATAGAAAAATTCGTGAGGACACGAAATCCAAAACATAAAAATCGGGGGATGGACGGCGGCCCACATCACCCTCCTTCGATCTATTCTTACATTTCAGTGCACGATGGTTCGAAAATGATGATTTTTATCCATGACAACATTTCGACAATACTCCGCTCATTCTTGGCTTATTCTCTATGAATGGTTTAGGGAATGATGCTATACGAAGACGACTTCTGTAATGGCTCATACGACAATAGCCGTTAACAAAGAGACCGCTGGACCATTTTCATAAGCTATTGTATGGCTGAGGTCGCGACTAGCGGACCTCCACTACAACGTGTCTCATCAATATATTATTATTGCAACTAAGGCCATTTACATTTTCCTATTCGAAAGATGGGACCGCATCACATACACCATACCTCTCATTATTCATCCCTTCGGATCTTCGGACACATTTAATTAAAAATTCCAATTCAATCCCTCAATATTAATTAACTGTGTGAACTTTGACAGGTTTTTCCAATGGACTTTTTGCGGACTATAAAGCGCTGCTTTTTGGGGGCCCAAAGTACATCCTCGTCATTGTGCGGCTCCGCGCCAATATTAATACGTAATTGTTGGTTTTTAAATAGAATTATAATTTAATGAATTGTCTGTAGAAGAAAAAAATGATTTTTTTTTCAAGCCATTGTTACATTCACAATACACACATACAGGTTCACTTATTTCTAGAATGCGTTCGCGGTCTGTTATATACAATACTGGGGAGGTGTTGAATAGTTATTCGTAATTGTTTGGATTCTATTGTTGCATTGTTGGAAATGATTGACATCTTTTGTGATTGGAGATGTTTTAGTGAAAATTCTATTTTCCTTTCCTCTATATATTATATATGTGCGTTTTGTTGTCTTCAAAGGACACATTAATTATTAATTAAGAAAGGACCAGAAGCGAAATATTACCCTTAAATTACAAGAGTATTTTGGCGGTTAAATGAAAGCTCTTTGAAAGTGGAAAAGCGTGCACTTCCGACTCTAATTGCCCGTTAATAAAGTCGCCGATTTGGGAAAGAGCGCAACTTACCAGCGATCCCAGCGTGATAATGTAATCCGTTAAGAATGGTATAAAACTCACAAATCACTCTAACGCACAATGGTCATCACAAATATGCACTGAAATTTAGACGAATCGGCCTTTTCGCAGCGGAAACAGCAAACAGCACGTCCACAGCCATATGGTAAACAGGAGGAAATGTCAGAGAACGGCGCGCTGGCAGAGTAAGCATGGTGAAAGCACAAGTCAAACATTGAGTACATCCCCCTTCTAGCTTGGTACGGAGCTTACTAAATCAAGACAACAATATCCAGCGAATCCAGCTAGCCACCAAACAATAAAACATCTCTCCCACACACCGAGCGCACGCGTCTCGCTCCATAATTTATTTATTTTGAATACAATTTAGAATAACATAATAATTATTTATTGTTTTTCGGTTGCTTTTATATGTAGACTGAATTTGCCAAATGGGATATGAGAGTTGCGCGTTTGTTGCCAGCAGCACGACTTTTACAAATGTCGATTTAAAAATGGATTTTTCAGCATACCACATCAGTCGATGAAGCGATCGAGTGGTGTGCATAATTTTCGCGGTTCCGCGGGGGTGGGCCGGCCACCACTAATTCCTTGTGTTTGGTAAGTGTGTATAGAAAAATGGTCGGAAAGATAAGCAGCGGTGGTGGGTCTTTATTCACTGGGCGAATAGACGATTGTTCGAGTTTGCTGACTGCTATTGTCAAGGCACGTCTTTTCTATATGAATGTAGACACCCGTGGATTCACACAATAGCTATTCACTATTTAATCGCATCGGTCTATATTGTGATGTAGTCGATATAAAACATTCTACTATCGATATCGCTCGCTGAATCGCCCGCAGACAATAACCGAACATAATAATAAACTTTTAATCCCGTACAAGAAGCATTATTTCGACAATGTAAATGTGTTATTTTATTAGTTTTTTCTTGTGGTCGGAATAGAGAGTTGAGCTGACGGAGGGAATAAAGTCAATGATGTTGGGACGAAGGGATGAGAGAGAAGAACAGGTGAATTATCGATAGTTTTAATAAAAGTAGGATACCATTTTATTAAAAATTTGCAATAAATTTCACAAAAAAAACCCTCCATACACAATACTACAAATAACAATGAGGAGTTGTACAGTATTGTTAGATTTTCTATTGTATAAAGTTATAAAATTATTTTAATAACAAAAATGTTTTTCATATATGCTTCAATTCCATGCACAATTCTCCATTGAATATATTTTGCATTTGTTATTTGGGGATCCAGTCAATTGGTTGAGTTCTTTTTTCTGAATTTTCAATGGATATTTTATCATATTTATTAGCGCTAATGGCATACTGGATCCGGGATGGTGAAGGGGACACGAGAACGTATTGCAGGAAATGTCAAAAGGGAGATATCAATGAAATTTATAGATACAATAGATGTTTATTGTTATCAGAAGGCCGAATTAAGCCCTTTTCCTATCCCTGCTTTGTCCTTGAACGAGCGCAGCGGTTCTTGTTCGTTCATCGTCTCCCCCGAATTCCAGGATTGCACAACGCCTTTTGCAAAAATCAAAAACGTGAAACCGGCAGAGTAGAAGGCGCCTCCAACAAATAGAAAAACTATTCGCCAGTCTTGGAAGGAGTCGTCACGATGGATGATGAAGCCGATGAATTTCGTTGCGGTCCAGCCGCAAAATGCGGCACATGCGAATCCAACGGATGTGATACTGGAAGCGTAATTTGGTGCGATGTCCAAAGCGTTGATCATACTGCTTGAGTAAGAGATGCCTTTGAAGCCGTAGGAAAAGATGAAAATGATAACGCAGAAAACAGTGTTTTCACCCCATATGACAAGTAAGGATATTAAGGTGCCAGCACCAAAAAGACTGATACTACTTAAGAGTTTTCGGGTGAATTCGATAGAGAGCCGTTTGGATTTTATCATCGCATCCGCGCAATACGAGGATGTTGTGATGAAAATGAAACTTGCTAGAATTGAGGAATTTTGATGAATCACGTATTATTGATACATTTTCTACCTACCTAGAAATGGAAGACTTGCTAGCAAACCGCTTTGTTTGATGTTGAAATGAAGTACACTGTTTAGGTATAAAGGGATGTAATTAACATAAACAAATTGGCCAAGTCCTGAAAAAGAGTACATTATTATGATGGCCCATACTGGGATTGATCGGATCATTTTAGCCCAAGGAACTTTTCTAGTTTTTGTCCTCTCTTTCACGTCTTCTTCTGTCAGTTTTTCTTCAGTGATCTTCGCTTTTTCTAATTTCGAAATAAACGGATGTTCTTCAGGTGAGTTGTAAACCAATCGGAACCAGAAACAAGACCAAATAATCGCGATGCTTCCGTACATGTAAAAAGTGTACGGCCAGCCAAAGTAATCGATGATGTATCCAGAACAACTGAGTGCCAAACTGTCACCCAGAGCGGTGGAACCCGCCTTGCCCATGAAGGAAGAACGTTTTGAGGGCGGAAACCAAGTGACCGCCAAAGAATGAGTTGAAGATCGAGTAAAACCCAATGCCAGGCCCATGCAGAACCGTGTTACAAATGCAACGTAATAGTGGATGTGACAGGTAAGAGGAAAAATCACACACATTATTCCTGCACCCAGAACACCGCTTCCAAAGATACGACGAGGACCATAGAGTTCGGAGAGTCGACCACCCACCACTTCGAAAATCATGTAACCCAGCAGATAAATTCCGATGATGTCATTTTTTTGGCGCATTGACCAGTTGAATTGTGGTCCAGTGTCCATGGTTTCGTTAGTGGAGTTGGATTTAACAATTCGGATTATTGTGATTGCAAAGTTAGCGTTTATGGCATGGGTCATGAGATATCCTAAGAATATTATCACACCTAGAGTTGTTCTACAGGGAAATTCTGGTAGTAGAAGATTTGACTTTGAGTTAAAGATATAAAATGGAAAATAAAAAATAATGATTTAGTTACCTATCATTTTGGTTGTTGCTTGTTCAAATTCGTAGCGGGCAATGCTAAGTCAAAAAGACAGTGATTGGAAAGTTTTCGGTGTGAGTGTGTTTAACTACAAACAGAGAGTCATTAGGTAAAAAGTTTTAAATATGCTTAGGTATAGGTACCTTTATAGGTATAGGTAAATGAATACTGATACGGATGCCCGTAAACTGTTAAACTAGTGTTTTTTTTTTGGGTAATTACTCGTATACTAGTTAAGCATAATTTTGCATATTGTTTTCTTCTAGTTTAAAAATTGTTCATTCCTTTTTTTACTTTAAAGATAAAATTAATTTAATTTAAAGAAATACTATAGATATGATAACGTATCCATAATATTTGTCTTCTATGTCTTGCTCTTTTGATGTAAACAATCAACTAGACTAGACTTATCATTTAGCGATTGGATTGGGTTCTTGGTTTTTAGAGTTCATATCTTTTTAATTTGAGGGGCAAATTAAGCATACTTTGTAGCAATTGCAAGTAATGTTTTTAGGACGGTTTTCCACACGTAGATACTCGTAATCATCAGCTAGTGAAAGTGAATACTGTTTTTTTGTATAGACGAGTATATATATACATATATACATATATATCCTTAGAAAATAGATTTTCTATGGCGAAGAATAATACATTAGCACATGTATGCAAGCATGATAATAAAAGTTCTGTACTGACGTGTATGTTTTTAAGTTTTGTGAACAGTTTTTCATTCGAAATACAGTAATAAAAATCGTTTTTTCTAGCCGTCTCCTTTTGGAAAATATTCAGTAGGACTTTAAAGTATTTTATTGGGCTAAGTTGAAGGCTAGGTATTCTGTGTTATCGAAAAATTACCACAAATCGCCTAATTTTATTGATACCCATAGTTTAATAAAATGAATATTCAGTCACTTATTTGTAGGTACATAATGGAAGCTAATAACTAATAAAAATCTTATTTATTAGATACCTCAGCCATCTGAGAATCGCCTCTCTATGTCCTTTATTCTAAGTTTCCAATAGTTTTTACTACCCTAACCAAAAATGCTTAAATACTCGCAGTTTTGTCTGCTGATATGTCTAATTGTTTCCTTATTGTATATAATTATACAATATCTATTATAGATACGAATTAACTAGGTATTGTATTTTTAATGAGCGATAACAGGTGCTAAAGTAACTGATATAATTCCTATGCGTGTCAGTATTCAAAATTACTTTTATTTTCACCTACTTTGGTGAAAATCAACACCACAAATTCAAAACGGATGACAATTTAGAAGTTATACCTATTTTCCATTCAAATTAATTTTTTTACTTATTAGTTTGAAAGTGGTGCTCCAACTTAGCTTTAGCCACCTTTTATTTATCTCTCTAACGTTAGTATTAACTGATATTAGATTCCTGCTTTCAATTCCAATACTTTGATGCGCACGAATTGAAAAGTTAATTTTTCTACAACAGTAAAAACTAGAGACCGTTAAATTAATGTATAATTTTCATTCTTCAAGAGCATTATCGAATTGTAAATTATGGACCTTTACCTAACTATTAACTTTATACAGTACATTGTAATTTGTAATTTCAAACAGTATACATTGATAAAACATTATCAGCAAGTGGAAGCGTTAGGTCCGTTCTTACCAATTATTAGTGCATAATTGAAGAATATCAATGATAAATGACGCACACAATTAAACAATAAAAAAATTTAAATAAACCGTCATAACAATTTAAAACAATAGCAATTATGTAGAGACAACCGAATTACCTATATCTGTCAATATTATATGTTTTTCATGTTTTGCAGCAATACTTTATTATTCATAGGTGCTTTGTTTGTTTTTTCCTTGAAAGCAAAATAAAATAATATGTTTTTCATTGATTATGTGTGTAAATTGTAAAAGCGAAATAATGTGTGTACACAAAGTTTAAAAAATCATTGTTAATTATTTGATCAGGCGCGATATGATCACAAATCAATAGAACTTCATTTCCTGTTCCATAAATAGTACAAAAAAACACGGAGATTAAACACTAGAATGCGACAAACAATCATTAGAAATACTCGAGTCACTGATGTAATTGGAACAATCATGAAAACTGTTGGTTTATTTCAAAATTGTTTCAAATTGCCTATAGTTTTGGCCCTATGCTTTGGCCTTTTTTCAGTCTATGGGGTACTGGGTAAGCAGTCCTTAGAACTCAACTTCAAATGGCGTTCTTGGCGCACTTGCTACAGTATTGTGACTTTTGTGGGCTTCATCTACACCCTTTTTGCAAGGATCTATGGAGTATTACATAATAATAATTTGGACAGCTTTTTGGATTTCAGTAAAAATAAAGATTAATATTTATACTAAGTCATGAACATTTTGGATTTCAAGGACCAGTGATATTTGAGTTGATGGGGGTGATCAATTGGATTTTATTCCTTAAATTGGCGATGGAATGGCCTCGTTTTGTGCGCCACTGGCAATCCATGGAATATTCAATGCGCAATCTGAAAGTGCACATGAATTACAAAAAGCAGATCAAAATTATTATCACTGTTTTCATGACCATTGCTACAGGTTGGTACAAAGGAAATGTTTGGATCGAATTATATGCAAAATCTGTTTCTAGTTGAGCATTTTCTGATTGCTTCGTACAACTTAAAAGTGTTTTTTGACAAAAATCTTCCTTTCTGGCCCACAATAGATCTGTTTCTTGGGAAATACTTCTACGATGAATACAAGCTGCTCACTTACTCTCCCTGGTTTGCACTGATCTTTCAAATGATCAAATTTCAAAGGGTATTTCTATGGACCTTTAACGACATATTTCTAATACTAGTCAGTTTAGCACTGACGTTCCATTTAGAGCAAATTCATAATCAATCGAAGTTACTGATACAGACTAAAGTGCGACATTTTATAAAATGTTCTTCTTAACCATAAACCTTTTTTAGAACCAAGATATAAGAGTTTGGCGTGAAATTCGCGAAATCTATGAGAAATTTTACAGATTGTTCGACTATGTGAATGACCAACTGTCTTGGCTGATTATCCATTCGTTTTTTACCAACACTTTCTTCATAATAATGCAATTATTCGGCACTTTACACTCGAACTTCAACATTCTAGGAAACATTTATTTTTACATGTCTTTTTTGCTGGTAATTGCACGTCTTACTTGTGTCTGCAATTATTGTAGTCAAATTAACGACGTCTCTAAGCAAATTATAGCCACTTTAAACACATGTCCAACAAGTTGCTATAACATTGAGGTAAGTGGTTGCTATAAAAACTTCAATTTTTAATCGTTTCTCGCAGGTGGAACGTTTTCTTACGTATCTCTCTAGCGTTGACATTGTTCTCAGTGGGAAAAATTATTTTTCAATTACCAAAGGACTCATTCTAAAGGTGGAATCGTCACTTCAATGAACATTCTATTAATTATTCAATGTTGTTTATAGATTGCAGGCGCTATCGTCACTTACGAATTAGTTTTGATTCAGTTTAATGTAAAAAATCCAGATTTATAATAGTCTAGTTTAATGTTTTATTTGAATAATCATCAATTCTTGAAGGTAAACAGTGGGAAATCGATTAAATGTTCAACAAGTATTTATTTCCCATCAATTCCCTGTAATGCCACAATGGACAAGGACAAGTGAATACAATAAACTTATAAACCGTTAAAAACACGTAAATTTCGCTTTCATATCCCGCCCCTCAGTCTGCCTGTAGAAATGAAGTCAATCAAAGCAATAAACAAGTTCACAGTGCAGTCCGAAAGTGCAAACACCTCCTTTCACGAATCTATCAAATATCCTATCATTTTGGCTCAATGTTTTGGTTTTTTCCCAGTTACTGGGGTTTTGAACTCGAATTACAAACGAATATCCTTCAAATGGGGCACTTGGTTGGTGGGTTACAGTTTACTAACAATCATTTTACTGATTTCTGCTTTTGGTGTGCAATTGTACAAAATTTACAATTCTACTGAGCGATTATTGGAGATCAGTGAGTGATTTACTCAATTTTCAAAATTTTTCAAATTAATTATTTAAAATCATACAGATTCACTGGTATACGAAATCATTGCAATCGTTAATTGGACAATATTTTTCCGGTTAGCTATGAAATGGTCACATATATCGAAGGAAGTTTATGAAATGGAGAATGTGTTAATGAATTACGAACATACAATAGATTTACGCAAGCAATTTATACAATTATTGTCCGTTTTCTTGGCTATAGCGTTAAGTAGGGTCTAAGGTCCTATTTGATTTAATTGTATATATAACTATAGTTAAATATTTAGCTGAGCACGTGTGTTATGTGGTCGAAGTGGTGCATGCAATAGCGGAAAATACCTCCGACTGGCAGGAAATTGTAAAGAGCTTTTTTGTGATTTCGCACATCGTTTTTAATGTGACCGAATACGCTCTGTGGAAAGCGCTCATTTTGCAGTACATTAATTTGCAAAGAACGTTCTTGTGGACGTTCTCCGATGTCTTTTTAATGCTACTAAGTCTGACATTGTCCACAGCATTACAACGCATTAAGAATAAAGTGCAAATAATGACTGACCCAAAAAAAGTAATATACAATTCAATTAAAATGTTAAATAATGTTTGATTTATTTAAGGAAATTGACCCTATTGCATGGGAACAAATAAGAAAGAAATACAATAAAGTGTATAACTTAAAGGAATTCCTTAATGAGCATATATCCTGGATGATTATGCATTCATTTGCAGCAAATATGTACTTTATTTTGGCGCAATTGTTCCGCACTTTGAATCCAATAACCAGTTTTTACGAAGGAATTTATATTATCACGTCCATAACGCTTCTTATCTCTCGCACGATTTTTATTTGTATTTATAGCGGACAGATTTCGACTAATTCAAAAGATATTTTGAAAATGATAAACAAAGTGCCGACAGGCTCGTATACTGTTGAGGTGAAGTAGCGATTTGAGGTGTTGAAAGAGTTTAACTTGTTACATTTTAGATTCAACGTCTTTATAACTTTATTGCATACAATAATATGGCATTAAATGGTCGAAACTTTTTCGAAGTGAAGAAAAGCCTCATTTTGAAGATGGCAGGGGCAGTAGTTACTTATTCCTTGGTATTGATTCAATTTCACGTTAAAAAATAAATCGAAATCAGTCATAAAACTCTATTAAAAAAAACAAATAAACAAACTTTAGAAAGATATACATAATTCAAATAACCGAACAATATGTTCGTCTACAAAAATAACTGTTATTGGTTTTATGTACACATATATTAAAAAAGTAAATAAAACAATGTAATTAGTAAAGGGTAAAGTGCTTCAACGAGAATGAGTATCGAAAATGTGTTGGACTCGTTTCCTCAGATCGTTTCTACGCGCTGTTCCTAAGGCTTCCAATAAATTCGAACGCCACGTAGCCCTATCACAGTTGCTCTCATGATAATCCAAAACTTCCTTCACCTTTTCAGAAGACGTTTTGTAGTGCAAGTCCAATTTGTCAATGTTTCCCTCACATACATCCAAACCACGAGCAAAGTCCTTCCAACTGGTTCCAATTTCAGTGCAAATTAAGTCATAAGCACGATCTCTGGCCGTTGAAGCAGCCTCAGATAATACTATGGAAAAGAGAGTTTTTGTTAGAGTGTTTTAGGAGGAATATTGAGCTGTACCTTTTTCCTTTACAACAGTTGTGGGAGACTCTGGAATAGTGGAGGGATTTCCATTAAGGATGTCAAAGACATCGAGTCGATTTAATTCCAAGCATATTGTTTTCATGCAATCCAGGTCGTTTGTGTTACAATAATCTCGTTTTTTCAATATTTTCAGTAATTCTTCAAGTGATGTGATGCTGTCTAAACGACGATTTGAATTGATTTGTTCACGAAACTGTTCTTTTAAACTGAATAGTTTTGATGATGCACATGGTGTTTTTATTAGTTTATCGTAGGCGTTATTAAACAAATTATCGTTTAACATTATTTAAACAAGTAAAAAAACAATTTCCTAACCATAAAGAATTACAATCTGTCACACTGACATTTTAGTAGATCAAATGAACAAAGTAAAGTAGTTCAAATATATCAAAGTTGCTATATTTAAGCTACGACTACAAATGACAAACGAACTATTATTTGATTTCGAAATTTGCGAGGTCGACTGAAAATGAGTGGAGTGAAAGGAGTTTCGATGATTTTTGTAAGTATTTAGTATTTACCATATATAAAATATCTGATTGAGTGTCAATGTCAAGAGCAATACTTGTTCTAAATACCAATTTCCAAACTGAATTAAGTAAGAATCAATTTGTAGAAAGGACAAGTTTATACTTATGTTCTGGTCAACAACATTTATGCATAAACGTACAGGCCAATATAAATATTTAATAATAATTAAAATATAATTTACAACTTTATCTACATCATCCAATATGTATGTACATATAAAACATGTAACTTGTATTTAAATGAACAAAAAATAATACGTAACTTTAGTTTTATTTGTGGTTTTTTCATTTAAAAGACGTCAATCAACTACCTAAATTCCATTTTAGGTCGCCTTCGAAACTTATTTTCTAAAATAATGTTGTACTTGTTATGGGAATTGTTTTTTACGTATTTACAATGATTTAATTTATGTTTTGGCGTTGATTTTTATTTTTGTTCCTCCACAATAACGTCTAGGGCCACAGCTTATTCATTAACCCCGAAAAAAACAATCAACAGCAATTCAACACATGTAATAATAATGATTTACATAGATAATTGAATGATTATTTCTGTCTTTTACTAAAAATTATTCAGAAGTTGCAATAATAAGTCCATTTTAAGGTCAAAGAAGTTATAAAGCGTATAAATCAGTCTATTTTTTTTCTTGTCAGGCCATTTCATCAAATTCCTTCCAGAATTTTATCTGTTTTGATGGGTTTTTCCCAGTATAAAAAAGACAAAGTATTAATAAGTCTAAAAATTTCCTAACATTTGAACCAAATAATCAACGATTAATGAATTATTAACAAACATTATTCAAAAATTCAAAAGGAATCAGAAAATATTCCTATATATTTATGAAGAAATCTTAAAGATTCAACATAAAAAATTTAACAATTGCGACGTTGATATCAAAAACAATTAAACTTAGTACCTTATTATGACAAATTAGCATCATAAAAAAACATATACAATCTACAAGGTCTGTAAAAATTGATGTACCTATTTAGAAAAACAGCAAATTGCTTTAAATTTACCTACAACTAATTTTATCGATTTCGTACACGTAATCTGTTTGATAAATATCTTTAATAATGAATAGACATGCGATTGTCTTGTTCATTGGTCAGTTTCTACTAATATTTATGAAATGTTGCCGTTAGGTATTTGTATTGTACTTTACACATCTTCAAAGTATTCCAAAAGTAGGAAAAACACCGGTCATTATATTACTTAGCATTTAATTAGGACTACATTCTATATGCAATCAGTATACTTATCTATTCATTTTATTCAACTGATAAAGGAAAACTGTTAAATAACAACTAAAATTAAATAATGCATGCACTATATAACAACCCATTTCCTCGTTATTGTAAACTAAAAGTCTGGTTTTTTGTATAATTTAATAAAATCTACCAAAATCGTTTTTATTTCTTAACAACATTCATTCATGTAACCAGAAAAATTTTGCAATAAATCCACCTTTCGGACCTCTTACAAAACCAGTCTCTAAATAATTGTTTATTATTTTCTGCTAGCACTTTCAATATGTTTTTCACCTGCTAACAAATTACTAATAATACTGGGAAGTTTATCTTAAATGACACAAAATATCTGATTATTAATAATAATGCTCGTCAAGTTTTGATAAGCAAAAGTTTCTATTTGTTTCAGTATTTTTTTTTTATTTTACAGTAATAAGTCCCCAAGAAAATTACTATTATTTTCACTCTACTTCTGATAACTGTCGTTTGTAACGATGCGAAACAATTTTACTTTCTTTACTATTGAAAAGTTTTTATTGTACAACAACCTGTTACGAAAACATAATCGAAAAAGGACTCGAATATTTTAATAAGTACCGAAGAATATCAACAACAGATTACAGTTTTCACTCTTTTAATCTTTTTACAACCTGGGAACCTTTGCACTTTCTTTATTATAATGCGTCATTGGGATTAAAATTCGATGAATTATTGATAGAATCGCTTTTCGACAGAGATTCCAGTGAATGATAATAAATTATGTAATGACAATTTACATAACTTATTAGTGAGCTAATTTAGGTTTAATTAAAAATATATAAATAAACAAACACCGTTTATGTTTGTAAGTAGATACTTGTTGTGCTAACGATGCGTTTTTTCAAATAAATAAAAATAAATACTACTACATTAATGATTAATCATAAACAAGCTGAGAACTGGAGAATTCTGCAATGCAAAGTATCATATTTTGTTTCAAATTCGAAGGCTAATCTTGGTTGCTAACGAACTATTTAAATAAAATTCAAGTTACAAAAAGAAAACAATTTATTTCAAAATTTTAATATCAGGAGGAATTAAAAACGTTTTGTATTTTATCAACAAATAAGCATATTTCAAATCTGTACCTGGTTTTAAGTGAATTTTTATAAAATTGTTACTTATACGTGTATGTACCTGCCCAACAAACACTAGAAAAAATATAAAAATCACCAATGTGCAACAAGATTATTATTTTTTTTTTGTTCTGTTTAATAATGTACAAACTAATGACTAGTTCTTTTCTATATAAATAATTTGGAATTTCAATTGTACAAACGAAACAGATTTTTTTCTGTTACATATCGTGTTTCATGTAAATTACAATAATCACCCTAAAAATCCAATATACAATGAAACAAATCGGTTTTAAAGAGCACGTGTATAAATTGCAAGCGCTCTTTGTACTTAATTAAAAAATAAATTAATTACATTTTTGGCCATCATCATTATTTTAAAATACAATTTGAATTCCAATAGAAAAAGCCAACAACAAAAGCACACATTCAAACTGTTTACTATTAAGATGAAATAGAAAATAAACTGGAATGTTCATTTTTCTGCTCTTCAACAAAGTGATGGAAGTAATTTCGTGTTTAATGCACCTTCGACTTGTACAATGGATAGTCCGCTGATGGGGTGGTTTGCTTCTTATTGGAGTACTTCTTCCCGGAGAAGTAAGCTTTGTAGAAGAACCTGGCGAAGAGGACAAAGTAACTGAAGTACATTGCAATGCTCAATTTGATGTTGAACGGTGTTATATGGCATTCGGCGTGATTGGTAATCAATTGATGTGCCCAAAAGTTAACAGCACATCCAATAACCATTTGTAACAGTTGCAGTGACGTAATAACCATGGCAATCCTCTTCGGTGGACTGTAGCCCATTGCTCTAAGTCCATAGTAGCTGTACATCAACGAATGGACACAATAATTCATCACAATGAACCAACGGGCACTGGCCGTGTACTCTGTATAACTAAACCACGAATATAAGAGGACAGTGATGTGATGGTACCAATGTAGGAAGATTAATGGCTGTTTTCTAAGCACAATGAAGATGGTGTCACCCAATTCGGGCAATTTGCTCAACACAAACATCCATGTCCAGAAGCCGGACACTTTGTCCAATTCGATGAAAGATGGAACACAAACGGAATGGTAGAGACCGTGGCGGGTTAAGATGTGTATGAATTCCGGCAGTGTTCTACATGCGCCCATAATACTAAATGTGGCCAATAATGTGTTCCACAGGACCAATAAGCCTCGCAGCTCGAATCGAGGCCGATTTTGCATTAGAAATTGTCCACCGAATATTAAAACCATATAAATGCCCACATAGTAGAAGCCCATAGTCCAATTGTCTTGCATCCATGTCCGGGTCTCTTGGTGTATGAAGCCGGACTCGAAATTGAAGATGTACGAATAGTTTGGTTGTGTTACCTGCGTGTACTCTTTCATCATTGAGGTTGTTTTATTTCTAATAACACACAAACACACACACTTTCAACTGATTTGAGGTGGCAGAGGGTCTCTTTGGTATCGAATCGTGTTGGGTGGAAGAGTTATTGTACCGGCACACTTTCCAAATACGTGTAGAAATAAAACTGATTGTGAATTGGTCGACCGTTTGTATTATATAGGCATAAGGTGTGTATTTTAATATGGGGAAAAGAAGAAACTATGGAATTATGTGTGCATGGGTTTGCAGTCGCACACCTTGTCGTCACACACAGTCAGCCACCACCACACGCCCAAAATGTTTCGGCGAAAGCGCTTGCGTTGACTTTAAATTTATTGCTACAAGCTACACACATAATCCAGCTGACCCAGCGAATGCGAAACGTTGCGGCCCTGGGGCTTTAATACTCTTTTTCGTCGTTTCTTTCCATTTACCTAGAGTTTTTAGTCATTTTTCACATGGAACGATTCCAGCGATTCACACTTTTTTTATGGTATTTTTCGGAATTTGCACGTATTTGAAAACAATCGTTTTTTATTATTGACCTCCAATGCAATATGCATGATCTTATGGATTGCAAATTTGATAAGGATTTTTGTTTAAATAATAATTTGTTTTATACGTTAAAACAATATTAAAACAATGGTATAAACCTTGACTCTTCTTATGTATGAATTATTAAAACAAGTTTATTAAAATATTTAAATAACTCTATACAATAACTTACAAAGTAACTTCAGGTATTACAATGAATCAGCTCTTAAATATAGCCTCTAGTTTTCTTCTCATTTCACGTTTCCGTTCGAAATTTCTTAACAGATCGTCAATCTAAAGGAAAAGCAATTAATTCACATAAACTAATCCGAAATGTTCACATTCTACTTACATCTTGATCTTCCTCTTCACTGTCATCCATATAATATGTTAAAACCGGGTCGTTCTCCTCATCATTACACTCCTCATTAATATGTTGTGGATCAGGAAAATCTGTCTTTGTCGTACTATCACATTCATCATGTTCTGATTTGATTTCTATTACTGGCATTGATACTGTATTATTGCCAGTTAAACCGGTTAATCCAAAATCACTTGAATCTGCGAAGGAATTTGGAACTGCGAACGGTTCCGAAAACTCCTTCTTCACCCTTATACCACTTAATGGAGGATAATTATCAAACGAATCTGTTTCAGTCACTTTGGTTTGTGCAGTGTTGGGGGTTGACGAGTTAGGAACGGAATTGAGATCGGCATCAGGCTCCTCGTCAGGCGGTTCCGGTTTTATCAAAATTTTATCTACAGGTTTATCATTGTTATCCGTTAGACCAATATTTGTACTGGAAATGTTACGTATAAATGGATTTTTTACATCAGGTTCTTCATTAACATAATCAAAATCGCTCTCTTCAGTGTTGGACATTGGATATATATCACTCATTGGTGGCGAAGGTTGTGATTCTGAGAAAATACTCGAACTTAGATCGTCACTTTCAAACGGTTCCGAATCATCAGGTTCATCTTTTATCATAAAACTCGAGGCATACGATGAACTGGTCATACTCAAACCACTCATAGAGTCATCGCTTGGTTCTTCCCGAGGTTCTTCCTTAACCTTGACTCGTTTGTCCCTGTTTATTTCTTCTTCTTGATTGTCTGTACAACTGCTGTGGCCATGAATCGAGTCCGATTCGCTGGTTTTTTGCACTTTGGATGGTACAATATCACTGGGCATACCGTGCGATGCTTTATTGTTATAAAATCGAACGTTTATCTTTTTGGAACGTAATTCACTCCAAAATGTCCCTTCGAATGCCTCCAATGCATGCTCTACTTTTGAGAAGTCAACACGTGCCGTTTTCGTTTTGTCATGATTTTTATTTCGCTTCTCGAATTTAATGGTAATTTTCACACTTTTTGGGTAGAGTTTTTTTAGATCTTCTTCTGTAATATTGTCATCCAATTGGGTGACATACAATGATAATGGAATTATATCTAATGGTGATGAGTTTTGTTCAATGAATTTTTTCTCTGCAAATAGAACCCCACATGCGAATTTCGTAGCGTTCAATTCTCGAATTACTTCGTCACGGTCATATTCCTCCTGGAAATATATTATTTTAATTAAATAGATTACATTGTTTTGTATTTACGTACATGGATTTTAACTAAGCAAACCCGTGGTTCGTGTGAGTTATAAAAATGAACATTTTCAATGTTTTCATGCAAACTCATAGCGACTTTTCGATTGAATTCTATATCTGGGAACGTAATTTTAATGTAATGCTTGTTGGCCTCCTCTTGATACTTTCTCTCGAGTTTTATGGCCCTTTCAGCTTCCTCCAACGTGTATGTTAATTCCAGATGTTCAGTTGGCTTTCTCTTTTTGCTATTTTGCACTGCTGGAGTATCGTTGGGAAATCTAGGATTCGAATTGTGCCTGGGTGGGTTGTGGTAGCGATGCTGCCTTCGTCCTGGCCACCGTGGTTTATAAAATGATCTAAAAGTATGATATAAATAATCATAAATGATTGTAATATTATTTGAAAATTTCACCTGGGATTAAATTGTTGATTCAATTGCTGTGGTGGCCTAAAGGAGTCACTATGTGGATTTAATGGTGGTGGTGCGGTAGTACATAAATTCCAATTCTGTGAATAGTAAAATAAAATCATGAATAGGCTATAAAATATTCGATTAACTTTTTGCATACTGGAACACTATTGTTTATGTCTTGCTTCGCTTGGTTTGGTGGAGGCGGTGGTGGTGCAGAAGGGGGCGGATCTGGAGGTAACGGAGGAAATATGTAGTTACTCATAGCTCAAGATTGACAATTAACTGTAGTTGCACATATGTTCTCTTGGACGTGAAGTGTGAGTGCTTGCTATTTTGTTTACTTTGACCGCTGTCAGATTGACATAAAATAAATAATAAAAATGTAATCTGTAATGTCAAATTATAAAGGTGTACCAACATCATAGACCGTAAAGGTACTGTAAGTAAAGCGGTGATTTTGAAAGAAAAAACTTTTTAGGTATGTACATTACATGTATTTATTTAAGTATATTCTTGATACAATTAATTAGCTAAATGAAAACAATTAACAAAAATCCACAAGTTAATTATTTATGAAAAAATACTATTTTCTTCGCCTTCATAAGATAATACATCAATTTCAAGTCTTAATAACAAATTTATACAACACGTATAAATATAAGTATATATACATTCATAAAAAAACAGTAATTTAACATTGAGATGATTTATATCGGGAATAACTAATATGTATACTTATAGTCTGGAAATAGTCACAATGATCACAACGAAATACGAAAGCATATTGCGAAGAGACATGAAACATCATACAATAGTAAAGTTGATATATTTAAAAATCGATTTTAAGCGGTAAGTCGATTGTGATTAACATTAATGTAATGTGCTTATGTGAAGATCAGCCTTTCTTTGGTTGTACTTGATTTGGCAATCCTTTTCCTGGTACAGACTGAGTGGATGATGAACTTCCTTGGGTACCACAGGGAAACAACACCATAATACAAACGCTACAAATGCTACAATTGTTCCCACCAATAAAATAAAATCTTCTACAGTCTGAAACATAAGAAAATGAGTAAAATTGTGGCTATTATTGCTTGCTTCTTACCGGTTCGTCTCCTAGAAGAACATTGTTGACCAGATAAAGGAAGTCATCAACTGGTGTAATCATGTTAAGGGTGTAATCATTTCATTACATTTCCATTCCAACATCAGTTTTAAGGGTAGTTATTACAGTGTATCGTTCACATTTTCGCTAATGGACATCTTTTTACTTTGTTTTTAATATGACAAGAACAATGAAGTGAAGTTGAACCCAAACAGGCAAACAGTGCCACCACATTCGACACAACTTTGACATTCAAAATACCCTAGATATTTTTAATTGTTCTGATGATTTAGGATTTTTTAATGAATTCAGTTTACTATTCATCAAAATCCAATATTTGGTTCATTTATCTTATCAACTATCTACTAATTCTTATCTACATAGAGACTGAGAAGTTTCGCAATTTAATAGTGGGGTTGATTCTATTTGACAGGTAAACTGGTAAAAGCACTTTAGTTTACTACGCTGCTAATCTGTGGTCGGTGCTCACAGTCCCCGTTTTGTGATTTATGACGTCAGAGTCTAAAAGTTTTTTTAACTCTTTATTTAACTGTTTTGATGGTGTTTTTAGGTGGTATTAATGTTCTATTAATGAATTAGCCAAACAACATGGCCAAATATCAGTCTATATGTGATACTTTATTAAAATCTTCCATATTATTTCTATTAGTTTCAAGTGGATTTTCAGTAGACGGTATGTAATCTTTTTTTTTTCATCATTCACCTACAGATGTGGACTATTTCCTATTTATTCAATGTACCTGTTTAGTAGCAGACAAAAAACAACACAACATATATAGCTATTTCGCAAAAATATCCGACAATAATTATTTGTTACATTTACGACAATTTTATTTCCATAACCTGTTTTTCTTATAATTTCAGTCGTAAATAACATTTGTTTGGGTTGAATAACGTTTTCCCTATCCTCGTACATGTTCTAAATGGTGAAACAAATACGTAGGTGCAGAAAAAATAACTAAAAGAAACTGTATTTTTCTAACAATACAACCGAGAATGGAACAGTCTGAAATTGTTTAAAAATACATTTGCGAGTCACTGTAGAATGAAAGAAATGCTGACCCAAATTGCAGTACAAAACTGTGCCTTAATCTGGATGATAAACAACTATTAATTTTGTGACCTTTATTGGCAATTAAATGGGTAACAATAACGAGTGAACCAAAAGAAATTGGGTCACATTCATTAAGGAATTATAATCAGCGAGGATCATTTGTTGAATATCGCCCCGTTTTGCATAATGAACCGTTTGATTGTTTTCCTTAGTGTATATTTCCTGTGTACATAGAGCACGACCAAAAATAAATATCTTTATGCAAATGCACATGTCCACGTGACGGGAAGTCGTATAAGAAAACGGCGCTTACAACATCCCATAAAGTACACAATGTTAGATTGAAGTGTAGACTTGTAATTTATTAATAAATTATATGGTCGGTTTCTTAACTTTGTTACCATACAATAATAAATCTATTTTCGGCTGCGTCATTGCGCGTTTAAGGACGATTTGCCACTGCGAAAGTCTAGAAAAAAAACTTTCACTTAATAGACCGAACGTCGATTTATGAGACATTAATTAATTTATCATTAAATGAAATAATCTACTTTCTATGTTGTCGAAGAAAAAACTTCCAAATGTTTAAAATAAATATTTAACAATCGAAAATGTATTCAACAAATGAGTATTATAAATATTTATACGTATATAATAATTATAAAAATTTGTTGATGTGTATGTAAACTGTTTTTATTTGGTGACAATAACAAGTTTTTACAAAACAACTAACAATATACATGGGAATCATTAAAAAATGCAATTAAACCGACTGTTGTCCATGACTTGAGTCCCGTTAGGAAAGACGCTTCTAATGAGTCCAAGGAGGAAGTAATTGTCGAATTTACTGCAAATTGGGTTAACAATAAGACAATAAATTCAGTTCATTTACACCGTCATGAACCGTATCAGTCAGATAAGCAAACAAAATTCACACTAACACTGAATTGAAATAAGTTTGATGGTTGAGTGAATGCCACAAGTCCATTAACCTTTTAATAAAAATTTTCGTTAATTCATTACAGAGCGATTCTTCTATCATACGGAAGACGGTGAATTTGATTTTGATGTGGAATTGTTGCAAACAAATTATGAAGGGCATAAAGTGTATAAACGTGAAATAACAACAACATCGACGACCGTTGCACCCCCAGTTACAAATGTAAGTGTCCAAATTGGGTAATTGGTTTGATTGGTATATGAAAATGTTTACAGATGACGATGGCAAATAAAACAACGAACAATGCGTTATTAACGAAGAATTTGGGCGAGAATGGGGCTGGACAACGGAAGAACATATCAATAAATGCGACAGTGCCTAAAAACCAATCGACTGAAACTAAAAATAGTACAATTAATTTAAATACAACGAAATCTAATACAACGGACACTGATGATAATCAGTTTACATTACCAGGCTTTGATGATGTATTGACGAATACATTTAATAAGACATTGGCAGAGAATAATATTACCATTGCAAGGACGGTAAGATGAGGCCAATTCCGTGTTTCATGATCACATGTTCAATGTGTTTTCTTGT
Source organism: Silvanus unidentatus (assembly GCA_963930825.1). NCBI lineage: Eukaryota > Metazoa > Arthropoda > Insecta > Coleoptera > Silvanidae > Silvanus > Silvanus unidentatus. The sequence goes on from OZ005758.1 coordinate 1,751,386, forward strand.
AGGATTCGCATTATTATTACAATAGTACATTCAGGACGGATCCATCAACGGCACAACAATATTGGGTTGATTTTAAAAACAATTCAAATGTGACTGTAAGCGATTTACTATCGCATTCGCATCGTAGAGCAGCCGTAAGCAATGTTTTCTTGTCTTATTTCAATATTACTTAACACTTGAATTGTAGACTGTGAAATTGTCATTCGACTTCCCATTTTATGGGCATTTAATAAAGACAGTAACGATTGCAACAGGTGGATTCTTGTATACGGGCGATTATGTGCATTCTTGGTTGGCAGCGACCCAATATATTGCACCATTAATGGCCAATTTCGATACAAGCTTGTCGAATGATAGTTATGTGATGTATTTGGACAATGGTACGGCATTCACAGTGCAATGGGAACGTGTTACATTGCAAGATAAACCGGAAGATGGACAATTTACGTTTCAAGTAACGTTGCATAGTAATGGGGATATTGTGTTTGTTTATAGAAATGTGCCGGTGATTATTGAAAATATTCACGATGATTATCATCCGGTCAAAGTTGGACTATCGGACGCTTATATTATGGACCGGACAATATTCTGTAAGTTAATTGTGTGGCGGAGTATATATGGGAAATGATTGATTTGTGATTGTTTTGCAGTTGTTCGAAGGAAGACGATCTACGAATACCATCGTGTGAATTTCCCCAAAGAGGACATAAAAAATTGGACGATGATTTATTTGAAGGCGTTGCCAACGTGTTTGGATAGTAAGGAGTGTGGTAGTTGTTTGGGACGAAAGTTGGAGAATTTCCAGTGTGTTTGGTGTCCGACATTGAATCGTTGTTCGAATGGGTTCGATCGCAATCGCCAGGAATGGTTAACAAAGGGATGCGATAAGAAGAATTTGAATAATGTTACAATGTGTACACAAATTAGTCCAACTGAGGTGGCGAATGTGGACGAAGTGGATCCATATAATCCGTTCAGTGATCCACATAACAAGCCAAGGGAGTTTTATGATAGCAGTAATTCGTTGTTACATCAAAAGGATACAGTAAAAATGAGTGTGTCTAGTATTGTTGCGATCTTATTCTTAATATCGATGTTTTCTGGGATGGGATTGTGGTTGTTTTATGCGTACAGGAATCCACATACTACCAGTGGTCAGATGTTAATCAGGGTAATGCAATTGAAGATTTGTGTGGGGTTTTGTTTGAGTGTTTTTGTTTTTGTTTTCAGTATCGACCTAGTCAATGGCGATGGCGTCGTGGAGAAGCTCGATATACGGCGGCTACAATTCATATGTAAATTAAAAGGGATTCATTTTTAGCATTCCATTTTAGAACATCTATCACATGAAATGTTTTCTATGTAGAAATTATTTAACGGTTTTTTTGGTTTTTTTTGATCTGCATGTTTTACGCGCTGTAAACCAAATTTGTTGTCAACGTTTTGTGTTGGATTTTTGTACCATTTTTACCAATGGTTTCATATTCTGTGATAAATTTATTGAGGTAGCTAAAAAAAAATATGAAACGATCACGTCCAAAATTTTGTTATAAAATGTGCAAATTCTAAACATTGTGCCTTAAAAGAAACTAAGTTTTTGGGAGAACTTTTTGTACATATTTGATATACGCATATACATTTTGGGATCAGTTTTTTGATAAAAGTTTTTCCCGATTAAGTAAAAATAACGCCTTTTTATAAAAAAAATAATTGTAAGAGCTCTTATACATGTAGTTTGTAATTTAATCAGAGGTTTTAGTAGACACATTTGAATTTCCGTCTATTCTATATTGCATTTATTGTCAGATGCCTCTTTGTATGTGACTGTAATTCTAATAAACTTCATGAACTAACACGATTTGTTATGATAAAAACACATTAGTCAGTGTAAATATAAATTTAATTCGCTAATTAGGAGACTGATAAATTAATTCTAAAACTTAAATATCATATAATGGTGTACCATCTGTATTCCAAGTATTTTTCACTTTCTCGAATACGAAGATCATGTACAATGCTGCAAAATAAGGTTTGTTTATTGAGGAAGTACTTTTTTAGCTGAATACACTTACAAGAAGCTTCCCATTCCGATTTGGAGAGTGTGCCAACTTTCATGGACTCGCCCCTATTTTCCTTCTTCAAATATTCAGAAGCGTGTAAATAATCGTCAACAGCAGTCCCAACCAGTGAACCCATTTGATTTGGTGGAAACGGTTCCAAACTTTTCATATTGTTCAGCAATTGACGTCCCTCCGTTTTCATTCGTTCATAGAAATCGTAAAACTTTTCCCTTAAAACTAATTTTAGGCCGTATTTTTTGGCTAGTTTAACAAGCGTTGGAAAATGTACGAGAAATTCAGGACAGTCGACCACACCATCCAAATGAAAATTATATTTAGCACCAAATAAAGGCGGACGATTGTAATCAAAGTCTAATTTTACAGTGTAGACATTATTTCCGTAGGTATGTGTTTCGTTTCTTTTAGCTCGGGCAATTAAGTCATTTGCATCTGGAATAGTGCCAATGAAGTAGCCTCCAGGCTGCAAACACTCGGATGCGTTGCGTATCATACATTCCGCTTGTGGTAAGCTTTCGAAACTGTAATGGAATGCGAATTGGCAACTGACCAAGTCCAATTTCATTGATGGATCAGAGAATTTCTCACGGAGACGAATTCGACTGCAATCACCAGAAATGTATTCGATGGAATAAATGTTGCCACCACCACCACGTTCTCGATTAAGTCTACTCTTCATGTCATTGTAGCGCAGTTTGCATTGTTCTAGGGAGACGGAGGCGATATCGCTGCATATTAAATGTGTTATGCCCCCTTTACGCCACTTTAGCAAGTCACCTCCCTTGCCACAGCACATGTCATGTACTCTGATGGGTGCATTGTGCTTCTTACTGTCCTTAATTTTGGTCAAGAATTCATTTATTAACATGCTTTTTATCCAATTGTGGAAATTTCGCATATACAGAATGCGAGATTTGGATCGTTCGTCTAGACCTTTTTCCTCTAATTGGTTGTAGTGGGTGGCTACTACAGCTGCATAACCGCCTCGTCTCTTTGGGCTTACGACCTCTTCAACATCAGCTTCTGCTTTGTGTTTCCGGTTTGGACGAATCGATGATGAACATTCTGGCTTTTCTATGGGTTTGAAATCATTCTGTTCTTCCACGTTTGGCTCTGATTCTTCATCAGTTTTTTCTTCAGCATTTTGTGCTGCTTCAATTAGTTCACGATTTTGGGCATCAGCATTTGCAGCAACCAATACCAATGTTTGTTCTAAATCGTCTGCATTTTCATCGTCGACATTATAAAATGTTTCTGTAAGAGACATATTTCTGGTTTATTATCGGAGAAAAAGTCTAAACTGTGTTAAACCGAAATTATTGCAGTATTTAATTTTTTCCTAACGAAACTCATTCTGTTATAAAATTTAAGTTTATAAAAATAACAGACTGAGATTTGCAAATGACAGGATTTGACATTTGGCATTTCCAATTCCAAGTACGTCATCGTAGGTCATTCGTAACTGATCCTAACTTCACCCCTCAGCCTCACGGTGGATAGAAAACAAATTCGTTACATATATATTCGTAACGAGGAATAGGGGCTTGAAGCTAACAGAGACAGTTATAGATATTTTCAAAATATGTGTTTTATAATAAATAAATGAACCCTTTGGGTGTCTTTGGATGCGATTTTAATATGTGTAGTTCAAATAGTGTATTTTTGTGCGTTTTGAACTACAGTGTCTACTGATGCATTCAAACTATTCCAAGTTCCAAAAATAACATTAACCTCAAAAAACCGATTGTGTAAACAATTTCCTCATCTTCAAATAATAATTTAATAATTACGATTAATTTTGAACCATGACCAATACGAACAATAATTCAGTTCCAAAAGAAGACGATGTGGATACTAGTAACCTTTTAAAAAGTAGAGAGTTTTTGTACAGGCTAATTATAAGGTACCCCTTTACATTAGTATATAGGACACATATATCTGTTAACCATTTTTTAGTCAACTGTTTTACGATGGCCACCAAAATATTGGAACAAACCTTACATCAGCTGTACAAGCAGATCCAGCGTGCGCTCCCAGCGATCGCCTATTTCACATTGTTATGGCTGGCTTGGAACACGAACCCGATCGCAGAGACAGACCTGCAAATGTGGGAATTGGTAGCAACACCATAGGTCCAGGCTTAGGTACTCCTTGTTTAAATCCCACTCATACCTTACCTAATCAGAGTTTCATTAGATTTGGAGTTTGAGACGGAATCCAATCTACCGGCACCCGAACCGGCTTTGTACGAGACCGCTTATGTGACATCCCACAAGGGGAATTGCCGAGCCGGTTGTTTCTCAGCCGATGGCCAATTAATTGCCACTGGAAGTGTGGATGCTAGTATTAAAATCTTGGACGTAGATCGAATGTTGGCCAAATCAGCACCTGATGAAATGGACCCATCTCGAGGCGAACAACAAGGCCATCCAGTTATAAGAACTTTGTACGATCATATGGAGGAAGTGACTTGCTTGGAATTCCATCCTAAGGAACCAATTCTTGTGTCTGGATCGAAGGACAACACGATTAAAATGTTTGACATATCGAAAGCCAGTGTTAAAAAAGCATTTAAAACAATTACAGTAATCTATTACAAATAGCAATTCATTACAATGGTTAACGACTTTCCCTTTTCAGGAAGCGGAACCCATTAAAGCAATGGCTTTTCATCCAGGAGGTGATCATTTAATTGTGGCCACACAACATCCCGTCGTTCGTTTATACGATGTGAATACGTGTCAATGTTACGTGTGTGCATTTCCCTCACATCAGCACACTCAGGCAGTCACTTGTCTTAAATGGTCTACAGATGCCAAAGTATTTGCGACTTGCAGTAAAGATGGAAGTATTAAATTATGGGACGGAATCTCGAATCGTTGCATTAATACATTTACAAAAGCTCATGATGGATTGGAAGTGTGTTCAGTGGCTTTCTCTCGTAATGGCAAGTATTTGCTATCGTCTGGAAAAAATTCGATTTGTAAGTTGTGGGAGTTGACTACAAGTCGTTGCTTGATCGCTTATACTGGTGCTGGGACTACTGGTAAGCAAGAATACGAGGCCCAAGCGGTGTTCAATCACACTGAGGATTATGTACTGTTTCCTGATGAAGCGACTACGTCGCTGTGTGCATGGAATTCGCGGAATGCCTCGAGGAAGCAGTTAATGTCTCTGGGACATAATGGGGCAGTGCGATTAATCGCACATTCTCCAACACAAGCTGCTTTTCTAACTTGTTCTGACGATTTTCGTGCTAGATTTTGGTACAGAAGGACTCCAACATTATAAATTGATGCATTATTAATATCTAATTTAAGCTGTATTCGGACTGTTTACTGTATTATTAATAAATATTATTTCATGTGAAATATGGTAATTTTATTTCAAACATGGCGCTCTAATCTAGGAACATTTGTTATTTATGAGTCATTAAGTTTTTTTTTGGAAGAAGACGTTGTGGATTCCAAAGTGTCAAAGTTCTTGAAGAAAAATGGATAATCTCCTGAAATTACATTGAAATTGTGTACAATTTTATTACTAGCTTTAATGTAAATTATTTACTTTAAGTACAGTGTAATTTAACATATTCAGAATGACTCCTAGGGTAACAAAAACTAAGTAAACATAACCTAACGTCAAATAATATTTCTAATTTTGTAGATAAAGATAATATACAAATGTTTATTCATATTAACATGTGTAAGGGTCAGTTATCAATTTTATGTACCTGGTATGGCACCAACAGACTTCAAAAAGGGTGATCCTATCGAAGTGAAGGCTGTAAAAATGACTAGTATACACACACAGCTCCCATATGAGTATTATTCACTGCCCTTTTGTTTACCAAAGGGCGGATCTGAATCGATTCATTACAAATCGGAAAATTTGGGTGAAGTATTGCGCGGTGATCGTATTGTCAATACGCCATACGAAGTATTTATGGCCGAGAATATAAAATGTACAAGATTATGTCATCCGCTAGATAGACCAATTAATTGGACTCCAGCTCAATCTCAAATGGTCATAGATCGAATTCAGCACGAATACTTTGTACATTTGTAATATAATTCATGTCTGACGAATGTTTGCATCATTAAAATTGTGTACTTTTAGATTGGTTGATAATCTACCAGCTGCTACACCAAATAAAAATCCTGAAACGAACGAGATTCTTTTCGATCATGGTTACCGTTTAGGGAACACTGTCGGTGATCATAACTACATAAACAACCATTTAAAATTAATCTTACATTACCACAATCCAGTACCGTAAGCGACAACAATTTTGTACAGTGAATAAATTCATATTGAAACTTTTAGGGACGTTTATCGTGTGGTTGGTTTTCAAGTGGAGGCGAAATCAGTCAACATAAATGACATTAAATTTAATGAGAAAAGTTGCACGATTCCTGACAAATATAGACCACAACTGGTGGATGGTAAAGGGGGCACCCAACTGTATTTCACATACGAAGTTGAATGGCAATTGTCCCAAGTGAGTTGGGCATCAAGATGGGACACTTATTTGGCAATGTCTGATGCACAAATCCATTGGTTCTCAATTATTAACTCAATAATTGTGATATTTTTCCTATCGGGTATTTTAACCATGATTATGGTACGAACGTTGCGACGGGACATTGCCAAATACAATGCAGATGAGAGCTTTGACGAGAGCATTGAAGAAACTGGTTGGAAGTTGGTACATGGAGACGTTTTTCGTCCGCCCAGAAATTCACGTTTATTTGCTGCACTTGTTGGTTCTGGAATACAGATTTTTTTGATGTCATTAATCACATTATGTACGTAGATCGAATGTTTATTATTACGGTGTAACAATTATCTGTTAAACAGTTTTTGCCATGTTGGGAATGTTGTCTCCGGCGTCGCGTGGTGCTCTCACCACTGCCGCTATTACTTTCTACATGATACATGGGGTTGTGGCAGGCTACTTTTCGGCAAGGTTATACAAGACGATGAAGGGACGAGAGTGGAAGAAGGCAGCATTTTTAACTGCTGTGTTATATCCGGCTGTTGTGGCTAGTACATGTTTCTTCTTGAATTTCTTTATATGGGGAAAGGCGAGCAGTGGTGCGGTGCCGTTTTCAACGATGATTTCACTGCTACTTATGTGGGTGTTCATTTCGTTGCCACTTGTCTATCTTGGCTACTATTTTGGATATCGTAAACAACCATATCAGCATCCAGTTAGAACGAATCAGATTCCTAGACAAGTTCCCGATCAGCATTGGTATTTGAATCCAATATTATGGTGAGTTTTTCGATAGTGAAATGCACAGTTTTTACATTTATTATTTTGCAGTACTTTAATTGCGGGTATTTTGCCGTTTGGTGCTGTTTTCATTGAATTGTTCTTTATATTCACTGCAATTTGGGAGAATCAGTTTTACTATTTGTTTGGTTTCCTATTTTTGGTGTTTATTATATTGATGATTTCCTGTTCGCAAATTTCTATAGTAATGGTGTATTTTCAACTTTGTGGAGAGGTGAAATGGAATTAAAGTTGTTTAGTTTAAATGTTAATATTGTGTTTTTTGCAGGATTATCATTGGTGGTGGAGAAGTTTTATTGTTTCCGGTGGTTCAGCATTGTATATCTTAGGATATTCGTTATTTTACTTTGTAACAAAACTGGAAATAACCGAATTTATTCCCACATTGCTTTATATTGGATATACAACATTGATGGTGTTTACATTCTGGTTACTTACAGGGACAATTGGTTTCTTTGCGGCATACGCATTTGTTCGCAAAATTTATGCAGCTGTTAAAATTGATTAGATTTATGGTCGGAGTTTCGTTATGGTTCCGTATGTGATTAGTTATGTAATTTAATTTATTGTTTCATACAACACATATGATTTAAATTCAAATTAATTTTTTTGTATATTTACTAAAGTCGGTTTAATTTAGTGCATTTTTAATTACATATTATCATAATTGGCTTCCCAAAATTAGTTGTGATTCATTTTAAACAATACTATTTATAATGGCTATTTTGGGAAGGATCGTAGAAGTTTTTATAATATTTGAACTCTAAGTAATAGTTTTGTGTATATATACAATAGCTGTAATAATAAAATAATGAATTTTGTGTAAAAAGTCGTTTATTTTTATTTAACATTGTCTACTCGGTTTTTAGTTTATCCTGTCGATTTTGGTACCATTTTCTAACTGCAGTTAGAGACATTAGTACTGGAATCATTACTGGTAGAAAGAGGGGAATGTAAACGGCGTACCTAAAAATATGAAATAGATAAAATCAATGTTTGCATAACGTAAAGAAAATGGTTTTACTTTTGATCGTCTGGGAAATATAAAAGTGCTAAAAGAGAAGAGTCTCCAAAGGCGCCTTCAGAATTTTCAAATGCAACTTTGGCATACTTCAAAGCTTCGTCCAATTCATTCTTGTCTAAACTAGTTTGGGCCAATTCGGCGTATTCGACTGCTTTATTAATTTTCTCAGCCACTTCATCACTTATTACAATACTGTTGATTTCTGATAATAGTTGGGCAAGGGATTTTAATGTACGACTAGTTGAATCAAGCATTTCTAATGTTTTACGCATTTTCAACTCGTACAAATCGTCCTCGCTACTGCCATCCATGTACAACAATTGTTCTAGCTGCTTTACAAACGTCGAAACAATGTCTTGGATGTTTGGTTTGAATAGTTTCTTCTCACATGCTTCTTTATCGGCGTTTATGATGTACAGTCCACCCCAACGGGGACTTAAGAATGCATTTGTTTCACTTTTCTCGTTCATGTTGTTGTCCAGTTTCTTGTAGATGTATAATGGGGCCCGACAGTGAGAGAAATATATGACAAGATTAATACAGGGTCGTGGGGATAAATGAGACCACAGCTTTTTCTCTAATGGTGTTATAACATGAGGCAATTGTACTTCTGATAAAGCAAAGTGATCTTCCACCTTTCGAGGAATTGCTCCCAGTTCAACTAAATATAACCACTGCGATTTTACAACAAAATCAGCAATCGGTGAAACATTCTTCAAAAATGGTTGCAAATTTTGGTCGATTAGTTCTCCCTTGAGATCGATTTCAAGTTCAGATGGCTCCGGGTTTACAATCGTTATTAATACATCGTATTGCAGACTTAGTGGAATACCGAATGGTTTATTCGTTCTATTAGTTAGTTCTAAAGCGTTCATTTTAGTTAGGGGTAATGAAGCTCTGTATACACGTGTTGTGAACCACCATATAGGAATTCCTAATACTATTAAAACCACGAAAAACGATAGGACACTTAAAAGACGAAATATTCCTGTTGGATCCTCTAAAAAACAAATACAATAGCAGACAATTGACACGATATTCTAAATGGATGTATTCCTATACCTTCAGATGAATCACTTGAATTTGATTCAGAGACTACCTGTTTAGATTTAGGTGGACCCATTATTTATATTTAATAGATTTAATGAAGAAATATCTTTTGTTTGCAGTGCAATGGGAGCGGAAAAAGTAAGGTTATAAAAAAGTATCTTGGCAGTAGTTCAAATATAAATCCAACGATCCATTTGAACTACTACCAACAATTGTTGATTAATTTTTAAATTATTGCTAATTTTTAAAAAACTACATATTTCATTTAAAACACCAACTTGTATTGGTCAAACTGGATTAATAAATATAAGTAAAATGCAGAAATGAAATTAAAGTTTTTATTAATAAAAAAAAACTCAGTACAATATTTGGTCAAGAAACATATCTTACACAGCCAAAGAAATTCTATATTGGGCCATTAATGCCAAGATGTTAAGATACTGAAAAAAGAATACAAAACACGAAAACGTAAAAAAATATATACATAGTATATGACGGGAATGAACTAATTCTGTAGTTTAAAGCCACCTTAATCAACTTCCTCCATTCGGCTGGCATCTTCCGCATCACCATCAGCAGCTGGTGCATCACCGGATGGAATATCTTCGGCTACCATAGTCTCCTCTTCATCAATACCCAAACCAAGTTTGATCATACGGTAAATACGAGATGCATGCACTTGTGGCTCATCCAAAGTGAAACCGGAACTCAACAAAGCAGTTTCGAACAACAAAATAACCAAATCCTTAACAGCTTTGTCATTCTTGTCCGCTTCAGCCTTTTGACGTAGATTCTCAATAATCGAATGGTCTGGATTGATTTCTAAGTGCTTCTTGGCTACCATGTAACCCATGGTGGAAGTGTCACGTAGCGCTTGTGCTTTCATAATACGCTCCATATTCGCGGTCCATCCATATTGGGAAGTGACAATACAGCACGGCGACTCAACCAAACGGTTCGACACAACGACTTTCTCCACTTTATTGTCCAAAATCGTCTTCATCACTTTGCAAAGCCCCTCGAACTTGGCTTTGTCCTCCTCACGTTTCTTCTTCTCTTCCTCATCTTCAGGCAATTCCAATCCCTCTTTCGTGACAGACACAAGAGTCTTTCCTTCATACTCTTTCATTTGTTGGACTACATATTCATCGATTGGCTCAGTCATGTACACCACCTCGAAACCACGCTTCTTAACACGCTCCACAAAGGACGAATTGGCAACTTGTTCCTTCCTCTCACCAGTAATGTAATAAATGTGCTTCTGGTGTTCCTTCATGCGACTGACGTAGTCTTTGAACGAGCACGTCTCATCCCCACTGGCCGATGTGTGGTAGCGCAACAAATCAGCCAACTTCGCTCTGTTCTGGGTGTCTTCGTGGATGCCCAATTTAATATTTTTCGAGAACTGTTCATAGAACTTCTTGTAACCGTCTTTGTCTTCGGACAATTCCTCGAACAATTCCAAACACTTTTTCACCAAATTCTTGCGGATTACTTTAAGGATTTTATTCTGTTGGAGCATTTCACGAGAAATATTCAAAGGTAAGTCTTCAGAGTCGACAACACCCTTAATGAAATTCAAATATTCGGGAATCAACTCTTCACAATTGTCCATAATGAAGACACGACGAACGTACAATTTAATATTGTTCTTTCTCTTCTTATTTTCGAATAAATCGAATGGCACACGACGTGGTACAAACAACAGTGCACGGAACTCAAGTTGACCTTCAACACTGAAGTGTTTTACAGCCAAATGGTCCTCCCAGTCGTTCGTTAAAGATTTGTAGAATTCACCATACTCTTCCTGGCTAATATCGTCGGCATTTCGTGTCCAGATCGGTTTGGTTTTGTTCAATTCCTCATCTTCTGTGTACTTCTCTTTTACAGTCTTCTTCTTTTTCTTTTTCTCATCTTTTTTATCTTCATCTTCATCCTCACCAACGTCTTCGATCTTTGGTTTATCACTGTCTTCGGTTTCTTCCTCTTTCTTCTCCTCTTCAGCTTCATCATCGCTAAGTTCCTTCTCACGTTCCTTTTCTACCAACAATTTAATTGGGTAGCCAATGAATTGGGAGTGTTTCTTGACGATTTCTTTAATTTTGTTCTCTTCAAGAAACTCAGTTTGGTCTTCTTTAATGTGTAAGATGATCTTTGTGCCACGACCGAGCGGCTCACCATGGTCCAATCGTACTGTGAAGCTGCCGCCTGCAGAAGACTCCCAAATGTACTGTTCGTCATCGTTGTTCTTGGACACGACTGTCACTTTATCGGCAACCAAATATGCGGAATAGAAACCCACACCGAATTGACCAATCATACTAATATCAGCACCAGCTTGTAAGGCTTCCATGAACGCTTTTGTTCCGGATTTGGCGATTGTACCCAAATTGTTGACTAAATCGGCCTTGGTCATACCAATTCCAGAATCGATGATTGTTAATGTACCATCGGCCTTGTTGGGAATGATTTTGATTTGTAATTCTTTGCCAGATTCCAAACATGATGGATTTGTTAGAGACTGATAGCGGATTTTGTCAAGTGCATCAGAGGAATTGGAAATCAATTCACGAAGGAAGATTTCTTTGTTTGAATAAAATGTGTTGATGATCAAGCTCATCAACTGGGCAATTTCTGCCTGGAAGGCGAAGGTCTCGACTTCTTGAGTTTCTTCTGGCATCTGTAAATGAATTAAAACGTGTTTTAATGAAAATTGTTTAACGGAAATGCACGTGTTTAACAATAATTTTTTTTGTTAATTTTTCACGATTTTTGAATGAACACACACCTTTTATGATTTGCAGACTAGTCGTAGAATAGAAACAAATTAAAATTCACTTGGAAAACACTTGGAAAAATCGCTTTTCAATTAACTATTTGTTAATCGTTCTTAGCAACTGACAATTGTATTCTGAAATTCGCGGCCATTTGCCGGGTGCTTTTATAGCCTGCGTGATTCGAGAATAATCTAGAATGTTCCAGAAGGCTTTGGAAGCTTCGAAACGTTCGATAGGCTGTTAATTTTACTAGTAGGTTTCCGGTAAAAGCGCCGCGAAATTTAAATATATGGAGAAGTTAGTCAATTTAAATTTGATTTTCTATGTATTAACCATTATTCCTAACAAAATTGTTGCATTATATTGTAATATTAATATATTATATATAAAAACATACGAATAGAGATGAATTGAATTTTTTATTTAAATACGATTAGTTTTTTTTCGTTGGATCGTGTTGGATTGAATCCTCATTATATACATACATTTTCCTTTTTAAGAATAATAAATAATAACATTTTATTGTTTCAATTTGAAATTATTCTAATAAGTATTTAGCATCCCTTTTCTTGTAAAGTTTGATCGGTTTTTTCATATAGTAGTGATATGCATAATTATGAACACGTGCTTTTTAGAAAAAAAAAACGTTATTTTGTGTTGCTGGTCTAGAATTTTTTATATATCATTTCATATTTCTTTCATTCAATAATAATATTAACAATTTTGCAAATAAATGAATGAATGGACGGACGTCCTGATGGTGTGTAGTAAATTAACTGAAAAATATATACCCTAAGTTTTTTTGTTAAAATATGGAAACAATATTGAATTTTCTTTATTTTTGTAATATAATTCTAGAAAAATCGTTTGCATAATATATCAAATTATTAGATAATTTATGGAAATATCTCGAAATTACTAGAATCCATATTCGAAAATTGATTTGCGCCACCTTTGAATGAGTATTAAAAGTAACACAGAAGCACTATGGGAATGCTATAGCTATAAGTTTGGAAACTTACAGCTGTTTTCATTGTTGAAACCAGAGTGAACCCTGAACCTCCAGGTAATCAACCCTTTTTAGAATCACCCTTGAACTAATTACCTTCAATAAGGTACCTGGAAAGTTGTGGGAATAAAACACGTCGTTCGCTCACTTTTCAGCTATTTATTGCACAGTAAAATCGGCAATCTGTTTTTGATTTAAATAAATTATATAATTTCTTAAAAATTATTACTTTCTTATATTATCGAAAAAAAGGGGTACATTCTTTTTTATTAATTACAAAAAACATACTTACAGAACTACAAGTATTATTAAATTCATCTAGACTTACAATACAATAAAGACAATGGTGATGTTTTAAAAATATGTCCAACCCAAATCTTTATGATAAATAAATATACTTTCCAATAAAAAATAAGAAAATCATACATATATAGCGAAAGTAGCACCATTTTCTCTAGTTATAGATTCCCTATTTGACAAAATACATTATTATTTTATACAACATTATTTACATGTAATTTTAAGTACTTGTCAGAGAAATTTGTTCAGATTCTTCAAGCTGGACCAAATTGACAAGTAACTGACTATAATTTCAATCGTAAAGCAAAACATGACTCACAGTCTTTTAGGATATTAAAATTAAAAAAAAAATCATGTGCAACAAACAACAAAAATCAACAAGTATAAATTTTGTATACAACAAACAGGATTTACAAAACAAACTTATTTAAAAAAAGTGTTTTAAAGTGTAATACATTGTTTAATCATTACATAATAATAAAGCGACAAGATATTGTTCAATAAAATACCTTTTGCAGAAATTAGGAATATATATACTGCCTTGAAAAATTAGGCAAATCATTTTATAGTAATTAATATAGTACAGTTTTTCTCACACTTTACACAGTTATTAAAAAATAAACAGAAAAAAAACAACTTTTCATTTAATCCATTTTAAAATATCACACAATTACTTTAAAAACGAGGCATGTTTCAGGAAGCATACATCCTATTAATTTCTTGCTTGTAACGTTCTTGGATATCTTTTCGTTTCAACTTGAATGCAGCAGTTACTAATCCCATATCTGGTGACCAAACCTCTTTTACCAATTTCACAGCTGCAGGAATTTCAAACTTCTCCAATTTACCTAAAACAAATTCAACACACCATTCAAATCCACCCCTCTTCAATCCCTCTCATCAATCACTTACTCTTCTTGCCATGATCAGCCAATTCTTGAAGGACGGCCTTCTCCATTTGTGGCGATTCACACAATTCCTCAAACGATTTACCATTCACACCAACCTTCACAGCCAATTCACTCAATTGACTACCATTTGGTACAACCAAAGCCACACAATGCATCTTTGACGATTCACCATACACACAAATATTATCAACTAATGGACAAGTTTTCAATTGTGCCTCCACTTTACCAAGCGACACATACTCTCCTGCTTGCAATTTCACCAAATCCTTCTTACGATCTACAACCAAAAATCACATTAGCATCATCCTCTTCAAATTACATTTCTACCCAATTTACTCACCTATTATTTTCACTACACCATCATCGTGCACTTCAACAATATCACCGGTCTTAAACCACCTTTTACCATTCTCCTCATAAAAGTCTTCATTCGTTTTATCTTCTAATTTATAGTAACCAACACTCACATTATCACCACCCACAACAATCTCACCTCTTGGATACGGTTTATCAGTGACACGATAATTTCCTTCCTCCCAATTCACTAATTTTATATCGGAAATTGTTACTGGTGGACCCACTCTACCAAACGTATTATCATATGCATCTTGTACACAAGCCGACGATGTGGTCTCTGTTAATCCATATCCTTGTATCACTTTTACACATAGACAATTATCGATTTGTTCATGTGTTTCCGGTGACAATGGTGCACCACCACACAATATCAATCGCGTTCTACCACCCATCAACTGTCTTATCGATTTGAATATGATTCTATCAAGTAATGGTGTCTGATATCCACGCCGTGTCCACATCACTTTGTAATCGTATGCAAATTTAAAGACGACTTTTGTTATATTGGACGCTTTGCTCACTTTCTCTTGAATACTCTTCGAAATACGATCCAAAATCAACTAAAAATCATTTGATTAAATCCACAAATTTCTAAATATTTATTAAAATCACTTACCGGTACACCAGTCATACAAGTCGGTCTCAAAACTGTCGCATCACCCTTCGTACCGCGTTTTATTTTACTCGATGTATCCAGCATTGTTAATGCACTCGAATAACCGATTGCAATACCAGTTAAAAGACATACACTCTCCACCAACAATTCAAATACATGAGCCAATGGTAGGAATCCAATCATAACATCTGTCTCATAAATATCCGTTGAATCACAAAACGCTTTCAATGTTGCTATCAAATTCTTATGCAATAACATAACACCTTTCGGTACACCAGTTGATCCGCTTGTGTACATAATTATAGCCACATCTTCAGGACCTGGCGGTTTCGATTCGACCGTTGATTGTGCACCTTTCTCCAACACTTCCGTATATTTAATAATTTGCACACCCTCTTTGTAACCATTCGTGTCCAATGCTTTCAATTGATCTTCCATATAGATAAGTGTCTTCACTTTGGGTGTTAGTGCAAGGATTTTCTTAAATTTCGGCATCAATTCATAACTTGTTATCACTGTGGTCACTTCAGTTTCATTAATACCATGCGCGATCGCATCATCACCCAACGTTGCATAAATCGTTACCAATGGAATGTTTTGTTTAAATAAACCATGTGCGGCAATCATCCATTCCGCTCGTGTTTCAGCAAATATCACCACATTTTCACCACGTTTATTGCCCAATTCACATAAACCTTTACCGAAATTCGTTGCCAACATATTCACTTCGGAGAATGTCTTCCAGCGATATTCTCCCATATTATACTGTAATTTTTTAACAATAACAACAACAAATTTATGACACATTCTCATGATTTACTACCTTTTTAAAGACTCTCCCATTGGGCTGAACTTCATCCTCATCCGCTAATATCTGTCTAGTACCCAAACATTTCTTATTCGAATATTGTTTCGTACAATATTCAAACATTTTCACCATTGTATCGATTTTTTCACGGACCATTGTCACATGAAAGTAACGTGGCTCAACGGTAGACCGATATGTAACGCTCTTCGTATCGGATGCTATTTGTTTAGCCTAAATAATAATACATAATTTAGTATTTTTTAACAGGAAAAATCGATATTATGTTAAAAAACATGTGAAACCAATTGAAATGCTGTTAGTTTCATTCAGTTATGGAAAAAGGAGTTTTACATAAGCATACAGTTTTGAAAAATATTCTGGGACGCATGCATTTTCAATGTGAATTATTAAAAAATCATATCAAGGTTAAGTGATTATATAAAATATTCATGCAATTGTTGCAATTTATTTAATTCATCATGCATTAGGTGTAATATCATTATTATAATAATTATTAAAAATTTAAATTGTTATTATCTCATTAAATGAAAATTAAAAAAAAAACATTAGAGAGAATGTTAAATATTAATATGGACGTTTTATTAAAACACTGATTCATTCATTCAAATCTAGTTTTTTAATGTTATCAATGTTTCAAGTATTTAAACAGAATCAGTGAATTTCCAACTAAATTTTAAATTTTTAATCAGCCTCCCCACCCCAAAATAAAATAAATAAATAAAAACCACACTTCCAAGGAAAATAAGGATTTCGTTTCCTCAAATCTTAATAAATTCTTTGTTCAATACAATAATACCTTGTTGATTTTAGGTGGAAGTTCTGTCGTTTTGTTAGTATTATCAAATCCGTTCATATCAATGCTTACATCACTTTTTGGTTGTTCTGTCTCGGTAGCAATAATAACACCCTATAAATAATCATTGTGAGGGAAAATTCCCTAAATCAACATATACTCAAACAATTACAAATACAATAGAAAAAAAAAACCGATCCCCTTCCAACAAAATATGCACAATACGAGAATAGCAAGTCGCTTCATTGATTTCTTTCTTTGCTTCATTATCAATTAAAATTAAATCTCTTGAAGTAATAAATATATTTTTTAATTATTACCTTGAAATTGCATATCATTTGTAATTACAATTCAATTATGGAAACATTGTTATAAATAATAAACAACTCCAAGAGACTTGAGGCAATATTTCTAACAAACCCCTTCCCTTTCACCACTCAGTGCAAAAATTTAGATATTCAGAAGCTTACAATTATTCACAATAAATATATCAAGTGCTGATTAAGCTTTTCTTATAATTCCCACATTTCAAAAAAAAATTCACACAAATATAGATATTTCAAAAACAATTGTTTCTAATCGAACATTGTCCCAATTTTATAATCATTTATTGTTAACTTTTAAGCCGATTTCTATGACTTTATCAATTCAGTAGAATTTATGCTATTTACGACATGCAAAACTACGAAAAAAAGCAGTGAGAAAAACAAATAAAACAGCTGTAGAAAAGATGCTAAAGAATGTTTCTAAATAGTTTTCTTATCCATCAATCTCCGTCTCGATGCTCTCGTTTTTCATGCCATTTACAGAAAATTTTAAACTACTTTTAAATACATAACTGACCTTTAATCGTCTCGCTAAACGACGCGTACGCCACGGTCTTTGGAGGAGGACGTAAACGGGGAATGTTAAGACGTCGTAAACGAAGGCCAACGCTTTCAAAGCTCCTATGGCCAACGTAAAGCCAACGCCATCCATTTCCCTGTAATCAAAAAAAAAGAGAACATGCTTATTAACATCAAATCAAAAATCCAAACATTTTACACACACAGAAAACAAATGAAAACAGAGAAAATGAAAAGTGGATGCAAGCTTACCCGAGATACATGTTTTATCTAAGAATTTCCTCCAAAGAATAATTAAATTAAAAGAAAACAAAAACGTTACCGAAATGATAAAATGCTTTAAATTGGCAGAATTTTCAAGATGCCCTTGTTACGTTTCCAACATATGAGAAACGAATGAGAAATGAGAATTTTAAGTAGCTAAAGCATCCCATCATGTCGATAAATACGATAAAACTCTGATATCAACGATCTTAGAAAAAAAATTTATAAATAACAATTATTATATAGGAAATTTTTGATTAGTAGTGGCATACAAATTACAATAGTAAAAAATGAACACACAAGATAATAACATACATCAACAAAATGCAAAGTAACTTTATATTTGACATAAAAAAAAATATTCAATTTTATTCAAACTGAAAGTATCTCTGTCAAGGGTCATCGAAGAAGAGGTGACCTTTGTTACAGCAGAATTATGCAACAAGTGTGTATAAGTGAATATTTAAAATATTCAATTATTAAATCAGTTTATTCAACTTTTGCATTATAAACATGTGATTCTCACACTTGTTACATACATTTAAGCATGCACAGTTATTGAAAGAAAATTATATAAGATTTTTAAGCACACAAACACATTTTCAATTACGTTTTTATATCGTGCATGCACGTGCCAAGAATTGCAAGTGTACAAAGAAAATCGCCTTGCAATACTCACGATTTTTCCTCAACAAACATGTTTCCCCCTTTTATTTTTTATTAATTTTTATTAATAAAGCCTAGAATCAAACAATAACATTAAATATTAGCTAGATATCTTCTTTACAAATGTAGAACATTTTTTTTCGTTGTATTTTTATCATTTTCTATATGTTACAAAAACAATAGTGAATAACAAATATAAGGCGATACGAATTCAAAGTTCATTTCATGTACGTAAACTTTACACCTCTATTGTAATCAGTTCATAAATTCACGGTTAGTAATTTTTTAATTAATTACTCATTTGTATCGAATAAGAATTTAATTACAAGTCCATCAAACACGTCAAAATATGTGCTTTTTTTATCGTAAATTTAAGTAAAAACGTGCACATTTTTTTTAAACGCAAAACTAAATCATATATTTGTTTCAACTAAATATAAAATGTTGATCTATGTGAAGTGACGAAAATATAACCGTGGTCCAAACCTTGAAATTTGTTTACATCTTTAATTATTATCTCGCAAATTGGGATGCACTCATTTTTTCTATACCTGATTATATAAAATCAAAGTTCATACACTCAAAAAACAATCACAATAAACGTGTGTACTTCTATGCGGTGACACGCAAACTTTACAACACAAAAATGAGATTATTATTAATTATAACAATCATTTGCAGAGTGAATGCAGACAAACCGAAGGTTACCTTTCCTCCTACAATGTAATCAACAAATTAAAGCAACAAATAAATGCAACATACATCAAAATCTAAGAGACACGTTGAATTTTTTTGTAATGGATAAAATCCAAGCCACTTATCATTAAACTAACATTGAATCTCCCCGTACTAATAGCAACATTGTTAATTTTTTATGAATAAAACCCGATCGTAAAATTACAACATTACACCCTTGTATGAAATGCAATCTTATTGATTCATTACTCACTTGATATTAACCATAATTAAAGAGAAAAATCAGAAAAAAGAACAAACTATTAAAAAAATCACTTGCTACACGCTACTAACTCCAGCCAGGTACATCAGTCGTCTAAATACAAACTTATTTATCACAAGTATTATTATAAAACGATAAGAACGAACTTTCAACTTGATAATTCACTATCATAGTACGTATACACCGACATTAAACCCGAACAATTTTGTAGCCATTTATACGAATTTCCCATTATTAATCGTAATAAAAAAATTATTCTTGATTACATGAAATATGTGTATACATGTACGTGTATTATTATTGAAGTACAAAGTTCTAAACGCTAATTTAAGGAGTCATGAACGGCACGTGAATGTGTAGGACAGTTACAATAAGATATTTTGTTTGGGTTACACAAAAAACACCTCAATTATGTTCTCTTTTACGACTCCAACTGCAATTTATATTATTTTGGACGGGTCAAGAGCAGTAAATAAACAAAATAACTGGGGAAATTAATATGGATTTCAATTCCCTTAGACACAAGATAAACTAATACTAGAGTGAAAAGATAAACATTGACCCATTCGATTTCTGAATTTTGTCCTCTTGATCTTTGCTTTTTAATAATTGTTCCATGGAGTATGCATTGAATTTGCACATTCATGTCATCGAATTGGTTCAAAGCACCACGTGCTTTACAATCGTATCGATTATTCAAATGCCAAACTTTCGAGTGGTTTACTAGTTGGTGGAAATTGTGTCGGAAATGGTAACACCTTGATCTTCGTACCATAAATTGGTAAGATTAATGAGTTCTAGGCCAATGCATGTTGTGACGATACCACTTACAATGGATGTAATAATCTCTTTGGTATTGTAAATAAGGGCAAAGTGTAGAGTTATGTAAGAAGACTACCGGCATATCCGTTAGGACGACAACAATTTTTCCCAATTCCCATTCTTTCTATTGATGTAAACTAGACCGACCGTTGGACTTTGGACCGTTCAACTATGGGTAGTTTGCTAAATTAAGAGTTTCCTCCTTCCATTTAAACTTTGGATTTGTTTAATGGGGCATGCAATTTTGCAGTGGCACTTTTTTTTCTCTCCTACTTCAGTTCCTGATTTGAATGCAGAACTTGTTCGGTAGATGTAAACAAATTCTGGTCTGCTGTTACACTGCAAATGTGTTTTAGGTCAAGTTAATGTCTTGCAAAAGTTCATTTACCTCTGGTTCAAGAAATGCATGGTTTTCCACATAAAGGCAGCTCTCACTCCGGCATAATCGCATATTGGGTGCGACACCACGTGACAATTCCAACTGAAATCTTTAAAAAATCGTATCCTAAGGGGCATGGCGACACCAATTTGGTGTATGTCCGAGAAATGGGCATAGTAATTAGAGAAAATTTGAATTTGTCACATTTTTAATGATTAGGTAACCTAACCTATATGTAAGGCCGAAATGATGTCACGCCGAAAAACAGAGGAATTTTGTACATGACCACGTCCAACATTTTCTGAATACGTACATGAAATCTTCTCTTAGTCAATTTGTTTATATTTACATGAATGTGCACCGTATTTGTTAATAATAACCACTTACCGATAAAATTGACAAAAGGTCGTCAAAAGCCTTGAACCGTTCTTGATAAGAATTTACTTGATATGGACAGGTTAAAATACACTGACACTAATTGTTATCGAAACTCTTGAATAAGATTAGAAGAAATTAACGGAAAGGCGCGCATACGAGCATATAAAATGCTGCCGTATTTTTGGACAAGCATTTACAACACACAATATTTTCCACCAATAAGAACTTCTTATTGGATCGAGTGGGAGAGTGGCGTGATTCTACGTCATCCTACATGCAGAAACAAATCAATATTTTTCTTAAAAAGAAAATTATAATAGTGCAATATTATTTTATGCATAAATTAGACACAAATTGCACTAATAAATCTATACAGGGAAATTGATAAGATTAAAATTATTATCGCCAATTTATGGCGTTTTTATCAATGATCCCCTAAGCAAATTTAAAAGTTACTTTGAAGGTCGCCGAGAAGATGGCGTATTGGAAATACAGTTTTCTTTATTGACATTGACATGTTGAGCTAAATTGAGGTTATATTTGGAAATTGCTGCTTTTCAAAAATATTTATTTACTAATTATTTTATTATATACAACATGAATGAAACTGATGAAATTGAAAATAATGTCTTTAGAAATTCAATACAGTTTTTGGGTACAGTGTCACGATTCCATATTCCACCAGTTTTGAAATCTGTGTTTTCGTAAGTGGATCATTTAAAACCAGATTCTTTTCTCAATTATTATTTTTAGATTGAAACAACTATTATTAGAAAATCGCTTACAACATGCACCAGCACAACCCCAAAGGATAATTGGGGGTCAATGTAGCAAGTGTTTCATAAACCTACTCGATGGACCCGCTGCATATTGTATAGACCCTGGAAAAAAGAAAAGTAAATTTGACAAAAAGTTATTAAAAAAAGCGAAAAAGAACAAACCCATGACTGAATATCAAAAAAAGCGTCACTCACAATTGAAAAATCCGTTGTGCAATGAAGTGGTATGCGATAAAGTCTGTTTTAAGATGTTCTTTTTCATTTTTTTTTATTTACTAGGTAATAAAGTGCAAGTTTTGCAAGAAAATATATCGCAAGATATTGCACAAACCAGCACGAAAGAAACCAGTAGTTCAAGTACAAAGTAATATCGAAAAAAAGAAGAAACCGAAGAAGAAAAAGAAAAAAGATCTTTATTGTGGACTTAATCAAAGTGCAGTAGATCTAACAAAGAACTTGAAGAAAAATAAGCAAAAGCCAGAAACGAACATCGTCATTGATCTAACAAGTCCAAAAACAAAGTCTGGCAAAGTTATAAATAAAGTGACCAATCCAAAAATACATAAAGTAACTGAAGGTAAGATTACCAAAAGCGTTCTCAATAAAGAAAAGCGGAAAAAGACGAAAAACAAGAACACTCTCAACAAATTAAACAGTTTATTAAACAATGAAACACCAAAAAAAGATCGAGGGGTCGGATTGAAACATTTCCTAGCAAATCTGTAATTTAAATTAAAACAATTACTTTCCAATTAACATTTTTATTGTATTAAAATATGTTTTAAAATAAATATAAATCAATGGAAAATGTCAGTAAATTCAACATTCACTCCAGTGGTATCTGCTCCTTAACAATCTGTAAAGGGAAATAATCATTATTAAATCATTGCATTTATGAATTGATGTTCAAAAAAGCTTCAATAGGTGGTTAAACATGAAAGAAAGCTCTAAGCTACTGCTATTGGGCCCATTGGCAGTCCTGTTTCAAACACCACGTACCTTAACACAAATATTTCTATACTCTTGATCTGTACAAGACGCGGACCGTTCCGGTAACTCTTTACCTCTTCGACGAAGTTCCTGACTAACCTCTACCAAATCAAGGATAGATATTGGATCCAACTTGTGTCTGCCAATGAGCCCAACTAAATACTCGATGTAGTGTAGCCTACGCACACACAGACAAACCAATACGTTAGTTAATACAAAAACTGCCATTCTAATATACTGTTCCTTTTAATTGCATGCATTTATAAATCGTTCACACACCAAAAAGGAACAATATATTATTTAAAGTACCTGTAGAAGTCTTAATCGGTACATTTCTTTCGGGGTACCGTAACCAAACGGGGGCAATTTCTTTGCCGCCCGTCTTACAACATTTTCTAAATCATCAGCTGATAACATATCAATTGGATCAATACGGTGTTTTCTAATTAATTGACTTAAATATTCTAAATAGTGATTCCTGTAAATTTATGTACAAATCAACCAAAACGCTTTTCTTTTAGAGTCACTTTAGAGAATGTGAAAAGGGTGCATGTATTTACCTGCAAAGTCCTGCTTGTCCTGGCGACACTTCGTTGTTGCAAACAGTGTCAACGAGTCCTGTGGGCGTTTCCATTTGCAACGGAACCAAACATTTCAAAACGGCACTGGCATTGTCTTCTTTTTCAGATGGAACACTCTCATCATATTTAATTTTGTGGTCCTTCAATAGTTTCTGTAGTTCTTGTGGCTCCTTGTCTCTCAGATAGAATAAACAGTTCCTTGGATGATGTGCATGCAGGCCCAATTTGGCACAATATTTACTAACATCGCACTTTGCGCCCATCATAAACGGTTTACCACACCCATTACAGAATTCATGTTTACATTGTGTACAAGTGAAATGCATACAGCCTCCTTTTGCCAAAGAGTATCGAAATTTACATTTTGGACAATCGATTCCGTTTTCAGCCAAGTGTTTTGCAACTGCAGACGCTTGATTTTCAGGATCGTTGGCATCTTTCCATTCAGCAAACTTTTCACATGTGATGCCTTCGTGTTGTTTCTCCCACTGAAAAAAATTATTCGTAAATGGGGATTGAATGTTATGATTTGTGATGTTGGGCCTACAGGTCTTCGACAACGTGCACAGGTAACCGATTTGCAGTCGGGACACACTAATCTCTTTTGTCGTGGATGAGATATAAAACCTGATGAACACTAAAACTAACATTTAAAACGGGTTCAAATACATTGATTTCAATTTATACCTTAATGCACCATTTAAAATTCGGATCTTGCATTAAAGTGCGATCTCTTAGTTTTCTTTGAAATAATTCATGCACTGTGCTGTCCAGAATGCCTTTCAGTAATATATCCAAATTTGCAAAATAGTCAGAGATTTCGTCCTCGGTGGTTTCGTTGGTCAAATCTGGCACTTTGCAAAACGGACATGTACAGTCCATTATGTTTCTGTCGGTTATTTGAATTGTGAAATAGTCTTTAGCACATTCTTGGCAGCAACGATGGGTACATTTTAGCATCGGAATCATCTGAAAAATATCATTTGAATTTCTTGTATGTCATTTAACTATTTTACGTTTGTTGAGTGCTAAACTAGCTTTTTTGACTTTGAGTGTTAATTGTAATAAAAGGAAAGAATACTTTTTCTGTTCAGACTTCTATCTGTGTACATCGTGTCTTTTATTTTACCTTGTTCATTGGGTATTTTCCAGCACACAGTTCACAGTCTTGCTGGAGAAAAGCGATGGCCGAATCCAAGGTGTTGCAGTCTTGAACAGCTTCTAAAGCCTCGGCAGTGGAGAACTTCAATGCAATCAAACTAACAGCCAATTCGGCTTGCTGGTAATTGACCACTTGTCCTTCAGCAAGAAATCGACGTGCTTGTCTCTGTGAATAAAAAATCTTATGTCAAATGCTGATTTTGTATTGATACGAATTTTCCACACACGAAACACGACTCTCATTTACCTCCATCATTTCCAATTCAGTCGGCTGTTTTAATTCAATATCTAAATCATTTAACGCTTTTAGATCGCTGTCGGATGATTTCTCTTCTTCAATCTCTTCACTTACTTCCTCCTCACTTTCTTCCTCATCTTCATCCGTTAAATATTCCTCTGATTCACACGTTTCCTCTATACTGTATTTATTTGGGAAATGGTTGATTGATTTGTTAGTTAAATCGGCTGTTAATTCATTCATCTTTTCACTAATCTGCGATAAATTTATGTTTAATTCATTTACGATTTTTTCATTTGCTCTGTCAAACTCTTCGTATTCTTCAGAGTCTGACCCTATCTGTTCAACCATTTCATCTTCATAGTCTTCCTCGAATTCGTCGTATTCATCATCGTCGGTGCTTGGATCTAGAAGCTCTTCAACATTACTCTCCGAAACCGAAGACTCACTGTCATCATTATCAAGGGATTTAGTGTAAGATTGTTGTCTTGAACTTGTGGATTCCATGGAACTTTTCTTTGTTGCTGCTAAATTGACTTTGCGTGATTTATTGTTCAGTTGTGCAGTGATATTTTTTACAGTTAGTAAGGAATTATGCATTTCATTTGCAATTTCATCGGATTTAGCGAGTTGCTCATGTAATTGAACGGTTTTTGTTTCCACATTGTGATCTTCTAAGGCTGCTTCAAAATGTTCGTTGGAGCTAGACGAATCTTTTCGTTCTGATTTGTTCCCTTCATTTGGAATTGATTGGTTTTCTGTACTAGGTGGATTTACTTTTCCAGGTTGTTCAACTTTGTTTTGCTTAACTAAAGCAATTTTAACTGGTATGCGGCTAGGAGTAGCGTCAGGCAATTTAGGCTCACTAGGAAGTTCGCTCCTTGAAATTGAACGTGTACGAGATATTGGGATTTTCGAGGGCTTTTTAACTAGAATTGTTGTTTGTTTATTTTGAGCCAATTGGGTTTTTGTTGAAACTACTGGCTGTTCAATTGATTGCGGTAGCTGATTATTTTCTTTTGATTTTTCCTCAATATCTCTTACTTCTTCCCTATTTTTATTCAATTCGACATTGTCATTCTGGGCAAAACTCTTTTCTTCATTTAATTGTTTTTCAATTTGAATTACTGCCTCGTTTTCAGCAGGTGGCTCGCCTAAACCTGAAACAGAAGGATTTTGGCCGGTTGTTTCCTCCACATTATTTTGTTCAAGCTGTTTGATTTCCACAGGTTCTTGTTTTTCAGGAAAATCTAATGGAAGGATTTCCTTTACTTCATTTGGCGATTGATCTAAATTTTCTGAGATCTTGTCATCTTCTGTCCTTATTTGGTTTTTAAAATTTTCTTGTGGATGTAATTTTTGATTTGGTCGTTTAAATCCCTTTTTTCTCGTTAATTTTGGTGAAGGTAAAGCCAATGGAGCCACAACGTTTTCATCTTTTTCTATTAAAAGACTACTTCCTTCATCTTGGTTCTTTTTCGGATCAACACTATTGTCTTCAGTTTTATCGTTACTTTTCTCAACAATAATTTTGTCTTCTATTTTCTTGTCATCTAATTCAACAATGATTTCATGTTTAGTTTGATTGTTATTTAACTCAACAAATTGCTCTTCAACTTTATTGTCATCTAATTGAATGACATTTATTTCTTCAGTTTTACTGTCTTTTATTGAATCATGACTTTGTGTCGTTGCACTAGTGCTTTCAGCTCCTGCAATTTCCGTCTGATTCGATTCACTAATTTTAGAAACAGCAATGTCTTTGGTAGTTTTTTCTTTATGTTCTGGGGTTTCACTACTGGACTCGGTCGTACTGGTTGTCGATTCGCGTCGTGTTACACTCTTTGAAGGCTTCCTCCTTCTACTTCTCCTGGATTTTCGTATTGGAACCTTTATAATTGCCTTTATCTTTTGAGGGATAGTCTTTGCAGGTTCTTCGTACATTTGTATCTTTTCTGCAAGAGGTTTTTCCAAATTCTCAACAATATTACTTGACATTGTTTGTTCTGCATTACTCGCATTGGCAACATCATTCTCAGGAACCTCTACCCCTTTCTGTGCATCAATTAGTGGTAACACCTCTTCCTTTGTTTGCTGTATTTCAGGTTCTGGTTTATTTTCAATAACAACTTTTGTATCGACATTTAGCACAATAGCGGCACTACTTTCCACCAAAACCTCATCCTTACTCTCTACTTCTTCCGTAGATGGGACACTTCTGGCTGCTAGCATAATATTCAACGTACTAACACTCTTTCTTGGTAACAAATTACTCTCCTCTATTACAAAATTTTGTTTCTGTGCATCAAATAATTCCTCATCTTTTTGTGCCTCATCACTGCTCTCTGTGTCACTTTTTGAATCAGATACCTTATTATCTTGTGAAGTAGGATATGGTAATAAATAATCGTTATCCACAATTTGTATAACAGTACTACTTTTTTCTACATAAATTTTGTTATTTGGCGGTGTTGATGATCTGTTCAAATGTTCACTTAAATTCTGAATATCTTGTAAATTTTTTAAAATCTCATCTTGTATAACATTTATTGATTGACTATTGTCGGATTCTTGGGGACTAGTTTTAATATTACTTACGTGAGGGGGACTTTCTCTGTCAGAAATAATGTTTGTAGGGGCAACATCCTCACTTATCTCAAGATTGTTACTTACCGCTTTTGCTTCATCTTTCTCTTTCCTTTTATCAGCATTAACAACATCTAACACAAAATAATTAATAAAATTGTTTTATTTCATGTATAAACTTATACCTTCACCCCTAATCTTTTCCAAAGTTGCCCCCTCATTGCCTGCCTCATTTTCAGTCCCCACTGGCGGTCCCCAAATGCGCATTAGAAATGGCTTTAATTGCGTTTTACTCAATTCGGTAAACGCAGCCTCCAAGTCACCGTGATTAGCAGTTATTGCAGTAACGATGTCCTCATGATTGAATTCACCTCGACTTGCAAGCTCAGCGTACTAAAAAACAAAATTTAATAATAATGTAACCACATTTTCAGATGGAAATTGTACTTTTTTCTGTCGTTGTTCAACACATTCCGTAACTGCTGGCCAAAGATTGCCTTTATGCAAACGCAAAGCATCTCGTGCTTCCTTCTGCGAAACAGTTCCTACGATATTCATTGGTGTTTCACGTCCCATCTGTGTGGACAGTGTTTGTACGCTCGCGATGGTCGCATCCCAATTCTCACGTAACCAATCGATTGGATTCATTTCTTTACAGTGCATTAAAGCGGCCTGCACTTCATCTGCAGTGAATTTGAACTGTTCCGCCTCCTAATGAAAATAAAAGTTAATAACAACTCTAAAGAACTGCTTTAAATTATAAACATACTCTTAAGAGTTTCACCAACTCCATACCCTGAGCTTTGAATGTATCATATCGGAAACCGTTGTCGAACATTTCATTACGATCACCACTGAAAGACTCTGCTCTGCTACGGTGACTTGGCACATCAAGCTGGTCCTAAAATGAGAACAAAATTCTTAATTTTTGTCGTTTTATGTCCAATTGTTGTTGAATTAGTAACAAATCAAAGCCTTATCAATTATACAACTAGAACTAGGTTTATATGCACCCTGTAATATGAAAGTTCATGTTGACTGGGTCTTCGGTACAATTCAGGTTTTCTCAGGTCCATAATACTACAAGAAAAGCGACTGCTGCAGGATCGTTTGTCTTTTCGGTCATGGTATGGATCATCCTCGTAATCGTATGGAGATGGACTGTTATCCCGACTACCAAGCAAACTCTGGGGACATTCACTGTCAATCTACTGTGTACAAAACGATTTTTAATGAATGAACCTGTGAATCGGTGGTCAAAGAATGTCTGCTTGAAGAACGATGAATAGACCATTCAGAGCCATGCTTTTGGGAAGAATTGTGCAAAGATTGAGAACGACGCAAATTACGGCGTCTGCTACTGCGACTTGCTGGTCTGGACTTGCGATTCAACGACTGCACATCTTCATAGGTCTAAAAATGTCTTTGTAAGTTTATGTTGTTGATACCTAATTGTAATGTCAGTACTTGAGTGGAAATATTTTGCGGAGGTGGTGATGTTCCAGTTGATGTACTGATTTTTCTCGATGGAGACTTCGTTTCACTGCTAGTTATTTCACTTGGTAACTCTCTGGGAGGCGTGCCACCCACTCCTGTAGACACTTTATCCTGTTTCACTTCACTAACTGCACTTACAGTCACTGGCAAGTCTTCTGTAGCATTTTTAACACTTTCCATTGTCACATTATTTGGTTGCTCCGGGTCTTTTCCTGTAAAACACAGGAAAAGTATTATATTTTTGTTTACAAGCACATACACACAAAAACACTAAATCTTATAAAACACTCACAAAACGGCACAAATTATATAAATTAACTGTCTTTTTAATGTTTACTTTGAAATGTTGCTGCAAATTTTGTTCCCGGCCAAAAACTAATCTTTCTAGCAGGCCTACCTTTCTGCTTGGGATCCGGTGAAGGTGGTGCTTTCACTTTCAGTTTGCCCAATTTATTTAAAACTGACTCGGTCTCACTGTTATCTTTGCTGTAGTCGTCACTCGAGACGTTTTTCTGTCTCTCCTTCGGTCTATTACTGTTCTTTGGTGATGGTTTGCCATTCTTTTCAATTAATTTCACATTACTTGTTGGCGTTTTGCAGCAAATCGTGCACACTCTGGTGCCTGGATCATTGACAAAAGTGCAATGTTCGCATTCCCATGAATCATCCGGCACAGTCGGTACCGTCTCCTTTACATCTTCCACATTCTGGTCGTTATCATAAACGGACTCATTCTCATCATCCAGAATGTCACCCTCTTTGCTGATATCCAACTCATCGTCACTGTCACTGGACGATTCTCTGACACTTCGTCGACTCCGCGACACCGAAACACGCTCGGATCGGTCGCTGTTATGCCGCACCACCTCTCTTGGCATTGATACTGTGTCTCGCAACATCCGTGTCCGATCGGCGAATCGGCCACCACCAACTGATTTCCGTTCACTTCGATCTGTGTGACTGAAAACCGATCTGCGATCCTCCAAATCGTCTTCGTCGTCTGTTGCGTGAACATCGCGATACTTTCGACCTCGACTTTTCTTGCTCATCAACGATTTACGTGACTTTATACTGTGGGTAGGAGATTGGGCCCTTGAGTGACTGTAGGATCGGCCATCATGAGGCAAATGGCCCATGGATGGCCCTGGGTAGGGGTACATTGGAGGAGCGCCGTGCCAAGTTCCCATCCACATTGGATTCATCGGATAATTGGGAGGCATGTTCAAACTCATGTTACTGCCACCGTGTTGATCGCACATTTTGCAGTCCATCCAAGTGTTTTGGGGATGACAACAGGGGTAGTTTAATTGTGCCATGGATTGTGCCTAGAAAATCGCTGTGTTTGATTAAAATTTTCATTGTAATTTAAGATGTTTACTTGTTGTATAGGGACAAAGCCGTGATGGTGGTGATGATGATGCGGTTGCATAGAATTATTTAAATCAAACACAGAAGTGCTGCTTAGTTTTCGTTGTAGACGAGCTCCACTGTCCGATGTTATACTGCCAGAACGGAAACGGTTTCCTTGGTCATGATCAAAGTCGTCAAAGAATCCACTTGAACGCTGTAAAACGGAGGAATTGAAAAAAAGAATGCATTTTTTGTGTGAATATTTCTTACATGGTCGAAATCGTTTACAGCTGATGGTAAATTTGGTGTAGTGCCTCGCATAACCATTTGATGTTGTCTGTAACGTTGTTGAAGCGATGGACTTGGACTGGGAACTTGAAATTTTCTATCGAAATTATCTGACATGTCTGAGGGACTGTTGGAAAATGACGATCTCGAAGCTAAGGACAAAGATAAAATCGTCAATAATAAAACAGTTTTTTTTCAATAGCGCTGATATTTACATGGATATGTAGGGGTTGCCGGTGGCGGTGGTAATGGTCGATTGCCCATCAAACCCCTTTTCAAACTACCCATTTTATCTCTGAATGAGAACGAGTTGTCTTTTTTTGGCATTGTCGAGAATCCCTAGAAAACAGTCTCTATTATCGCTCCACGTATCATAAAATCCCGTACTCATTACCTTTTTAGTAACAAAAACAACAAAATAAAGCTCAGAAAATGTTTAATAAATAATAAGGCTTTGATTTGGGAACAAAGTGTGACTGTTTCGAATTTATAAATTCATTTATTTTTGGTACTTTTTGTACAACTTATTTACTGGTGGTTATCAAATAGAGCGCAAAACTGTTAGCTTGGGCAACAGAAGCTCTCGTTTCCTACCTGATGCCTTTCTAGTGTAGGACTGGGACAGGGGGACGGCCCAATGGAGCCGGCACGGCGATGGCGACGAGGTGGAGGCACTGGGGGCGCAAGACATTCTCCTTTAGGGGGCAGGGGTGGTCGAACCGAACGATGGATCTCCATTGTCTATAGAAAAATGTTCAATAAAAGACTTTGTAGACATGAATTGAATGTCTCATTACCCTTCGGATGTGGGTTTGACGCTTTGGGTGCCTATGGTACATGTCATCACAGGAAACACAAAAAATTTGATGGCATTGTTCACAATTGACTGTGGGGGCCGAGGAGCCACATAATTGGCAGTGTTTCCCGTCCTTCTTGTTACCTAAAATCAGCGAAGAGTTATTGAAAGTGGAATATACGTGGGAGCAACTTGCCTTCATGTTTTAAAGGCAGTGGTTCGTTTGAATATTGTCCAAACTCGATAACTTCATAATCTGGTTCTTGTTTGGAGTTGAATTTATGATTTTTGCGGTCATCAGTTGGAACTGGTGGTGGAGGTATACCACTGCGTCCGCTGTTGTTCTATTACAAAAATAAAAAAAGTAAATTACAAAACCTTGAATGCGGAAAAAATAAGAGTACAGAAATTAGTCCTTATTTTCCTATTTATTTTTACGTAAATTATGTTAGAGGTTGTATCCTTATTAAAATAGATTAGTTACATAAAGGAACAAGTGTTTTTCTCACTCAATATGCTCCAAAAATAATAGAAAGTTATTTAAAAATAAGATCGGCGCCTGAATTTAAATATGGGTATTTTCACTCTTCTCTGTTGGTATCCGATATTTTTTTGTATTAGTGATTAATATGGCGCTCAAGTTAACAAAGCTTTGACATTTTTCTTAATTTTTAATTATTTTATAACAAAATGTACACCCTAACAAATTTTTGTCGTGTTTGTTTGAAAAATGATAAGAACCTTATCGATTTGGCGCATATAGAAAATGAGCCCGGTGAAAAATTAATGGCAAAATTGTTACAGTGTGTGTCAGAAGTGGTTAGTTTATTGTTTTTTTTTTATTTTCTTTTCTATTTTTAAAGCGATGTTCTGTTGTAGGAGTGGAACACATACAAGCCTCTACTATGTCATCCATGTATAAAACGTTTAAATCTAGCATACGCCTTCAAGAAACAATGTATACAATCAGCCAGTGTTATGAAAAGTTACATAGATTTGGTGCAACAACAACAAAAACAAACCGAATCAAATTGTGAGAGTGTATCACCAACTGGCGGTGCATATATGTTGTTGCCCAATCAGAAATATGTGAAAATTTTAATGAGTCCTAGTGCCCAAAATGCCAACAACACCTTTCAGAATGTCTTCTTGAATTTAATACCGGCTACATCAGTCACAAACAGTTCCACTGATAGCACAGTTACAGTGAACAGTAAGGACACCAATGAAAATGTGTTTTTTAATATGAGCAATGCATTTATTCCTATACCTGCAGTGTCAGAAGGTGAAACGACAAAGTCTGATAGTCAGTTATTATTGAACGAATCGAAATCGGAAGATATTAGTGTAGAAATTGATCCCATGTGTTTTACTGGTTTCGAAGATTGCGATGAAGACAATCAGGATGGTAATGATTGGGACGATATCATATCGTCAGTGAAAATCGATTCCAATGGTGGCGAGAAGACACTCGAAGAGAAAAATATTTATGAAAGTTACGTTCCTATATTGCCGAAATTGGAGGATTTCTCCAAATCTGGTCAACATTTTCTCTATTCCAGTACGGAAAATTCGAATGAATTGTCATGTGAATCGTGTCTTAAACCTTTCAATAGTATTAAATTGCTTAAGGAGCATATCAAATTATTTCACATGGACAATTCGTTAACGTTAAAAGATTTTATGAACGGAGATTTGCCTAAGGAAGAGGAACATGTGGCAGAGGGAAATTTAGAGGAAAATGGAGAATATAAATGTTTAGTGTGTGTTCGTAATTTTACGAGTTTAACAGGCTTAAGGCACCATCAAGTCCGAAAACATGGACAGAGAAATGGAAAGAAGTATTTTATAAAGGGGATGAAAAATGCTCGTTGTGATATTTGTAATCGTGCATTCTCAACAAATTCCTATATGCAATTGCATAGAAAATTGCATATGCGGGACACAAAACGATATAAATGTAAAATATTAAGTTCAACACATTTTGTGAATAATAAAATGGATAATAGTGGTGATAGTGATTCGCAGGAGCGTGTTATAAAAAAAGACAAGACCACAAATGAAGAGGGATGTGCAAGCGATGAAAATTAGCGGGCAAATTTTCAGTAAGCAATTCTTTTTATACCTATTTTTAGCTATTTTAGTATCAATGCAACTCTCTAGTTTATTAAACTGTTTGATATGTTCAAAATCTAAATAGAGCAAAATTTATTACGTTCGTACTTTGTAGTGGTCGTAAAATACTCGAAAATAAATTTATATTCTTTATGAAATTTTAATGGAATCGTTTCTGGATTCCTTCCCGGATTCTATGATCTACTACGATTTTTTTTATTTAATATTTACATATATTTTTATTATGATTTGTGATAATGAATTCGACTGAATGTTTCTTTAATTAAATAGCCAAAGAGTTTGGAAAACTTTGAAAATGCTAGACTATAGAGTTGGCAAATCCAGATAAGATATTTTAATTAGATTTTAAGTAAAATTCACACATGCCATATAAATGGAGTAGTGGACTAATTTGGGTCCATATCTGTGCTTTCTCACACTTGTTGCTTCATTAGCCATATAAATGATGATAAATGGGGATGAAACAGACGAGAGAAGTAAATAAATAATTGACAGTTTGTTCAAAGCTTTGATGGGGCTGTGAGAATTTTATTTGTTCATCAAATCCTGGTCTGTTTTGTTCCCCATATAACAATACTTTGTGTATTTTACCTTTATATGAACTGATTATTGATAATTTTTATACTTACCACCCACTGTGGCATATTTCTAGCCATTCGCAGTCTTGTGGATGGATTGGAAATGGCCATAGGCCGCCATTTAGTTTCATTTCTATTATTCTGTAAGAAAGTACCAATTTTTGTATACATTTTTATTTGTCATTGTATATCGACAATAAAATATTTTTTGAGAAAAAGTAGCATTTTTTTTACTTAAATTACTAAATAAAACATACTCCACTTTGCTATAAATATAATTGGGCGTCACATAAAATCTTATTTATATTTTTATCTAGATGAGTAGTAGTACATAATCTAAATTTAACATTGCATTTTAAGTACGATCCAAATATTTTGTGTGATAATCAGGAAGGAAAGGAAAATGTTTAAAAAAATTACGTAATATTTTATTTGTAAATAAGTCGCGAGTGGGTTTTTGTTAATAGGCCCCAAAAAACTAGCAATGTAGAGAATAAATTTTTGTTTTAAAATTTGTCTGGCACAAAGTGTGTAGGAAATAAAAGTGTGCTTTTTCAATACCCGGAAGGTTTATATTTGTGTCAGTTTTAAATAACAATTGTGAGATGAAAATTGCTTAAATGCAAAGGTTCCCATTAATTATTCAAAGCAATTAACTAATAACCGCTTAATTGACTGTTTTTTCCTACTTACATTCATGGTGGGAGTGTGTTATTCACTTAAAATTTGTTGAAATCACTTTTAAGACACATTGCTGAAGAGAACGCGGCCGCAAAACTGCTCTGCTACAGGTCTTCACCATTCCGACTAGCCATTCTAATATTAGTATAGTCTTTTTGACAATTTGCCAAATATCTTTACACACAGTATAAATACGGTTTTAAACACAATTAATTTACAGCGTTAATTAACGTTAGTTGAACTATGTATACTAGCTTTATTAGAAGATGCTAAATTTAACAAAAAAACGGACAACACAATAAGCTACAAGGAGAATGACTAAAACTAGCACAAAAATCGCTAAATACTCAATAATGGAAATCTCGTTGGTGGTTTGTTTGCATCGTTTCGTTAAAGCCGCCTGAAAAAACGACAATTTGTATAAGAAAACCCATAAAATCATGTCGTTTGCTCACCCAGCCTCCGTTCGCGTGCACCCAATTTGCCATCCGGTCTTCCAACAATTCTTGCATATCCTCCAAAATGACATGCAACTGTTCTTGTTGCCCTTGTCGGACACAGTCCACTGCCAGTCCTCCGGCGACACTGTAAACAGCCACCACTTTGCCCCAATTCGCATCGGAACGGAACAGATGATGGCCGACAGCGAGAAGAAGTCCACCGACACCGCCTCCGGGCGCCGGACCCGTTTGTCGGGCGATGTTTGTGTACAGACGCGGAAACATCCGCTCCAGATCGGCACAGGCACACGCCAAACAGGGGAACACTTCACGGACGACGGTGCCGCAACCGTTGGTGGTGCCCACAGTGCTTCGCACCCTCGTCAGGCCCAATTTACGGTTAAAAACGCCCGCCCTTTTCAGTTTGGTGCGCACGTAAAGGATGCACATCGCTTTGCCAACAGCAACCACTTCTTCGGGTGGAGTGCCGGTACGCCAGCCGATGGTGGTGGACAGTTTCCTGGTGACTGCATCGCCCACATTGCTAAATCGTCGTCGCATGGGCACCTGTTGATCGGGATTTGGATTGAATGAGACGGGGATGCTCAGTTTACGGCGAATTCTCGCTGCTGGTGCTTGTGTTGTCATCTCCAAATTGACCTCCATTTTCTGTGGCGGATTTCTAAATAGACAAGTGCACTCATCAGAAATTCTTCACTTATCTGTAATTATTTGGCCCACCGTGTACGGAAGAAAAACAAGTCCGTTTCGTGATCAATTTGGGTCATTTTGGACACATTAATTGTATGTGTGTGTGAAAACAATTCAACTGGGTCTAAAGTTTGAACAAACTGCGAATGTCTGTGTTAAGAAATTTTACAAATCCACGTTTTCTTCTATTTCTAACAGCCATTGAATATTGTAAAACAAACGGTTCATATAATTTGATTATTGAAAATTACAGAATGGGAATATGAAAATGAGAAACTTTAAAAAACAGCAACATTCGAGTATCGGACAATCTCGTTTCAGACACACTTTATTACCATATGCAAAACCATTTCCAATAATTTGGACATTGTAAGACCGGAATTGGGACAACAATGCGTTTGTCACGACTTTAGCACCTTATAAACACCGTGTGCCTGTCTTGGACGATTTATTTTATGAGAGAGCACGCATTAATTATGTGCTTATTTACGATCTGTTCGTTTTGTTTATTATTCAATGTGGTTAAATCGGATGTGGGCGGCTACATTTATCCGCAACCCTTGCCTCCGTTACAATTTGACGAGCCATCAACACCGGCCCCCATCTATTTGCCGCCTACATTGCAAGAGGAAGAGTATCTACCGCCTCCGGTGCCCCCGTCGCCCACTTATCTACCGCCCAACGTCTATCCGCCCCTGGGAAGTGACGATACCATCGTAGTGCCCGCATATCCACCCCAAGTGCGTATTCTGAACATGTCCTGCATGATGGACTCGTTCTTCCGCTCACAAATCCGCGTACAGGCGCCGCAACTTGTGGTGGACAACGCGCCGGAATCGTGTGTGGTGCCCGATTTCGGTGGGAATACATTCAAAATTGATGTAGAAGGTGGTAGAATGGGTGAATGCGGGGTGAGACGGTGCAAAGACGGCACTTCGCGGACGAATTTGTGTATTACGATTCGAATGCCAACGGTGCAACGATTACGATTACCGGAAGACAGTGTAGTGACGCTGCAATGCACCCCACAAGAGAATGTTGTGTCGCAAGTGAAGCATTTACGACTCAACCCCAATATCGTCCAGTAAATCAACAAATAAAATTGCCAATGATTTGTTCTAACAAAGTTTTGTTGCAGGAACGCGAAAAGTCGATCCACCGGCGTGGTGGCAGCTGGAGGCACTCAAAGACGCTTTCAAACGCGGGTTTCCCTATTAAGAAAATCGCCGAATGGTCACGATTTCGATCAGCAAGTGATTCCTGGAAGTGGTGTACAACTCGGTGAAGAATTGGCACTAAAAGCCGCTGTACAAGAAGGAGACGGTAGTACATTTAATATTTGTACAGGAATTGTGTTTGATTTAGTCCCATTTAGGGTGGCAGTTCAGTCGTATTGGGTCAATAACAATTCGAAGTGCATCGTTACACAAGTCGATGACATTGGTGGATGAAAGTGGATGTCGACCGGCAAGTTTGAAAAGTATTTGTCCGTTACCGCCTCGTCAAATCACACCATTGGTGACGGTATTAAATTTTCGAGCGTTTCTATTTCAAGAATCAACGCGAAGCGATGATATGATGGTCACTGTACGGATTTTAGGATGTGTACAGCAAAAAGATTGTGTCCAGGTAACGAATTTTGTGTGGAACTAGTGCCGTAAGTCATGGACATCATGTTTATTAAACTCAACCTTCAGTTTTATAGTTGGTCTATGATTAACGCACTTTTTGTTATAGAGATCGGTATGTGATGATGCGAATGGACGGTTTCGTACCAAAAGGGTGGCAATTGATGAAGATAGGAATAATAATACCGGAAACGAGATTACTAATTGGGAATCGTTGCAGTTTCATGTGTTCACAGTAAAGGAGAATGATGATTTGGTGATTGAAGAAACCGGTCACAATTCGTCGTCTGTTGATAAATTTTTAACAATTCTCTTATTGTTTACTATGATGCTATTTTTACTTCTGACTATTTTCGCATTAATTCATTACAAATGTTAATATATTCATTAAAATTAATGAAAGTGCTTTTTTATGTTGTAATAAAATTGTTCAACGATCACGTACCTATTGGAAAACTTTGTTGTGAAGAACTCTCTCCACACTGTTTTGTATTCTAAATGAATAAATTTTGTATTACAACCTTCGACTTATTGAATTGGGGAAATTAAAGTTGCAATAATTAAAAAGTACTATGAATATTGACGGAACATTTTATATAAACTTATCCGAAAATTTAAACATCCGTAAAAGGCATCTTAAAAGATTACAATTTTATTTAAATGCAAACATGGTAAATAATTGCAAAGTTACGCATGTGCTTGTTATGGTTAAATATTTAATTTATTTGTATGCTTTTAAGTAACATTCTAACAATTACAATCATAAATTATATTAAATAATCTCCAAACGGTTTATCGCGTTTTATCCAATTCGAAAACATTTGAATATATCTCATCTTTGTTGTACACGGCGAAAGTAATTGTTAATACTTACAACAGTTGGCCTTTAGATAAGGTATCTTCGCATCATCATTAATTAGCCGTCACTAATGTTATAATTACAAAGCACTGATAAATTCATATAACAAAAATCAATTAACGAAAATTATTTAAGTGTCTGTTACACGCGTGTGTGTTTGTTATTGAATGGAAGCGAATGAACAACTCAAGATCGAACGCAAGACATGCAACTATTATAGCGACTAATTTGCTTTTGTTAAATCTAATAATGCAAATTAAATAGATATCGTATGCAAATGGGCCCAATAAAAGGATTAAAGCTCTCTTTTATTAAAATATCTAAAAGTCTGCACTTTTTGGCGTGTGGCAATTGTGAAATTATTCTAATGAGATACAAATTTTATCACATAGATTATTTTGAATTTGAATAGAACGGCGCCAAGACTCAACTTTACCTGTGATTGGGCAGTTTAAAAATGTAATTTAAACAACAATGTTTAGATTAACATTAATCACTTTTTTTTTCTTGTAAATATTTAGATAAAATAAATTATTACAAAAATGGAGATTTAAAAACACTTTAGGTTGTGTTTTAAGTGCTAAGTAGCTGCACGTACAATTTCCATACAAATTTAATTTGAAAACATTTTGTGTTGCATATGTTACAGGCCATTGTGGTACTACGGTACCATCCCAGATATCAGATTTAAACATAATGAAGCATTGCAAGCACTTTATTTTTCTTATAATTACAAAAGATAACTCACGAAACATTCAACAAAAATGTATATTTAAATGTAGCAAAAAATAGGTTTCTCTTTTGTATATTTTGAGTATAAACAAAAAATTTAAACACAAACCAAATAATTCCATTAATTCATTGTGAAATTTTGAGTATAATCGTATTCTATTGTCGGAATAACAGATTGCATGAATTTTAAAAATATTATTAAATACATATGCACTCCTAATTCACCTCCACCTTCCATTACAGTTTCAATTATACTCTTCATTACTTCAGCGTGCCTAAAACGGAAAACTCATATAATGTGGGTTTATAGAAAAGAATCGGTGAAGTGTAATACCTGCAGGGGTGCACTGATGCCATTTTTGGAACACTCAAATGCGGATGTGTTTCCATTGTAACAGTTTTCATTGCATAATCTTTGCTCACATCTTGGTAGAATTCATTCACAGTTAATGGACGATGTTTCTAAAAAAATGTTTTTATTCTACCCATTCTGCAATATAAGTAGTCTGTAAAATTACCTCATCATAACCAGTAAGCCACAACCTTGGAGTTTGGTAATATTTATCGTAAGTTATATGCAAATCATAAGTTCGAGTATGCACAATTTCACCTCCTTCTTCCGAATTTTTCTCAGACTGTTCTACTGGCTTAATTACTTTAGCTACTTGTTCATCTTCCAACATTCCACTCTCTTCAAACTCCTCCATATCGGCAGCTTCCTCATCATCATCGTCCTCCTCCCCAT
Source organism: Silvanus unidentatus (assembly GCA_963930825.1). NCBI lineage: Eukaryota > Metazoa > Arthropoda > Insecta > Coleoptera > Silvanidae > Silvanus > Silvanus unidentatus. Next base: position 1,791,514 of record OZ005758.1, read on the forward strand.
CTTCAGCATCCGAATTTTTCAGTGCAGCCTCTTCCATACTCTCCCCTTTACAATTATCCAAAGTCATTTCGGAAATTTTCTCCTCAACTGAAGACGTTGTTGCTGTATCATAATGATGCGTATCCACCCATCCATTATCCGCATCATCAGACTCAATTATTCGTTCCAGTTCCTCCGAATATTCCATTTGTTCGCATCGTCTTGAACATGGCACGTTTCTAGTTATCAAAAATTGCTTGTTTTTAGGTAGATACGGTTTTGCTTTCGACTCATCTCCTGCAGCCCATTGCCATGTGGGGCAATGATGCACCAAGTGATCACCAGCAGCCACAAATTCTTCAGGGGTCAGTACACCAGTCTCACGGAATTTGCTCTCCTACAAAAGAAAACTTGATGAGCTCTTTGATATGTAAATCACATTTTAACAGATGGTACTTTTAATACTGGAGCAAAGTACTCAGCCACACCAAGAGCGGTTCCTTTGACACTATTTAATACGTTTTGCATTTTAAATATCGCTTAATTATTAGTTTTTATTTCATAATTTAGAAAAATTATCGATTTTCAACCATGCACTGACAACTGACTGACAGGTATTCAAAAATTTAAGGTTATGTCAATAAACACAAAAATCATTTAAAAGAGAACGGGCAATTTATAGAAAACACAATTTAATATTAAAAAATGTATGCAGATAACTGAATTACAGTAACATTTCGGAAATTAATCGTCAATTATTTTATAAAAATTATTCTTGTTGACATTTGACAATAATGACCTTGACATTAATATAAATTTATTGTTGACAGTCAACTGTAGAAAGCTCAAGTGTAAAAAAATATTTACATACCTCTTTTTTAGATAAATTCCCATTGAATTTGGCCAGATAACAACTGATAAAACTTGTCAAATTGGCGTCAGAGGCGGGGCGCAATCCCAAATGCCCTATATTATAGTACGTGGTAATTTGGCAGCTTACGGGCAACGTTATCCCTGGCGTGTATTGGTATCTGGTTTAAAGACAGCCGATATTGAACAACTAAATCGTTTTGCGTGCGGTGGATACTGTGACGATTCCACAATTGTTTACATGCAACATCCTTGTGTAATTTTGACTGCTTTGGAAGTTCTCGGCTATAAAGTGGTGGCATCCTCATCAACAAGTGTTAAACAAGACTATAACGAATATATGTGGACTATGCGAAAAGATTTTGCTGAACCAGACCCAGCAACAGTGTCCCCAACAACTGCCAATAATAAAGCTATTGAGGCTGGTGAAGAGGAGGCCTAATATGGAAATACCAGCCAGTTTGTTGATGTCTTCAGGGAACTATTCGTACGTTGTGGTGAAAGCTTCTGTTCACAGTGATAACTGTACGGTGTTTGGTTTGAATGACGATGAGACAAAAGCACTGGTTAAACGATTCTCGAATTATAAGGAAGAAATCGTAAATGGTATTTTGATGAAGGCGAATCCATTGCAAATGATTAATGCTTTGGGACAGCTGGGTTATCGTGTAGTTTCTTCTACTGGCGAAGCGGAAGTTACGTGGACCATGCAAAGAGACCTGTAATATTTATATATTAATCTACATATTTTTTTATATGTTTATCTAACACTGAATAATACTTAGTAATCGTATGTGAAAATTGTATGCAGCACCATTTCCGTTAGTTATGTAGTTTTAGTGGTACTGTTTATTAATCGAATGAGTTGATGATGGATTTTGTATCTGCAAAGACACTACATTTTTTTAACAGTTGTAAAAGTTTGTTGAATGGCACTCGAAATGTTTTTAAAAGGTATGTGCCATGTTATTAAACACCATATGATCGTTTTATATATTTAAGTTGTTTCAGATCTTTATTATACACTACAAAAGGCGTGTGAATATCTACCATTATTATTTATAATTTTGTTTGCCATAAAGATAATGTGTACCTATGTAGAATTTAGTTTTGATGTACTTTATTTTTAATTTACCGTGTTTATTAATCTCAGCTTAGAGCACTTATTATGTTATTGACTTAATTACAATAAATATTTATAATTCCAATTACATAAGGGCAATTTTTTTTAATAAATAAGAACAAATTCAAATTTCATCTTGAAATGAGCAATTTGAAAGGAGATTACAGGAATCTGTAACTATAGTAGTTCAATCCGTGGCCGTGGCCTACAGTTTCACACCGGTTTGATTTGGTTTGGTTATGTATTTTTATTATTTGTTTGATTCAACGGCATTAAATAATTATGTATCAGAATAATTTTAGTTATAGGGAAGTAATTCCCGATCAATCTTCGGTAAATAAACCTAAAGAAATAACTCTTAATACCGGTAAAATTGTAAATGTGTTTAAAGTGAGGTTATATTTAAGAAGCTTTTTATTTCAGGCGGCACTCAAAGCACTTTACAAGATATAAAAGTAGCAGATCGTTCAAATGGATACTGCTATAAGATCTCATCGAATTACTACTGTAGCAATCGTTTCATTTACTGGTAAGTGTAGTGTTAAAATGTTGATATCTTCATAACACACAAGTTATTCCAGGCGCATTAATTATGATACATTAGAACTTGTTGAACATAGTTTGGACATAAACTTGAGAGAAAATCGGGTACGATTTCGATTTACCGACACTTCAATTTTGGATGGAGTCTCCATACATGAAACACTCGAACAAATCGTCGTATTAGTTCCAACTGTTTGCAGTGTTCATCGTCTTACATTCCCGCATCCGAATACATTTCATCGAAACGTAACAATACCTTATTGAATTTGTTCACATATTGTACTAATCGACTCTTTTAGGATGACATTGTGGGCACTCATCCAGATCTGGCAGCACCATCAATATTCGCACATACAAATGCCATGGAAATTCGAAATCCTAACAATTTTTACGTGTTTAACAGTTCCAGAACTACAGGTATACAAAATTATAAATGTACCAGTATAGTAATTATTTGTAAATAATTTTAAGATGACCAGTTGCCGAACTTGGCGAGTTCCTTCCTAACAAAAGATGAAGAAGCAATTTTTCTCTTATCAAACTCCAATAATGAGTTATTGCTTATAAAACAACCTCGAAATGGACAAGCATTATGTGTTATAGAATTGAAAGAAGACTCGATAATGCCCAAGTTTTTAACTGGTTTGGCGGAGAAGTTTAGACAGAGAAGTGCTGACATGGATAGTATTTTAAATTTAATTTTGGTTGACTTTAATGTTGAACCGTACGCTTTAATATTGTGCCGTGACGGACAATTGAAGTTCTGGTCGTGTAATAAAGGCCAATGTGTTGCTATTGTTAATATCTTATCAGAAAATGGTGTGAATAGAAGTGATCATGTACAAAATGGTAAAAGCGTTAAACCTCATTGTTTACCCTAACGAAAAATAACGAATTTTTAGCTATATTACGGCATACCAGTTCCGAGTACGGTGAAAATACAATCAAACTGGTAATTTTCATCAATTTTCCAACCGATTGCATCTTCCATTGTGTGGACATCTCATTACAGAACGGAGAAATACGAATATTAAGACAAACTAGCATACATGCACCTGAGGTAAATATTTTCCTGTAGTTTATCTAAATTCAACGACTTATTGATTATTTACAGACGGATTTGATTGACTTTGCTGTGGAAAATGACCGTTTATGGACGTTATGGCGTAGTGAAAGTGGCGAAAGTAAATTATACACCACAACATTGAACGAAAAACAACAATGGCAAGCTGTGTTCTTGGAAGCATTGCCAGATCAGAATCATACAGCGAATATAGAACGTTCTAATAAAGATCCAAGACAAGTTTATTTGGAATACATTTTTTATCCGGGCCGATTTCCATTGCATGTCATCAGTAAAGCGTTATGTGTAAGTGTTTGGACTTGAAATCGATTTTTTAGACAGCTTCATATTTTTTCCAGATTTATAAACGTTCCACAATTCTCTCAGACACAAATATGTCTGTAAATGTGCTCAAACAACACATTTGCATGGCGATTGAGAATGAAGTACAAACGTCATTGAATGAGAACGTGGTCAATTACGACGAATATCTTGAATGTGTTAGCTGGTGTTGGCAGAAATTCTGTTCGTGTGTTGTTCAATATCATATCGCAGGTTTAAAGTCTTTGGGGCTTCTTTTACTCCCTTCGGGTGCAGTATTCTTGAAAAAGACTTCGTTCTCTATATTAAAACCGTTAGAACCACTCGAATACATGTTCCTAAGTGCAGGACAAATTTATGAAGAACAATTACTAAATTTCTCATTATTTGATGATGTTGAAACGATAAGAGATGTCGCTAAATTGTTTGAAGTTATAGCATACTTGGATCAACAAATCAGTAACATGTTTATGGAAGAATTTGAACAGGAATTATTGAATCTTCAATCACCCGATACGATTATTGATAATTTATTGGAGAAAATACAGAATGAAGTGGATAATGAGTTTATCAGTCAAATTTTGGTCATGTTGGAAGAGTGTTCGAATTTGTATGGCAGTATACATAAAATATTGGAGCTGTTACGGTATGAATACGATTTAACGAATTATGATGAAGTGAATCAATTGGCTTTACATTATTTCAATTCCACATTGGGAATATCTTTTATTGCGAATTGTGTGAGACAACAAGCGCTTAGTAAATTTTCAATATGTAGAAATTTGTTGATGATTTGTAAAATTTTGGTACAACAAAATGAACTTGATGGCAATGTTTTGGAGACTATACGTACTGTATGTTGTCCCGAATTGGCAATCTTAACACAGTCGACATTTGTAACAGTTTGGTTGAATGGTTTAACAGCAGTTATTAATTTACCACAGTAAGAATGTGCATTAAATCGATGAATACGTGTTGAATGATTGTTTTTTGCAGTGAAATCAGTGTGCAACGTTTACAAATTTTAAGATTTAATCCTGTCATTAATTTATGTATTAACAATTTAAATCCAATGTCGTTGTTGGAGCAGTTTATATCGTCGAGTGGTGGATTAGAAGCGAGAAGAAATTTTGCTAGGACGACATTTGGAAGTACTAGTTCACTGCCACAATGGAATAACACTTTGTTGGCTTATTTACAGCAAATTACCAAGTTTATGTAAATATTTCACTAGTTCATTCGTAACTGTGGTGTTTATTGGTGTTTTCTTTTTAGTTGTCCATTGGAGAAGAGCGCGTTGTTCCCTGAATGGCTATTAACCAGTGGACAACACATTTATTTACAGCAATTTGTTTATTTGGTGCACGGATGGTGCGATTGGAATCATTATACACTTAATTTCCTACTTGCTGTGTCATTTTTAATAAATGGAGAGCAACATAAGGCACATGACTTGTTTTTAAATGCTGCTGCCGGTGTGAATTGTGATGAATATTTGGAGAAACATATTCTGAAATTGTATAATACGAATGATGAGAATATTTTAGTGCACTATTATTTACTGGTACGTTTACAAATGATTATTGATATGTTTTTTTGTTATGGGTTTGGTTTGTTTTTAGGTGATTCAACTTCTAGAATTGCATAAAGCTCGTGATTGTGCGATAAATGTGGCAAATGCTGCTTTAAGTATTGTGGACACTGATAATCCATTAGCTGTAAGTAAATGAATTTTTTATTTAAAGAATGAATGTTAATGTTTCATACTTTAAGGCGACTTTGTATTCCATTAAATTCAAACACCATTTAACTCTAAGACACTATGAAGAAGCTTTCGATTCACTCAATTCGAATCCAGATGTGGAACGTAAGAAGGACAATTTACGTGAATTGATCAAAATCTTATTAGATGAACGACGTTTTGATACATTATTAAATTTCACTTATGGCAGTATGGATGAACTGTTTATAAATATTTTATTGAGTAGAGCACGAGCTAATGACAGTGTGGAGAATGTGTTTTATGATTTTTTGTACACGTATCACTTGAAACGAGGTCCACTTTGTTATCGTATGGCGGCATCGGTTATGTATGAGCAGGCATATCGGTTGTCTTTCCTCAATCCGCAAACTGAAGAGATTCTGGAGAAGCAAGTCAAATGTTATTTGGCATCGGAGAATGTTTTGCGATTGTGTGATAAGAAATATGAGTGGATTATACGTCCAAGTGATCCTGATGAAGAGGATACTGAAGTTGCTTTTGAGCCGAAAGCTAATGTTACTTCGGTACGTACATTTCTGATTTTTTTTATGTCTTATTGATTCACTGTTTTTTTTTTCAGGAGTGCAAAATAGTAAAATTGAAAACACAAGTTGAAGTTGTGAATGCGAAACAAATTAAAAAGGAACTGAAATTCGCCAGTGCCAAATTGAAATTGATTAAATTGAATGTGAAATCGTTTAATATTGCAAATGCGATAGAATTGGTGACTGTGTTGAACAGTGTTGGTTTGTTTAAAACTGCATTAGAAGTGTGCAGTCTGTTTGAGTTGAACAGTTATTATGCGAACGTTTTTGAATGTTTAACGAAATTTTGTGTGTTGTTGATGGAAGAGGAGATACCGAATGTTTGGGATTGGTTGATTGAGAATGATTTACAGGATTTGCCAGTAAATCGGGAGAATTTATGTGAGGTTGTTTGGCAATTGCTTCAAGATTATTTAAAAAAATATGAGAAAGAGAATTTAACGATTTTACATCATGTGATTTGTAAGAAGATTATTCAAATGCGGATGTATATACCGTATTGGCTTTTGGCGTCTTATAAAGTAAGAGAAAGTATTTTTAACATTGTACATGAAATATTTACGTTCTGTTGTTGTAGAAAAGAAATCCAGCTGAGCTTTTGAATTTGTTGCACGCGAATGGACGTTTAGAGGATTGCATCGAACTAGTGCGCGAGTATTTGCTTGCTGCTATGGGTTATGGTAAAGAGTATTATGGTTTTAAAGAACCTTTAGCATATAAGACACCGGCATTGTGTTTACCAGTTTACAATATTATTAATTTGCTGAAAGAATTAGAACTTCAGAATGCAAATAATGTTAACAAACCTTATAATAAGGAACATAAACTATTGTCTGAATTGTTTGATAAATATTGGGAGACTTCTACAAGAATATCAAACGAACTTTGTAATGCTTCTGCTAAATATTAAGTTTTATTTTTTTTTGTAGTATTCACATAAAAAAGATTATACTTTTAAATTACTTCTTTGATGTTCCAAATCCCCCGAAACCCATAATGCTGGCAATGTCACTAGTGGACTCCTGTTCATCTAGCATCTCTTCTGCTTTTCGTTTTTCTTTCCTCTTTTCTCTGCGATATTCTTTCAGCTTTTCTTCCTCTTCGGCGATTTCTTGCATCCTTGCAGCCATGTCATACTCTTTCTTCTTTTCTTCCATTTTCTTTTTATTCATTTCGAATCGTTTTTTAACTGTGTCCAAGTTACTGCGTTCGATACGCATTGACATGCCCAAATTACGTTGATGTTTTTTGCCATTGATGTGATCCAGAAAATTAATTGAATCTTTAACAACACAATCGCATACGTTGCAGTAATAACCTCCAGATTGGGATGTTGGGGTGTTCTTGTTGATTACAACGCTCTTGCCTAACTTTGAATCTAGATCGACTTTGTATTCACGGGTTTTTAAGAGTTTTCGTTTAACTGGGGGCCCCTTTTTCTTGTTTTCAAGTTCTTCAAAGCGTTCCTTTTCTTCACGCTTTCGATCTTCAGCAATACGTTCAAATTCTTCACGATCCCATTTACGGCGATGATCGTCTGGTCGCATGGACATTATTAATAATAGTTTTTATTAATTTCTTTCTTTTATAAAACAAATATTTTGTTAAAATGTCATTCGTAGTTTGCTTGGCTTTGACAGGAGACTTATTCTGAGGTTATGTTATTGTCTGCTAAAAAAGTAGAAACCTGTAATTTTATTTACAAAATAATGGCGAAGGCGCCGTAGTTATTGAAATTTTTGGCGAAGGCGCCGATTTTATTGAAATTGTGACCCTGTGACGGTGACCGATTCATTGTTGGCAATACTGCTTGATTTATGTCTCAAATAAATGAATCTCTTCTGAAAATTGCTCTGATTTGCAATGTCTCAATGTAAAAACGGTCCCAATTGTTCCTGTTCTGGTTCTTGTGCTGCACAATCTCTCGATGAACTTGATTTCCAAAGGGGAATATGGGGAGCCGCTTTGGATGGTGATTTAGATCGAATTGAACTGCTTTTGAGCCGTTCTAATGTTAATATTAATCAGAGGGACAATTATGATTATACAGCTTTGCATTATGCAGCAAGAAGTGGAAATATAGATGTTTGCAAGTATCTGGTTAAAAATGGAGCTAATGTAAATGCAACTACACGATCTGGTTTAAGTACACCCCTTCATAGAGCTAGTTATGCAGGTAAAGAATCATTAGTAGAGTTATTTTGTGTATATTAAAAGAAACTTCTAATTTATTATTAAATTTTAGGGCATGCTGAAATTGTGAAACTTTTATTAGAAAATAAAGCAGATCCTACTCTATTAGATGCTGATGGGAAGTCAGCATTGGACAAGGCTGTGGAAAATAATAAAGAGGGTGTTATTAAGATCATTAAATCGTATTTATAAGAAAAAATATATTTTTTAATTTTTCACATGGCGCCATCTGTTACACAAGCTAGAGCAGCTTTTAAGTTCAAGAAACATAACCTATCATTAAATCAGTAATCCAAATTTCTGAAATGAAAATGAATTACCATTAGGTTTATAATGGAAAAAGTTTTAGCAAGTAACATAAGAACAGTTGGTATAATATACTTATAATTTTCCAATACTAAAATAAATCATTCAAGGTATCACGTTTATTTTATGAAAATGCTGTGAATCCAATAGATTTAACAAAACTCTCAGTACAAAAGGCATTGGAAAACAGATATAATGCATTCATTACAGTCGCAGATGCTGAAGCACATAAACAAGCAGAAAATTCCTCCAAACGTTACAAATCAAGAAAACCTAAATCAGAACTAGACGGTCTACCAATTGCCATCAAAGATAACTTTTGTACAACTGGTATTAAAACATCATGTGCATCTAAGATGCTAGAAAACTTTATCTCTCCCTACAATGCAACTGTGTGTGAACGTTTATTAGATGCCGGTGCAGTTTTAATAGGAAAAACAAATTTAGATCAATTTGCAATGGGGTCCGGTACAATCGACTCTATTTACGGTGCAACAAAGAATGTTTGGGGCCAAACTGAAGACAGAAGTGATTTTTATATTGCTGGTGGAAGCAGCGGAGGCAGTGCAGTCAGTGTAGCTTCTGGAACCTGTTTAGGGTAATAAATAAATCAAAAATAAAATTTCTCTAAACCAATGTTTGAATTTACAGTGCAATTGGTTCTGATACAGGCGGTTCTACCAGAAATCCAGCATCGTATTGTGGAATAGTTGGCCTAAAGCCCACATACGGCACGGTTTCACGTTTCGGCCTCATACCACTCGTAAATTCAATGGATGTACCCGGAATTCTCACTCGAAATGTAGACGATTGTGTGTGTATTCTTAATACCATTGCAGGATATGATCAAAAGGACTCTACCATGTATTCCACAGCTTTTAGGAAGATAAGGTACACATTTTTACTGTCTATTTAAGACACGACAGAATTTCGGGTGTTTCAGGTTGCCACCAGCAAACAAACTCAGTATTAAAGACTTAAAAATTGGAATTCCAGTGGAATATTACTGTGACCATTTATCAGATGAAGTTGCCGATACTTGGAATGAAATTGCGAATATTTTAGAACAAAATGGGGCACATGTTAAGCAAGTATCAATGCCTCATTCCGAATTTAGTATTGTGTGCTATTCGATTTTGAATCAGTGCGAGGTGGCAAGTAATATGGCTCGGTATGATGGCATTGAATACGGTTTTCGGGCAGATGAAGACTCCTCTACAGAGAAGCTTTTCGCCTCAAGTCGAAGTAAAGGTTTTAATGAAGTTGTGCGTAATCGAATCCTCACTGGCAATTATTTTCTATTAACAAGAAATTATGAGAAATATTTCAATCAAGCACTTAAAGTGCGTCGATTGATTATGAATGATTTTGATCGCGTTTGGGACGATGTACAGGTTTTATTAACGCCAACAACATTAAGTACAGCACCACTTTATAGTGATTTTGTGAAGAAAACGAATCGGGATCAGTGTGCCTTGCAGGATTTTTGCACGCAACCGGCTAACATGGCTGGTAAATTTTGGATTTTTAAAATTTCCACTTTGGTTTTTATGTGTTTGAATTTTTAGGAGTTCCAGCTGTGTCAATACCTATTAAACTAGGTAAAAGGGGTTTGCCGATTAGTTTACAGTTGATTGGGCGGAATATGAGCGAACCGATGTTATTGGCTTTGGCAAAGTTTATTGAGAATGTCGTTCAGTTTCCGCATTTTGTAAAGATTTAGTTAATTTATGTAAAACTAGACACGTTTTATAATTAACAGGCACAAAATAGAGAATATCCTCAATTATTTTCTCATTATTAGAGGGTACATTAAGAAATAGAAAGCGAAGAGTTATCAGTAAGATTCTTGTCGGTTTTTTCTTATAATTTGATACCTAATTTGTTTTTACATATTACAAATTTGAACAATGCCAAGTGTACAATAAAAAAACTGATTAGTATGAAAAACTGTATTTTCAATAATCTTTTTTACAACAATATAAAATGTATTATGATGAAATGCATTTAAATAAATGGAAAAGGAATGTAAATAACTTAACTTAAGATCTTGTATATTTGCCCCAAATATGTAATATAAATACGGAGGCGATGAATAGTAAAGACATTACTAAAACTGGAACAGGCCCTCTGTAACAATTCGAATATTGTAATAAGCACACGGTGGGATTTAAAAATAAACACATACACTTTGATTCCTGGAGAGTCGTCGGTGTAAAATCGCCACATTCCTCCAGTTGTGGCCCCAGTATTTCTAGTTCTGGTCGTGGTTACAGATGAGGTAGTTTTACGTTGTCTTACAGTACCACCGCCTCCGGATCTGGGGACGGCCGCTTTGGAAGGCGATCTGCTGCCAGATCCTACAGAAGTTGAGCTTGGAGAAGCAGGCTAGAATTTGGAATTGAATAAAAGTGTTTTTTTAATGAAAAACACTTACCATCTTGTTGAAATATTAATGAATGCACTTAATTAAGCTCAGGGAACAAGTTTGTGATAAATATAGCCACCACGTTCAATTATAAACGAAAAATGCGGTGATATTGTACTGTTAAGTGTTTTGCTGGCAGTTTGGCAGAACACGTCGACAAACGTCACCCAAACGCATTTCTACTTGTTTTACGGTTATAGTCATATCCTTGTTTAGTTTACTAATTTAAAAAGAGACGGGACATAAATCACTTTCTTTTCTTGAACAAGGTAGCCAACGTAAGGAACCTAAATAACATAGAGAATTTATAAAATTAAATTCACTAATATTTATGTAGAATTTTAATCAATTTTTGCTCCCGAAGACATTTGTAAACCGTAACGAAAGTTCATTTCGGTGAAAGGTAGTTGTGAAAGGTAAATATTACCATCAATCAGATTAAATTAAAAGTGTTGGCATGCATGATTTTTTTTTGGTTACAAAAGTTGACATTTGTTTTGACAGGTTGACATATGATTCGTATGATTGACACTTTAATATTGTTTAAAAATGTATTATTTAACAAAATTCTGTCGAATATGTATACAAAGTGGTGTAAAATTATTAGATTTAGATACGTTAGATTTCGACTGTGTAAAATTAAGTGAAAAACTACAAGTATGCACAGAAATGGTACATTCATTGGAGTCTTTTTATTATATTTTCTGTATTATGTATAGCTGACCTATTGATTTTTCCAGGTTGTTCTTGATGGTGAAAGTTTGTCGACGGAAATTTGCATACAATGTATTACAAAGCTACGTATATCATACCAATTTCAAGATATGTGCAAGAAATCAACAAAAATATTACATAGTTATTTAACGGAATTAATTGGCACGAATCAGAAACCGAAGGATTTCGTTAACACTGAATTAAAAGTCAGATTGTCACCACTCACAGTGAACAATGTGCATAAACGGAAGCGCATCACAAAAGAGCAACGTTGTTCATTGTTGAAGCGCTTGTTGGCCCCTAATGGGAAGTCCAAAGAACGGGATAAACATGATTGTCATTCAACAAATTGGCAGAATGGTGGTCTGAAAGAGATCATCAACTTTACACGAAACTACGAATTCGGCTGGAACCAAAACGAACCCACGCACTTAGACAAATTGCAAGAGTTTTCTACGAATTTCTTTCAGAACGATTTCACTGAATTCCGAGACACCATTCTGTATATCATTGATAATAAAGACAGTTTCAGCGACAGTGAAGATGAAGATGATTGTGGTTTTGAGGAAATGATTATTAAACAAGAAAGTCCGAATTGTGAAGAAGTTATAGTGGAGCCTGACATCAAAATTAAACGAGAAATTGAGTTTGAGGAGTCAGTGTCGCCCTATAATTTCGTCGAAACTGAAATGCAATGCAAACAGGAGTGCATTGATGAGTCAGAAGACTTTACAACTCAAAGTTCCTTTTCAACAGATTTGCCAAATAAGAAACATAATTTTTTCGACCAAAATTCAATGTACATGTTGGATAAATTTGTCGATAGTTATGCACATAATAACATAATACGTAAATCATTCTCATCGCAAAATGTTCGTTGTAGAACACGTAATAATCCATATATAAGTCCAATATTAAAGGAGCAGTTCTTTTTGAAGAGTTTTCGATGCGACAAATGTAATAGATACTTTAAAAGTCTCGCTTACTTGAAGTCTCATAATTCGAAAGTTCATACATTTAGTAATTAATTGTTTCTTTCTAAATAGCTTCGTGTAACGAATTAACTTTAATGATGGACTTGTTGCTTTTTTATGCAAATAATTATAACTATTTACACTTTAATAAGTGGAACGAACTGACTGTGTACTTTTTTAAATTGTTCTATTTTATTATACATACAAGTTGTTTTCAAAAATATATAAACAAAAATCAATTACGAAAACATCTTGTGGAATCGCTCTCGAATTTATAAACTTGTGATGTAATTTATAATCCCCTGTTTGAAACTTAGAATATAGGAATTTGTTGCAAATGTCCATCATTGTTTAATCCGAATTTATGAATGTGAATGCTAATTGTATTTGTAAGTACCTATAAAATGTATTTCTAGCTCGAGTATTGTTAATTATTGTTAATTTTTCTGTTTAAAAAGTGATATTTATTATTATATTTTTGATATTAAAAATAAGATTGCAAAATTGTTTTTAATTGTGTAGTTCTTTTACTGTTGTTTGTAATATGTTTTTATTATTTTATATTATATATTTCTTTCCATATTATTATTAAATAAAACTATTTACAAGGAATGTATGAATTAATTTTATTTAATTGGTCTGTTGGGTAATCACAGTGAAAGTTCCCGCTGAAATTTGAACGAATCGTTGCTCATCGATGTGAAAATGACAGTCCGAACATGAACGAATCTGTAATAATACAAAAATAAATGTTGCTGTTGGAAAATTGTAGGGTGGCTATTTTTTGGTTAAATAATTAAATTAATCCGTGTTTTATTGGTGCAATGGAAATTGCAAATGCGGTGGGCACATCCTCCACTGCGCCCCGAACGTCAAGGGTCATGATGGAGGGTGTGGGAGCCCGAGTAATTCGCGGACCAGACTGGAAATGGGGAAAACAGGTTAGAATTATAATAACAAATAATTAGTGCAACTAGATGAATTGAATGCAATTTTAGGATGGTGGTGAGGGCCATGTAGGCACCGTACGAAATTTCGAATCACCAGACGAAGTTGTAGTCGTCTGGGACAATGGTACAGCAGCAAATTATCGATGTTCAGGCCAATATGATCTTCGTATATTGGACAGTGCCCCAACAGGTGTAAAGCACGAGGGCACAATGTGCGACACATGCCGCCAACAGCCAATATTCGGCATTCGATGGAAATGTGCCGAATGTGGCAATTACGATTTGTGTTCCGTTTGTTATCATGGCGATAAGCACCAACTTCGACACCGATTCTATCGCATCACCACGCCGGGCAGTGAACGTTCCTATTTGGAGACGCGTCGTAAGACGAAAAAGATTGCGGTTCGTGGTATATTCCCGGGGGCGCGTGTTGTACGTGGTGTCGACTGGCAATGGGAGGACCAAGACGGCGGAAATGGTCGTCGTGGTAAGGTGCAAGAAGTGCAGGACTGGTCGGCGGCGAGTCCGCGCTCCGCAGCGTACATTGTGTGGGACAACGGGTCCAAAAACTTGTACCGAGTCGGTTTCGAGGGTATGGCGGACTTGAAGGTGGTCAATGATGCGAAGGGCTTCAATGTGTACCGCGACCATTTGCCCTGTTTGGGTGAACACGGTCCAGGGCGGTCTGCACCGCCTGGCGTTAAGATTGGCGATCAAGTGAACGTCGATTTGGAACTGGACGTGGTGCAATCGCTCCAACATGGCCATGGTGGCTGGACAGATGGCATGTTTGAATGTTTAAACAGTGTTGGAACTGTTGTGGGTATCGACGAAGATCATGACATTGTGGTGGCGTACAGTAGCGGTAACAGGTGGACATTTAATCCGGCTGTCTTGACGAAAGTTGCCACACCAACGAATTCGGCCGGTTTTAATGAGACGCCACAACAGCAATTCGCTGTTGGTGATGTTGTTCAAATCTGTTCGGATATGGAACGTGTTAAAATGTTGCAACGAGGCCATGGAGACTGGGCAGATGGAATGGCAGCGGTAAGAAATCAATTTTATAACATCTTTCCGGTGATAAAGTAGTTTTCCCGAAATTTTCTAGACTTTGGGTAAAGTTGGGCATGTTCAACAAATTTACAATGACAATGACCTAAAAGTGGAGGTTTGTAATACAACGTGGACATACAATCCGTTAGCAGTAACGAAATTGGCTAGTAAAGATGGAACGATGCATGGTACAACAAGTGGTGAACGATTAAGTGCCCTTTTAAAGAAATTATTCGAAACACATGTGTCTGGAGATGTAAATGAAGAGTTAGTCAAGTCGGCAGCTAATGGTGATGGTCAAAAATGCGAGGAAGTGCTGAAACAGAGCAGTAATGGTGCTAGTATTGGTTCGGATGTGAATGGTGTCTTTGCTGGCCATACAGCTTTGCAAGCGGCTAGCCAAAATGGCCATTTAGAGGTCATCACAGTGCTGTTACGCTATCATGCGGATGTGGAAATTGAAGATAAAGATGGTGATCGTGCTGTACATCATGCGGCATTTGGCGATGAACCGGCCGTTGTTCAATTATTAGCACATGCTGGTGCCGATTTGAATGCTAGGAACAAACGTAGACAGACTGCATTGCATATTGGCGTCAATAAGGGTCATATTGGTGTGGTGAAAATGTTGTTGGATTTAGGATGTCATACGAGTTTACAGGTTAGTGATAAACTGAATGGAATCGTTATTGGTTATTAGTAATTGGGATTTGATTTGTTGTTAGTGTTTTTAACGGATAATCTCGGGGAGTTTTGTAGGCGGAAAGAAAACTCACTGGTTATTAAAATTGTTTGGAATTTTTTAATTGAATTGGCAACTGTTTTAGTTGAAATTTCGGAATTTAGTATAATTTAAGCGTGTACATACATGTTTATGGAATTTTCATTTAATGTACGTTTAATGGTTTCTTTCTATTGTTAATAATGGCAATACCTGTTTATGTACCCTGTTATATGTAATTTACACGCTGTTATATTGCGTTTCGCTTTAATTTATTGTTCATATAATTTGTCTTTAAATTCTCTAATTAAATTATTTAATACCGTATTGGGAATAATATAGACTGTCTGTTGATTAATTGAACTAAACATAAGTTCCTGATTGCGAACGTTTCTCGAGTATCGGAATTCATTATTGAAATGTTTTTTTTTGGATCACTTTATTAACACAATTAGTCTTGAAATTATTCTTCAATCGTTGGTAGATTAAGAAGTCGTTAATTAATTTCTATTAAAAATGCTTGGAATTTTTTTCTGGAAAAAATGTCTGCGTTTGTAATTAGAGAAGATTTATTCATTACTAAGAGAGATAAAGAGTGTGTCTAATTAAAACCTGTTTATTGTTAACGCATTAATTGAATTTGAGTGGAAACAAATGGGGTATCTCCCGGGGTATCTACTTTCATATTCCCCCGTATATAAGATACGTTTAGTTCTTTTATCGTATATTGCGTGACATTATTTGTGGTTTTCATAAATTTATATGCAAAATTGTGATCGTTAATGATGGTTTAAAAAAGGTCACGTCTATGAAATTCAACCTATATATTTTCTATTTCGGTTCGAATTTAAATGAACTCATTTAGCAATACGTAATTACAGTGTTTCTGATTTTCTTCAAACATCTGGCGGTCAAGAATAAATTTCGTTAATACAGAAATGGCCAGGGTGTTTTTTTTTTGTTTCTATTTGGCTACTTTTTCATTAGCCGAACTAATAAAAATATACACAGAAAATTGTGCGGGAAAAGTACACACAAAATAGTGTGGTGGTTTTGAGCTTAAAAGAGAACAATAATAAAATATGTAATAAAAGCTGCCAGTAACAACCGGACTTTCTATATATGGGTTGGTGGTACAATCAAGGGGAGACTGAAAATTGCAGAGTCCATATTGATTTCAGTCAAACTCTCTCTCATTGACTATATTTGAACAGTTTATTTCAATTCAATTGGGCTTTGTCGCCCCCGTTTTCCTCGTCCCTTATGTTCGTCCTTTAAATAATAAAAAAAGCGTCCATCTAATAAAATTTTCTGCGTTTGTTTTTGTACAGTATACATGTATTTTCAGTGAAATGTTTTCCTAAATATGTCGTATATATGAGAGATTGTTTTGTTGAATTTCCATTTTTCATTTCGCTGCATTAATTATTTGCAAATCGATAGTCAATTATTAAGTCGAATTTAAATTTATAAATATATATTGATGACGATTTTTTTTCCCTCTTTATATAAAGCTTTTTCATAACACGATTCAGGTTTTGTTTATTCGCAAATGTTTTAATTAATTAAAAATAAATGTTTACTTGAGTGCTTATTGATTTTGTATGGATGATGGTGGAAAGAGAAAATACTATGGAACGAGTGTGCGAGTTTTACGATGAAATTAGCAGGAAGATGAGGGAGGAGGGTAAAAGTGGCAAATTATGTTCTTGAAATTAGAATCAGTAAATCATATTTTTTTTGCATTGCTCCTTTTCTTAAAGTTCTCCTCCCTTTCTGTTTTGGGGGCGAGAGTGGAGCGCGTGTGGAAATAAATAAATATGAACAAGTTTGTATTTTGTGCATAATTCAGTTTACAGCAGTGGTGGCCAGATAAAAACTTTCCGAGTAATATAAATGATAATGCAATGTTTTTAATTGCCCTTTTGCATAGCCAAATATACCTGATACACAAATGCAGATAGAGAAAAGAGAGAAACGTTCGACTTGACCTCGTGTGTGCGGGTGAATTATGACGTCGTTAGTATACGGAACAATAACGGTACGGTATTCTGTGTTTTCATATCTAATTAAAATCTCCCCGTTTCAATTTCCTCCATTGTATTTTCGTATCTAAAACCATTCTATGTATGTACAATAATCTTGCATGGATATTATATGGTTTGTGTTTTGTTATGTTATTTGAGAGATGAGCTTTTAACACGGGCGCATTCGCCACATTTTTCCAAACTCAAAAAAGCTTTATTATGTTACACTTTGTTGTATATGTGTGTCCACTTTCGGGGGAGTCATTTGTAACAATAGCAGGAAAGAATGTAAAGGTACAGAGCACAGGGGTGGCGGTCTTGTTGTCTGAAAATGTATTATATAAGAAAAATCGTGACACATTGATTGATAATTATTAAACACGATAAAAAATGTATATACACGCTTAAGTTGAAGCTTTTGTAAGTTACAAGTGGTAAGCGATCAATTACTGTCAGTTTGCGTACCCAGTAAAGTTAAAAAGCTTCAAGTTGTATTACTTTACTTTTAAAGTGGCAAAGTTCATGCTAATAACGCCCTAGACATTATATTTTCTTTTCTGTGTTGTGTGTGTGTGCGTAAAGGGGCTTGGTGCGTTTTTGGACCTACACTCCACATCTCGCTCTTTATTTCCGACTATTATAAGTGTTTTCACGTGGATTGTGTGGATATATTTTTCGTTAAGTTGTGGAATTAACACAACTTTTTTTATATATATAAACATAAAGATAATAATTTATTATTTTATATAGGAAAATTATGATGTTCATAACAATAAAATTTATGTTGTTTAGACTGACTTATAGATAAAAGGGGGATATTATACTTTTCAAGTAAAATTAATATGGGTAGTTAAAATGTGGAAGTTGTGTTTCGCTCGATTGTGGTTATTGTACTTTGTTAATTTGTTTCTATATTAAATGAAAAGCGGGGGCATTTTATTAACAAGAAAATAATATTGTTTACGGCCGTTGGCAAAGTTTCTAATTATGCTTGGTAATAAATTTCCACTGGTTTTATATACATATACGGAGTATGTATGTGGATGGATGGGGTTTGGAAGATGTGATAGGCAAAGACGAGACGAGGCAATAGCATCAATGATAATGAAGGTGCAATATAATAAGAGACGTCCCCCCATCATTTGTATGTTAGGCAATAAATCTACGCATCCGTGGCCTGTTTGTGAAACTAATTGTCTCGTAATATCAAAATGCATATTAATTGTTTGGGATCAGTTGCGGAAACAAAACCATTTCAAAATGAATATTTATACCATATTTGCGGATGGGTTTTAATGTAAACAGTATTATGGTTTTTCATCATTTTTTTTATTTCATATTTTCATTTTCCCAATGCGTATATATATTTTATTTTTCTAGATGTGTGTTTATATGGGAATGCGATAATTTGTGCTTTATTGAATTGTTCTCCAACAAAAGAGATGGCCTATACGTTTTATATTATGGGAAGTTTTGTATATATTGTAAGGAGAGAAGGAAGACAAACGCCAGCTGCATAACAAAGCCTATTGAAGTTATTAATATCGTCAAGCATCCTTCCTTATTGTTCTTCTATGTATGATTTCGACATTCCACTTAACTTAGATATTTTTGTCCTTAACCCAAAATTTTCCCTTTGTAGGAGCAGAAGTAGAACAATATCTACTTGACTGTTTATATTATCATTTATGCGACAGAAATCTATTTTGGGGGAATATTAGCGAAGAAAAGCATTACTTTTCTTAGACATTTATTAGATGTTAGTGCGACAGGCACAGGATTTCATTGTACTTTTTTTTTCTTTGGAAAATTAATCAAATTGTTTGTTGTGTCTTTTCGCTTTTTCTGTTATTTATAAGCACAGAATTAATAGTAAATTACCAATAATATTAGTTATTTCTGAAATGGGGAGGATATAAAGGATGTAAAGTAATTCGTAGGACATGTTTTGTCCTGTTGTATGTGCAATGCAATTTCCAAATCGTTCACGTTTTGCCAACACAGCATTTTATGGCATGGTGGTCCCCATATTCTATACATCGTACATTTATATATTGTAAAAAGGGCAGGTGCTCAAACGTTCCAATTGCAATCAGAAACAAGCTGCTGAACTGGCTGGATCAGCAGTTTACATGCGGGACATACATCGTTTTATATTCCTGTGTGTGTGTGTGTCGTTATTAAAAAAATTTCCACCCTCTGTACTTGCTCTCTTCCAATGTGTTTGGTATAACACGTCTATTACATAAAGAAATATGCTTTGACTGTGGGTGTGTGTGCTGTTTTTTTTTGGTATTTTTCTACCTCGAAAACGTTCGTGGCCTCAGAACTTTTCAATCGAATTAAATCCTAGCAACTGTAGTTCCGTTTTGTGGGTAATGGGCCCCCCGGGTACAGATATTGTGTTTGTAGTATGTGTGGGAGGGTAAAAAAAATAACAGCTAGCTGATAATTTGTTATGGGAAGGAGATACGCACGCTTGACCAAATTATAGCAGTTAGTTTTCTCGTTTTTTTTTATTGTATACAAATGGAAAAACTGGAGCGAAAAACAAGTGAGGCAAATGTTTATTGGAAAGTGTGTACAATTTGTTGGAAATTTATGTATCTATAACTGGGAAAATGCGACAGAGTGAAGTTATTTCGATCGTGCCTAATAGGATTTTTGCATAAAATTGGGGAAACGACGGTATATAGTAATGTTGATTGTTTTTAATTAAATCAGTATATAGAAAAACAAAAGACAAGAAGGAATAGAAGAAAAGAGTGAAAGATAAAAAGCGATAAATATAATGTGAAACAATATAGATGGAATTGTATCTTATATGAAATTGGTACAGCAGTATAGTGTGGCAGTCAGTGGTACAAAAAACGATCAGGAAACTGAAAGGGGAATTTTGATAATTGCACCGTTTCCAAACAGCCGACGTAAGCACTATTAATCCGCTAAGGAACCAGAAACAATTTAACTGGACACTTTGAGTTAGTACGGTTTGGCCATGGCTCATTCATTCAACTCACCAATAACCAATATATTACGGATGTAGAGATTAATATATATGGTTTTTGGGTGTTGGAAGTATGGAACGTTTTGTCTATATGTTATGAAAACTTTTACCTTTATAAATTGTCGCCTATTTTCAAAGTATGTCAGCATTTTTCAATATGTCCAAAGTTCAAGTGTGCCTCATAGATCATATTGTTGTTTTTGGTGGAAGAGTTGGATATTAAATTAATATTTTTTCTTAGATATCGTTTTGGGGAGAAGATGAATTGTTGGAGAATTTTCGAAATTGTGGATCTAATCCAATATATATAGAAGTTTAGGTTTGGTGATGGTTGTTGGTGTATTGGTGTGTGAGTGTAGGAGTTATGGTTGAACTGTAGAAAGTGTGCCAAATTTCGTTTAACTCTTCACTACTGTCAGATGCAGCATCTAAAGAACTATCCAAGTAATATAATTCATGTGAAATATACGTTGGTGTGTGGAGTAGTTAGGGGGATACGTGCCGTTGCACACTCGCCTAGCAAGGAAAACAAGTCATTATAGAAGTTGGTGTAGACAATCATAACTTATATGCAAAATTATATGCAGAAACTAGCACATACTAACAAGGATTTGTATAATGTTGTTGCTTGGGTTGTTGTTTTTTCGAGGACACATCACACACACATTATTTTCACTATAAGAAGTCAGGTTGTGTGAAAAGTTGAACCAGAGTGGAAGTAAAAAATTTTATTATTTATGTCCCCCCTATTGGGTGTAATAAAAAAATCTCTTCAATACAATAAAAATGGAATATTATGGGGCATTGGTCAGCATAATAAAAATTTCAGTTTAATTTATACAGAGAAAAATGTTATATAAATAAGAAAAAAGAGAGACTGGAAAATAATAAAATATCAATTGCAAAAGAATTTTCTATAACGTTTTATAGTGTGGGAGGGAAATTTTATACATGAACGGAGGGAATGGTTTACCCTTCGTATATTTGTATTAAAAAAGAAAAGGGATATTGTGTGTGTGTGTGGTCATATCATGATCGGCCGTTTCCTAACTGGACCATAAAATATATCCCTATAATCCTGTAAGAAGACTTTGGAGAGAGTATGAGTGAATCTTTCCGCTTGTTAATATTATTTGTTCTACTTGATGTGATTTCTTAAGGGTATAAAACGTATCGAGCAATTTCTTCCTATTTTAAAGTATAAATAGTTCAGTAACCCGTATATATTCGTAAAACTTTTTCTTCAAATTACTTATACTTTTGTGCAATTATTTGATGTGAGAGCGATGCATATATAAAATGTTAGTAAGATGGACGTCCTTTCATCTAAAATTAGTTAACTGAAAATTCTAAAAGGGTGTTTGAATGTGTGTGTGTTAGTGTGTTTTCTTGTGCCACACTTTTCTCCCACATAAAATCTAATACGAAACCGAGAAGAGAATGAGACCCCATCTTGACTGGTATTACTACTAGGGTAGTTATTTGCAAACGAACATCGAAACTCAATTACGTTCTTGTTCAAATCCATGCCAATAGTGATTTTGCCTCTTGTCTTTTCGGGTGCAATTCATTTGTAATCAGTCTTATACTTAAAAAAAGAATGTTATTTACATAATATAAAGTAATCTTATTTTATTTAAGTTTTTTTTGTCGTATTGTTGAAAAGAAAAGTTCAATTCTGTTTTTTTTCTTTTCTATGTTATTGCACGAGTTGACAATTTTCAAAGTATATACTTTTCTTGTTCGTTTTTAGGGGCTTGCTGTGTGTGTGTGTGAAGGAAGGGCATATAAATTTATGTAAGGAATGTGTTGCAGCTGGCGTCTTCGCCAAAAGTACACTTTCGAGTGCCCTTAGATGTTAAGATAACATTTGCTCTACATAAGATAGCATTCGGACCGTAAAGAAAGTACGAACAACAGTTTAGAAAATGTATTGCACTTAAAATAGGGAGCCAAGTAGATTGATTACTGCAATTTATTTAGTACTGTATGTTGCTAATGTAATAAACGCAGTCGAGGGAAATTAGGCCCTGTTCCTATATGTATATAAATAGATATATTCATTAATTAATTTAAAAATTTTCCTCAGTCTTATTATCTCTGAATGGATTTGAATATTTTTTTTGTTTCGCAAAACACTGCAATTTGGTAAAAATTTATGGTGAAGGTAATTTTAATTTAAAGTCTAATGTGAATTTAAAACTTGTAGTTAAGATTGGATGGGTCTGGCCAGGATGATATAAAAACAGAGGGCATACATAAAAAAATAACAGGAGCTGCTATGGTTGTTGCAGTAAAATTTATCAACACTAAGCGGCTATTCAGGGGGTGGTTATAAAAAATGGAAGACGAATTTTAATATATATATTATATCGCGCCTCGTAATATTCTTTAACACTTTATTTTATATATCTGTGTTTTGGGTGAGAATATTTATTCGACCTAAGACAAGGTTTTTTATGATGTGTTGTAATAAAACCCTCGCTAAACTGGAATTGGTTTGGTTGTTTTTTTTTCAAAAAAAGAAAATGCGTTCAGGCAATGCTTGTAATAAATTGAAAATATTAATTTTCTTCTCGTTGAATAAAAAAAATTATGTGTCGGCTTGGTAAAAATAATAAAATAAAATTTGTGCGTTTGTGTGTATGTCAAAGTTGTGTGTGTGTGGGTGTTTGAAAAAAAAATTGTGTAACTGGAACTTTATTTACGATAGTAGTTTTCTACAGAAGTATCGATGAAAACAGTTGAGGCAGGCTGTCGACGATATATGATAACGGAGACTTTTGCTATAATAACGGTCGTCCTGGCGCCAGATGCCTTTTCCTAGGCAAACTTTTGCACTGTTATATAGGGAAAAAGTTTTTTAATTGTCATACAGAAAGTCCAGATTTTGGCGATGAAGGTGAAGTTATTCAGTAAATTGCGGAGCATGAAAGATCTTTTGGGGTCCTGATGGTTTATATCCTCATTCGATTTAGACAGACTGGTAGAAAATGAAATGTTAACCAATTATATGTAAATGAGAGTAAGATATATTTGATGTATAAAATAATAGAAATAAGGGTTTGTATAATATGTTATGTCGAAATAATTCCCATATGTTGTGAAATACAAATGTTAGTAAATTAAATGGGCACCGCATTGCGCATTTAGTGGTTTGTCTTATCAAAGTTAAACGTATTTTCAGTAATTAAAGTATTTAGTAGCTTTAGGAGTACTTGGAATGTGTTATTTCGTTTTCCTATGTACGGTATATTATAGTCTTTGGAGTATGTATATGCAAGTTTAACAAAATAAACGTGGGTTTGTACGTTTCTAGGTGTTCCAACGTCCGGAAACCCGCAATAACACACAAAACTCATGTGGCATCAACAATTACTTAAATCCACCTACCATCAGGGATTTTCGAAGAGATATATTCAAATGAGAAAGGGGCGTTCTAGTCTTTTTCCATTTATATGTGCTTTGTATTATAATAATGTATAATGCAAGTATCTCACTGGTTTTAAACAGGTCTGTCGTTGTTAATGTTGGAATAACACATTTATTTATTTAGTAACGTTTGATCAAAATAGTGATTTTCATGTGAATCGATAGTTAAGAGAGCACTTTCAGTCATCTTCCAAAGTCCAAAAAGTTCCTTATATGTGTAGATGGGGAATTTTTGTTGAGTAGAAATGCGCCTTTCGGCAAAAAGTAAATAAAACAAAGTGACTTGTTACCCTCATGTGGCAACCCTATTGTCATTAATTCCCGTTAATGTCTTTGTAAATCACCATTTACAAGTGATATAATTTGCTATAGTAGAACGTAGGATGCACTTTGTACCTTGTCAGGTGATAATTTATTAGTAGTAAAAGAATTTTTGAATTTGTGGTGTAATATAAGGGAAAGAAGAGTCGTATGCTTTCATATAATATTATACTGTGAGAGCTGAGGCAGGCATTTCCAGTTGAGGGAAGTTTTAAAAGTAATTTGCACACCAAAACCATCGTATTTCTTATTAGTTAGTTGTCTTAATGACGACCATCCTGAATAAATCTTAATTAAAAATTAATTTAACACCGACAAGGCGACTTGTATATATGTGCTTGGCTTTTGCGCTATCTTTGAAATTTCCTCTGCTAGGTTTGGTGCATATATATATATATATATACATTTTAAAATTGCGATAAAATGGGAAAATAAATTATACGATTTTTTACTTTTTCGGTCATGTAGAGATTTATGTTATATTTCTGTGTGTTTTTCAAGTGTTTTTGGTGCTTGCATGTTGATTTATATTTGTTTTGTATGTTGTGTGTGTGTGTATGTGCAGCAGGAACACAATTTCGCATTTTTAGTCGAAATGAAAATGTAGGTATATAAAATTTTATTCCACGATCACGTCCCGTATTTGTGATAATGAGAAGAGTGCCGCCATATCAAAAAGTACTTAAGTAAAGTACATAAAAATTGTGAGCCGTATGGCCGTAAAGTGCGATAAAAATCTTAATTGAAAATTGCTTCTCTGTTTCCATATACTTATATATTTTTATAACCCAAAAGAAGAATCAAAAAAAAAAAATGAGGAGAGACGCACGGCAAGTATAAAAAATATCCTGTGGCGGCCAAATGGGGGCAGCAGGGGGGCCGCGCGCGGAATATATATTTTAATGAAGACACTCGAAAAAATTACATCCTCCCTTTATAGACTATTCACTTAAAGTGTATATAAGTATGTATATAATATACCTGATGGTAAGTTTTGGTGCGTCAGATCAGCAGGATGTCCCTGAATTATTCAACATGTCATGCCTTAAAGGACGAAGCTCCTTATAAGATTTAGAAACTAACGGGACATTTCTCTCTAGAGATTTTTATGAGGCAAAGTTTTCGCGCTTGGCGATGACATAAAAGATGATTTGGCTTAATTTCGTTGCGTAACTGTATATTCTATATAAGAATAGAAGTGAAAAAGGGAACTTGTTCTTATAGAAGAATTTATACTTAAAAATTGGCCTCTACGGGGTTAATATCAAATTACTTTTCAAAGTATTTCCATTTATAAGATTATCTTGATTGATAAATTTTTAGTTTATTGCTTATACTTGCGTATAATACTTATAATTATTCGCAAGTTTTCCGTTCCATTACATTTATTCAATAAAACATTTAAAGATAAGCGATTTTTGTATTATTAATACGAGACTTTTAAGAACGTAAATCGCAGTTAAGGATGAAGTTTCTAACCAAACGGTAATCGAAATATAATAAAAACTAGGAGCACATTGTTAAGGAAACTTGAACATTTACACCACAAATGGTTAATATTATATGGAGAATGTACAAGAAAATGTACCATTTAAGACAAGAGAAACAATAACAACTGAACAAAACGATGTCTTCATTGGCCAAAGAAAATATACAATACCGCAATAATAATAAGTGTATGTTTTTCTTGTTGGGTTACAATAAAAATATATAGACTGGCCACACAAGTACGAAACCGCACAAAAAATTTGTTTAACGTGATGGAAAATATTACACGAGGAAAACACAGGGTGAAATGAAAAAAGGCGCAAAGTAGTTAGTGACTAGCATTTTTTTAACCTTGGTGATATAATGCGTTCTTTTGTATATGTACAAGAAGAAAGTTAAATTGTCCCCTGGGCGACTGTCTAAATTACAACATTGCCATATTATAGTGTATTCTTTTTTTCTTTCTTCTTTCATTATATTATTATACTATTTCGCAGACACATAGAAAGCAAGGGGAAAAAATTGTTAAACAGGCAAAAGGAAAAAGTGCTTCAAGTTAATTATTCTAGAGAATTACGCCTAACGGTATACTTAATTAAATGAACAATCGCATTTATTCAAAAAGCTTCTCCCATTCATTCATTCTGGCCTATTTCAGTTTGTCTCTTTACGGTTTTTCCTTTTTTTTTGGCAAATTATGTTCACATTTTCGTCGAAAAAAAAGTGTTAAAGAAAAACGAATTGTTTCATGTTATATGCATGGACGAATAAATTTCTAATCGCTCTTTGATAACGGTTTTTCTGTAAAAGTGTCTACATAAAAGTGTAATATAAGATGCAAACAATAACTATACAGAAGAGAATTATAGAGAAATCACAATAAAGAATAAAATTTTCATAGCTCATAAAATAATATTGTGAAACGATAAACAAACAATTTATGTACGATATTCTAGTAAAATGTCGATAAATCAACGGAGATTTTTTACAGTTGACTAGTTCTTGTTTGCGCAAAATGAGTCGCGTGTGTGTGTGTGGTTTGAAATTAAATAATGATTAAAAAAGCGTGTAATAAGTTAAATAGCTAGTTTGGCAACAATTACTTGAAAGTATGGCATTAGAATGATGTGCAAGCGAACATCTTCCGTGCAGCACGGATTTATATATTAACATTCTTGCAGAAACACTTAAGCAAATATTCTGCCGTTTTACTTGCTTACGAAAGATTATCCAAGCATGTGAGAGAAGCGAAGATGGGATCTCTCTGTGTGTATGTGTGTGTATTATAACGTGTATATACTATAGGGATGCTGGGAGAGATGGAAAGGGGTTGAGAGTGAAGCACATCTCACCCATCTAAACCCATATATCCATATTATGGTTTGCTGCATCGTAAGCAATTTTTACATCACCAAACTGGAAATTGCATTTGGGAAATGAAAACATTCAGCCGTGTTCATGTGTTTGCCTAACCAGAATTACCGTGTTTCTTCAATGGAATTATGGATCTGTGTTTTTGCTCCTTATATATGTATACTTATTTGTAAGAAAATATGGAACAAGTCTAAACATAACACTGTGTTCTGTGTTTCTTTTTATACATATCTCTTCACTTTTAAAATGAATAGGTTTAATAAGGTACTTGGGCCGTTTTTTTTCTGTTGGAAAATCGATAGGGAAAACGGGAAAACGTCGAGTTTTTACTCTCATTAAATCGCATCTTGAATAGTACAAGTAATTTGTATTTTTCTCCTGTATAAAAACTGATCATTAAAATAATCTTCGTTGGTATTATTCTTCTTTGTGTTTGGAAAAGCGCTTTTCACTGTGTGAGTGGATAAGGTGTTTGTCTGTTTGTTCTTACTTTTAGTGCATGTAAAAATTAAACACTTTTTTATGGGAAAAAATTGTAATATAAATTCAATTCAAAATTGAAATGGTTATTGTTGGGGTTGGCTCGGTTTTCTCTCTTGAAATATAAAATTTCATTTGATGTGTGTGATGGTCGTTTAAAAAGAGCTACTATAATTGTGCGGAAAATGTAATGAAGTGGACAACGGTGTATAATAATGTAAGTGGCTAAATTTGAAGCATCATATAATATACGGACGCTTGAACAACGGAGTGTAAATTACATTTTGTTAGTTAAAGTGCAAATGAAAATAGCAAGTGGACGTGCTATAAGGGGATGTGTATTCAGATACAAAATATGTCTAGGACTTTTTCTTGTATTTAATTAACGAGTGAGGCAAGTAATTGTTCCTATAATTATTTAAACAGTCAAGTAGTTTGTCAATGTACGCACCATTTAGTTTGTTTTGTAATTTAAAATTACTGTTTTAAAAATATGTTCGGGCTATACGTATGGCCACAATTATTTTTCTAAAGTTGCAAAGGGGGAAAAAAAGAAACCGGAGAAAAATACTTATATATAGTAAATTGAGTGTAATAAAAGAGAAGCTATTCAAGCAATTGCAATGGGTGGCAACAAAATAAATTGGTCAATTGCACAAATGGAAACATAGTACATCGTGTGTGTGTTTGTTTTCGTATTGTTCCAGGTATCCCGGTACTGATTATTTATTTATTTTAGTGATCAATTGATCAGTAGGAGCTTTAAAAAATTTCGACAATGATCCACTATTGTGTTACATTTTTAAAATGGTTCTTGGCCATATCTACCATAAAAATGTGATTTCCTCTTACATATATAGGATCATTTCCCAGGATTCTTACGATTTGGGAGGAAGAAATCACTTGTGAAAATAACTTACAGCCATCAGCTGTTTTATGTGTTCCTTTTTTTTGCAAGTTTTAATTCGAATACGTCTAACAAATTTACGATCTTGTACAATTGATGGTCTAGTTTAAAATCCGCCTGATTTAAAGTGAATTAAGTTTAGATCTCTATGCTGGAGTGCAGCTATAATTTACTAGGAAAAAGACAATGTAAAAGGAAATCGTTATTTTACTGCTGGCTGGACTGCATCAGGATGTTCTTTTACTCGCTTAGAATGGGGAATTTTTTTCAAAGGAAGAAATTACCTTTTTCATTAATACTTTTATGAGACTCTTTCACTGGTTTTACGATAGTATGGCAATTTGTTTGTCAATTATTGTCTTTAATAATACGTTCAGTGAGGGTGTTGGTTGTTTTTTTCTTTCTTTTTGAACAATGGACATTAGGAATAAAGTATATACTCGTATATGTATACTGTTGTGGCTATAAAGTGGAAAGTGACAGAGAGGTGTCATCGCGCGACCGGGTGTCATAACGTGTGTCTCGAGAGCGCCATAAAGCCACTTCGTGCTCTATGGACGTTCATCACTACA
Source organism: Silvanus unidentatus (assembly GCA_963930825.1). NCBI lineage: Eukaryota > Metazoa > Arthropoda > Insecta > Coleoptera > Silvanidae > Silvanus > Silvanus unidentatus. Next base: position 1,820,670 of record OZ005758.1, read on the forward strand.
ATTCTGACTTACTCACACAATCTTCTACTTAACAACGGTGAAGATTCTCCCAAAACTAGACTGTTCACTCGTATGGAAGGAGTCTCCAAGGAATAAGTGGAAAACAACAGCAGGAAAGTTAACTTTCCGCTATATAAATTATGGGAGGGGAATTAGTTTCGGTTTTGTTTATGCGACAGGATAAATAATATTAAGTAATATAAGGAGCGATTTTAATATGTGATGATTGTGTGCGGGAATTGAATCGAAAGTGTGTCTTTCGATCTATGTGTTTGGAGGGAAAAAATCGCGTGCTTTTTCTTATTCAAGGAATTATTAAACCAAACTCCTTGACATCGCCTTACAGTTTGAATTATGGGCAGACTGTGATTGTGTTCCGTTTGCTGTTCGCTCTTATGGCCGACTCCCAACTTCTTTGCGTATAGTCTCTTGATTTATGCTGCGATTTAACTTTGTATACTTTTTAATCCATATAAGGGGCTATAAATTCATGTCAGACTAGGTATTCAGTCTTTTGCCTTCGCAACCTCCTCCCGAAAAACACATACACTTTTGCACACCCACACAAATATCGAAATCACAGTAAAGACGAACTCAATTTTACAAGATAAAATTTTATTTATTACCATTGTTGGATGCATCCAATATTTATATTCGCTTCTTTATTGAAGTAAATACAAAAAAGCTCTTATATTAATAAATTGGATGACCATTTTGTCATAGTGATTTGTCGTGTTCTTGTACATTATTTATATCATTTGGAAAAATATCGAATTCATCTTATATTGTGTGATAAACAGGACACGATATTTCCAATCAGCGAATCAACTAAATTGGAGATTTTCTTATCCTCTTTTCCATGCTAGTTGGTGGTGGTGAAAGAAAACATAAAATTGGAACTTGGAACGGTAGAAAAATTTTAAACTAGATTTATGTTTTGTGTTTTATTACCTTACCGCGTCGTACCAGTGCTTGTTTTTTTTAATGTAAATGTTATGCACAGTTTGTTTGGTGTATCGTATTGTACGAAGACAGAATGGTTGGTTGCACAAGAACGCACTGGTGGCCCTGTGATTCATTGCAAGCTTGGCGCTCTTGCCCATCCATTTTTATATCTCCCCCGTGTGTAAAAAAGGGCCGTTCGATAAAAGATCTCGCACAAATGTTAATTATCACGGATTTTTGTAAATGAAAGCGAAACAATCTAATAAACATCATATATAGAATAAGGATAGAGGAATCGTGATGATGCAATCTCCCTTTGTTGCTAAAAGATATGGAACGTATGTAGATTACAGCTAAACAGCACTTTGGCTATAGCAATTTGCATTGTGAGAGTATATGATAGTGTAAAAGTAGAAGATTGTGTGCCATTGGCAGCAAATTGCGAAAGTCCTTCAATTATTGTGTGAAATGGTACTAGACGGTGAAATATAGATATTAAAGGTGTGTAAATGGGGTAGAGCATATATTGTGTGCTCTTGGTGCTGCTATGTGTGTAGGAAATTTTCATCTTTGTATGTAACGATAAGGGATTGTTTAAAGGGAAGGACATGAATAGGGTGATAACGTTTTGTGTGATATATGACTGATCTTGTACAGTGATTCTATTAGTTGAAATCCCAAATGTTGTATGACAAATTTCTATTGTTTGAAATTGTATGACAGGTCATGAGAATATACTTATATGTATGTACGTTCGCATTTTCCATATTATAATTAATAATGCAGCGTAAAAGCGTATTTAATAACACGAAAATCGTTGAATGTGAATCTCTCTGTGGGTTATACCGCTCTCTATAGCCGTGCATGATGCTTATAATTATGGATAAACAATATCATATAAAAGGTAAATGATTATTTTAGAGAAAATTTCACAAGTTTGAACTAATTTTCAGTATTTGGGTGGTGGTGAAACTCTCTGTATATTGAAGGCATACAACACTCATCATCAAACCGCCCCTGCTAATATAGAACACTAGTAAAAGTACTTTGGCATGCAAAGCAGACTTTATTAATTCAAATTTTAAATTAAATTATGTTCATTCTGAACGCCCTAACGTTTCAATATATAAAAGGCTGTATGGCAACCCATTTTCCCGCCGACAGAAGCAGCTCTTCTGGCATTTTTAAATTGTTGTACAAGTGCAATAATTTTTATGTTTTTCTTTTTTCTGTCTTTTTAAGAATAGCATGTGGTTGGTCGTGTTTGGCATAATTTCCTAATGAAATTTTCACAATAAATTCAAGTTGGGAATGGAAAATGGTGGACCTTAGCGATTGTATATGTTTGATGAATATTTTGTAAGAAATTTTTTGCGCGTTGTTTGGTATATTATGGGAATGGTTTTTTTAGTAATTTTTCTGAATATCTGTATCTAGGTAAAAGGTATATGAGATTATATAGTGGAATGGAAGTTTATAACAAAACAAAGTTAAAGCCTTTTATGCTCGTATGTAAAACCTTATCTAATACTCTACTTCGCAGTTAATCTAAGAGATTTAATAAATGTCAGTGTACCTACTTAGGTAAATTTCGCACCTAATACCACTGTTTTATATATATATTATATTTAACGTAAAACGTATATTATATACGTTCAATTTTAGAATAGTAATATGGTAATAGAATAGAGATAGCGAAGGCACAGTTGGCATAATAAAATGTTTGTAGTGGGACTAGTTACTTTCAAACAGTAGTTAACGTATAAATTATTACTTTACATTATCTCAATATGAATATGAGTGAATTGTGAAGTTTAATTACAGTGTAGTTTAAAGTTTGTGGAAAGCTCTATTAGATATTCGAATATGTCCTCTTGTAAGTTGCTATTCTCTTCAGTCTTGTCACTATTATACGTTCAACTTTAAAATTAACCACCGAAAGCAGCCCTCAAACTCCTATTTTCTTAATTGTTATTACTATTTACTTTGCCGTTTCAATCTATCAAGATTTACTTTATATTGCACAAACTGTAAATAGTTTACTCGAAGATGTTTTTCCATTTAAATTGTTTTATGTGCGACAATTTCTCAAGAGATATTATTGGGAAGGGAGAAAGTTTCTTGTATGTTTAATAATAGTTATTTTTCAATTAATTATGGCTAAAAACACTTTTGTCCCTTTTGAACCGCAACAATTTCCTCCGACATTCTAATGAGAGTGAATTCTTGCTTTGAAATAGACATTTCAGCTATTCCCCTTCTATAAGTTTAATGAAAACTTTTCCATCTAATGGTAATGATTGGAAACGAACATTTAATTTCACTTTGTATTTGGTAACACACATATCTCTTTGTTATTTTGTGTTTTAGTAAATTGGTGTTCGATGTTTAAGCACCTGCAAAATTAATTATTAGAAATTAAAAAAGTACCTCTAGTTTAATGAGAGTAATGTTAGAATAATTGGTTTCTATTGTAATTTGTGATGGGCTTTTATCAAAATACACTCATTAATTGTTTACTCATTTTTACAACCCCACTTGCAGTAAAAATGTTAAATGAAAAAGACATCCTTTTTTATTAGTGCAATATTCCACTTTAATGTAATATTCTTTTTCAAACTTGAATAAAAATCAACTGAGTTGAAAAAGAAATAAACATTACAATAAATTGGTTTTTACAGTGATCCTCCATTTGATTACGGGGGTGGGTATTTTTAACGATATTTGACGTTTGGTTTTGATGTAGCACACACATTTCTTTGGTGGAAGGAAGACAAGGGTATAGAGCCAATTCAAAAAACTGCATGACATAGATCAAATGGTCTTATATAAAGTTTTATCCCTGAAATTGTGTTCTGTTTTCTTAATGACCAAGTCTTGTGTATATATGTGTGTGCAACTACTATATACGGTTTTGGGAAAAGTTTCTTCCACCCAAGAAAGTATAAACTACATCAGTTGCTTTACAGAGTGTGTAAATTCATTCTTAGCTGAGGCAGCAATGGGGCCCAGAGAGGAGATGATTCCACACATAGCACAGAAACCAAAAGTCTTCATGAACTTTGCCAGAACTTAGACCATCGAATTACGTTAAGAAAGTTCATGATGACAATTATCGGGGCCACCCATTCAGCCCAACAATTTTCTAGAAAATGTGAAATGATGCCTTTTTGTACATTTAAACACACAGTATGGATGTTATTATTGGATGCGTTCAGTGATGCTGATATTAAAGTGATTTTACGCTAGTAACAAAAAGGGTGTGTGTGCATATTCCTGATTGTCGGTTGGCTGATTTATTAACGCGTTTTTCTCCTCCTCTTCTCGTTTTAATTTAATAACTCGTTTAGGTCAATTAATTAATTAAATGTATCAAAATGGCATCATTTCGTCCACATCTATTCAATTCACGTAAATTAATTATAAAATTAGTTTTCAAAATATGAATATACCATTAAATTTATAAAACAGAGGAGAGAAGATTGAAAGACACTAACAGTAATTAATGATATTAGGAAAATTAAATGAAGTTTTCTCTTTTGTCATTTGTCGTCTTGCTGAAACAACTACTTTTAATAGCGATACTAATACTAGTGTCTTGTTGTCTGTTCAGCACTTTGCATTTCTAGTCTGAAAAGTACATATAATAGTTAATTCGACAGTAAACTTTTTGTGGTCATTAATATTGCAAAATGCGCGGTAGAAAAAAGAAAATGTTAAAAGATCTAATATGTGTGTATATCGTTCGAAATTGAACGGAATCCTAAAAAAGTACTTTGCCAACAACTCTGTAACAAATAAGACTTACAACGAAATCCATCTCTATAAATAATTCATCAAAAAATAAAAAAAAAGAAGGAAGGAAGAACATTCGTATCGTATATAGATAGTAATTTTTTTCTGTAAAGATCCTTTTGGCTTAAATATGGGCAGGTTGTTTATCAAGTTTACTACTCTACTTAACTTAATAGAAAATAAAGGAAAAGAGTTCTTGTTCCAAGTGTCTGTTGTGATTGTTTTCCATTTATTTTTAAATAGTTGCACATAGATGTACGTTGGGACGGTTTTTTTCTGCAATTTCCTCCAAGTTTGGTGGAAAATGCATGTAGGAATTTCGTATGTATGGAAGTGGTGTAAGTATATAGTATATAGTAGGTATATGTTTTATGTTCGCTTGGAGGGATCGCGTTTCTCAAACCCGACAGAATGAAAAGTTGTGACAAAGCATCAAGTTTGCTGGTTAGAATCGAAATGAAGACATTTTGCTAGTTGTTCGTGTCTCGACGTTATAAGTAGCACACAATATAACAGTAGTAAAAGCATCAAAAGAGACGAAAAAATATCTGTATTGAAAGTAGAAAAGAATTTTAATGTATAGCAATTGATATTTTTGCAGATCGATGTTGTTTCTTCGTTTCTTGGTGATTACAGAAACTATATACCTGTGATAATAGGCACAAGGGGAGGAATTATCCCTGTGTTTGTTGTTCCTTTGTCAGGTATTGTTTCTGCAAAGTTCGATGTTTGGCCAGGGGCGTACGAGAATAGATTGTCTGGAAATGTTTATACATTTCCATATAAAAATGCGAGAAATTGAATCAAATAAAAGATGCAAAAATAAAATAAGTGTAGATTACTAATTATGCTTTAGTTCTTTAAAGAAACTTGTTACATCCGTTGACCAGACGAATGGTACGATTGATGTTCCGCCGCTGACTTAGTGAATTAAATCTTTTGAACTAAGAATGCCAGAGGGTAGAAGATTTCGCGGAGAATGCTTGTATAGTAAACAAATGTCGGCAACAGAAGTAGACAATCTTTTATAAGATTTGTAATCTCTTATACAACAATTCATTTTAATTATCTCCAAACAATATTGCCTAATGCCTACCTAAGAAAATTATCCATTAAGAGTTGAATTTATTACTTTTTTTTGTCGGAAATTTCCTTATCAACTTGAGCAACCACAGAAAATGAATTAACATTGACTACAAGAAAAGGAAAATGAAGAAAATTTGGATGTTTATTTAAATTTGTTGAGAATATAGGCATATCCAGCATATCAACCTCCTAACATTTTATAATAGCGTGTTAATGTTGGTGAAAAGGTATAGATTAATTTTTAATTGCGTGAGAAGATAACTACGAGCCGAGGTTTAATGAAATCTTTTCACGTACTTGGGTTGATTTGTATTAAAAGGTATTTTGTTTGAAGAGTATAAGTTAGGAAAAAAAGCACGGAAAGAATGACCTTATAATCGAGATATATCGTGACCGTATAAGTTGGTACCTCTATTCTTGCATTTATCATGCAAATTAGGTTGGGATCCGCACAGTTCTATCTCTCACCTCAATCATAATAAGGGGCGACGCTGACGCTTCGTGCCTTTTGAGTTATTACATTCACTATCTCTAGATTTCCATACAATTCAAAGTCATAGCAGTAAAGTAGTTGCTCTATGATTATATGTAAAACTAATTCTGAAAAATGCCCAATAGCACTATTTACTTTCTATATGGTTTTTTTTTTCGTTGGTCTGTGGACCGAATTCTGTTTGATTCCCTATACACATAGTTTTGTGTGTTATGGGAAAATTATGCATTTGCGTGTGACGTCACAGTTAACCCAGTTTCTCCCATAGGGGGATGAAGTTGCGAGGAAACAAATTATAAAGCTTCATACAGCACACTTGGGAGAGACTAAATCGGATTTTTCTATTTTCGAATAATGTTATCGTTTTACATACTGATGTACAAAATTGTCAATATATTGTTTTATATACGTTATATAATTTTTTGGAGGACGTTTTTGTTGTCGATAAATGTTAATGTGAGGCTGGATGAAGTCATCGTTTCCCTAATTACATATATCTATAATATGGCAAAAGCAGAGACCATTTGGCCGGTCGATGTTAGTGTCATTTGCTAATTGGTACATTGTGGTGAACCAATTGACTCATCAAACAAAGATCTCACGCAATAATAATGTAAATAGGGTGGGTACATGGGGGATTTGTGTAATATATAGATACATTGACAATTTGGCTACTATAAACGTGCGGTAATTGGTGATTTTTTAATTTATTCATCCATATACCTATTAGAGAAGTACAAAGAGTAATTAACATAATGGATACAAAAAAATTGTATAAAACGAAATGATTTTTTGTATGTGAATTAGTGGACGCATATTATGTAAATAAATATTCAGTTTCAAAGGGGGTAGAATTTGAATTTTTTTTTCTCGGTGCGTGGGAGTGGATATGGTTTCGCTTTTGTATTTTGCTAAGACTATTTCTATTCGCATTTTTTTTACAGGACTTGGAAGGTGACACACCACTACATGATGCAATTTCAAAGAAACGCGATGACATGCTTACGCTTTTACTGGACCATAATGCCGATATAACGTTAACAAATAACAACGGTTTCAACGCCCTTCATCATGCCGCTCTCCGAGGAAATCCAAGGTAGGTGGTGCATATTATTAAGATTTATTGTAAACTATCAACACTTCACACGTATACACCTCTTGTTTACGTTAAGATATTTTTGACGTACGCACGTTCTTGTATATTTTCTTGTTGGTATGAAGAAAATTTGCATAATTTTTTTTGAAACATGTGTGTATGCGGTTCTTCATATTTTTTTCTCTCTCTCCATGTTATATAGCGTGTGTGTATGTGTCAGTGTTACGAAAGTGAGAACGTGTTGCTTTTACCGGAAATTGGCGCCGTCGGCACCCGCATCCGTTTCCGCACACATCATCGCCAGAATCCTTTTCGGAATATGAACGGTTCGGTGGTGTTGCATATTGCAATATTTATACTTCATATAACTTGTCAGTTGTATTTGTGGATGGATTTATTATTATTACATATTTGGAAAAAGAGAGAAAGCGCATTGGGGCATTTTCAATGTGTTTCTATATGAAAATGGAAATTGTATGTATAGGTGTCCAAATTGGATATTAAAATTGTTGAAATTCATTTTCGGGAGAAGGCTCATTCTGATGGCTTTGATTTAGATATTGGATATTTTATTATGCAAAATACTCTCTCCAATTGATGTGGCCTTTTTGCTGTGTGAAGAGAGTTCTTTGCATAAAATGCAAACTGGTAGTTGAGTGGCGGGGTTGCAAAAGTACAAAAAACGTTAAACGTCACAACATGAGAAGTGGGCATTGTTTTCCTTTGACCGGAAGCGATTTTGCATTAGCAAAAATGCTATTGTAATTAATGGGGTTGTTTTTGTAAGGATAAGAAGGTGCTATCGAAATGGAAGAGAAGCTATTACTAAGTTTTGAGATTAAAGTCCAGGACAAACTGACCTCGCTATTATTAGGGGAACGTCCACTTGAGTTAGACATTGTTTTTGTCGGTTCATCTCACCAGATGTGTATATATATATGTATGTGTGGTTGAGTGTGTTTGTGTGTCCGTTTTTGGACGGAGATGGATACAAGTTGGATTCTGAACGTGCATTTAGAAAGGATTAGTGAACATTGAGAACGCAGATTACAAGTTTCTGGACGGGTTTGGTTGATTAAAAAGATAATTTTTAGTAGAGAAGTGTTTTACTTTTCAAAAGTAAAGTTGGATTAGTTGATAAGTAGGAATAAATAGAAATGGATAAAAGGGTGGATTCTATCCTTATATCTAGGTGTAGTTTTGTCTTGCTAGTAATGAATTGGAAATGTATATACAAGTTAGATGATTGGGATTTACCATAAATATTTGGACAATAGATGAACGGTATTGTAGTGGACGCCCTTTCTATCGGTGAAGACAGAGCCGGCTTCCACCACACCCACGAACGTCTAGTCAGACCCTACGTTGTGTTTTTAAATATTTTTTTTATCTAAAAGGACGCCGTAACGGGAACCGGGCTCAATCATCCGAAGTAGTGGGCACGCGAACTTGAAAACCGGAGAAATAGTTGTTAAATTAAAATCGTTAATTCATTTTGTAAGTGTATCGCAATTTATTTTAACATTTCAACATAACGTACGAACTAGATACATAAAACCAAAACAAAACAATCAAACATGAAAAATTCCGTGCTAATGAATAAGCTGTCCTGAGTCTCGACGAAATATTAAATTAAAATTAAAAGGGAAACTATCGCGATTTGATCGTGGCAATCGGCTACGATCCCTCTCAGGTGGTCGGCTCTTTGGATGGGGTTTTGTTTCTTTGCGTAATCGCAATACTCTTTTTTTTTATAGGTCTATCAAAGGTATTAGTGCTCCCTCGTTGGCAGGGCGTAACCGTACTTTAGCGTTGGCAGGGCGTAACCGTACTTTAAATCGTTGGCACTACTTGGCCCTAGAAGAAAGCATTAATTAGGGCTAGGGCAGGAGGCCGACAGTTGGAGAGGGTTTCGCCGTAAAAGTTCCAAGAATATACGCGTACCGTGAATTAATATTTGAAACAAACAATCTAAAAATTATCGCGAAACACCGAAGATATTTAACGCAGTTTAACAGTATCGTTATGAAAGTACATAATTTCTAAAAGGAACAGTACCTGTTGTGAGAGTATCTTGAAAGCTGGATTATCACTGCTGCTGGAAACTGAATAAATCCCTTTTCCGGTGAAAATTGTTCTTCAAAAACGGCGGTAAGCTAATTCGACGAACAGAGTCTCAACTACTCGAATCGGTTGTGAAAAATTCACTACTTCTCAACGTCCCGAAAAAACGTAAAACTACCCCGAACACCCACCACTTCTCGGGTGGTTCGCATAACTAGCCATCCGATTGGCTCGATTGGGAGGTACTTCTCCCCCTCAGAACAGCTTTTACACTTACAAATTAAACTAAAATTTACAAACAAAATTAAGAAAAACAAACAATTCATTTACTGTTTGTACAGGGAAATTAAGGTGTCCCTGAACACCTATACATGGTATATACATATCGTAAACCGAACCGAGGTAACAGGTACTCGCGCGGCAGGTGTTGGGCTTGAATCTGAAATGCAGGTAAACTTTCGTTACCCCGTGACTCGCTGAAGTACCCGCCACCGCAATTCGGCGTAAAACATATCTGTTAAACGTAGCAGAATTTAAACAAAGGATTTCTATAATTATCGGGAGAAACCAACAAGCTGTAGCTTGTTGGACTTTTTCGGTATATTTTCGTCGACATGGTCAATAAACTAAAACCTAAACACATTTTTCTAGACGCACTAAAACATGTGCTATTCCTAGAAAAAGTGCACAACTTTCTAATAAAATAATAAACTAAAAGCCTGAAGGGCAATAATTTTTTATAATTGCGAACAAAATATTTACAGAAACTTAAATAGAGAAAAATACTGAAAAGGCTCCACAGATGTGCGCCAAACATTTCTGACAAAAAGATTCAAGTCGTTTACGACTTACCCTAAAGAATTGTCCTACACGTGCTAGTGGAAAAAATATTTCACTAGCCCCTTTTTCCGCGAACTCGGTTCATCACAGACGCCCCCATAGTCTCATCGTTGAAGTCCTTGAATACGATGAACTATCCTTCAATTTGATGAACGAGATCACGCTGTTTTTGGGATGGTGGTCTATTTCCACTATTACTAGTCAGTAATCACTATTTTTTTTTTAAACACTAATATTAGTGAGCACTACGAAATGTCTTTAAATTTGTGGTCTTATACACGCCGCGGAGTACACCTGTCACTGGATCACTAAGTTCGTAAGTGTTTCGATGGGGTATTTTCGAAACCTTGTACGGACCCTCATACAACAGGGCGAATTTCGCCGTCACTTTTTCACTGGCGCTGGAGATGGGGTTAGTTCGTAACAGGACAATATCACCCACATGGTACTGGTTCGTGCAAGGGTTTCTTAGAACCGTTGGGTCCTCGCAGTTTCGTTTCCCTTAGCGCCGGGAATGGTGTTGTTCTCCACGACCGCTGCTGAAGTTGCTGTGGGTGGCTCAATGGCGCGCTGTCCCTGGTTGGGGACGCTATACGGTGTAGGATGGTAGTTCCTCGACGGATTCTGCTGATGGTGGTGATATTGGTGGCGACGGTCGAACGTCGAACGTCTGGGGTACCTCTCGCCCCCAGATGATGATTCCCACCTATAACGCCGGTCGAAACCTCGCCACCTGGAATGATGCTCCAACTCCTCTCGACTAGGCCTTTCTTCGGTCTGCACTACGTGTACAGCGGCCGTTGGCGGCCTAAACGTAGCTGGGACTCGATTGTGGTTTTGGGTGGTGGTGCCGACCGTTGTTAGGAATTCGGCTGCAGTGGAAATCGTATTTTCCCCCTTCAAGTGGAATAGATTCTGGACATGGATAGGGAAATGTCGCATGATGTCCAGAACCAGCTGCTTCTCCTCTAGTGGCGGTTTTAAATACTTCACCTCATTCACCAGAGCCGCGAAGTAGTCGACCATCGTTTGTCCTATACGAGGGTCGTATGTGCCAGTGTGCAGCACTTTAAACACTTGGCGCCGCTCATTTTCGCCCCAAAACCGCTTAGTGAGCGCTAACTTCAAATCCTCGTACGTACGGAAGGTGGGTTTTAGCATTTCGACCCACGGCTTTACAGCTCCGGACACGCAGTCGATGGCCAGTTGTAATTTTCCCTGATCATTTAGCATCTGTGCCTCCGCGTATTGGTCCACTTGTTGCAGAAAATGAAGTACATTTTCCTTAGCATCTCCACGGAATTGCGGTTTGTTGGGCAAATTCGGGGACTTTTGTAGCACATTTAGGAGCAACCGATGTAGTTCTCCTTCATTCGCTACATCTGATCTCTTTTCCTGCGTCGCAGTGGTGGTCGGCGCTTCTCTCATCGCTGATTGTTGAGCCGTTGGTGGTGCGTCCATCCGGGCGACGACGGCGACGACCTTCTCCATAGCAGTGCTGATGCCCTGGATCTCGGTTTCCATCCGCTTCTTCTCGGCGACCTTGGCGGCTTGCTCGGTGACGTGCCACTGCTGGAACCACGCTGGCACTCCACGGGTGCGTCGGGCACTTGGTGTGGCGGTGTAGTCCCTGGTTGTTCCGTTGGTGTCGTTGGCGGACTTTTTCGGCATATTTCCCAATTTAAATGGATAGGTACTCGTATATAAAACATTCAGAAACACATATGGTAATATTAGAATACGTTCAACTTTCGTTTCTCTTTGGTAATTTCTTCGGTGTTATTTTCCGTTATTTCCCGATTCTAAATCCGCGACTAAAACTCCCACTTTACGACTCCGAATCCTGGTCACGGCACCAAATTCTGTAGTGGACGCCCTTTCTATCGGTGAAGACAGAGCCGGCTTCCACCACACCCACGAACGTCTAGTCAGACCCTACGTTGTGTTTTTAAATATTTTTTTTATCTAAAAGGACGCCGTAACGGGAACCGGGCTCAATCATCCGAAGTAGTGGGCACGCGAACTTGAAAACCGGAGAAATAGTTGTTAAATTAAAATCGTTAATTCATTTTGTAAGTGTATCGCAATTTATTTTAACATTTCAACATAACGTACGAACTAGATACATAAAACCAAAACAAAACAATCAAACATGAAAAATTCCGTGCTAATGAATAAGCTGTCCTGAGTCTCGACGAAATATTAAATTAAAATTAAAAGGGAAACTATCGCGATTTGATCGTGGCAATCGGCTACGATCCCTCTCAGGTGGTCGGCTCTTTGGATGGGGTTTTGTTTCTTTGCGTAATCGCAATACTCTTTTTTTTTATAGGTCTATCAAAGGTATTAGTGCTCCCTCGTTGGCAGGGCGTAACCGTACTTTAGCGTTGGCAGGGCGTAACCGTACTTTAAATCGTTGGCACTACTTGGCCCTAGAAGAAAGCATTAATTAGGGCTAGGGCAGGAGGCCGACAGTTGGAGAGGGTTTCGCCGTAAAAGTTCCAAGAATATACGCGTACCGTGAATTAATATTTGAAACAAACAATCTAAAAATTATCGCGAAACACCGAAGATATTTAACGCAGTTTAACAGTATCGTTATGAAAGTACATAATTTCTAAAAGGAACAGTACCTGTTGTGAGAGTATCTTGAAAGCTGGATTATCACTGCTGCTGGAAACTGAATAAATCCCTTTTCCGGTGAAAATTGTTCTTCAAAAACGGCGGTAAGCTAATTCGACGAACAGAGTCTCAACTACTCGAATCGGTTGTGAAAAATTCACTACTTCTCAACGTCCCGAAAAAACGTAAAACTACCCCGAACACCCACCACTTCTCGGGTGGTTCGCATAACTAGCCATCCGATTGGCTCGATTGGGAGGTACTTCTCCCCCTCAGAACAGCTTTTACACTTACAAATTAAACTAAAATTTACAAACAAAATTAAGAAAAACAAACAATTCATTTACTGTTTGTACAGGGAAATTAAGGTGTCCCTGAACACCTATACATGGTATATACATATCGTAAACCGAACCGAGGTAACAGGTACTCGCGCGGCAGGTGTTGGGCTTGAATCTGAAATGCAGGTAAACTTTCGTTACCCCGTGACTCGCTGAAGTACCCGCCACCGCAATTCGGCGTAAAACATATCTGTTAAACGTAGCAGAATTTAAACAAAGGATTTCTATAATTATCGGGAGAAACCAACAAGCTGTAGCTTGTTGGACTTTTTCGGTATATTTTCGTCGACATGGTCAATAAACTAAAACCTAAACACATTTTTCTAGACGCACTAAAACATGTGCTATTCCTAGAAAAAGTGCACAACTTTCTAATAAAATAATAAACTAAAAGCCTGAAGGGCAATAATTTTTTATAATTGCGAACAAAATATTTACAGAAACTTAAATAGAGAAAAATACTGAAAAGGCTCCACAGATGTGCGCCAAACATTTCTGACAAAAAGATTCAAGTCGTTTACGACTTACCCTAAAGAATTGTCCTACACGTGCTAGTGGAAAAAATATTTCACTAGCCCCTTTTTCCGCGAACTCGGTTCATCACAGTATACATCTGTGAATCTCAAAAGCGTTTGTGTATGTTTTAATTAAGTTGATACATTTCACAACCGGTTGTGTATGTTGATCCAGCAAGTTAACTATAGTATAGCACAAATAATAGGAAATGTAATAAGGAGAATGTGACAGTGTGAAAGGGTATTCCACTGACTAGAGGGTACATTATGAGAATAAGAGAAGAACGATGACTAGAGAAGAGTAATGGATACAAATGAGTGTCCCGAGGAAAAGATAGTTAGGGGCTTGTATATATGGAAAATGGTACGACTATTTAGTATGGTAACCTGAGGGCGAGAGAAGCGCGCGTTTCGACTAATGCTTATTAAACTAATCAGTGACGTGCATAATTTGTCCGAATATAATCTTTTATAGAGAAATATCTCGTCCATCAACCTTTCCCCAATGACTATAATCTTAACAAAGTGAAAATGTACAATTTGGAGAATGGAGACGAATAAATTTCAGTTGAATTTTAAACCTTTATCCAAACATTCTGGATTAAAGTGGGGCCTGTTTGTTATATAATGTTGAATTCAATGTAATATATAATTGAATTAAAATGCAATTTTCCAAAAATCAATATGGTCCAAAACGGTTGTGCAGAAGGGAAGATTAGACAATTTGGTTAACGTATATAAAATGATCCAACTTAACGATTCATCCACTATCGTTCCAAAAACCACAAACTGATAAGAGGAGGGATTCGTGTGTTAAGTTTGGTGCCTCTCACTATATGCGTTCAACTTCATAGTGGCGGTTGTTTCTCCGAGGTCCTAGGAATTAACAAAGTTAGTGGGCAACCAGTGTGGGATCGCCATATAGTTTGGACTTTGCAAATTATACGACTTGACTTCATTGTGTTTTCGGTCCTTAAGGGACATAATAAATGAGTGCAATTTATGTATGTCGAGATTATGTTCAAATATTCATTCTATCGTAAAATGACCAGTTTATGGACTTTTACGCAATAAAAGCGTATATCGCTAACTGATGGAATCGTGCACGGTAGCACATGTATGTAACTATTAGGTGTGAGATTGTCTAGATTAGGTTTATTAGCAAGTTTAAAAAGAGAAACTCATTCATTACGTTGTTGTATGTAGATAATAGTGGATATGGGGATCCGAAAATGCATCATGTATGATTAATTAAGATTGTTCACTGATGGAAACTTATATATAAAGTCTATTTCAATGCAATTTCCTATGTGGTTGCTTATGGAAATTGAAATATATCTAGATGTGAGAGTGTGTTTGAAAGCAAGCTGGTAAGAGTGTAATAGAAGATGGATGAAGTGTGGGCTTGTATATTGGTTGGTGGAAGAGAAGCCTAAACACAGCACAAGCACACGGTCTCTAAACTGCCCCGGGAGATCTACTATTCCCGCGTAATCCCATTACAATGGGGCTTGTTTTCAGAAACCCAACCATCTTTACTCAAATGGCACAACACCAACACATATACACACCGCCATCCAAAACCGCCACATGCCTATTTTATGACCACCGTTAATTCTCAAATCCAAATCCAATAAAGCTTGGCTACAATAAACGGCTAACTGTAAAATGTTGGTATTGTGAATTGTATGGGCATAGAGAAATATCTCGCGAATATGTGTTTTGTTTTGGGGCTAGAGTTTGGAGTGTATATATCCCATTGTAATCCCAATGGTGGATGGTTGATTGCACACGAAAATTATGCCATCCACTTCCCTAATAACCAAATTAAACATGTCCTAATTACAAATCGATTCTTAACAAAGTTTTATATTTAAAAGAGATTAAATTTGTAACCATTTCACATACTGCCAAAGATAAAATTGTGAAATTCGATGTGAATTTTTTTTGTATAGATGGAAATTTGGCACATTTTCAACATCATGTCCATTCCCGGACATTTATTATAGTTTTTGTGTGTTGTTTAGGGAATGCTTTTTGATATGCAATGTTATGTTATGTGAAATCAGATCTAAAACAGATTGAAATAAAATCTGAGGTATTTTTATGAATCCAATTTTGTGGATTATTTAAATGGATCTGTGCTAATATCAATACACGTGTGAATATTTTAATATATTCTGCCGTTGTGGGAGTGAATTTTCATTTTTCAACATGTGTTATTACAATTTTTTTTATGCAAAGTTTTGTTTGGATTTTTTTTATCTAAAGATAACAAACACAAATATGTTGTTTTGTAAAATAATATGTGCCTATTGTATGGTAATTGCTGCATTTATTAAAATTATTACAATGATTAGAAATAAAATTGTTGTAAGAGAAGGGTGCGCGTTTTTGTTAAATAAAGATAATATTTTGTATGCGTTGTAATTAAACAATATTCCAGAAAATGTTTTGTGGCAAGTTCAGAGTGAGGCACATAGTTTTTTTATCATAATTTTCATTCGTTGTAAACAGAGTTTGTTGAATAATAATTTCCACATTATCCTATACAAATATTTGCGGAAAATGAGTCGTATAGGTACATATGCAACAGAGTGCAAAATATACAATCAATACATGAATATAAAGTAAGCTTCTTATGCTGTGCTGATGGAATAAATGATAATATTTTTTGCTACATTACTATATAAAGAGTTTTGCTTATTAATTAGTAATTCTGATACTGTTAATTGGCTTAAAGTATGTGCAAGTAGATGGGTACATGTAATGGACCATTTTCAATTAGAATTCATTGAATGTGTCTTTATAATATTCTGCAATGCAGTCGATGTGGGTGGTTTTTGTTATAAAAGGAACATTTATATTGTATTCCGGACGCGTAAAATAAACGGCCAAACCATACATAGCATAGATATGGAAACCTTTTTACAATCGAATATCGTGCTAGTTTTTCGATATATAGGTGCAATGGACACATGAAATATATATCTAATACCCAAGTATATTTTGTAAAATGTTTATTTAAAAACAGTTGTATTTTATTGAAAATGCAATTGGATAGCGTATCGCTATTTCGTCTATATTTTTATCATCGTATACCATTGGCAATCATGATTGGAATGTTGTATTGAATCAAATGAATTGCGTCCATTTTGATGTATAACACAATGGAAATTGATAGTGTATAGTCTAGGCATCAAGTCGTATAATGGAAAAAATATATTTTTTTCTTTTCATTTGATTTTTTCTCTTTTCCGAAGTCCGGCGTGCAAATATCGATGTTTCCTTTCCTGATTTCTTATCAATGAAATGAGGGAAAATACCTCAGTAAGCACACACAGTGGCAATATATCGTTATGTAGGTGACATGGAACTAATACCAATGGCACCGATAATCCCAGTTGCAGCCTCAACTTTGGCCCTTGAAAAACATTCTCCTATCTTCGTTCTGATATATTTTTTCTGAAATTATCATAACGATTTGTGGGTGAACGGAGAGGAGGGTGTTTTTTTGAGTTTGGAATACGTGAAAATGGTTCAATTTCATTTCAACATTTCTACTGTCAATTTAATCTGTTTAGCATTTTTGGTGTAGACGTGAATATCCTTATTAAATGTGGATCTGGTTTTATTCATATTTATCATATATACTTAGAGACGCAAGAGGAAATACTCATAGTATATTAGTGAGTATCTATCATCAGTCATCAATCGTGACATAAATCAATATAATCCATTATCGATATGTTACATTTGAGGAAAATCCTTCAAACATTTTCTGTAACTCTGTAACATTTCTCTGAAATCCTGTTAATAACACACTGAACTACATATTTTAAATGGATTATAAATGGAATTGGGTGGAAAATACCTACATATGTAAATGTTTATTTTGTTTTTTTTTTAACTTTTTTGAATGGTAATAAAATGATGGGAAAATAACAAAATATATTTTACATTTGACCGAATCTCTTTTCATACTCACTCAAAGTTATTACAATCCAGAAAGTTTAAAATTTGTATTCTAATGTATTTGTACATGTGTCTGTTTCTTTAAAATATAGAGAGGGGAATATTTTGTGGTGTAACGTTTTGGAAGTGAAGGAAATCCACACACAAGTCTCCGTATCAGTATCTCTTTCTTGATATAAGGCAGTCGAGAAGGCAAAGTAAATGCGTCGGAGGAGTAAGAGCAGTTGTTTGGGGGGTGGCTAAGAGCAGAGGCTTCCCTTATTTTCCTCATTGTCCTTCCGGGTCACTGGTCCGCAAACTTGCCGGAAATTGGATAGTTGTTGCATTATGAGCCACTTACACAATGTAATTTTCTTTTTACCGCCCAAGTTAAATGTTTTAAGAATGGCAACTTTGTTGATGAAGCGAGTTATTAAAAGGGACGGTTGCCATAGTGATGATGTATTCCATTCATGTACCATCCATCTTTGAAGTAAAAGAAATAAGAGAAACATCGCACACAGCATCACACAGGCGAAAAGAAGCGCTTGATGAAGAAGTGTTTACCCAGAAAAATTGCATTATTTTATATATATAAGTTGCTTATTAAGAGCCAATGGTCTTTGAAAAAAGAAAAGAGGTGTTCGCTATACCACGTATTCAGTGTATATTTTGTAATTTTGTGTAGTTCCTTTTTTTGGCTTTCTTTTGAACAGTTTTATCGCAATAAGTTTGCTATATACTGCGATCCCCGAGACAAAAGCAGCTGTTTGATCTCATTTCTCATTTTCTGCAATATCTTGTTCTAGTAAAATACAATGTTCACGTATTGAGACACATACGTTTCGTTTCTAACATAAAGATCGTAAATTAAATTTGGCAAATTAAATTTTTAATATTCCTTATATACCATTCTCAATATATATCATATTTCAGAGGGAATATATTTTTCTCACGTACTTATTGACTTTTTTTTCTGAAATATTGTTACATATTTCCTATTCTTTCTCTATGAGCATAAGGGAATCAATCTCCTTTAAATGGTAGTTAATTCTGCATTAATTTAATTTTGTTTTGGGTGTGGGTCGAGAGGGACTGAAGTGAAATTCCTGACGGACGGACTTGGAAATGCGTGTGTTTTTTTATCTGCACCCATATAAGAAGAAAAAAGGTTTTTCACCGTGCCAGTTTAAAGAGATAAGCGAAATTTAAATATAAAGGGAATGTCGTTTAGAATGTGAATTTGTGACACTGAAATATCCCTTTACCCGAAAAAAATGTCGGTCCTGAAAAAAATTGTTCCAACCTATTTTATTCCATTCTCTGTTTTTTTATTACTGGAATTTCATTTCTATAAAAAAAATTCAATTGGAAAAATGTAACCGGTATAGGTACATAATGCTGATTATTTTGATTTATATCGCATTGTGTGTGTTTTTAATCCAAAGTTTATCAATAAATTGAGTGCATTAATATGGCAATTCTATTGTGTATAATAGACATTTTCGTATTATTTAAACGTAAAATGTAATTAAAAATGAATTAACTGTATTATGAGGGGCTGAATGGAGAGTATACAGCATGATGGGTTGAGAGGGATTGCGGGGGTGGTAGAGTGAGCTGAGCTCCGGGTCTGGATTTACATAATTCTCACAAAAGACTGTAATAATAAATGTAGATTGGATGAGAGTTGATTTGTTTCCATGTTGTTCACGTTCTGGCTAATAAAGTACGTAAATAAACGAGGTGGTGAAGGTGGAGTTTTCCAATATCTACCTAATACTACACACACATAAGAGAGTGTGGGCGAAACGGAAAGTCATCGTCGAGCTTTTCGGAGCCGTTATCCCGTAGTGCGTGACCATTGCCCGTGTCTCGAATCTATATATAGATATCCCGATGGGATAGTCATCAGGCCGCACCTGGATATCAGCTACACACTCGAAAACTATGACTTTTACTGAGATTTGATGGCATTTTCAATAGTTGATGAGACGGTTTAATTTCATAAATAAAGTATCAACTGTATATGCGATTTATAAATTTTTAATAAGCGAACGCAAACAGTTTAAAATGCATAGTAAATTGCGATTTGGTTTGTTTTTGATTTTATTGTCAAACCAACACGTTCTCTTGTGAAATGCAATGTGTCAAAGAGAGCTTAGGTATTTCATTGAAATTGACGATTTTCCGCTGACGTAATGGATATAAGAAAGTTGTTGAGGAAGAGTGAGAGAGGAAAGGGCTCTGGTTGAAATCTATTATGCTTGAACTAATGTAAAATTCAATATAAAATAGAGAAAATTGGCAGCCATTCTAACTATCGTAGTATTCCACTGGCCTGTTTGTGAAATGAGAAATGTTGTCCAATAAAACTTAATAAAATGTGTAATTTGAAAATTTGCAACGTTCGTAATTTTTTTTTTTGTTACTTTCTTCTGCCTTCGTCCTTCATCTTTCGTTGTTGAACTCTTCATCCGCATTCAGTACAAAACTGTGCCTGAATAACAATTCAGGAGAAATTTGTGGTGGAATTTTATCGTTTGGAACATACTTTTATCTTTATTTCTGTTGAAAAGAAATTTATAAGATTACATGTCATGCATACACCTTTTATGCGAAACGGAATGAATGAATTTGAAAAGTTTTTGGACAAGAGAGGAAAAATTATTTAGATAATTTTTGCTCATATTAGAAGTTTTTCAAAGAGTTGTGTGGCTTTCGGTTTGCTTGTCTTCTTTTTTTGGTCGGACCCAAAATTACTTTAAACTTTTGTGTACATAATGAAAGAATAAAAACATTTATGAAGTGGAGAAGTGTGTGAAAAAGAAAAAAGGAACCAATCTTGCGCAAGACTAGAAAACGTTCTTATTTATCCCCCGGGAATATCTAAAGCCTTTAATTTTTCAACTGAAAAGACTAATATTTAGTTACGAGTACCATCTACATTGTGTTAACTATATAGATACAACAAAATGAAAATAATAAACGAAGTGCACGTTGAATATTCGTTGAAAATCCTTAGTTACTGGTTTAGACTTATACTATGAGGGTGTATATTTCTTGCTAACAAGATGAAAGCAATTTAATTAATGCAAGAATAATTTTAAGTAAATTGTTGTATCGATTATATTTAAATTGAATTTGGCTTTAATTGGAAAATGGGAAAGAGGGATTATGAGTTTTTCTCCATTTTACACTGATGCGTTCATCACGCCGGTTGAACAATTAATTTATCAACTAGTTATAAGTTAAAAGTTGTAATTTACCTTTTTCAAAGTACGTTCATTTGTAAAAAGTTGTTAAAATCAAACTGTCAAACTGATGTATTTTTCAATCGACAAGAAATTGATTTAAAAATGTCAGTACAAGTGTGCAAGTTAAAAGTTTTACAAGATTAAATGCATTTTACAGCAAAGCGAACCTATATGGATATATACAGCAGCGTACACATTTTTGCAAAGAAACTTTTTCACCCTACAAAAATTCACCATACATCATCTAAACTACCTTATCAATAATTTTTAATGTTTTTCTAAAGTTTCCTAACATCCATTTATCGTCAGAGAATTTTCAGTTTTAAAACGCGCGTTTTCGGGCGCCGTTCTAACAGGGAAACGAGAATTGTGGACAGAAATATGCGGGAAACAACTTTACATGGTCAATAAATATAATTTCAAAAGGTAAATGGGACGTCAACATTAAATGTTCGATTTTATGTGGCGGAATTGTGCAGCAGTTGAATATGTAGTACTTTTTACTTTTCACTTGAAAAATGTTATAAATTGTATCTGGAAACATTAATCGAATTTCTCCCATCAGCCATTTCATTTCTTTTGATTTTTTTTACCCTTATTCAACACAAAGTCTAATAGAAGTTTAAAAAAATTCTAACTTGGCTGGTGGATAACAAGTTCTGCTGTGCAAGTACGTGTTGAGAAAATAAAATGAGCAGATTGTGGGATTATACGTGGCAAAATAAAAGTTAAAGTCTTTCGCGTTGTATTTTTAACGTATATGGATTACCTAAATAAACCGCAAATAGTTTGTTGTTGAAAGTTGGTATTTTGAAAAGAGGAAAAGAAAAAATACTGAGAGTAAGGTACAGCATTGTTCAAATTGTGCAATTTATTTGACCCGTGAAAGTGTCACTTTCAATAATATGTAGTGAATTGTGTTTGAGACATTTCATAGTATTACACACAATAGTCGTTTTATATTTGCCCAACTCATCTTGTTTTCGAGCGTTTTCTCTGTTATATCCATCAAAATGGGCCTTGCTGCTCTCTGCACTGTGTACTCTCGCACACAACGAATGGAGCCCCTTATAACTTTGTTAATTAAAATCGGTAATCATTTCAACAGTGGCGCGTTTCGTCGTTTATATAGTTCTTTTTCTTCTCTTATATGCTTGCTTCTGCTGCTATTCCATATAGCAAAAGCCGTACACTCTTAATGACTTTGAATTTTCCCTTAAAAACATCACAATGGCATTTTTAATGTATGCTAATGATTCTCGCCTAATTTAAAACTTTAACCGTTCATTTTAAATTTAATCAGAAGAAGGATTATGTTGTCTGTGTATTCGTTATATGTATAAAATATTGAACTGTTATGTTTTGTAGGTGTATGGTGTATTTTTTTTGTTGGAAATTGTTATTAAAGAGCAAGAGGCTTTTTTTATATTCATCGAGCAATATCATCAAGCACAAAGCTTTGATGGTTGTTCGCATTTTTTTTATGTTTTTATGATTACTTCACCTTTGAAAACAGTGTTCATTTACATTTAAATAGCAGTTGTTTGTACATTTAAAAAAAAGTTTGTCTTTAATGAATTTATGTGTCTTGTTGAACCAATAAATTTATCGAAGTTATGAATAATGTGTGCGGGGATGCAACAGAAGGTTTCCAGCCACAATATTCTCTCTATACCTTTGCCAGTATAGTTTGGTAGTGTTGTTCATAAGTAATTTGATCAAGTTATAAAATTTGTGGTCAACTAAAGTGTTTAACCGCATCTGTGCCTAATGAAAGTAAATTTTCCAAAACTTTCTGTTATACTTAGTTATTATATGTAGGTAACATGTATACATGTGTGCATCAAGAGCACAAAAGCTCTGAGAGGGTTTTCTTTATACTGTTTAATAAACATTAAAACCTTATTCGCATTATGCATGAATTATGTATGTAATCATTAAAAACATTGTTAAATCAGCCGGGTATATATAGTGGAGAGTCTTCCCATTGCCCAGAGATAATTAAAAAATAATTGAAATCTCTAAAACGGCTCTAGTGGCATTTGTTTGATTCATTATCTTTCATTTCGTTTATAATGGCTGCTGTTATTTAAAGAGTATTTTTAATTAAGTTTTCATTTTTATGTATGTGTGAATAAATTTAAAAAGAATTGATGCTGGGATTTTGTATAAGTATAAATTCTATTCGTGACCAATAAAGGATAATTCGATGGTTTCATATTATACAGAAGAATTTATTATAAAATTGAAACTGTGGCTATTGAGAATGGTTCGAATGTTATTGTAAAAAGAATCGCATATGTGGCCGTAATACCAGAACACGAATAGCACTGGGAATAGCCGATATAATATTTCTTAGATATTTTTTCTTTTTCTGTTAGTGTGGTGTATGGCTGGTGTTTGGCCTGGAAGTCCCATATCGAAGGTCCAGTAGATTTATGGGAATCGACACAGCTGCGATCTGACTCTTATTCTTATCCCGACTGATTTTCTACAAATCTCTCCTTATTCGTATATAAAGGAGAAGTTTTCGTTTTTCCTTGTATTATATTATGTACCTATTTTGTTCGTGTTTGTTGCGTATTGATATTTTAATTAAAATTAGAGTAATGGTAGGTGGTTAATGAAGAGAAAAATTGTTGCAGGCGAATGATAGCTAAAATATTTCAGTGATTGCATCATTTCAGTTATCGTTTGCATCATTAAACATTATACTTTAATATGGTGGTGCAGATATATCACGATTTCCAGACTGTGAAATGCGATTGTGTATGCAATTTGCTTTATATTATCTAAATAGATGCTGCAAATGTATCGATAACATTATCTCGGATAAATTACAAGGTTTCATATATACCAATTTCGAATATGTACGTATATGTTACAGCTCTTTTAATTTGCTATCAATTTACAAAATAGATTATCCGAGTGATGCGCTTTTCCTCTTGCGCTTAGCTGTTTTTCTGCTATTCCACGAAAATTAGAAAATCTACTTCAATTTACTATAGCAAAATATGATGTGCTCTATTCAACTAGATGAAATTACGTATTACACATGATGTATAAAAGGAAAATGTTGTTGTATGTGTAAGCTTTGCTTTTTCCAGTTTCGGAGCGAAAAGTTTTTTCATAAATATTTTCAATGCGGAATTGACGAAAAAAAATGCAAGGGCACTTTTGACACAAAAATAAAACCAGTTCAAACGATTTTCAACGTCGCCATCATTTATTAGTTGAAACTTTTCTGTCTGTAAAATTCTTTATTGTTCATGCAGAAGTTTTTCGTTTTTCTTGTGTGTGAAATGGAGAAGCGTACAATTGACGTACGAACTTTTTCCGTTTCTATTTACTCAATGGCACTATTTTTGTTTCGATTTTTGTGCATTTCCTTTTAAATAAAATTTTTAAACAATAGAAATGGACTGTCGAGATTTCTCTCAAATAAAAATGATGACAATGTGTGGTCAATATTATTTTTGTCTTTCTATGCCATGAAAGATGCAATTCGTCTGTCAAATAAATTATATTATTTTACAACAATGTATTACTTTGTCACAATAAAATAGGTATATACAATGAATTATTTATGAATCATATATTTTTTCCAGAGGAGAGTAGAAATAATGTTTTTGAAGAGAGAATGAAGTAAAAGGAATGATGTTGGGCGCTAGGAGGAGAAACAATGCACAATAATATATCTCTTTATGTTTTTTTATTTGCTTCTGGCCAATAAAATACAGTGTTAAAAAATGTGTTGGAATGAGGGGGTGAACTAAGTAAGACAAACACAACTTGTATAAATCACACTTTCCAGTGTCTAAAACGACAACAAACACAACAACGACAACACCAGGAGAGAGGAATGAAGGTGGATATTGTAGGTGGATGGTGTTTTAGGTATAATATAGGGCAGAAAGTTTATGATAAGCCATTGTATTTCCAACAGGCACAAGGAGGGTGTTCTCCATTTCATACTTTGTTATTTGTATGGCTGTTTTGAAATGTCTCTATATAGGATGGTGTCGTTTGCAGTATACTTAAAGGTCGTAATAGATGGTGTGAATGTTATCGGTCGGTCGTCCAGTTTTCCAACCGCATTTTGTTTCAACACCCTATTACGATAAACTTACCACTATGGCTTATATAATATGTGTAGGTATAAAAGACACTGGGAGAAAATTACTCCAACCAAACAACATGTACCTTAGAGTTGTATGGCCCCCATCCCAGTAAGTTTTATGAGTTTGCTATTTTGTTTGTCTGTGATACAAACTTTAAGAGGCTACGTTCCTGGCTGATGACTCTGTAAGGTATGGACGATGGAATGGCTGTGTAACTAACAATCATGTTACTGGAACATTAAATTTTCGCTTATGTTAGAAGGACATGTGTGTATAAAGGTAGGAGTGGAGAGAAGAGGGAGTTGAATGGGAAGCAAATTGCTCACTCAATCGCACGCTGATAACGCGCCAATATAATCAACAACAACGCCTTCCTTCCTTTGTTACAATTTAATAGGAATGTTTTAACTTGAAAGAGGAAAGTAAAGGTGGACTACTATTAGTGTCCTGCCTTGTTCTATTTAATGTGCGATGCTCTGGTTCTTCATCCCTTCTGGAATATGTAATAAGTTTGTGGAAGAAATAATGTTTTTGGATAGTTTCTACATGCATATATGGCAAAGTAATGCAATTTATTAAAAAGTTTATATGTAATGTGTTGGGGGGATCGGAGTGCACACATTATTCCACTTGAAATTCTGGTGTGCTGTTTTGCCTGTAGGCCAAAAGGGGGGAATAAATTGTATAAATCGTATATTTCATATTTCTTGCCTTGCCTCTCGTTTTAAACTTCGTGCAATCCTAACCACAGAGAGCTATTATGTAGACACTCAATTTTAGTTGAACAATTTATTACTATGAAAAACGCCCCCCATTTTCCAAAAAAAACTTTCTCCTTAAATGTTTTTTCTTTCCTTCTATTATTGTTATTATGTGAGAATAAATTAGATAAGGGGGCATAAGAAGCGGGAGGCTGTTTGGCATACATTATGTGTAAATTTCTGATTCAACTTTTCTTCAAAAAAACTTTTAAAATAAATTTCCAAAGGTTCAAGCTCAATTAGAAGAATCGTTGCGTTATAAAATTTCGTTTTATTGCCCTCGAGGAGGTTTGCATGAAATTTCGCGGGCGTATGTACATTTATATATAAAGGGTGGTTTTATGTGTGTGGTTACAATGAATGTGAAATTGCATGTGCCCCAGAATATACCGTCTAGTAATAGCAGAATATAAATCTTCGTAGCCAGAATATGAACATCGTGATCTAGAGCCTGTCTTCTATACAACGACATACGAGTTAAACGTCTAATAACGTGCAATTTTTATAGAAGGAATTTATGAAATGTAAATCTGAATAGTTTCGAAGAGAGTGTTCCCAAGAGATGATTATATTAATTACGGTATATAAAAATATGAATTTGTAGAAGTTTCTTGTTGGAAAAATTTTATATTTGATGAAATCTAAATATTTTTTTACTAAGGAATTTTAATAGAATTACTCATTTTATATGCGTATTACAACTACCCATATATTTCAAGGATAATATGTATACTCATGTGTAATGTTTTTGTTTTATAATGCTAAGTAAAAACTGTCCACATGAAATATGCCTGAATTGGCACACTATTACAACGTATAATATATTCACGTTTTTCGCTATGCTCGTATATAAACTTATTTTAATTTCAACTTTCCACTTAAAATTCTTAGAAAAGTTTTTAGTGATTTACGGGAAACCCAGCTACTATAGAGCTGGGTAGGATAATAAAGTTTTAAAAATTCCCTTGGTTATTATATTCCTATCTTAAAGCTAACAACGCACAAAACACTTTTCATCATATATAATTTTGTATGCTTGAAGATCAGTTTTTCCTAACACGTAAAACTATCAAAACAGCAAACTAATTTGAATATACTTGAAAACATATAGCAGCTTTTTTACTTGATAACATTTAGTGTTTTTAGTATGTATATTTTTGTGTTGAATAAACGAATCCAACTCCCGTATAAGTATTTGGGAATGACGTTTTGTGTTACATTCACAGTAATTAACTGATTCCCAGTTGATTCTGTTTTGGAAAAGTGGCAAATGTCAAAGTTAAATTTACCATTCTATACTTAATTAACTAATGGAATTAAATATACAAAGGGCTGTGTTAATAATATTGGATTTTTAGAAATGTTATTTCAAATTAATAAATTAATGCCCCCAAAGGACGTGTGGGGGTTTTGTTGTTTTTAAAAGCGTATTTATTTTTCAGTGGAGGGCTCTTTTTTACCATTTGAAGTAGAATAAAAGACGTAATTCTTTACTTCCTCCTCTTCGTATATAAAGGTAGAATTTTAGTGTTATATGTAAAAGTACCAGTATGGAGGGTGCTGACGCAAGCAGCACATTAGAAGCTTTTCTCATAAATTGTAGCCGTTTATCCGGAGGTGAGTCCGCAGCTTGCTCTCGGGACATTTTAGCAGGGATTACCCAAGCTGACAATTATATAGAGCTTCCTACACTTATATATATGTATATAGGACAACCCAAACACACACACACATGCTCTCTTTAATATAATATTATTTCGAGAACATATTAAACGTTTATAATATTAATAATAAAATACAAATGAAACAATATAATATTAAACGTATAAACCTGTGCATTTGATGATCGGTAAAGCTGTTGCAAATTTTATTTTAACACTTACTGTTAGAATTGAGGCATTAATTTTTATTAGTATTTGTGTTAACAGTTTCCTATACCAGTTTATACCCGTGAAGGTAATATTGTTTGGTAGCATTAATTGATATATCAAAATATGTTTGTGGGTGCCCTACAAATATGATATCTCAGTATCAGAGGCCAAGACCCTCCACACACATCCGAAAAACATTTTATCGAAGATTTATTATTGGTTCGAAGATGTGGGGAAGGATGGCAATAAACGATATTAGAGAAATGAAAACAATAAGTCAACATTCAAAACACGTAGGTCCGATCTATTTACTTGGAATACGAGGATTGAAATCGAAAATCCGACAGTTTTTCTGTTCTATGCTCTAGTAGAATGGTGGTGGTGTGCGTTGTTAAAGATGGTGGATACAGAGTAGAATGGGAATGAAAAAATATGTTGAAAAAGGGTGGCAAAGAAAACACATTTCAAACACATCTCAAAGGCACGTGATAGTGTATGTAGTACGTTGGTGATAGCTAAAAAATTGTCGTATAGGTGTGGGGATGCCATTGTGCCAGAACGTATGCATATATATTACATGAATTTCACAAAACCTTATTGTATGTGTGTATGTGCATGCAAGGTCCTTTTTATTTATCCCCATGCTGTATTTACACTTTCCCATTTTATATTAAAAGTAGAACAGTGGATTTTGTAAATTTGTATATGTGAAAAAAGTTGATCCTTATAATTTTGCAATCTCCCTATAGAAATTCGTCTTGAGTCACTTTTGTTAGATACTATCCCATCTTTCAGTATAATTACCCTAATTGTAATCTAATGTTTATGTGCATGTGTTAATTAAAGCGCAAGCTTGTCATTTAATGTAATTGCAATTTAATTCTCTACACAAGTCTTCCACTTGTCTTTTCTCCACCCCTCACATTTATTTTAAATATACATATTCCCATCGTATAATATGTAATATATTTGAAAGGGGGCTTTCGTGTATATAGCATATAGTCGTAGCAACACATCCGCACAGCCAGAGGATGGAACAATTGTAACGGATGTGCACCATATTAAATTAATTTTACAAAATTCCAATTGTGACAGTATTTTGTCAGTTTTTGTTTGAGTTTTCTCTTTTGTTGGCTTGTTCGCTTTGCCTCTTGTGTCGTTAGCCAATGAAATGTTCTAATTAAGTGGATTAAAGTAAAGGCAATTAGCGTTTTGTATGTTTTATTTTATTTATTTTTTTATCCATTTGATAATTCCTAGGAAATTTCATTAAATTTTCACAGTATTATACGATATATAAGCGCATATTAAACAATAGCGTCTGCTGGCGCATTCACCACTTTATTAAAATTACACTCTAATTTGGTCGATATTTCATAACAACGGAATTAGATGGTAATTAAGTTTGAGTTATAAACAAGGTGGCTCTTAAGGGAATTGTAAAATATAATATTATACTCATATAAAAGTAATAAAAATAATATAAGCGTAACAGACTTAAAAAAAGAAGGACAATAAAGTTTTGGAGTTTGAGAGTTCCGTTCCAGCATTTTTGCAATAAATTCGTTGGTAAAATTTATATAAATGGAATCGTAGCACATGGTCGGTAATAGTAAGGTGGTTGGTGTTGAAATGACAATAAACATCAGCCACGTATATGCAGCTCTGCTGGGTGATGGGAAATTTCATTTTCTTACTTCCGCTCGCACACATCCACCTTATACGTTTCCACACCGTTTCAAGATTGCCGCAATAAGTAAGCATGGCAACTAAAACCGAGGAATGGTTCTGGATTTAGTGCAGTAGACCTGGTACGTTTTATACACGTTGTTTGTAGTAACATTAGACAATTTGCTTGGTTTGAGCAGCTGTTTTATCTTGACTATAATTCGTACCATGCTGGGGCTGTATGTATACATATATGGGGAGAAAATGGTATTATAGAAGGTACATTTAAAATTTCCCAAACGCGTACGTCTTTTGAAATGGATCCGGAATTGGCCCCAACTTGCATATCCATCTAAAATGTAACTGTTGGAAGTGTAGTTTTTTTATTAGACATTTGAGCTGTTTTTATGGTCCCATATTGATAAGTAGATTTCCTTTTATATTTGCAAGAAAGCGTAGAACGGAATTTAAATATATCGTATCAAGCAATTGTTCGTATTAATATTAATGTTGATGTGTTGCGATAGTTTTGTGGCCAATTTAAGCTATTTGGAATATTAGGCGACCCTTTATACAATATTCAGAGCCATTATACGCTCAACTCTTGTTCCATATTCATAACATTAGAAGAATTGTTAGCATTTTATTGGTTGTCGCAATATATGAATTTCAAATAGCATCAACTTTGGGGGATATAATACTATAAAGTACACCCTTGATAATATCGACTTTGTGTGTATAACGAAAATTCATCCAATTCTAGCCAACAATTTCCCTTTCCATCTCGAATACTATTATATAGTTTATATAATAAAGAGATCGTTCTCTAACAGCGTTGTAGATCTTATCTTGTAGGTGTATATAGTGTACAATTCACGTACATTACATTAATATAGTTGTGCATTACATTCCAGTGGCAGGAGCGCCAAAGTCACCCCACTTGTACCTCATCCCACAAAAGGCATTAATGCGTTTATCTCAGATTAATATTTCAAATTCCTAGTTAATACGCAAGCGGGCAAAGTGATATTAAATTCTGGAGCGGGCTAATAAGAGGTAACTGCTATCGCATCACGTCCCAAAACGACAACAATTCTCTAAACAAACGAGGTGGATGGAAATCAGGCCGAAATTTAACATATCTCTCCCGTGATCGTATACTCTTGTACCAGAGGCGTAGTCGCCAGTATGATACTACAAACACAAACAGATGGCTGCAAAATAAACAAATTTATGGTTTATTTCAAATAGAAAAAGGAGTACGATGACATATTAACTTTACACTGTCCAATGAAGAATTTTTTATGGAAAAACTCATATATTGTTAGTTTTAGAGTTTCATTTTAAGAGCAGTATAGTTACGCTACTGCTATGCAGACAATTTGCATGCTGCTTTTTTGTTTGGAAATAATGTGGACAAAGCCATCACGTAACTGACAAATTGTTTTCTATTTAGAAAACTGTAATAGAACAGAGAGTAGTCATTCAACTGGCATTAAATGCCATTTATAATTCGTTTTAGGAAACAGCTTCAAGTTTTGCTCGGTCATCAGTGGCTATTATGCTCGTTTATGCATTGACGGTATACGCGTATTAAGCTGAAATTTAATTAAAGCTCTGTGTAGAGGAATCGTCGCAAGGACAATAAACGTTTAGTGTTTAAGAGAAGTTAGAGATGTGGAATGTTGGTGCAGTCCATGAGGAGAGATACCTACAAATTCATTTCACTTGAAATTGTTTCGTACACACAACTATTACAGTTGATGAGGGATACTATATAACAACGAAATATTCCCATATGTCTTTTATGTGATCATTTTTCAATTGTACTTTTTCACTAAAGCTGTGTAAATCCAAAATGGTTTAAAGGGTGAGAGAATAAGGGCATCAGTGGGCGATAACTGTTTAGATAAGACAAGGTACAGTCGAGTTTAAAGCAATGGGATTAATGCGTTATTTACAAAAAGGAAACTTTCACGATACCGAATTAATTCGTTTTTCAGTTTCCTTAAAAGTTTTACTTCGGCTTCAAATTGAGTAGATATACGTAGATATGTGTGTGTGTTTTAGTGATATAAGGGTAGTAATACTAGGAGCTGTCTCTCATTCAGTCAACATTGCGTTTCTGTAGAAGAAAACTAATCAGTAAAGATTTATTATTGAAAGTTGGTGCTGTATACTTTCAACAAGTTCCCAACGGGGAAAAGTCCTAATTAATATTGTAATAATGAAAAAGTGTTTGAATGGATCGTGTTGAAATGCTAATTTAATAATGGCCTGTGTATAAAGTAGTATATTAGAAATAAGCCCTACGTTCTTAGTGGTCTCATAAAGAGAACAATTTCATGTTATGGGATTTCCATGCCACATTATTCTATAACAGCATTTAATCGATATTTTAATAGGCTTGTCTGATGACGGGCTTATTGGTAAATCAATTATTATGTGAAATGGGAATATGGGTCTCTATATATTGTGAATTTTTAACGTTTTACTTCATAAAATTTGGCTCTCAATTCGGATTTAATTGAATTTAGGTATAGTGCTCCTTAGAGATTGACTCATTCACCATAAATACAAACACTAAGATAAACATATAGTTCTTGAAAAGGGACAAACAACATTGCAATATAGAGGAGCGAAATCCACTTGAATCCGTTGAACTTGACGATAGTAGGAGCTTAAGTAAAAATAAACCAACATGGTGTTCCGGGAGTGGCTTGGGTCTTTTACAATTACGACTTGTTCGGTAAATGTAGCTTACTTGGAATTAGGGTTAACTAGTGTTGTAATTCGATCGGAACGAGTTTATTCAATTTTATTGAACAAGTCTTAGTGAAAAAGGATAAATGGTAATTTGGGTAGTAGAAATTAATTTTGTGAAAAATTGTGAAATGTTCGAGGGAATAAAGAATGAAAATTGGCCAAGGGAAAATATTGACAAGTTAGTAACCTTTGCTATTCATAATAAATACAAAGCAATAAGAGAGAGGAATATACAGTTGAAGCCTTAAAGGAAATCCAATTTTATTGAAATTCCCAAAGAGTAGATAAGAAGACTAGACAAAGGAGTAAAAGCGAAGAGGTCTCTCCTACTCTCAATCGACAACTCTTAAAGACTTTGTTTTGTCGAAAAGAAAAATTTTCCTTATATGTTGTTGGATTGGCCAATGTCTATTATGCTCGTTTACGTATAAGCAATATCCATTTCGTTTTTCTATTCCTATAACTATAGAGCATATATAGGCGATTTAAGGAAAAATAAGGTCGCTTCCAGTTGGCCAACATTTTCCAAACCATTCGCCACTTACTCAGATTACTGATGACAAAGCCTCAGATTGTTACACATGGGGGAAAATTGGATTGCATTAGATAAGAAGAATTCATTGGCCTTTTTCAACGTTTATCCTTTAAATTATATTATATGAATTACTTAATTTTGATTTAACAGATGTAGAGTCATCATTCTTCTGATTTAACCGTGATGTTATTTAATCTATTTTTGATCCTGGGTCACGATGCCGAATACTCTCAAATCGGAGACTGTGTGAGGTTTCAGCAGATTCCCTTTGTACCTTTTTTTTATAAAAAGATTATCCCCTATAAAAGGTAGCGAACGAAGACAAGCAGGATCAGAAATAATGGCTACATACACTTTGCCCAGTTGAAAGGGTGTATTGCTCTTTCTTGATGGCTAAACAGAAAAAACTGTTCTATACACGCACAGCACCTATGCTCAAAATTAAAATGTATGTTTTCCCCATGCATGATTATTATTCGCGTTTTTCTTCTTTGTTTTTGTATGTAGACGACGTATCCCTAAATTAATTGTAACTATACAAAGGACAATGCTATATGTGGTATAATTCCTTTTATAGAATTATATTATGAGTGGCACAGTGGAAAAATCCAACTTGGAGAAACAAAAAGAGAGCATCCATTGGGGTTGAAATTTACATAAATTTAGTGGCTGGGAAAAAAATCAATAAAACCCGACCCAGAGTATAATAAATTACAATCAATTAGACGAAATGTTATATAGTTAGTATGTGTTTGATCTTATTTTTTTGTATATTCGCTTATAATATGAACAAAAAGCTCTCTTATAATGGGTAATAATTCTAAGTATGTGGCTAACTCGCCAACATTAGTAACAAAAGCCGCAATAACATTACGAGTTGGTGTGGCGGCAATAGTAGCAATGCAAACGTTGTTAATAACGTTCATAAATCTGCCAACTACTGACCAGATCCATTTTACTCACCCAGTTTATACAATGGCCATATTATAGTTTCAGTTTCAAGCATATCTTCACAACAGAAAATGTAATTCAACATCAATTCCAATAGTATGATTTGAATATTATCGGTAGAATTTATTATGACACCTCATCTTTATAAATTAAGATTATATTGCTTTTATTGTTGTTATTTTGGTGTGCGTCTTGTTTGTGTAAAACTGTTTCATCTCATATGGCGACGAGGTTGTTTTGTTGTTAGTCGGACAAAACTATAACTTGGTAATTGTTTTATCAAAACGGAAAGACGTTAAGTTTTTGCCTGTGTAATGTGTCTATGTGTGTGTGTTATTCAAGTTTGAGGGAAAAAGCTAGAGCTTGCCTGCTTTTTATCTTGATAAAAATTGGCCATCTTTTGTTAAGAAAACTTTTTACTCTTTCAAGTTTCACATACTTTACTCTTTGTGTAATAGTGGTAGTATAGTACTTAGTTACTTGAAGGCAAGAAATTTCCGAATACCAAAAGTTCCATTTTTATGTTTGTGTATGCAAGATTATATGCACAAGTATGTCTTTTAAAGTTTTCAAACAGTTTCCCTTCATTGCAAATAAATTACATTTCTTATGTAATGACTAGAAGAAAGAAGTGAAGAAAAAACTGAGTCAACTTTCTCATTAAAATTAATTCTCATTGTGAAATTAAAATATTATGCATGCATGCACCACACAGCAATGTTATTCGTCTCACTTTATTTATTTTTTTGTTGGAATTTTTATAAAAGACTCGGAAGTGGGTGTTTTGTTGCTTGTTTCCCCTTTTAGAAGTAGTTAGTTAGTGTTGTTATTCAAGTGTATTTAAGAATGAATGAAATTACATGTTTTTATTAGTTCATTTTTGTAACGAAATTACTCTGTTTCTACTATATTAATTTTTATTTGTGTATCGCATTTAATCCAATGTACAAGAGCTTATTACAAGCCTAAATATGGCAATAAGCTGATACAGTATTACGTCCATTTGCTTCCATTATTTAGAATCCTGGATTATTTGCAAACAACTCATATAATGTTACCGTTACTAATAAGGCATCGCTAGGATTTGGAAATCAATTCATATCCAACTATGGTATCCCGTTGCATCATTTTAGAATAACGAAAAATTATTCTACAGGATTATTCTGAATTACATAATGGAATAACGTACTTCTAAGAAGGGGGTATTATAAGGTGTTATTTGATTTTAGGTGAATACAAATAATGATTGAGGCATGTTAGAGGTGAACTCTCTTATTGTAAAGTAAACACTGCCAATGACCCTCTTTACATTGCAAATGTGCATTAATAACAATGTTGCCGCAAGGTTGAGACTTGAATATTCACGAGATGCTAGAGAAATTGGTTACAATATATACTATATACAAACGCATATCTCCAGTGTTGATTTATTCTTCCTCTGAAATTTTAAACTCAGATTGTTGACTTTAATTAAAGACCCTACATGTATATTTGTGTGCCAAAGTAATTTAATTTCGAATTATGAAATATACTTTTGAATAATTAAAATAGTATTAAAGTGTTATTTTTGTATGTGTACATTTTCAAAGGAGCGTTTGTAGGTATGTACGTCCAGGATTTCATAAAAAACCAACAAAAAATGTGTACCATCTTTTGAAGTTTTCCTGTCTAGAGGTTATAAAGAAAGTGTTGCTAGTATAGACAAAAAAAAACATAAACATAAAAGTACACCCTCTCATATAGAGAATAAAAATTCTAATAGTGTACAATGCATATATGTTTTTTATACATGCTTTAATCTGTATGTTTTGCTGAAATTTCAAATATACAAATACTAGACGAATGGTTTACACCTGCCACCTAATGTTAGAGCTTTTAAATGCTAATTGGGAAGCTTACACAGTTAGAATAACAAAGCAACAGAGGCAAAGTAGGAACATTTCAACAATAACAAAATGCAATGTTGCTCCATTGTATGTGCAGGTAAAATGTAAATACATACACGAATAGCACACGAGTATCGAGTTTAGTTCATTTTCTAGCTAATTGACATGTTGAAAAAATTGCATCCTGGACACGGCACCGAACGCACTATCATTTTCGTTACACAAAGCGAGAGACCATTAAAGTAGTTAGGCGCGTTTCGATATAATAAATAATAACAGTTAACTAGTCTGTCAGTTGAAATGACTGTCGACTAGTAAGTATAATATGTGTACAACATTAGAAGATGTTTCAAATTAAACGACCCCATTAATCCAAACGTAAATTACTCATAAAAGCCGGTTATAAATTTCCTAATTCTGGTATTGTAGTTTGGTTTACTCTTATAAGAAGTCGTTCTCAAGATTATCCCATTATGGGGTTGCAGGAATATAGTTTTGTGAATACTTGGCCATATCAGTGGGTAAAATAAACTTTAACGATGAAAAAACATACTAAAGAATGTTTTCTCTGGTTAAATAAGCTTAACATTGTGGAAAAGCACATTGAATGTGTGTGTTCGGCTGTTAAGAGAGAAAAAGAGCGAATGGGTATACAAAATAAAAAATTTATAACTTTCAAATTTGGCTGTAAAATATAACGAATTATATGTGAACAATTAACTTGTAATGTTTGTAAAAGCAGTAATACGAGTATAAATTTCATAATTTAATTTTCTCAGTTGGAATTACTTGATATTCTAAACAATATAAAACTACTTTATGATGATATCAAAAGCATCCCTTTTTATGGTAATCAAATTTGTCGAATAAGATGGTGTGTTTAAGTGTTTATACAAAAAGGCAGTGACCATCTGAAAATGTATCAAAAATTCCATAGAACCATGAAAACATATTTCTGGTGAACCGTTTTTGTATTGCCTCGACATCATAGTGTACCCCATGTGATTAATAGGACATAAATTAAACAGTATTTCATCCCTTATAAAAGTATATGTACCACCCCCGCACATCTATTACTGCATCTGAAGACTAGTGAAAATAAATTACAACGACAAAATGTTTCCAACAGTATAAATACGAGCCAAGGGTACCCGCTATGTTATATTATATCAAGTGAAAGATGGTGCGTTTGTGTGGTTTTGTGGTTTATTTCACGAAATTGTGCATTTTCAAAATTACTTGTCACTGTTTAACATTTAACTTTTGTATAGGCAATAATGGGGGAGTGAGAGAAAGGGAAGTTTAATTGGGCAAAGGAAACGAATAGTTGACCGCACCCTAGTTACAGTGCCGCCCCCGACGGTGTTAAAACTCAAATCGTCCTAATTAAAAGCGGCATGCATGAAAATCGCACAGAGAGGGATGGAAGGATGAGGAAACGATGCGGGAGGGAAAACTTTAAGCCGATTCGAAAAAGGGACTCAGGATATGGGATTACTGGTTGAAGGATAAATAAACACTGCGTACCAAGTTAACGATAAATTCTCTCTTTAACCGAATTACGCGTGATTTGTGGTGCACAAGCGTCCATTTTGGAGTTTACCACTTCAAGGACACTGTGTGCAGTGGGGTGACTGATAAGAGGGTGGCTAGGCATATGGTCCCCATTGCATTTCCCCGTTTATATTCTCGTATTCATCTAGTTGGTATTCAGTTGTCGAGAGACAAAGAGCAAAACACGTGGGCATAATTACGGGAATGTAGCAATTTTACGTGGGACTCTCGTACAACTATGAAACTATTTTGTATTCCTTTAACATTCGTGTTCAATATTAAATAACACTAATTTAATAAATACGCTGAGGCTAGATGTGGAAGCGCGCCCCAACACAATTACGGGAAAAGAGAAATGAATCCAGGATCACACACACAGCATCAGATGGTGTGGTGGTGAAATGGAATTCATTAACATTTTTATTTTATTGTTAATTGGTAAACTAATATTATCTGGAGGAAATTGAAATCGATATACAATGCAATTTTATATTGTGTTAGAATATGAAATTTTGATATTGCAATTGTAATTATAAAACGCAATTCTATTATAACATGAATGGGCAATATTAAATAATGAGAAATAAAAATCATTAATATACTAACCAATATAATAATACGGAAATGACTTGTTTTAAAGCGATTAAATCGCTGTGTAATAATAATAATAATAATAGTAATAATAATAAGCCCTGCAACGATTTTGCATAAACATGCAATTAGCAATTACCGAATGTATTTAGTGATTATGTTTATATTTATGTTGGACCCCTGAAGTAATAAAAAAAGAATTTAATTAGATATCCACTGGGATGAATCAATAATGTTATTTTGTACATAATAAATGAATGTTATGTTAAAGAAGCTTTTAACATTTCCTTTTGTTCTCTTATTTTTGTGCTTAAATAAGCTAGTAAATACTAGTTAAAATTTATTCATCTTTAACTTGAATGAACAAACAGAGCTATTGTCTAATTTGTAAAGTTTTTAAAGCTATATCTATTATTCTAGTGAAAAAGTTATTTTGTTCAAGTTTCATTCACCATACAAATTGCTTCCAATTCGTTTATTATTATTCTATTTTGAAGGAAACTTTCAAAATGGGTTTTAATGTAAAAAAGCGCTTCGGTTGAAGATTAACACTAAAAGATAAATATAATTTTTTCTTCTGTCACCTCTGGGATGGGAATTCAACACTATGCGGTAATTGTAAGTGACGGTTTCAGTTTGCTGAAACATGCAATTGCTTGTCGCTTAAATACATGAAGAATAGAACCCTAGACGCTTGTTCAAAAGGAAAAACTCTCTCTTTGACTTGACATTTGACTTGGTGAAATCTATTTCCTTTTTTATGTAATTAACACAATTTACTGTCTTGCACATTGCACACATACATATACACAACGTCTTCAAGTTGGTGGAATTAAATTTTGTGTCGGTATAATTTTATTAGACAACAACCACGGGAATTTTAATTACAATTAAGATGAAACAGGAGCAGCACATAAATATAACAGAAAGAGAAGAAGTAGAAGCAAAAAACAGGTCATTATTAGTAAATTAAGTGAATTTTCGTCAGTTGTTCAGTGAATGTTAGTTTAAGCACATGTGCTTATATACGTTCCATCATTATTATGCTTTTTTCTTCTTCTTGAAGTGTTTTTTCCTCTCTGATGCCAAGTTATATAATGATCGTTGGCTTACGAGCATCAAATGCTGCATCAACTTTTCTCATATTCTAACAAGAGTGTGTGTTGATTTACAATAAAACATTAACTTGTTTTATTATTGTAATTGTAACATATTGAATGTGTATGTGTGTGTGATATCCTGAAAAGTTGATTGCCATTTGAAAATGGTAAGCTGCTCCAAACCGAAAGTGAACACAATGGCTTGGAATAGATTGGAGCGCCCATATATACTTTAGAGGATCGGAACGAAGTAAAGCTGTGCAGGATTGATCTCGAATCATGATTACAATGAGAGTTAACGTAACGACCGGCCATTGCCGATAATACATGTGTATTGAGTGTATAAGGGGGGATGAAAGTGTCACATTCTGTGGAAAGTAATACATTTTGTGTAAAAAAGAGAGGGCTCGCCCCCGGTCCATATTTTACATGGCGGAAGATTGCCTCCAATCATTATTTGTACGCACCACATTAAACATTAGTTTATTGGCCGTGTATGAATTGGAAATTTTGCATGCGATTTTATTAAGTGTCGATTTTGAGTAGCGTCTGCGCTTATTCTAATACGATCAAATGAATTACGTTGGAAATGTAATAATGTTATCCAATGTATCACCCAGTGGTCCAACTATTATGCGAGAACAAAAACAAATAGCCATTTTATTTGAACATTAAAAGGGTTGTAATAAAGTGGATCGGTGGCGGAGAGAGAGGGTGATAATCTCATATTTATGTTGATTGTGCTCTTTAACGCAAAAGAGAGAAAGAGTTAGTTTGTTCAGTTAATTGGAGCACTTGTCTTCACCCTGCACATTTTAACCACTAGACCATGTATGCCCGAATGACTTCAGCCCATATAAACCAGCGTAGAACTTTGGCTTACATTTCTCGTTTGTTATTTTGGGGGGGACTGCCTTGGAAACTGGATACAAACTTTGACTTCATCTCATTGTTTGTTGTTGTTGTTTAATAAATGTCAAGAACGGGGAAGTGGTGTGATAGTTTACAATGATCGATTTCAATTAAATTAACTCACTTTGATAGATTGTTTTATATCTAATTTGATCTTTTTTTTTCTAGGTGAGTTATAAAGAATCGCTACAAAAGGAGTTTGCAGTATGAATGCGGACTGCTACTATAATTTCCAATGTTGTTGGTATAGAGATGTCCAGTTGATTGACGCCCCGACAAATTGCTGTCCTTAACCAGGTCACATAAATAAAATTCACCAATTCGAGATAGTACGCTTGTTGAATATCAAAAACTATAATTCCGAAAAACGGTTCGTGCTTGGAGAGTTGAAAGCGTTTTTGTTGCATTTTTAGATTTTTTGTTGTCTTTCGTATTCAGTGATTTTAATAATCTACAATGTTTATAATGAATGTGAACTGAAAGGGATGTCAATCAAATTTAAAATAATCCGAGTCGGTGATATAATTATTTCAAAACATTTCTTCAGTCTATGAATAATTTTAATTGACATAAATGGGATGAAATATAATACTGTAATGAAAAGTCATACATACTCGTCTATGCAAAAAATTTATAATGTGGATTAGATTAGATCTTTCTTTTCAAGTTACGAAATTCACTTGCACTGAAATGATATTGAGCTTATTTTTAAAATTAATTTCGTTTCACATTTCTTTTATTGTGAAATTTGTATGGTGCATTTTTTTTATAATTGGAAACAAAGTAATTGCATTTTCACTGGCAATAATAGTATAGAATACAACAGACAAATACCATTTAAATCAATTGTTATTTTAATCGGAGCAAATGTACAAAATGCATATAATAAAAGCGCGACAGTTTTACGGTTTTAATCGACTGTTGTAATACAAGATATATGGCTTTAATTAAGAGCTAACTAACAAAAAAATTTAATAAATTGCAATCCAGCACTTGGATTGCTTTCATTTATTTTTGATAATAATAGGGAGGAGGATCGGCACGTTGTCTGTTTTTAATTGCACTAGATGCAATTGTATATTTATTTTTAACTACAAATTTAATTTAATTTAGTTAACAAAAATGTTGGAAGAGTTATAATTCAATTTAGAAGTGCAGCGAAATATTTTCGGATTTTCACGTTCATCTTTTAGAAGATGTTTACGTTGTTAGAATATAGAGTTGATCACGTAAAATAAAATTTGTTTGTGCTATTTCAGTGGGCAAATAAATAACGAAGGTATGAACGCTACTAGGAGAGGGTTGGCGGTTGGTTGTGTTTCTCTTTAAAAAGTATACACATTTTGGTTTGTTTTATCTTTTAAAATCGAATGAGCGGAAGAGTGAGGGATGTTGAAGTTGTGCATTTTTCAAGTATAGAGCAGCAAAAAGAAGAAACCTTGGTATATACGGAGAAATGCTCTTATATTATTGCATAATTGATGCTTGTACTATATTTGGTTTATATAAAAGTGTAGTAAAGTTTTTTTTTTGGTTGTGTTACCTACATATATTGAAAAGTTTTTCTATTACATACACAATTGGATTATTGGTCGACTAGCTAAACTGAAAACACCATTAAACTCTCTCACTGTGTTGTCCAAATTTATGTGCAACAGTATTTCATGGGGTGCTTTTTTACTGTAATTTATATTGTATATGTAAAATATCGGCCATGTCCTCTCGATATACATATATATTTCTATTTTCATGTTTGGAAATGGTTTTTGGTAGAAAGATGTGTTACATTGTGTTTATTGGATTAATGAATTGAACATAATGATTTTGCCAACGTTTTTCAAACGCATTTTTTTTCGATAAATTGGGGTGCTTTAATTTTAACAAATGTGTGTGTCACCCCGTTGTGCGTTCGTCTCTCTCTATCGATGTCTCCATTTGTACCATGTAAATTGGTTGACAAACCAATTGTGAAAGAAGTCTAATAATACAAATGTAACTCGTCAACGGCAATTATTGTTGTACATAACACCTCAATTATTGGAACTTTAGTCCGTTTACTTGTTTGTTATTGATGTGAATCAATATACTATATTAATTATTATGTTGAAAATTAATTTATTACTAACAATTGAGCAATTACTTTAGGTATTAGGAACATTAGATATAGTGTATATTATATGAAATAAACGTGTGCTATAACAGACATACTGACCTATTCCATTAATTTCAGATTATAAAGCATTTAGTGCTTGCCCGCTAATGTTCATAAATGCCAGATTGGATCAGATAGGTCCGATGATGAGGTGTATGTGTACAAGCGTTTATAATATGAGCAACGGGTTCCATTTAGAAGTCTCGTGCTGATGATTTGACGTGTTTTGTGTGGGGGGAATGGGTGATTGTTGTATAGGTAACACAGTGGACTGATGGCCTAGTTATTTATTGGCGTAATCTGTTGCACGTTTATAATTCAATAATGTTATAAACACCTTTAAAATTGATGACAAATTGCGATGATCAACTATAGACAGGTATCTTCTCCCCATTCATAGTGTACGTGTGTGTTTTTGAGCTTTACTCCGGATTGAGGTTTTTAAGGTACCAGCCTATACATACGATTGCCTGATTTACATTTTCAATGTATATTGCATGTTGCTCTGATTCGATCACGTGCCCTTCTGTACCCAAT
This sequence comes from Silvanus unidentatus, assembly GCA_963930825.1. Taxonomy (NCBI): domain Eukaryota; kingdom Metazoa; phylum Arthropoda; class Insecta; order Coleoptera; family Silvanidae; genus Silvanus; species Silvanus unidentatus. The sequence continues at coordinate 1,863,083 of OZ005758.1, forward strand.
TCTTTTTTATTCGTCTTTTTCTTATATACGTTTTTTTATATATATAGAGGTAGCTTTTTGGAATTACAATACACGTGATATGGTAGAAAATCCAATTTATAGCAGCCAACTAGCGTATATGTATAATCCTTACTTTTGACAAGCATTTTATTACATCAATATAACAACGGTTTTATATATGTGAAGGTAATAAAAAGTTTGGCAAGTTTTTAAAATAGATACTTTCTTAAGTTATGTCTAGTAATTTTTCTGGGTTTATTACATCGGAACCCGTAGTTTTTTTTTTCTTCTGACAAATGAAGTCTGTATTTGGAAAATGTAATAATTAAGCTGTACTAGAACGAAATTAAGAGGGGACAAATATATTCGTCAAACGTTTGTTTAAAAGTGACTAAGGACGTCTTTTTCTCCGCTTGAAAACGAAGAGAAAATTGTCTAGTTGATAGTGTGAATTCAGCATGTACTTTTACTTAATTACCAGACTATTAGATAATCAAGTGCATCTACCTAGGATTCTGGTACAGTGTAGAGTTAAATAAGGAAATGTTTGTATGTGATAATAAAATAGAAAGAGGAACGAAGGCGAAGAGAATGAGCATGAGCATGGAGTTCAGCAGCGGAGTTTTGCTTGTGGAAGAGTTCTTTAAGGGTTTCTCTGTGGTTGTTGTGTGTGTGTGCGAAAGAATTGTCTGGCAGTGAACTATTTGTGAATGCAATCTGCATCTGGGCTCTCTTCTTCTTGCAGTTACAACCTCAGGGGTTGGCCAGGATGCTTGCTGAATATGTAATAACTGCCTCATTTGGTTAATCCACTCCTCTGTGTACTACTATTGCTTGCTTTCTTGCTTCATCCTTCTGTTGGTGGATGCGTGGTTATTTTTTTCACAGTTAGTATACAGTTTTTTTTATTGCTCTCTTATTCTCTTCTCCAACCATGGGTTTGTGCCATTCTATTTTCTTTGTTTATATAAGTTGAACCGCGCGCGTTCTCCTGCCTCACCTATTACAAAACCAAGACAGAAAGACGCCATTAGTCTTTTTTTCGTTTACTGCCTCAATTCCCAAAGCACAATCAAGATTTGAATTATTGATTAACCTTCAGTTAAGATGGAAAGAGAAACGATGAGCACAAGTTGTTGTTGGTGGAATAAAGAAGCACACAGCAATGTTACACATTTAACAAAACCTTTATTTTCATCTTAACAAATGGCAACTGATTTTTTTCTCTTTTGCCGTTCTTCCCTTTTTCAAATTGTTTTTCACTTGAACAAAACGAATTGGGCGCACATAGAGAAAATAAGAGCGAATAATAAAAAAAGCAAACAATATTTACTATAAAAATATTAAATTTGAATGGAACATGAACCGGAAACGGCATTGATGTTTTATTGAAAATAATTTAATAGCACTTTGGGACAATTTTCTCGTACTGAATTTAACTTTTCCTATCAACTGTTGCAAGTTATCCAATTTTGAATATTGGTATACTTTTATTCGATATTGATACAATATAAAGCTGATAGAATCTATACGGAGAGGAAAATGGGAGAGAGAAGAGTGCTGGAGATGCTGCTTGCCTGGGAAGTGGAAAGACTCTCCTTTACGTTTAAGGCGCTGAGCCGCCAATATCGAAGATTCTTTATTGTAAAAGGAGGCGATAAGGAGAAGATTTAGTTAGTTGTGTAAATGGGATAACATTAATGCAGTTTTTTTTTCACTTCACTCTCCTCATTCTTCTCTCACTCTTTTGCACATCATAGTATAGAGAATTTAAATTGTCGCCCATGGAATACTTTTAAAAGTGACGTCAAACTTGTTATTTGCAATAATAAAGAAATAAAAGGCCAGAACAGTCTCGTGTTGATGGTTTACGGTAGCAGAAAAAAAGGACTACACAATATATATATATATATATAGTGGGAGCGAAATGGATAGATGGTTAGGAGAGTTGGTATCAGCGACGAAGAACGGCTTCAATATGACTCCAGGGAGTAGTTATGCAAAACTTACGCTCAACTCGGCCTGCAGTTACACTGTTATGATGGGAACCCCATAAAGGGCACGTGAGATTCAAGGCACTAAAAACAGTGGCTGGTTCACCTTTGATCCAAAGTCTTCTCAGGTAACGTAATGAATGAACCAGTTTCAGTTCAAATGTTATAAAATCCTTTAGGGTATCCATCATCGTGCCGCTTTTTTCCCCCTACGTCTCTCTCACTGGCTGCTATTCCTACACAGTACAACTTGTAATAATTACATCGATAAATTATACATCCAATTTAGATACTAAATTGAGTTGAATGTGATGTATACGAAAATAGGTTACTGAAGTTGGGTATAGGTGTGTGTGTGCGATGGGGAGTAAAAAGTGTAATTAGAATTTCCCCACTAGTATTACCTTACCGACTATAGGCTATAAAAAATTATAACTAGGTTGCTGTATGTTGCATCCGTATAGCTTAAATAAAGCAATTTTCTTTGGAAGCTAAACTACCTACTTACTGTGTGTGCGTTTTTTCTTCGGTACGCACTTTTTTCCTCTCAATGCTTTAAAGTAACGCGTTATAAATGGGATATAGAAGATAGGCGACTGTTTATGGCAAATTGTTGTGTTACTCGGGGGACACTGAATGAAAGTAGGCTGAGAAAGGTCTCCCTTTCGCCAAACGAGAAACAAGTCAAGGGATACTAGAATATAAAGCGTGCTCGTATTGATCCTCAAAACTGTTTATCCTCTTCTTCACGGCGACTGGCACTCTTTTTTCAGAGTCAGAGCTTTTCCTCAAATACCATTTTTGGTTTCAAGTGCTGTGCATATGGATCAGAGATCTTATACGTTATATGCAGACGATGTAGTTGTAGTGGAATAGTCGTCTTCCTTAACCCGCCTCCACCACTTTTGGCTTAAATCATTAATAGTAGTGCTATCTTTATCCTAATCAATGTCAGAAAGTTTATGAAAGATGACTGGATGAAAAGGCTTCTCTACCTTTTAATGTAAAACGTTCCTTAATAGTTTTTTCCAGGCGATTTAGTCAGCTAACTGTAATAAAGTGTGCTGGGCCCCTGCTAATGGTGTATAAATAATGTGTTTAATTAATACAAGAGCGCTCAATGCTATTTAAAAAGAGCCACAAACAATTAACTGAAATATACGAATATTTTGGGATTAATCAATTTTATTCGATTTGATTCATTGACAATTTTCCGAAAAGAGAGAAGAAACACATAAAATGAAGCCATCATCACACAGTAGTATCGGGGATATATCTTTTTTTATTGGGAATTGCAAAGCTTCAGTAATACCCTTTCTATATAAGATAAACTGAATAGCAGAACTTTTCACAGAGAGCTCTGTGTGTGCAAGAGTTGTGGAAAAGTTGTTATTGCCCTTTTCTTAGCCTTGTATTCTATTACTGCATACTTGTTTGTGAACGTATATAGATGGGGGGACTTTTCCAAACTACTTGAAAAAAGAACACTCTTGTCAGAGTCATGGTTGTGCCGCTGCCGTAAAACAAATACTTAATAATAATTATAGGGGAGAGGAAATTGCTGGAAGGACTCGATGCCCATTTAGGCCGAAACAAACGCGTATATACAACATCAAGGAACATGGAAGTTTGGCGTAATTGTGTGTTCCTAGGATGGAGAGGTGCGTGGTTGGAAAATGTGTTGTAATGTTTGGGTGGACTGGGACTTGTGGGGGTATCCGAAAGTACACACAATGGTAGAATGACTTGAAAATAGAGTCGGTCAATGGGGCCCCGACCCGTCGACCTCCTTGCGCCAACATTAGCCACTTATTTATCCCCCTAGAACCAATCGTCCGACGCCTGGGAGGGATTTGTCTAGTATTTATGATGTCGCAAATAAAATAAACTGCAAATACAGGATTAAAAGGTTCCGGTAGATTTTTCACTGTAATGTCGGGGCAGAGTGAGGCCGTATTCTTTTTATGTTTTCGTAGATAGTAGTTATGTATGTGTGTACTCTCTCCGGTTAGTTCCCATTTTTTTGCGCTCTTTATTTTATATAATATTTATTACACACCAAGCAGTCCGTGTTAAATGATGATAACGATTCACTGTCTAGACGTGACTGAATAAATACATTTTCGTAAGGCGATTTGTGAAATTTGTTACTCACGTTTTTCTGGATGGAAAAAAATAATGGATTTAGCAAATCTCTCTTTCTCCATGTTGTAATACTTGGGCTGTATGTTATGTATAGCTTTATCCCCGTGTGCTGTGTGTATACGAGTAGAAAGCACATCAGAGAGGTAGTATAGCCAGCAGCAGCAGCAGCAGCAGCAGCAGGAATGGCAAGAGCCCACAGCCAGTGGCACACAAGCATTAATTATAGCTTGAATAACGGTTTTCTCGCCCAATGAATTTTTGTTTTCATGCAAAATATTTGTTTTCGATAAAAAACAATAAAAACAGTGCGCACACCATTCAATTGAAATCAATTTCTAAATGCAGATTTAACGAGAACTAATGGCACATTTAGTAAATTGTTCTTCAATGGAAATGAATTTGGCTCATTCTCGTTTTGCTTTTTTCCATTTTTCGAGTATTAAATATAATATATTACTTGTGCAAAAGCTATATGATGGTATATAAACATTATATTATATATTATGTTTAAATTTATTTGTTGATTTTCGTTATTTATTAATGCAATCTGTTGTTTTTGTGTTAGACGACCATAAATTATTTTTATACGTATATGAATTATAATAATACATAATTTATTTTAGCAAAAACATGGAAATTAATTTTCATAGTTGTGGAATTTAACTCAACTGTACTTTTAATACCTATATTCCTATAGTAATTCAAATTGGCGATTTTCAATATAGATATGTACGAGAGTATGTCAATGAATTATGATAGTATTTTGTGTATTTGCAATTATGTAAATGTGTCTGAAATATTTTACCGTAAATTATTACAAAATCCATTCGTTAACATTCTTTTCATATCAATTGACAATACGGAATTTTTAAATTGGAATGTGAAACATTTACCTATCCCGGACCATTGCCATATTATCGTTAGACATTAAGTCTTATCCTGATTTAGGAATCGGTTTCACACTCTTAGCCCAAAATATACACGAACTTTTAGATAAATTTACAATCGTGCTCGTGCAAAATGTCTGACTTTAACCCTAAGGCCAATTTCCCGCTATACTATAGTATTAAACGGCAGAAAAGCATCTACTTTAAAATAGTATACGTGCGTATAGCTCGAAAATCATTAATCATGTCCGGATCCGGTTCACATTTACATATTCCGCTATCAATTTTTGTGGCCCTGACTGACGTCATAAATCGCCACCCTGTTTTACAATATATACAAGAGAGAGGAGCGCGAAAAGGCGGTTTATTATAGAAAACGAGATCCTTTCCTATTTTCCTCTATTATATTGTTCAAGTTTCCTTGGTTTGTTTTCCACAACACATATGGAAAATATTGCGAAAAAGTCACAAACATTTTTATGCATGTACACACAATAATATAAAAAGGGCGTATATTTTATGTAGAGTTTAGGAAATATGTTGAATATATGCGATGGGATGGTTTTGTTTCAAAAGGGGGCCTCCTGTGTCCTGTCTGACCGAGATTCCATTCTTTTATGATAACTAGCGTAATTTTTCTTCAATTTTTATACTTATACATACATATATATTACAGTGCTTTTTCCTTTTATACTCCACCAAATGCTGTAGCCTCGGCTGTAGCACATACAAAAGAAAATAACATTTTTTAAAATTCCTGTTACAATGCCGCGTGGATGGCGCTTGGCGTTTTGGGCGTCATGTACAGATTTTTCCTCGTTATGAAATCGACCATTTGGAAAATAATTTTTTTATTATGGTGTGTGCTCGTTAAACTCGGTTTATTTTGACCCTAAATGGATAATTTCGCTAGTAATGTAGAAAATAGTAACGTCATAGACACACAAAACAAAATATAATTTTTTTTGGGCATTTAATACGGATGCGTCTTGTTGCATAATCATTTTCAAATCCAGGTTTCCTGTTAGGCTTTTAACCAACGCATTAATTAATAATCATAATCCGAAACAAAGCACCATATAGCGAATTAATGGCAATAATAAGTAACAGAAGGTATAAGAGCGTGACTGTACACACAGAAAATTAGCTAGCGGTATTATTCATTAGTTAAACAAGCTAATAGTGCTATATTAGCAAACATATACTTAGAGAATAGGGTGGTGGATTGCTGCTTTAGCACTCAAAGTTTACTTTATTAATCAATTTGCTTTAACAAAATTGGTTTTCAACTAAGTTGGGGGCGACCCCTTATTCTAATATTGTATATACTATACCGTTTTCACACTCTAATATGGAAAATCTACACTCTATAGGTACGTCTAGATAATTATTTGATAAACAAAGCAATGAAAATATGCTCTTTATCATATAATAGTTGTTTTCTGTACATGTTTAGGTAATTGAAAAACGAAATGGAACGTGATGGATAAATCAAAGTTGTGATCGGGTGATGGAATTCTTTTGAGATCCACTGAAATGTAAACGTTCTTCCGGTCGTGTATAAAACATTTTCCGTTATCAAAGATGAGGGAAATTTTTAGATATTCGTCAATTGTGTTAATCTTAATGTTTGGATCATTTAACTTGAAACTGGTATGTGTAATGCAAAAACTGTTTTATTGAACACAGCATGCACCGTTTTTCTTCATCAACTATGTTCCAAAAATTTTATGACTGTATTAAAAGCAAAATTTTCGAGTGCTCTTTTTGAGAACAATATCGCTCAAAGCGATTGCCTCTAAGGCTTTGTGAACTTTGTGAAAGGGTCATTGTAATTTTATATGGACGACACTCCTTGGAGCGAATATGGTGTTTACTTACATGAAGAAAGGAAGGACCAACATACAAATACATTTTTATTTTGTTCTGTATGTATACATTTTCATTATCCTTAAAAAAAGTCGCATGTAAAAAAGTTTCTACAATAAAAACGAAATAAATAACTTGTTGTTAAACTTTTACAATCCATTCTTTAATTAGAAAGTTTTCCGGCAGAACTCGGAAAAAGATTAACGAATTTTATTCATAGATATGACGTTTAAGAAATTATCATGTTTAAAAAAAATTCCTGTTAATTAGAAAAACTAAATTAAACTGTAAGAAAATGAGTTATTGTTCTTTTTATATAACATAAATAGAAATGAAATATATAGATATATTAAGGAAGTGGTAAAGCGGTTTTTGTTGTAAGAATGTATTGGGTTAAGATGGTTTTGTTCTTTTCTGTGTGTGCTTTATGTTTGACCTTTCTCCTCTTTTAATTTTCCTCTTTATTTTACGTAAAGGAAGATAGTTATATACTAATACTTGCACAAAAAGATAAATTTATTATTAAAAAAGAACAATGTAACGGTAATGTTTAATTTGAAGAGCTTTGAAAGGAGCTTTTATAACAAATGTCAACATTTAAAAACCAACTGGCCAACAGTTGGTTTTTCCTTTTGTATCATTTTTTTACTTTGTAAAATGTAGGTATAATATTTGCTCGAAAAAAAAAACTCAATTAAGAATATTAATCAATTTTTCTTTTATATAACAAAGTGCAAGTCGGTGTGTGTATATAGTGAATAAATGGGCCAATTTGTTATAGACATTTTCTTAAAATTACTACCTGAAGAAATTGATGACATATTGGTACGGTTTAATGTCTACTAGTGGATGTTATTTATAGTCCAATTGTAACATTAGCATTTTCATCAAATTAATCTGAAAATTATCGCTTCCCCATATATAGAGTAATAGGCTAATATATTAGCGATTAGTAAAATAATTTACACTTAATGAAATTTTATTAGAATATTATCGCCCTGGTATAATATTGTGCCAGGGAATGGAGGGCGAGAGTGTAAATTTTCACTAATTGAGTAATAATTTTTCGTACCGTGTAAAAATGGTGTAATTAAATTGGTGGTGGTTTTGTATTTTTAGAAAATTGTTTGTGTATAGCGTGCAAGATGGGTATTATTTGTGTTGTGTGTGTAGGTATATAGCGTGATTGTGTAGTAAAAAGTCAGAATTGCCAATATAATAGTTTTTAGCGTCATTTACTCTTTTACATGAATTAAAATCTCGCTATGTTCTCTAAAGCACTCGCTTTTTGGCGAGTATCTGTAAAGTTATACATCAAAAAGTAAATATAGAAAATAAAACCACATTTATTTTAACCAATTCGCGATAAAAACTATTATATTTAAACATTAACATATGAATCAAATATTGTTCGTGTTTCATTGTTAAAAATTTATCATTTTTATTTATGTCGTATTTTTCGGGGGGTTTTTCTCTCAACATATCGGTGGAGTATTTTAAAATATTTTACGATAAAATAAATTATTCTATTTATGACAGTTGAGTATAGAAAAAAAAGCATTTCGTCGATTCTAAAGCTATTGGAAAAAGTGGATGATGGATAGCATCAAAAGCATTTTTTTAACCATTTCATCTCGAGTATAAGGAATATATCAGCATATAAGTTTTGAAAGATATCAGACTAGAGTATAAAGTAGATATAGAAAAGTTTTTCTCACACCAATCGCACCAAATGTAAAAGATATATCAATAATATAGATTTTGTAATGTGCAAAATTTATAATATCTATTTAGATGGTGATGTGGTGAATTCATTTGAAAATTGGTGATAAATGAAATTTATGTTAATTATATTCAATGTTTTCAATTAATTCAATCGACTATGAAGAGACCAATTGTACATGCCTATAATACTGTATAAAATCCACTAGTAAATAGAGAGTTGGTGTTTTGTATTTTACTCATAATTTATGACTTTTACAAATAAAAATCGATATTATCTCAATAATCTGAAATATTAGTTGATATTGCCAATATTCCATTTATGCTATGTTTTAACAGGTTCATTTCATTTATTAAAATATTCTTGTGTGTTTGTTTTTCCAACCTCACAGTATATTCCCATAATCTATACAATCAAAATTGATTATTTTTTCATGCAAATTCCCAATTGGATTAAGTTGAAATTAAATTAAAAATATTCCTATACATATGTACATTCATAAAAAAAAATAAAAGTGCATTGTGTTTATTTTACTGTTACTGTTGCTGATGTACGAGTTGTTCTTAAACGTGAATGTGTTTTAAAAAGTAGTTTTTCAAATAGCAAAGAGTAAATCCTATTGCAAATTTTACGTAGTTGGACTCTAGAGGGTATTATTTGCTCTCTATTTTATTGCACATAAAATTTAACCATTTAACAGGTGCGCTTAATGGTCTGTAACCCTAATTTTTGTTATTTAATCGCCTACATGTGATGTGCCATGTATCTTATTATTAGTTCCATGCAAGTGTGTACCACTTTGCATATTAAAACAAACACAACTACGAACAAGTACTTAATATTGATTCAATTTCTAATTGCCTTAAACTTTTCTTGTCAAAGAACTTATCGATTTATTGACAGAAAAAAAAGAACGTAAAATACTTGTATAAGATACTATTCAAGTTTTGGTTTTATTTATACAAAATATCTGAAAGTGGACCGCATTTGGTGACTTGTGATCGGATTGTGGTCGGATTTCGAGGCTATTATTTAGGATAAAGTGACGCAAGATTATTGCAAAGCAAGCAGGACCATTTCCAGATATTTCGCCCAGATATATATGTGGCTGGGAGGAAACTAATAGCAATAATTGTCAAAGTAAATCCCTAATATTGTATAGTACAATGGCCGTTATCTGAACCGGTCGAGACCTCCAATCTTAAATTACCTTGCATTTTGCCGAAAAATTACCCTCTAATAATGTGAAATAATTACCAATAAAATAAATGCATTCACATTCTTTAAATAAATATATATCACTAAACTAGGTATACGCCGCCGTATTATATGTACATATAACACGTTCTAAATGCTTTTTATATTATCCATTAAAGTTTATGTGGCCATTTTGAAATTTTTACTACATTTAAATAGCATTTTAAAATGTTATTTTCGGGTGGAGGCCATTAGTAAGCGACTTAAATGTGTATAACGGTAGGCGGTCGGTGGTGGCGGCCGGTGGCATGGAAACACTTCACATGCATATACATCTTCCATTTCTGACTTGTCTAAAAATCCTCCACTAAGTACACTAGGCAAAGAGAGCGGAAATTCTTACACCGATATGATGGCCAGAGCAAGTGGGATTTTTCAGTGGAGCACAATGCGACTTTTTTAAAAATTTTTACTGAACAATCTCCCCGTATTTATATTAGTGCAAAAGCACAGAGAGTAAAACGATAGGATAGTGTGAGGGTTGTGTCTGTCGCTTCGAATTTACTGCAATGCGGACCTCGATCCGGAAGTCCAATGGATGTGTGTGTATGTGTTCTTTTTTCCTAACAGTTTTAGTCTGCTTTGCAATTTTCCTATTTGTGACCGAACAGCGTTTCTTCAACTTTAGCACCGTATTAACAGCACTGCAAGTTTACGAGTGAAATTTAGGAGGCGTTCTTATCGTTTGACGGATTTTCGACGCACCTTGTACCGATATTGTTGAGGAAAGTAAAATTGTCAGGCGATTTTTTATTACACGTGCAAGAAAAGTGTATAAATATCGTGCAATATATGATCGGGGTCTCTCGCAACACTCAAAGACCGATTTCACTGTTTTATATAAAGTTTTTTCTTTTTATGTGCTCGCATACATAATTTACGTTTTATTATGTGGCACGAATGCAAGAAAATTATAGTAAACACTTGACCTATAGTCGGTATTACATGAAATCAATATATATGTAAGATAATGGCGGTGTTATATTGAATATTTTTGCATTTTCTTTACTGTATTTGGTTTATTACAAACGATAAATAAGAGTTTGCTTTTTTTGTTGGCCCACTGACCGAATTCGATTTGGGTGGATTGAATTTTTTGGCTACAGGAAGTTGTTTCGATATGAAATCGATAAATTTTCAATTAGAAAATTATATCCGACGTGCACGTTTGGCATAATATCAAAATGTTTCATAGGAACACAGGGGGTGAAAATATGCTCAAGAATTGTATTTTATTTTTATGGGGAACAAACTTAACTTGTTTTATTGTTTAGTCTTTTCCTTTACTTTTGGCACTGTGTGAAAGTTTCAATTTATTAGCGATTTTTCGAAAAGTTTTCAATTTATTATTTTTTCATTTTCAGGTAAGCTGACACAGTTCGTAATTTCTCTAGTTTCCGGTAAGTTCTTAAATAACATTTATATGAAACATTTCTAGCTAATTAAATAAGTTACTTGTTATTGTGACAAATTGCCTTCTGAGTTGTGTTTTAGTGGAGTTACAACTAACATTTTATCTCGCTAATTAATTGGCTTTAATCAGAATTAACTTTACGTGTATGAGTTTTTGGGTAATACCGCAACGATAATAATAAAAAATTTTACTGCCACCAATTCATTTTCGTTTCGACTGTACAATATCCAAGAATATTCTCTGCATATACCAGCATAATAACGACATACATATAACTGGTAATAATCATAATATACAAAATTTTACACGGTAATAACGTTTATTCTCGTTTATTATATTGGAATGCAAATTGAAACGGTCCCAATTGTATTAAATAATATAATATTTAAAGTGGAAATGTGTCGGCAGTGGCGTACACGTTTTTTTAATTTTATTTCTCTTGGATAATTAACAGTTGAACTAATGATACATTATGGGTAGTCCAACCATATATGCTGTACAAAATATTTTATCGCACTTGATTAGCATTCCATGTCGTTATAAAATTCTAACAAACATATACAACAATGGTTCTACACATTTGTTTCTATTAGTTGGATTTAGAGCCATATACGTAAAATTTGCACAAATTAGTGCGACTATAAATGTATGGACTATCCCCATACGATTTGCATTATTAGATTTGTTGGCGAAAGGTTTCGGTGTACCTAAAAGCGGCCCATCATTCACTTTAACTAATATTAATGATCCCAACCGTTTGGTCTATATTTTATTGAAAATTCCAAATTTTCCAAAGTTTCATTTAATACAGAAATGGCTGTGTGCTCGTATATTTTTATGTTAAATCGCTTATACTTACTAAGACAAACAGCAAACCAAATAACAATTGTTATTGTATAGGACTTTTGTCAGGGGATTAAAACAATTTTCCACTTGTTATTTTCTTTGTGTGTTGTAGGTAAGTTCTTTTCCTTTAGAGCAATAAATTTAAGGAGTTTATTGTTTGTTCTTGGTACATATTTTATAAAGGAAGATGTGTATTGTGCAAGTGATTAAATAATCTCTTGTAGGTATCATATATGTGCAGAGAACAATTCAATATAATGTTAGAGAGATAATAGTTACAGTATATGATAGCTTTATGTTATCTATGTTGCACTTCTTGTCCTATCAAATGAGAATATGTTCCAGATAACGTACATATACATATATAATTACTAGAATGGATCACATACATATATATTCGTCAATATTAATTAAATGCAGCGTAATGAGGTTTTGCTCATCAAATAACTCAAATCTTCTAAGACATTTTCCATTCACTTTTCCAAATTAAACTTCTAAATGTGCAATTGTATTGAGCTTTTGTATTTTCATTGTATAACATGTGTGTATTTGTGCGAAAATATCGATATATCATCACCAATCGGATTATTGTCGTCCAAACAATGGTCTTTATTAATTTCTACCTATACATACAGTTATACAAAAGCGGTTGCATTTCTATACTGGTCATTAAACATAACTTTAGTGATATACGAGAACACTCACAACATGTATATGTTGTGTTCCACAATCAAACCATAACAATTCCCCTGTATTTAGTCAGAAAGCACGCTAATATCACTGTTGGCTCGTCGGTTCCCTGCTCCACAGAACACCCTTTTAAAATGCAACTTGGCTGCTAACATTTATCACTTGAAGATATATCATTTAGAACAGTGATTATTGCTTAGAGTTATTACCATTGAGGTTGTGTAATTAACCACCCATTCTTAGATAACATTTGCGATACATAATGCCCCATATAAGAAGCTAGCACGCTAGATATTTGCACTTTATAGTGTGTTAAGTCGCTCATAAAGTTTAATTAGTTACATAACTGCAAGTTTCATTGTGTGACAGTTTCGTTCTTCTTGGTGAAACTCTCTTCGAATAGAAAGTATAATTTGTTTCAAGAGTGAATTTGATTTGTGATTCGTTTTTGTTGTTTGTGGATTGTGATATGATTGATTCAATAACAATTTTCGTTAACTGATGGTTAATTGTTTTACAATTGCAAGCATCGATGATATGTCACAGAGGAATTTTCGATGAGTTTTTTTGCACCGTTCACATGGCAGTCAACTAATGTAGATTTTATGGTGCAATTGGAAATTTATTGTCCAGAGAATTAAATTAAATGCCGTTATACATAAAGGTATGCTATATACTACGTGCTAGTAAGAGATTGTTCATATATGGAGCTTTCAATAATGATGAAAGCTCGTGATGCAGACGAGATAAAAATGTTCCAGCTATAATGCGATATGAAGACGTTATTAGGATTTTTATTTTGTGAATTCCATCTAAATAACTTGAACTTTGTATTAATTAAGTCTTCGACGAAACAATACGTAGTTAATGAAACAATTTCAGACAGTAATATTGAAGTTAATAAAAGTTTCTATTATAAAAAAAGAGACTGTATATAGCTGGAATTGTAAAATACACATATTACATGCAAGCTCTGTAACAATAACTATGTTTAATATTGTAATTTTCTTCCACAACTTGATAATTGTTAGTTTTAATTGAGTTTGTACATTAAATACACAAATATTACACATTATTATGTTGAGAAGCATATCGTATTATTCTGGATTTGTTTTATTTTAGAAATGCATGTTGTTGAAGGAATAATATACATATCAAATATTAGTGAGGGAAAATATTTCTTTTGCGAATACCTTGAATTATTAATCGTAAAATAAACAAATAATGAATGAAATCTAGAGTGAATGTCTTTCTCTATTTACTAAATTTATTTATTTATGAAAATTCTTATCGCATAATTTAATATAATAATGGGTAGATTTTTCTGTTTAAAGAAATATACATACATAAACTATGTGTAGTGTCTATGGATTTAGAAATTTTAATACCGAATACACAGTGAAACAGAGCGTGAAAAAAGGGCAACCGAGAGAAAATAAAATAAATACATGGTATGTTCATATATTGTATATTTATAAAACCAGTACATATACAAATTATATTTAACTACTAATTTCATCTGACACATTTTATGTGTGTTTGCTTTATTTTTGTACACATAAATGGTTGATGTTATAATTTTCAAATAATTGAACATAAATTTCTATTAGTATCCAGTGGATGAGTTTCATACACCTATGGGCCATGAAAAAAAAGCGGAAAACTGTAAAAACTAATTTACTACAAAAGTGGCATCTATTTTTAATGATTTATACGCCTTTCCAAACATGAAAGCTAATAAAGAGATGTATTTGTAAGGATGGGTGAGTTGAAGAATGAAATGGGCATGAAGGTGTGCCCCAATCATTAGATGACAGTCAGAGGTCTGAAAGAGTGCTCTGTGGTCATTGCGTGCAATCGAAATAGATAAAAAATGCACGAAACAATATCTATTGCTTGTAGGTGTGACAAGAAATTGCTTAAAGCGGAGATATTTTCGTTTAAAAATCCGTTATACAATTGCAAACTATTTCAATCTTTTCTAATATTCACTTTTGTTTCCATTCTCTTGTTGGTTTATAAAGTTTTCTGTTCACTCAACTCGCAATTGTATATAACAATTTTTATTATTTCTCATTTCGTTTTTATCAAGTTAATAATAATGTTGTTAAGACCGTCGGGGCATGAGTTTGGGAAAAATAAAATGAGGGAAATAATGTGCACAAGGAGCGTGTTGTGTGTTTTGTAAAATCCCTTGAATATTTCAAATTGTTAAATATTCTGTGAATAATTCCATTCCAATATCCAATTCAATATTGCATTTTTGATAAAACCTCATTAATGGATCGTTTTGATCACTTGTTTGGCACATCCCCTCGCCACATCCAAGTTCAGGAAAACGCGCTGATAAAACAGTGTAGGGAATTTTCATTTTTTTTATTTTTCGGAAAAAGCATATTCTATGGATTAAAAAGGGTTCTGAGTAGATTGGTTTTTTACGAGGCAAAATGCGGATAAATCATTTGGCTTGACTGTGAATAATGAGAAACGATTTTCGGCAGTGGTCCCAAGCGATAGCCTTTAGGATCGCTTATATGCCCATATAATAAACAAAATACGTTCTAATCGCTTGAATTTATTATTTTGCTACTATTCCATACTATGTGCTGTGTAATGTCGTGTTTTAGGTGAACGAATTCCGTTCTTGTGTCTTTTTGTTGGTCCCAAAAGAAATTTGTTCGAAGAAAATTTCGAACAATATACACTATTTAATTCTGTAGAGAGTTTTGCAAGTCTTTATGATGAAAACAAAAATTGTTTCGAGTGTATAAAGGGGAACGATATTTTTGATAATAAATTTAGTATAAAACGTGGTTAACCAGCAAACAATAAAAAGCAGTCGTTACGGTCCTATAATAACAATAAAAAAAACACTGACTACATTTATTCTATACTGTGAAAAATAATTGCTCGTTTAGGCTTGGTGAAAGAGGGGCAATTAAAGCACACAGAATGGCAATTATTGTTAAGAAAATGCTAATTTAGCAATTAGTTTAAATTTTATTTAATTTCTGCATAAGGAAAATGTGTTTGTTGGATGGAAAGAATGCTGGGTTATTAATTTCCATAAAGAATAATCCTCTTAACATTTGTAATAAAAATAGTGATATATGTATGTATAATACGGAATTCATTGATCTAATCGAATTTTATTAATTTTATACAACCCATTTTATGATGAATGGAAAATAAAAAGGAATTCAAATATATAAATATAAATTATAATGTAAATTCAATGGACTTTTGTCTGGATGCACATTTTACATCACAAATTCCATTTCCGTAAATTTTTAATTAAAACAGCGAATAATAAAAAAACCGTCTAAAATTAGGTACATAAAACGAAGAAAACAAAATAAAAAATTTTATTACCGTTCGCTTCGCCCAAGTATCGCTTGAATTTTGATAAGGTGTATTGTATGCTCTCTTGTATATTATAAGAGCAAGACCCAAAAACAACAAATATATTACTACCAGTAATATGTAAATAAACTTTTGTTTAATAATAATTCGCTCTCTGTATACAGGACGATCAAAAAACAACTGTTTGGTAAATATTTGAGTATGCATAATTTGAGCGGAATTTGTTTTGAATTTGAATTTAATGTAACAGCGGGGCGGCGTGCAACTCCAGCAAGATTCTTGATGTCTTCATTTACCATTTTTTGAATGACTTGATGGAGTGACTCGTCCTGTAGAGGGAGCAACGAATTTATTTCTTCCACAGGGATGAGAGGCAGACTCTCTGAGACACAAGGTTATTAATACATACACAGTGCACAAGAAGAAGAATAATAACAAACTGTACAACATTCTGACGGTTTTGGGTTTTAGCTTTTGTATTTTCGACTTGTTTTAATGTTATTATTGAGTTGTATGGGTACAAAGCTGCTGACGGCGCTTGTTTAATATTTATGCCGTGGGTGGAACACCTCGGGGACTTCCTGGCTCGAATTGAAATTATGAAAACTCACCATGTTAACCCCGTGTATGCGAGAGCAACAGCAGCCGAACTAGGAACACACATGCATGTTGTTCTGTTCGGGAATATAATGTTGTTTTGTGGCACCATGTTATACAATAAAGGATAGAAAACTTTTTGATCCTCTTTTCTATGTCTGCGTTATAATTAAAGCTTTATTAATATAAAATTTTGTATTTTAATAGTTATATGTTCGGAGCTCGAAAGGAAAATAAACAGAAATTTAAATAACGACAACAAACATGTACATGGTTATTTTTCTTATTCTCTGCAAAACAGAAATTGTTCTCGTTTATTTCTCTTCATCGATATTAGAGAAATGTTCCTTTTTCTGCTTGTTGTTCGAATTTAGAGAGGATTGTGTGGGCACTACCCCATCATCCCCCATGGGAGTAGCTTTTTTCCTATAACAACCAAGTTGATTTGATTTTTTCACATGTTTCAATTTGATTTTGTTGTGTCCTTATAATTTCCATCAAACGAATTGATTTTATACAATTTCATTATCTTAATTTTGTTGACCATTTTTTCGAAGGAAATGAATGCATTTTCAGTTTGTTCAATTCACTCATCATCACCGAATGTATTATATATGTGTTGTGTGCCTCTAGATGAGAGAGATTCACTTACTTTAGCGTGTTGTTCATTGTTGGTGTTCGTTGAATTGAATTAAATCCTGTTACCTCTTTCTACCATCAAGCTGACTCATTATAAAAGCTATCTAACGCTTGTTGTTACATATTTTTTCCTTCTCTTCTACATTATCACCATTTAAATTTCAACTAGGAACGAGCCATAGAGAGAAGTCTCGTGCATTTTTACCTACCTTATACCTACGTCCGGATATTTAATTTAATTCAAGCCATTACTCTGGTATACTTGAAATGTTTATCGACTTAATATCAGTATAATAGTGAAACTTTCCTGCGTTTAGCTTTTTCCCTGAGCATATTTACTGCAGATTACACTCAATCTCATTTATTTAGTTAGAATTTAAGTAACGCTCGACCTATTTTCACTTTGCTTTACACATATATATACGGTTTATAATAGGTGTGTCTGTTTATGTTTTTTTTTCGTTCAGTTTAGGTAGAAAAGTCAACAACATTCATGTATAGTTTACCTAATCTTTATATAGCCTGGGTTTTATTTTGTGTGCAAATATAGCCGACAGTAAATGTGTGAACGTTATTTCGATGCTTTTCATTTATGAGTAAGTGATTAAAAAATGTGTCCACATAAACAAACCGCCGGGCAATTTGTTTGTATAAATGTTATTAAAGATTTATTTGCCTTCATAAGCCGGACTGTAATTAGATAATGGAATTGGTGCAGAAAATGGGAGCTTTTTTAACGCGGCGCATTCGCCGTATTTTAAAAAGCTTCACACACACACATTCAGCGTCAAAACACCAAATGCGGTTTGAAAAGTTGCGAAATATGAGTAAGTTGTTGCAGGAAGAGTTTTGCCACTTCAATACTCTAGTGATCCATAAATATTATCTTAGTTTGTGGCACCGCACAAAGTTATATCACCTCAAGTATGCTGTGTATGTATATATATATATTCGTTCTCTCATCTGCATTAATTGTTGAATTTGCATGTTGCGCAAGCGTTTACCAAATTACCGTTTATGTAATACGTGCATATATATAGTGGTAGCGATTATTATAAGCCCAGTTAAGGATTTTCATCTCTTTTAGTGGGTAAAGCTTGGCGGCTAGAAGGGGGGACACTATAAGATAGGGTTTGGCTGGCATCAAGTGTAAAGAAGATCTCTTCATTTTGGAACGTGTTGGATAACCGAATTACGAAGTTGGAGCACGTAGTGGAAAAATTGTTAAATTATTCTTTTAATTTATTGCTACATTGAAATTTATTAAGAAGTTGAAAAGTTTCACTAAAGCCAGCGAAAAAGTGTATAATGAGATAAAAGTTCTTAAATAATGCAACTCAATTAAGTACAAACTATAAATTAACGGAAATTTACGAGCCGCCATTTAGAGAATTGTTATGCGGTGGAAGAAAAACAAACATATCATGATTTTGCAAACATTTGAACAGAAATGTGTCTATGTATATGAAGGGGTTCAGGAGAGAGGGTGCAAGACGCTAGCAGGAAGGTATAAAAGTTGTCGAAACTCTTTCATGAAAGGGGTGATTGGTGGTGGTGGCTTAGAAGAAGCAAAACATGCGAACTTTTCGTTAAACACATACCCACCCTAAATATACATATAAAGTAGTCAGATTGGCTTTATGTATTTATAGAACGAATCCTAGTTGAACAATTCATTCGTCCAAATGCTTTTAATAAAACTCGTTACTAGTGTGTTGTTTTAATATTTCGGGGAAAATAAATTTCACCTCAGCTCTGCGAGCTTTTCCATGTGAAAACAACTTTCGCTGTGTGGTGGTTACACAAGTTTTTATCTAATATTGGCATCTAATCAGAGGAAAAGTTCGCCGCTTTTACACACTTGTTATTCTCACTGTGTAATTTTTAAAATTGAAAACAACCATACTTACCTGTGTCTTCTAAATTCGTTGTCGTTTCCTGCTCGTCTCTACGGGATTTAATTAATTCTTGTAGAATAATTACATAGTCATTGCTGCAAAATTGATTAACCGACGTTTCGAGTATTAGGGGGACCTTAAAAACCATATTCTTTTAATTTAACAAAATTTACTGATGCCGTATTGTATATTGACTTCCACATTTATTTTCGAATTTAATGAGCTCGTTTCACATTCAAATATACAAAAATCATTCGATTTATTTTAGGCCATTGCACTCTTTCGCATCGCCACCCCCTTCAAAAGCGTAATTCCCTTCAAGCTGATGTAGAATTTGTGTGTGTGTGACTTATAATGGATTTTTACATGAATTTTTGTTCTTAGTAGAAAAAGGGAAAAAGTGCCGTCACGCTAACGAAATTATACGAAAACATTGATTACATTAAAAATCGTATAAAAATGTTTATTGTGCAAACTTTGCGTTGGCGTTATTATTAGAGCTTAATCAGTGTGCGGATGCTTGTGATTCAAGTGTAGAGTAAATTGTTTGTATTTTTGTGCAAGTCTCTTCACTGGCTGTAACGCTGTTCGCAGCAGTCAGCAAACCGGTGCGCTTGTTTGCTTTCTGTGTGTTGAGAGAGAGAAGAAAAAGGATCAACCAGCGTGTCCGTCTAATTTGCTGTTGCCGTCGGTGGGTGTTGGGTCTTTGATGGGCTGTCATACAACCGCCTTGTTGTATAGATGAAATAATAAATGGAGTAATGAGGGGTCGTTAGTTAAGCATCGTTCAAGATGACAGGCAAGATGTTGGGTAAAGACAAAGGTGATCCATATATATGCCCGAGTACCTCCGTCTCTCAAAATGATAAGAACGCGCCAAGATGAATACTAAATAGGAGCATCCAAAGCTGAATGATTAATATGGATGATGATGATGATGCCATACTCCTGTTACTATACTACTACACTTAGAACTTTGCTTTTAACATTGCTTATTCGTGCTGTGCTGCTTCATCCCTTTTATATAAATATGTGTATGTGCGCTCATTTACTTACACATCACAAAGCGTCTAATTAAGATGTCTGAAATATAAAATAAACCTGAAAAATGCTTCATCACAAAGATACTTAGATTAGTGGGTAATATTAAACGAGTTTAAAAATAATCATAATAACACATTTGTGTTTTGGTTTCTATTCCAATCCGTATGCATCTATATATAGATTTTTTAGGAAAAACTGTTTGTGTGTATGTGGTAGTTTAATTTTAATCGATGATCGCAACGAGACCATTGTTTTTGTTAATGTTGTATAAAAATGCCTGGCTAGATTTAATTAAAGGTTTTACGAAGGGATAATGTAATAAGAGTGAGGAGAGTGTGCGCCGGTGTATAACAGTTTCCACTGTGATATTAGAACCGGAGATAACGAAGGCATGTTACTGACAAGCAAATGATAATTGGAAATCTTTTAGCATAGCACACACGTTGACAAAATGAATATATATGATGATGATGGTGTGCTCTTGTGAAAATTTCAATTTAACGCTTTCCATATAGATACTAATTTCAATGCCTAATTATAACTATTGAATTTGTAAATTAATTATAACGTTGGATCATATATGTATATAGCACATATGGATTTAGGAAGTTGGTTGAGTAAATTGAATGGATTAATGTAACTAATTATTAACACATTCGACAGCTGTTAGACGAATTCATATAATAAATTGTGTATGAACAGTCAAATATATTACGGGAAAAATTGAATTATTAATAAGTTGATGCGAACTTTCCCTGTGGAAACAAGGAGAGAAAGAAAATGTTTTGTTTCGGTCAAATGCCAAATCAAATCACGTTCTTTGAATTTAATATTCTGGTCAAGTAGAAGAGCGGCAAAAAGAAGACGCACCAACAGGGATCGCGCTATGCCACTGTGTTTCTTTACACATTACAAAATGGAAGCGATTGCCAGTGGGGTTTTCTTTTTCTAAGTGTGTGTGTGCCCTCGAAGAGGGGAAATGTGCTGGTAATGTTGAAGAATAAATATTTCGTACGGTGGAATTTCAAATATATTGTACGTGGTGTGTGTGAGTGCGCCTTTTTCATCGCATTTCCATCGAAATATTTGCATGTCAAAACATACGAAAGATTAAAATCGATTTCCACTACTAGTTGTATAGCGAATAAAAAATCAACTACTTTTTTTGGCAAGCACAGCAGAGAGTTCTGTTTTGGTTCGAATACATTTGCTTTTCCCTATTTAATAATGATTTTTGTGCCAATATTTACATTTCCCAACACACTAATAATTACCTTTTAGATGAAATGCTAGGATGGAGTTATGAATGGTATTTACAAAGTTCAAATCAAACCCTTTCACCAGACCCCCCCATTGTATCGATCCATATAAAATTTACAACTAGATGTAAATGTATATATGCTGTTTGTGTGGGTGCGATGTGTGCTGTTGGTGAAACTAAAGTTTCAAACCACTATGGAAATGCCTTGATGTTTAATAAAGAGTAAAGAGGTTCTTAATATTTCTCAAAAGTCCACTATCAAAGAGTGAAAACAAGCCCCGCATATACTATAATAAACTCTTATTCGTTTACAGAAGCTAAGCTAGAATTAATTTAAATTTTAGTTAGAATTTAATTACTTTGCACACACACGCTATCCCCTAACTGTAAATAGTAAATGTTTAATTGAAATCGCTTGTAGTTATCATCGTGATGTTGATTTTATGGGGCGTATCCACATACACTGTGGTGTATGCTCTCTTGTGTCTCTCCGCTGGAGGAGAAATTCGTGTCAAATAACATAATATTCATCTCCGAACGTAACAGTCCAACAGTTCCCCATCTCACAATTTTAACCCACCCATTGATATGCAATTTTAATCAGACTAAATATACTAAGACGTGGCAAGAGTTGAAAAATTAATTTGTTACCTTTTTGCTCTCAGCTCTGTGATGGTGATGATTAAATTTTGTAACAGTGGTGGATGAGATTCCCTGCTGCTTGCAATGTCAACGACAGCTGGTTGAAGGGGACCAAATAAGTAATAAATAATTTGACCCGGATTCAACCAGCTAAAGCTGTGCATCGCCTGTCGTCAAGCAAATAAAAAAGCCGATTTGATGTGTTGCTGATGGATCAGAGACGAGAGAGAGGGAGAGCGACAGTGCTGTATGGCAGTATCCGAATTTGGTTGACATTTGGAAAAGGGTAAACGTTGTATACCGGCGGAAGATAGCGGCGGCGGCAGCATCGGTGGCGGTGTCGAAGAGCACGCTTGGAATGTCACACTGGGTTTTATAATGCGGCGGTGGCGCGAGTCATAGAGAATCGTCTACGACGCGTCGTAAGAGGAGGTAACCCAAGCCGTTTTACTATTTCGGGCTGTTTCTGGCATCAAGAAAGAGTGCACCAGCTGTTCAGTCGTCACATATAATTATCGCACTAAAATTATATGGTGTCCTCCGGGTGCGCTTTTGTATAGGTTAAAAATGTCGAATTGGTTGATGAGCGAATGTTGTTTTTTTTACCACCCCGCCAAACGAACAAATCACAACTGCGGTTTGTCGAGGAACAATCGCCACCGATTTTGGGATCACATTTTCATCACTAATTTCACTTGTTTCTTGAGTTGTTTGTAAAAGAGAATTTTGATTAAGCGTTGTGTGAATTTTCACTTAGACCCATATATGCTGGTATATGATTGTGGTATGCAGAGAAGAGAAGGGTTGCCAAGAAGAGTGTGGGGGCGGCCGTGAAGCGACAAACAGGTCCAGATCTCGACTGAGCACCGCAGCATCGCGACGCTTTCGTCGGCGCCTTGAACGCCCGGCCGCCATGCGCTCCAAGCACATTCAAAGGCCGGGGCACACCCACCACCCGCGCCGCTACTCCGCATTCTTGCACATTAACCCCCAAAGCACCCCGATTACCTATTCACTGCCTGCCCCCTGTTCCAGTTTTGCTCGTACATTTGTTTTCGGCACATTACTTCAAGTTCCAATTTTGAGTTATTGTCCACGCTCCTGCGAACACACTCCCACCCAAAAATCTCTAATCTAACACTTGCTTAGACTCGACATTAGAACATTCTGAAAACTGCTAGTGCTAGTTACCACCTTGTTGGCTTCTGGTGTCGGAGTCGGCCACTTTTCGAGCTAATTCCCGGAAAAACATCACAACACTGTTTATCACTTTGTGTGCAACATTATTAATTGATGGATGTGTGTATACTTTGTATATAATTGTTTATCTTTTTACCGGAGGCCCAGATTCCCTACATTAAAACTACTTAAATGTTGACTCTAACGAATTTTTTTTGCTGATCCTATTAAAGCTAGTATGAAAAGGGGGAAGAAATACTTTAAATGCTACCCAGTTTTAAAGTGGCTTTGAAGAAGAATAGGGAAATTCTAAGTAGGTTTATTATAAAGTTACTACAGTCTTGTATAACATCAAAACATTTTGTGGTTGAACTTTTCATTTTCGCTTTTCATCTTACACTTTTTGTCTGTCTGTGTGTGTGTGTCTGTTGGGGCATTAATGTGTGCTGGACCTCTATTCAATTTGATTCTTTTTCTAGCATTTTCACTTACCCACAACGTTTTTTCGACAAATTTCCGTACTATGTTTTCAAAGCGAAACAGTTTTTGATCTTTGTATTATATAAGCCCGCCGGTTTTCATCAAATCCAGTGAGACACTTTAGATTTCAGAGGGTACATGAAAATTTCGGTGAGTGAAAAACTCCGATATGTGCGTATGTGGCAGAGTATTATAGCAAGTGAAATTCAGAATGATTATAGAAAGCTAAAACGCATGCGTTTTTCCCTACACACATATACAGTTTTACTTTGTATTTGTAGCCCAGAGAAAGAGTCCCAGAATGATTTCCGGCAGAAGAGGCCTTGACTGTGGAGGGCGCATTTCCACTAGATTTATTAAAGCTATTTACTCCGCACACCATGCCAGAGATCCACATATATATATTCGTTCAATATATACACTCTCACTTTAAATAATGCCAAATATCAATATACATAATAAATTGTGCAAATATCTACTTTCGACCCTTGGAGATGTACGTGTCAATTTTGTTGAGATTTTCTATATATACTTTTTTTTTGGTTAGATGAGGAGGAAAATTTACACTTAAATATTCCGTCGGCTGCCTCTGTCAGCATCAGCACCAAAAAGGGTTGTTGCCTGCCTGACAAGAACAGGACGTGCACTGTGTGTTGTGTTGTCCCTTAAAATAGTTATTCTATTTATAATATGTGACTGGAATACAATGGTCGATTATTAATTAACTTGGCCCCAACGAGGACAAAGGACTAGAGCCAACTTTAACCCAGCAAAATAACATAAAAACAAACACTTTATGTAGTACCAATATCTGTGACGAATATAATTTCGTGATTTACAATATATGCACTAATGGGTTTTTGGATGATTCTTGCATGAGTTTGTTTTAAGTGAGTTATGAATTTTTGAATATGGCATATCTTGATAATAAATTCGTTGCATGTGTTATGTGGAACGTTATATGTGGGACAGCAGAGCGTTTCCATTATCCCCTAAACGAAAGAATCTCGTGCACAATATTCGCTTGTCCGAAATGCCAAACTACCCAGTATACAGAGCCATATTAAGAGCACATGTTGCAAGATAAAGTGTATTGTATATTCCATTATTACGACGACATGTTTTGTTAGTCCAGCCCCTGGTTTTTCGGAAAATCCCAAAAAGCCCCACACACACACACTGTCTCATATATACAAAACTTAATAGCTTTACTAGTAAAATCGGTTGAGGGATGATGATGGGTGGGCGAATATAGGAGTCCAACCACAACACTGAACGCAATAAAACACAGTCATTAATTAAAATAAGTAGGTCGACATAACTGGTCGCCTTCGTCAACAATAAATTCTCATTTTAATGTAACCATAATTAATTTGAACAAAAAACTTTTCCCACATACACATATCAGTGTGTGGAGGAGCGATTTTTTTTTGTTCATTTTTGTGTAAACTTTTCCGAAAGTTTTTATTGTAATTTCTCTGTGCTTACTGCTACTGTTGGCCAAGTTGGAAAACTAATAGCAAATATTGAACTTTTTCGCTATTTAATTTAATTACCTCTCAAAAACGAACATTCACCGGTATGTAGATAAAATGTGAATAAATAGAGAAAAAATTTGTAGGTGTGGATGAAGGAATTTATTTTAATTGAAATTTAAATTTGCTCGTTTAATTTACAAGTTTGGCGAATGCGCTCAGTTCAATTGAAAAACGAACTGAAAATTAACATTCAACAGATAATTAATTTAAAATAAGTCTAGCTAAGTTTTATTTTGTGTATAGTTAATTAACGTTGTCTAAATATATACGTATTCAAATAATATATCAACTTTGTTATATTTTTAATAAAACGGCGCTTTTAAGTTTAGGTGGATTTTAAATTAAAAATGAAAAAAGTGCAGAGGAATTTTGCACTTAAAAAATATTTAAAATTATAACTGATTGAATTAAATTTAATTAGATGAACTTTAATAGGAAACATTTAAAATAGGCAAAAAAATGCAAACGCGCTCAACTTGCTATCTCGTAATAATTATAATAAAATGTTTCTCAAAGTAAAAGATGCTAAAATAATAAAATATCTACCTACGTTAATACTCGACAGTGAAATTGCTTGGGGTGTAAACGTGCAACAATATTCCGACTAATTCGAAAATCTTATTAATTAATTGTTGGAAGCTAGTTAATATTGTGCCACTGGAAAAAGTTTGCCGCTATAACTTTGTAAAGTTACCACCTTAACAGCCACACCAGTTTCACCTCTTTTAGATAAAATTTTAACAAGGTTAAACCATCAGAAAGGGTCGAGCCATAGAAAACTTTTCAAAAACAAATTCTTCTTGTGTATTGTGAACGTTTTGCATTTTATTAAAATCGATACAATCTATAAATAAATATTTTCGACATGCCTATACACAAAGTTGGGGCAAATATACAAGTTTGCGTGTGCCTAACTGGAATACATCACAAGTCGTCCCCCTATTAAAAATGAGATTTTACGTTCTTTTTTCCTACTCTGCTCTCTAATTACACATTCCATACATCAAAATTAAACGGTACTTTAGTACAGTCCGTAATGATATTTAATCTAGATGTGGCCGCGTGTTGTACACAAAACAAATGCATGAATAATTACTAAGCCATTAAAAACAAGCTAAAACGTTTAACATTATTTCTAATTAAATTAGACAATTGTATAGGTATATGATTAATTAAATTCTCTGTGCATAATAGCACAACTTATAAATAGATACATGTGTAAATTGTCATTTTCTATTTTTGGCGTAAGATTTCAATGTACCATAGGGTTAATTTTGCTTTTGATTTGATTTTCTTTGCTATTCCCAATGTATCAAAGGAAACTTTTTCATCCCTTAAGGGAATTTCGGAATTCTTGTGACATCCTTTAAAACTACTGCCTGACATCTAGTACATAAATAACTTTTTGACAAAGTTAATTACGAAATCGTGTATATATTTGCAAAATTTCAGTTCATTTTTCGTTTTTGCAAATCACCAAACTATCTAACGGCTGGAGGTTCACTTGTAATGCTGGTTGCCAAGTTTGTAATTTCCTCGAAATCACAAAATGGAAAGCAATTAACTTACACAGCTATATCGAGAGAAAAACAAGTAAATTCGTCAAATGGAAAATATTGTTAATAAAGATAGAATAGTTGAATGTAAAGTAAAGAATAAAGTTGTTGATAAAGTTCGTTGGCGTTACGAGTTTTTGAATGGGGGATTGAAAATAGAATTGAAGTCGTCAGAAACATTACGAAATGATAAATGGAATGACTGTCTAGGAAAAGGGAATTCAAAACTTCTCTTGATCATATACCATATACATAGAAGTATATATGTATTCGCGTATAACAATTTATATTTTGCGTTTTCCATTCGGTAGAGAGAAGAGGCAAAAAAAAATTCTATTCATTATAATGGTTATAGTTTGGAAAAGAATGTGGGTCCTCACATACATATACAAGTGTATCTCTAGTCTTCTGTAAATGTGGCACTAAAGCAAAACAAAAGAAATGAAAATCAAGTCCATCTCGTCTCCACTAAGTTAGTTGCGGCTATCTAGATGAAAGATCGTATAGCTGAGTGGAGGAAGAAGGCACACAGAGGAATTGCATTTGGCCAGAATGACAGTTTGAACCCATCCAATATTAGGGGGATATAAAAGTCTTTAAGATACCCCTGGCATATCCATCGGTGGATCGGCGGCGCGCGGACCCCCGCCGCCCATCCCGCGTGTGTTCTTCACGCCGCCCCCCCGAAAACTGGATTTCAAAAAGTATTGCAGAATTCAGCAAGACGCATAGCGCATAGATATAACAAAATCAATACAGAGACGAGAGTTGAGCCCGCATCATCGTATTCCAATCCATAGCGATCCACTTGCCAGGGACCGAGAATGCACAATGAGTTTCTTGTATTTTCAGCTGACTTTGCCATACAGTTCTCAGTTCTCTCGTATTGATGATGATGGGGGACCCCCGCCGGTGGTGTGCCTAATTTACGATGCGCAAATTACATAGTAGTTTTCCCAAAAAGAAAAACAGTATTAGGTATATAATCGAAATTTTGCCAAAAATTTAAACCGGTAATACACAGTCATGTTTATTGTTGTTGTTTTCCAACATTCAGCTTGATTCAAGCGGAAAATTAACTCTGTAATTTCTTTGATTATTTCGTAAAATTGTTGTTTAAAATAAGGAGTGGAAAAGCAGGGCATCAAGCCAATGCTAATTCAACAACAAATCCGCACAGTTTTCTTTTTGATTTGTTTTTTCCAACATTGCCCGCGAATTATTGTTCCTCTTCTTTTTGCTTTTGGTTGGTCGCAAAAACTCATCAAATAACATGTACGTAAGTTCATTTCCTTAAGTTTTCCATTAAATGTACGGATGCGCAACTTAATTTTCTCGTAAAACGCGTCCTGATAGCAAAGACTTTACTTGACGTAGATTTAGTGTTGTTTACATGGCCGACTATTATTAGTGCTGTGAAAGCGCGCTACGCGAGTATATGGGGGGCTTACATGTCGTCTACACTTGATCTAGTTGCAGATTTATACGAATGGACTTTGACAGAGTACCGTATCACGTGCATAATATATTTTGCAAATATATTAGGCCCATCAACTATCCTAGAGACGCGCTTCTTAACTTTTTAGCACATTGCGCGTTCCGCACTTCATTTAGAATACACTGAAAAAGGACTGATGGCGCTTAGAGAGAGGAAAGAAGGAAGTAGTAGTAGAAAGAAAAAAAGTGCTTCAATGTGTAATATAATAAGCAGTGCTTTTCTATATTAAATTCAAAGAGAAAATTACTCCATCAACTTTTTTCTTTGTAATACCATAATATATATACAACACACATATAGTTTATATTTTGAATATAATTTATGTGAAATATATGCAGTAAACTTTTTGCTATACCTATTCTCCATTTTTATATACACATTTACATTGTATTTTGTTTCAAGGGAGCAAAATCATAAAAAATACCACTACTATGTTACTGTGTTGTGTATAGTGCTTCTGTGTATATGTGTATGATGGTTTTATCTAAATACACATACAATTCCGATTGTTTCATTCCATTTCAATAGAAAAACTTTACAATTTCTTAGACATTTATGCTTATTTGGAGTTTTTTTTTTGTCTGTAGCTCTCCGTTCCACTGTTCTTCTCTTCACCACTTCAAACTCGACTCTTCAAAACTGTATGGACTTTTATTATAATCGAACGTTCATCTCAAGTGTAAGAGGGCACTTAGTAAAATAGAGTTATAAATTCTTTGTTATGCTTATGGTGTTCGGTGTGTTGAAGCGAAAACATTGTTACGTCCATCAGTTTTGCTGGTCGCTTGTCAGTTCATCTGTCAGTTACAATTGGGGAAGAGAGAAAGAGGAATGAGAGAGTTTTCGGCCAATACTACATATACTGGTGGCTGGTGCAATTCGATGACGGCCTCTGATTAGTTCAATAGTAATGGAAGCGGAACGTGTATCTCTAAAATAACTTCATATTCGAGATAGTTTCACTTCTTGGACAAGGCACGGCACGTGATCTTATATCTTAAGGGTGCTGACATGGAAACATAACCGAATTAGAATTCTTCCAGAAGAATGTCCTAATTGGGTGGCATTGTGATTGTATTTTTTGAATGATGACAGTGAGTTTAATCAATGGCTGAGAGGAAGATATGAACAAGAATAGAAGAGTTTTTGGGAGAAAGGAGAGGAGGACATCTAATGAACCCTTTATAAAAATAAATAACATCTCCAAAGGAGATGAACGAAATCGATTAGATACACTTATTTATCCTTGGGGCATTAAAAGAATAATCATAAATCAATGGAAAATAAAAGAGGCCAAGGGAAAGCAAGGAGGAACGGATGAGATGCGAATGCTGTGTAGGAAAAAGAGAAAAAATTGCAAAGTCAAAGTGGGCAAATTCTAATCATAAATAACTTTGTTCATCCACTTCAGAAAGTTCCGCAAAGAGCACACAGCACACAAGCTAGAAGAGAATCGTTGTGTGTTGGTGGCTGGTGGTGCTGGTGTTATATGGAAGAAGTATGAGTCTTTCTTTTTTTTTGTGATAATCGATGGCCATAGCGGATTGCCAATAGACAGCACGTAATCTTAAAGGTCTCTCCTCTCCGTTCACATCAGATAGAAAAGGCACGTACTTTGATTCGGGACTTCCGCATCTGGGGTCATTTAATTTCGCGTTAGTGGCAGCCAGTGTGATGATGCAGAAAGGCGTTCGTTCGTTTCATTCGAAAAACTTTTGCCCTCCAGAAAGATGGATACACTTATATATTCGGAACTGTCTAGGCGACTGTACTCAAGTAATAGTAAGAAGATTTTCAATTAAAATGCACTGACCTTAATTTTATGCTTGGTTGCCACACCCCGCGCAAGAAAGAAGCACGTTCCAACGCCAATCCATTCTCCCTCTTCAGTGCCCACATCACACACATACACCGACTGAAAGCGTGGTGTCATCTAATAAAACTTTGAATTAAGAAAATCTAACAGCTTTTTAAAACTTTAATATATATTTTGAAAACGTAATGACTTCCATTACGAGAGTTGAACAAAAGTAATAAAACGATTCGTCCCCAGATATAAGATATATATTTTCAGCTATGTGATTTTTGTCTTTTATGTATTCAAAAGTGATAAATATCGGTGCGGCATCAGCGATTAACGCACACAAAAACTTAAATGGTTCAATATTATAATTTCTCAATTATGGAGTGTTTGATCGTAAAAATAATTTTGCGCTTGGAGAAATTCGTGCAAGAGAGATGAATAGCCAGTTGATAAAACGATTTTAAGTATATACATATATATTGAGATGGAAAGGACTAACATTCAGACAGGATCATTACAGCAATATGAGCTGATCGTTTTCTCTTAATGTTATTGTATATTGAAAACAATCGAAAACGTTTGATAGGGAATGAAAGGAGAAGTGTGGTTGTAGTTGTGTGTGGAGTGTGCCATTCTTCAAGAAGAAACGATACTTACATTGGCTCTGATAGCCTATAGCAGTTACAGTATAACCTCATACCGATCACTAGCTGCAGAAAACAGAAATCTTTTTCTTTTATCTTCCTCTTTTGATGGTACAAAAGCGGCTTTGTAAGATTCAAATAAATAAACAGCTTTAGCAAAAGTAAACCTATACGGAAATGCCTTTTAAATTTAAACATTACTTTCTATACTGAATTTCAAGTGAAATAGTGAATGTGTGGGCGTGTTGTTGAATGGAATTGTTTTTGACATACAAGTACTATTGAAAATTACCAGTCTCTTAGGGATGATGTGTTTTATAAACAAAAACGGTATTTATGTAATAAAGCTTAATGCTTAATGTATCTGTACATTTATACATTAAAAGGTTTTTTTCCAATTTATTCTATGAATATACCTTGTTACTTTGATTATATGTACGGTTTTTCCATTTTTCCTGAAAATTGTTTTATCGACTGTTTATTAAAAAGGAAAAAGGGCTCAAGGAACTCAATTTACCTGTCATTGCTTCCATGATTGATTTAAATAATGAAGGTTTATCCAAATTAAGTTTCCAAGCAAGTACTTACATATAGGTATGTAAAGATTTCGATGACGTGGTGTGTGCCATCGAAAATAACTTTCAATAAACATTTTGCGGCCTGCCTTTGGGAAATTGTCTTTTACAGAACACGAACCAATTTAATATATGCATAGTGATCGTATCAGGGAACCGCTCTTAGTGCTGTGGCCCCACATACACCTCTAGAGATCATACGTATACTACCTACTTAGCATCATAAAATATTTGATCGGATGGTATATTTTAAGGGAAGTTGGTGTCGATCGTAATTTTCAGGAAAAATGACACCAAATAGGCAACTTGTTTGAGGTTTTTATTAGAATGCACACTTGGCGGATGCACACACATATATTTTCCACGAATAAAATGATGGCTTCAAATGTATAATGATAAATGTTTGGAGTTTTAATGTATTTGGAAATGATGGGGTTGGTATATACTGTTAGGGCAGAGGGTGGAAAAATTAAGTGGACCATGGTGTGGACCATCATGCTGTCCGTATCCCAGGATAGTAGATCACACACAAAGAATGATAAAGGGAGCACGCGCGTTGTCGTGTCAGGTGAATTAGTGGCGTAAATTATGAGGCGCTCAGCTTCACTAGGACATTGAAGGATTACTCAGCAATCTGATGAAATTATTTAACTGACAGTTTATTTGGTAGGATTTTTGCCAAATACATAATGGTTTTTCAGTGGAATATTTCTTTTTATGACACCCCAGAATGGGTCCATAATCAATCAACAAAACGAGCAAGGCCACAGGAGAGTTTAGGGAATGTTGATCCGGTCCTGCGATTCCTGAAATCCTAGTTTTAACCAAAAAGATGATATATGACAAACAAAACTGAATATAAAATGTAATGGTTTCGGGTCTCTCCAGTTATCAAGTTTTAACTTGAAACACACAAAAAGCACTACTAAATTAAATGTGAATGATAAATTATTTTCTTTTGTTTAAGGGAATATAAATTTTACTGCCAACTCGCCGAAAAATATTAAATGTCAAGTGCTTAACTTTCGGGAAAAGTTTGTTTAATAATAATTTCGTGTGACGTTTATTAAGCAATGTTGCACCCTCTTGGAAATGGATCTCAATATATACATATAGAGAGAAATTCACCGCGCTTGTTATTATCTAATGTTTCCATTTTATAAATATATCTTCACCACTTTGGCTAAATTTAACTGGTGATTGGGAAAGTATTTTACACAAAGTGAAAGCATATTCACTATGTTAAAACTCTCTCTCTGTCTCATGGAAAATGCTAATGGCTGTATCATATAGCACATCCACCCAGTGGCTGTATATTAGTGACGAGAGGAAATATTTAGTGAACTAAGTATATTGTATATGGGGCCCCCCCACAATACACTTTCAGTAACCATATTTAGATCTCGGACAGGATCGACACATCTGAATGTATCAGATGACTCGGATTTTAACCTCCTCTCTCTGTAGCTTTTCACTGTAGCAACCACTTAAAAGTTGGTTTTTCGTTTGCTTTTTAGATTTCATTTACATTTTACATTGACCTGGACTTGCCTTGATGCTCTCCCAACTCACATCCAGTTTGTTGCATTATATTTTTTCCCCAGCACTAAAATGCCACTTATTCTGTTCCCATTATAATGCTCTTATCGGGATTCTTGTTAAACTTTTGGAGACTTTTTAATACGATTAAAAATGCAAAACGCAACAGATGGCCCAACGTTATATTATAAAGCAAATTAATATGAAAGGTAATAAAATTCGCATCTCATTTTATTCGTGTATATACAAAGAATGAAAAAAAAATCAATAAACAATTTCATTCAATTGGCCCGAAAATGTAATTATTATAAAATTGTCGCCTCACTATAGATATAGATTGTATAAAACGTTAGTTCTGTCAGTGGCATTAATCTAATAGCACCTGAAGGACCTGAATTCTGCCATTCTCCCGTTTTCCTGATGCCATATAGATTGAAAGAAGAGTTCATTTAGAGCCGTTAGTGCAGCATCCGGTTAGTATGTGTGCTCCCCATTTTGAATGTTTGTGTGTGTGTGAGTCAGTTAGAAATTCTGTTTGTCGCTTCAGTACGAAATTCACAGTCGAGTTGACTCGTCATTGTGTTTCTATATTGCATTTATCGCGAAATAAATGGAAGTCTTGGCAGACCGTTTCTTTGACATGGTCTTTTCTTTTCTAATGTAACAACAACAACACCAACTGACAACACAGATGAGACTACACAGCGACGCATAGTTTCGACAACATTTCAACAAAAAGACACACATACAGTTGCGTTTCTGGAAGTGTTGTTTATTTGGCAATTGTTGAAGATAAATAATCGCTTCTCGCTGCTGAGTAAATGTGGACCAGTGTGTAAGGTCCGAAATTACAGTTACAAAAAAAAGCAACACTCGTACCAGGGATTAAAGGTGTTTTATAAAAGAGAACAATGGGCCTTTTGCATGCAAATGACTTTAATGTGAGCCCCATTTTCCGTTTAATTTGTTTCATTTTAGCCGGAAAAGTGTTGTCTAAATAAAATGGGCAAGTTTGTTTGATTTGATGTTGCGAGTAAATTAAGGGGCCGTGTCTTGTAATGTTTTTTTTCTGTGAAAGGAACATGATCCTGTCCCCCATTTTCTCTCATAAAATTGTCGAAATAAAATAAATTTGTACGGTTCCACTGTTAGTGTATATAAGCAGCGGGGGGCAAAAATAGTAGAAAAAGGTTGAACAGAAGAACGTCAATATTTACACGACGACAGCTATTTTCGCATTACGCCTACAAAAGTAAATATATCACCGTTATGCTAATGCCAATCCCGGTGAGATGTTTCGGGAGCAGCAGGAGAGAGGCCCAGATGCGGGAAGAAGGAATGGCAGAGAAGTGGGAAGCTGGAGGGTGGCGCACGTTGGAACCACTGAACGAGATACTTATAAGAATAAGACCGGGGCGTCAGCGGTGGTGGCGAGTATGCATTTAGAAGTGGTGTGGCTGCTTTTGTCGTTTCCATGGAGCACCCATACATATACACACAGATATAGAAAATCTGCATAATGCGATTGTTGTCATAAGGGGGGATGTGGGAGGTGTTGGTGAAGGGCCAGAAAGATGGCTAATTGCTTGCACTAATGAAGTTTGTGTATTAGACATTAGGAAATGAATTGGTCCCACAAATTGTACATTATGTAGATAATATGATGGGTCTGCTGTTTGGAAGTGGATGGAAAATATGCAAGAGAGGGGAAAAAGTGGTGTAGCTTATTATCATTCAGCTGTTCGTGTCTTGTTTATGTTTGTATGTTGGTGTGTTATATATAAGTATTCCATTGGGTGAGTGGAGTTTGTTTCCAAAGGGACTCCTCTAAAGGCAAGCCAACTTTTAACCTACTAAGCAGGTGATAGAGACTCCCGTACACTTTGGGCTGTGTGTTGGATGCTTGATTATGATGCCGACTGCGAACGCCTGGTTCATCAGTAGATACTTGTGATGGTTGGCACGCGCTTATTCCACCGTTAAACTTTCGGACAGTCTTCACTTTTTCCCGACCACCCCCCCACGAAACTCACTGGCCCACCTTCCTCCGTCATCCTTTCTTTTTCTCTCCCCTTATTCGAGCTTTGCACCACTTTTTTTATATACTGACGCTTTACGAATCTAAGCAGGATTAAGATCCGTTTCCAAAGGAAAGACTTTGACGGTTCGTTAGAATTCCGTATTGATACCCAGTCGCAATTCCTTTCTTTTTTTCCTTCTTCAACGCCCGTACAAGTTGAAATAAGTTTGTAATTGTCGTCCGGTTTAATTTGAGGGTGGCTGTAATTAGGAATTTTTATGAATTTCTGCTCTTTTCTGTAAATGCGGCGAAAGTTTTGTAGAATTGATGTTGAAGTGAAAATCGGTAATAGCGATTTCGTCATCAGCATCCCAAATCCTTATACCAGTTAAGTTGCAAATTCAAGCATATTTATTAAATAGAGACTAATTTTGTTGAAGCGGGGGATAAAGATCTTGTTGAAACAAGTCAACTTAATAACTTTAACATAACATGGGGAGAATTCCATTTTACACATGATTTGCGTTCTATTCTAGTACAAAAGGGCTTAAATGTCTGAATTGATCCATATTATATGTATAAACTAGTACATGGTCTGTATTACATTCTAGTTATGTGTATTTAACGGGTAGGTGCCCTTGTATTAGTATATGGGGCGCTAAGTGGCTTCATATTTTATAAATGAACCATCATACGAGAATATAAGCCACATTACCGTGTCCGAGATGGGCTCCTCCACTTTAAGCTTTGGACTTTATCATTTAATGCTCTCGTAACTTGACATGATTGTTTAATTCAATAGGAATGGAACGTGGTGTTGTTGTTGTACAAATTGTTGAAATAGCTCCCTAAAATGCGAACGCTCTCCATTACTAATTAGATTCGTTTTTTCGTTTAAAAAGAATGTTACTTTATTATATTTGTACTCGAGTACTTGTATGGAAAAAGGAAAACAAATGAACTAGATACATAAATTATTCGCATATTTTTTTGGTGGAATGGTGGTGGTGTGTTGAGTTTTTTTTTATGTAAATAAGAGCGCGCTTATCATATTTTCAAGGGAGAGAAACCGGAGCGACCAATATTGACGGTTGTATATTACGTTTGCTAATAATAATGCCCTGTGCCATATATTTATGTATGTATAATGTAATTCGATTGTATATGCAAAGACACAGACAAAATATGTACATTTTTCAATAAAAACTTTTGTTGATAGAAGAATCGGTGATGAGAAAACATCATATATTGAGAGAGTGGGTGTCTGGTGTGCGTTTTACTGATGCTGCTCTAATATGAAAAGTCAGTATCATAAACTGAGCTTTATGTTGGCTCGTTCCACGTTGCGGTTTCATGAATTACTAATGCTTATTTTCTCTACACAATGAAGTTTTGTGTGTTACGCTGTTGTTGTTGTTGTTGGTGGTGGCGTTTGGGCTGCAATGTGAAAGCATCCACCACATATCTTTTTAGGTAGCACATCACGATATTATTTCGCTTTTGCGAAAATATTCGCCAGGATTAAGAATGTAAATCACTTTATATCGCATTTTAGAACAGGCTAGATTTAATTTATATTTTCACTTAAAATTGTGCACAATTCATTTTTCATCTCTATTCCGTTTTTATTTCACTATTTCATCTAAATTGTACTTACACCAAATATTCTGTATTTGTGTATTCACGCTTTTAAAGTATAATGTAATAAAATCTTACAGATTTCCAGTTTTTTTATGTGATTTATAGTGCACATCTTACAATTAATCTCAAATACAAACTCTGAAAATTTATTGCATATGTTTGTGTTGTTGTTACGCTGTTTTCTTTTTTACGGTGAAAAAATGTGAAATTTTAATAAACTCCAACGCAGTGTATAGCAAAATAATATTCATTCAGTCGTTATCCCTTGTTTAAAAAATCTTCGTCGCCGTTATTAAAAGGCATTTCATGGACAATTTATGTAAATTAGGTTGTTCGTTTTTCTTCTCTTTGCCTGACTAGTATTAGAGGACGGCAAAAAAATCATTTACGTAAAATATGAAATGATGAGTAATTTTTTCCCTTAATAAAAACAATCCAAACAAGCTTTTTACTACTTCATCAGCAACCCATTAAACTGCTAATTTAATAAAAAAAGGAAAACTCAATAAGTACACTCTTGTTGGTGCCTCGAAGTTCGCCTTCACCTAAGAATATTTGTGTTAATTATTGAACGAAATATTTATAATCGCCATGGCAATTGAGTCGATTTCTAAAGATATATTGATGCGGTTGAGACAAGGGGAAATATTGGAGTTTAAGTGTGAAACCGCAACAGTTTAGGTAAACGCACTAGTGATGAATTGTTCCAATATTGGTCTGTTGTTTTGCCATCTTTAATCATTTATCTGGGAATAAGAGCACACGGTTGTGCTATTTTATCTTACCGAAAGGTGTTTGTGTGTGAATCCATCAATGCAATAATAATTTTTCATCTTTTTAATACTTGATTACACTCGAGGGTGCATTATTAGTGCACGTTATTGGCTGCAGACGTCATCACCACTGTGTGGCTTTTCAATAGCACCAGAACGGCATACAATAGACGGCTATAATGGACATCCGCGTGTATATGCACAAGGCCGCCACGCGAAAGTGTTTAAGTGTGAGTTTGTCAACAATATACATAATGTGGAAAGATTGCGAATTCCATATTTCTTTTCGCCTAAAGAATTTTACTTTTCGTTAACGTCAAGTCCCTTTTATATTTGATAGGAGAGTGGAGATAAGTTTCCATAAAAATGTTTAAATGGTTTCACTCAATCACCATGGGGGTTTTATCGCCATATGTGTGTCCCACCCTATATTCAAAGTCATGCCATTATAAATACTTAAACGCGGAGGGGATCTGGTCGAATAGATCCGATAATTACTCTTTCTTTTGTGATTTATAATAATTTTCTAAATGACTAAGTTTCCCATTTATTGGAAAATTCTTCTGATCAACTTTTCATGGCACATTTCTAAGATTGACAATTTTTTAAATGGAAAAACTCCTCACAGCAATTAGTACGTGTGAACGATTTAACATAATCGATTTGATGTGAGCGAATTGGGGACAGGGGGGTGCTGTTGGGGAAGTGATTTTGCGGTTGATGTATGTGTGTTGTCAGATGATTCTCGAGAGTGGATTCGAATTGGGGGGCCGCCGACGAGCTTTTCCAACTTTCCATAAGTAGTGGAAAAGGAGAGTATAAGGGGCCCGTTTGCGTTTAACACCCCCCCACACACACAGAATAATAAGAACGTTTGTATAAATAATGAATAATCGATAAAGAGGAGCGGTTTCTAACTGGTTATATATATAGACCGGGCACCGCGTTACTCCAGTTATCGACTGGGAGCAAGGGGGCCCTGGCACAGAACTGATTTTGCTGATTGTGTGTATGTGTGTATGGCTGGCTTTTGGGGGTCCCCTTAAAATTTCACCAGTCATTAAATTGCGGTCATTATCGCATAGCACACAGTTTTTTTCTTCTTTCTCTCTTCGGACAAAATGGAATTTATAAAGGGATTTTCAATGTGATGGCAGTGCCAATAGTGTGCCTGAACTATACTTGGCTATACTCAGGATTAAGATACCCAATAAATTTGTAGAGAGGAAAATTTATTCGGAGAAAAAATATATCTTCTCCTAAGCTTAATGCGCACCCTCTAATGGGTGCACGATAAAAATTATTATCTTCGCGGGATTTACTATTTCTTTCTTGGACCGACCCTTCCTCCTTTCTTCGTAATATTTAATCAGATTAGCGAGTGTAATATATTGACGAGAAACTACTAAAGTGTACATATATCTACTTTTTTTTGTTTCTTTCTTGATCTACTATATACCGTAAATAATTCCGAATGTTGACTTTGTATGAATTTCATTGTTAAATATTGACAATTACATTTTCTATATCTTTTATTGAGCAAATATAAACACGTGTTACGATGCAATCTCTTGTATCTTATATGTTTCAGTTTAAATATTTGTTTAAATTCTCAATAATATTCATCTCGATGCGGTTTTGGGGATGCTGTTGCTCGTTTGTGCAGATGTTACTGACCGCAGAGACTTTTCCTTCTCTCACACCATCACTTTCTATGTGCTCTTTATGCCATCACCACTTTCCTCCCGTTATGCAATACATCAAATATGTATATTAAATAACAAAATACAACAAAAGTATTTTTCGGTGGAAGAACGGGAAAAATTATTAGGTATACAACCCTCGTCAACTGGGTCCCTATGACATTTTATATTTTCACTCGTCGACAGTTTTCCCTCTTTCCATTATTACAATCACTAATGCACTAATAAATCGTCAAAGTTTGAACAAATGATTTTACTCAACATTGAAACTAGTGAGGCTTTTTTTTCGGAAGGCTAAGGGAAAATAGAGTTTGGTCAGCGTGTTAGTGGCCAGAAATGGCACAAGAAGTCGGTTAAAGGTTTTTGTGCTCATGCAACTTGAACATAATCTCAGCAGATGACGGGATTTTTTTCTGTCTGCTTTTCTGCTCTCATTTTCTCTTATGGAAAATGCGACAATTTGCATGTGTCCAAAACTGGTACAGATCGATATTGTTGCCATCATCCCACATCAGTGTGTGATCATTTTTTCAGGTTGTTGCAAAATGTGTAATCGGGAAGTAATAAAATATCAGGGTGCAGGATGACGCTTATGGGAAACGGTAATTACCGAAGATATCAATAAATCATCAAAGTGACAGTGACGCGTCATAGGGTGGGTGTGATGGAGAGCGCATTTCTTAAATTAAAATCGACATGTATAAAGCTGGCCCAACGGATAATTGTACGCCCGAAACTTTCCCCAATAAAAATAGATAGTGCAATGGTTGGTACCGATTCTCTCTTCTTTTTTATCCTCTGGTTTTGGCTTTGTTTTCTATATATGATTGACGTTAGCGACGACCCGATAACGTAAAAGTTAGACACGAACATAAATCTAATGCCTGTCCAAACAGTTTTCCATGTTTTTCCATTGGCCATATATCTCTATTATACATATGGATTGCAAAATTTATCGAATCATATAAAAACATAGGAATTGCTATTCAACCATTTTAGAATTTTTGTTCCAGGGGCGGCGCAATCCGAATGAATTATATTAGGTAATATTTATGCTGGAGAGTATTGTTCGTACATAGATTATTGTTCCGTGCACACACATTTCCTCTGTAATCGAATGGCATCAATCATGAAAGACGTGCATGGGATGCTGTGACGAAAAATTGTTCATCAGCATTTTACTATTGCCGATTTTAATGATTGTTAAATATACACACGCTTTGTGTACATCTTTTTCATTGCGTCTTTTCTTTCAATACATAATAAAGAGGGAAACGTGAGTATATAGTAGAAGGGCGATCTATCATATTTGTTGACTTTTACATGTTTGATTTATTTCCAACACTTTTCGCTCATTTTTTATCGGAATAAAGCGATACATCAATGACATATGTTGACTTGTACTAAATAAACGTATGTTTTCTTTAATACAATACTGAATTCCAAACATTCCAAATGAAAGAAATCAATTAGGAATTCAAAAGAATGTAAAATATTTTGACCAAGTTGGTGGATGTCCATTTAAATTGTTGATTATCAGAGAAAAGCCAGTTTTCCGGTGAAATCACAATTTTTGAGAGAGAAAACCCACCCATATATGCAAAGGGTAGAATAAATTCGAATAATATTAGAAATGACATACCAGCTCGCACAGTTTGTATATAAATAGCGTTAAATAAAGTAGCTAGTGTTGTTATTATAATAAGCAAACAACAATCTCACGTTCACATCTTCCTGTTTCCTTCCGTCATTTTATTTCCTGTCGTTTCCTGCAGGTTCCTCTCTGCCTGCTACTTGTGTACTTGTTCAACTTGCACTGTTCCCCATACCATCTCTCTTCAGTAAACAACTAATAATTTATTCTGCAAAGTTAATTATTGTATACATGAAACCCATTCATCATAATATATTAATTCATAATTAGAATTTAAACTGAATTATAAGTCGTAAATAATAGAAAATTTATAACAGTGGAAATATACAATGTGTGTTGGTTTTTCCAGTTAAAGTCGTGCGGCTCCTTCACTTGACTATTTTATAAACAATTTCGCTTATAAACTTTCAACTGTATTATTGTAATTTATTGGAGTTGTTTTCATGCGGACAAGACGAAAAGAGACAACGTAGATGCAATGATAGTTTAATTTAATTTTACAACAAGAATAATTCTAACATTAGCTATATATTTATACAAAGCGAACGAAGAGTGAAGCCAAGTTAGAGTCTCAACAACCGTCTACATACAAGTGTAGGAAAATGGAATTTAAAGTTGGACATTAGAATTCAGAAGACTTTTACAAGACTCGTAAAACGGAAATCTAGATCGTTTTATAACCTACAGGGGACTACATTTTTAATTCAAGAGGATTGATGTCCTTTTCACCTTGAAATCGGCGACCACAATGTGAGCTTAATTTCTGATTGAGAAAAATTACAAATTTCCAATCGATTGAAATGCGAATGGATGGTGAAAATTGAATAATGAGGCACGTTGTGTATAGTGCGCTTCTTTCTTCTTTTCTGTACAGTTATAATGAATCATTAAATGGGGGAGCATTATAAAAGTTTACGTTTATAGTGGTGTGCACGGCATTCATGCTTTCTCTAGAGAAAATAGTATTAAGAGTTTACGATTGCACCTGACGATAGCTGAAAGGTTCGATCATCTGCTATTTTCCGTAATCAAAAACCATCTCGCTCTCTCTCCTCCTCTGTCACACACACATTTTTATACATATATACGCGCTTTAAAAGCATTGTGTAGTCTTTTTATCACTCTTATTTGCGAAAATTACACGTCGACGGTTTTGGCACATATAAATGTCTTCTATTTTCCATCCGGTTTTTATTTTTACGGTTTGGGAAATGATTAAAACTTAAATAACCGTTTTTGTTGCTCCACATGCTAATTCCACATCACATGTAATAACAATCATATCTAATTTATATTCTATTTGTTTCAGGTAAGAAGCAATTATTGTTGGATAAATTTTTTGCGTTTGGGCGTCTCCTGTGGGTAAGGTTTATTTTTTAAGACAGTCTTAAATCCAGTAAATTAATTTGGGAATACGTTCAAGCCAAAGTATAAATCGCATTGTTAACGGTTTTTATTGTGATATAAATGGACATTTTATGTTAACAGTAAAATTTTATTTACTGTTGGTATAATACCGTTTTACAGGCACATCTTTTCATTTAGTCTAACGCCCAGTGAGGCGGTTGTCCGATTTTATTTTTTGTTTGTGAAAAAAAAGATGCGAAAACTTGTACTTGTTCAACTGATCAGAAAACGGACAATAAACGATAAAAAATAAATCAGAAAAAAATTTACTGTACGATTTTTTGTTCTCTCGTAAGCAGAAGGACATTAAAAAGTTTCCCAAAAAGAGGTAATAAGAGATAGCAGTGGGATGGAACTATTAAAAAACTTTTAGATATACGACCGATTGGACTACGTATAAGGCCACAAAACGAATCTTGAATTATTGATTGTGATCAGTGAACTACTTTTGGACAATTTTTTTCCACTCTCTTTACGATAACGTATTGAGACGCGATTTCCATTTGCTGTGATGGTTTTTGCGGTTTTGTTTACACTGCATCTGCAATATATAATTTATACGTTTGTTTTTCGCTAGAAAATAATTTATATATCGTAACACACATATATATATAATAGTAAGTATAAGATGATGTTGTTTGGGGGTGGTTTATGTTTGAAGTATATAGTGAGGGTAAATGTTAGTTGTGTGTTTTTATTGACGGATACTCGGATGATTTATCTCTTCAATAACACATGTCAGCAGAACAAACTACGGAAGCACCTGCTATCTCAACACACATATCTAACACTTAACGCAGTTGTACTTACAAAACGCGAGCTGGCCACTTTTCCTCTTCCCCCTTTTCGCATCTGTAAGGGTCGTTTTTTATATTCCGACCATATGGTCGAATCCCAATGCCATTGTATTTACGTTTATTTTCCAAACTATCAGAAGGACGAACTTTTTTTTCGAAAAGAAAAAAGGAAGAAAATCCGCCCTCTCTTTTTCCCCCATTTTCGTTGTCCGTTTTGCAGTTTTTCCCGTTTGAGTTTGTGTGTAATACGTTAATAAAAAGTCACCACAATCGCATTACAATAAATCCCGACGTTCCTAGTGACATAAAGCCGGAGCAGTGTTGCTAGTAAGTGACAGTTTAGACGAGTGAGAGTCTGGGACAAATGGAATAGAAGACAATTTAAAAATCGCGCGGACGACCACTCGTCGTGATATATGTGGCCCCATTTAAATGGCGACTTGACTCGTTGCCCGAATCCAATGTAAATATTGGGACATTTTTCATTTTCCACTGCTTCCCATATACTAGACAGCAGAGCGATTTTTGCTAGTTTTTCTACTCTGAACTTTTTTTCTCAGCGATTCCCAAAAAGAGCGCGCTTTTAATTCCGTTTGATCTCAACTAACTGGCACGAATTAGGAACAAGTTAAACACTCATGAATATGTTAACATTTACGTTGAAATTTGTTTACAAGTTTGATCCAATTTCGTCGTAAGGGGGTGCAATAGAAGAGCAAAGCTTCAACAACAACTAATACAAGTGCAACTTTTCAGTAAACAACTTATATACGTCACAAAACTATTTTCTCAATGAAATAAGTATTTTACCTGTGTATATATGCTGTTATTGATAAATCTGATGTTATTTAGGTACTGGGCATAAAACATAAAATATTCAATTCATAATAAATTCCATTTTAGAAAAGTTTTCTACAAATTCCGAGAGAAATATATTCATTTACTATTGCTTGAATTTCGATTTAGATTTGGTATACCAAAATTGGGTTATAAATTACAACGAATGCCTCATGTATTATTCCATTTACAATGTATTTATGTAAATAAGTGCACATAGTTACATAAATTTTCGTATTGGTATTTTGTTTTACATATATGCGACAGGGGTTGGGCCTTTTTGCAGTCGAACAGGGACGGCTTTCATGTCAATTCTTTATTTAGATGGTGCTGTTTTAGGTGGCCTGATGTTAGAGTAGAAGATGCATGTGCCCGCACTGCAAGAGGAAAAACGGAAAAGTTTTGCACACGGGCCCCATACTCACTAAATTTGTACGTTGTACGCTGTAAAGTTTCTCGTCTATATACACTTTTAGGCTGTGCATACATGCCTAACGTCACCGCACTATATTCTGTTTTATTGCATTCCCACGACACTCAGTACATCAAAATAGTGTATAATAGGAGCGAAATAAATGCAAAATGTGCACGTTATTCGATACTCAAGTGCATTGCTCTCCATAGAGAAATGGAAAAGCGCATACACAAGTTTTCATATGCTAA
The DNA here is from genome assembly GCA_963930825.1 of Silvanus unidentatus. Taxonomy (NCBI): domain Eukaryota; kingdom Metazoa; phylum Arthropoda; class Insecta; order Coleoptera; family Silvanidae; genus Silvanus; species Silvanus unidentatus. The sequence goes on from OZ005758.1 coordinate 1,907,660, forward strand.
TGACGAAGTTTTTCTCAGATTTTTAATTGATTTTATTTATCAATGAGAGGAAATGAGTTTAATTGGTTTGTAGACGGATGTTGTACATATTTGATAAAATTCCAATTTGTTACAAAACGTGACAGAATAACATTTCTTCAAAATGTAAAATTTTTATATAAATGAGGAAAATATCGTTTCGTTAATACCTCTCGTATATAAGAATGTAATTTCTTTAGGAAACAATGTCGGAACGACAAGAACGAACTTGTTAAAATTTCTGACACAACAATAAGAAACAAACACAAATAAAATGCTTCTTCCTTTTTAAAGGCCCATATGGAGCGGATATAGTATAGGAAGTTTTGTATAATCAAGAAAACTACACTCGTTTCATCGGATATATAGACAAAAAGCGGCCGTGTGTGCGGAAAAACTTTTCACAACTTGAATGAAATTTCAAACGAACTTTTCAAGTTTTTCCATATAGTATTCTAAGTATATATAAAGTTAAATGTGTGTATATGAATTGGAATTTTTATGAATCGATATAATGTGAAAACAAAAATATGTATAGTGTTTGGAAAATGATTTATTTTGAATTTAAAAACGAAAAAAAATTGGAAAGGATAATTAATCGTTTTCTAATACTGGCGCATTCGCCAATATTGTAATTATGTTTCGGAATGGATGGTGTATTTGGTTGCCTACTGGTAGTTTTGTATAATCTCCCCGAATTGAACTTCATTTTTTATGTTTTTCATTACTTTTATGGTAATCAGTATTGATGGAAAAATCTTTAATGTTGTGTGTGTGGTATGGAGAGGTAAGAAGGTTATTCATGCCTGAAATGATAAATTACAATGTGGCTTTAGCATCTGGGAAATTTTCATATAATCCTCATCTAGAGCTTAATTTCCAATATTTCCATACAAACAAAATCAATAAGGCGATTTCATATGTACATATTGTAAATCCAGCCTCTCTATTACAAAATTCTTTCATATCGACTATAGATTTATCTGAACTTTCACTATCTGATTTGAGACACTCTTCACTGCATAATACAGATTTTTTAAGTTCGTTGATTCGCAGTGAATCAGTAGAGTATCTGATATGTTTATTTAGTGTGGATTATCGAATTGCATGACAACAACATTGCATCAATTAAATCTAATGACAAATAATTGGTTACAATCATTAGTTATTATTGATCCAACGTGTATAATAATTGCAAATTTACTCTGCAAAATACACCTCACTGTGTAAATAGAATTTTCAAAAATAAACTTTGCATCAATTATTATAAAATTGCTACCATAAACTGGAAAAGTTTTCAGTTGGGCAGGACCGGCTTTGGGCACACGCACATTTACCAAATTTCCTATTAAATCGCAATCATTTCGTTTGCGTGTGTAAAGATTAGGTACTAAAAATACACTGAAATAAATAGGAAAATGAAAATGCAATATACTTTTATATTGTTAATAAACTACAAGTCGATAATTGTAATAAAGTTTGATAGTTTGAGTATATTTATAAAATATTATTATGTAATGTGATTTATTTATAAAATGTTGCCTCCTGCAGAAAACGAACACACACACCAGCAATATAAAAGCACGAACACATCGGCGCTCCGCATGTGATGCCAAAAATAAATTTATAATTTTAATAAGTCTCTTCGCGTTTTTTAATGAGCCAATATTGACGACTTTTTTGATATATCTATTGTTTATCTTATATAAATCTTTCATACAAAAATTGTGGACAATTTTTCATAAATGTCAATTATTTTCTTTATCATCTCATTGTGCTTGTTATATTCGACATATAAAGGGAATAAATTGTGAATTCTCCAAACTGCACAGTTTTCGTAGAAATAAATTTCCGTGATCAATTTGACTGTTCGAGACGAACATACAAAATTGTCCATCCCTTATGATTCAGTCAATGCATTTCCTAATTAACCACATTAACTATAAATGTAGTATCTATCGTTTCACAAATCCAATCCGAATGCATTCCCCAATTATAATCAATTCTACCACAGTTTATTGGTATGTATATCGGCAATGCTAAATTTGATTATTATAATTTGTTAATTATTATTAAAAACTATCTATGCACAAATTATATTCCAGCACTCGTTATTGCCAATTACATATTAGCGAGAAGGGGACACTGATGCTGTATTTTGATAATTAATTTGTCCCTAATTTACATATTATGCATAATGGCAATGGATTCTTGGTATTGTAACAAAATGATAACGGTTTTTGCAATATACCAATAACTATAAACAACATCCCTGTTTATGGTTTATTGCACTAGCACATCCCTCTTTTGTGTAGGAGAGGAAAAATGTGCCAACCAGATGCTGTGGCTGATGTTGCTTTCAATATCGAAGACGATAATATTCACAAATTCAAATAAATATTATATACGATTTTATAATGGAATGAACGGTTTGGATCAAATTACATTTTGTTACTATAAAAAGCGCACACCATCAGACTTAAGTATTTGAATAGTGTCGTTATACGCATGCGATGTGAATATTATGCTCTTAAATGTACACACAGTAAATAAACCGGATCCAAATTTCCCCGTGCAAATAATTCGTTAATGACGACGGATAAGAAGAATGTAATGAGAGTAGAGAGCGGGGAAGGTGGGGTGGAAAAACTTGTACGACACCACGAAAACAGAACAAGAGAAAAGGAGCGCCAGCTCATGTAACAATTTAAATTAAAATGCACTGATACATGAAATTTCCAATTTACAACTTTTCGCCTTATATATACATAATATAAAACTTTGTTTCACTTGTCTAAACTGTTTTTCTTGTAACACACTTCCGGTCACAGCAAAAAAAACGTAGTAGGGACACACTTTTCTTTTATATTGAGAGGAATTGATGCGAGCCCACGTTCGCTCCATACTTCTTTACATTCCATACGTCTAAAATTGCTATGGGAAGTAAGGAAGCACGGAACTCGCGAAGGGTACCCTCTTAGCCACAAAACTGTTCTTCTTCTTGACGTTCCAAAGGGCCACTCTCATTTGACTAGCACTAGTGCAATGTTTGACTTTTCATCCACAACTAAAGTAACATCGAATGCACACCCTGCACTCGTTGTGTAAAAATCTGATGTTAGTGGAGAGTGTTTTGTGCCTCTTAGGTAGCTCCTGTTATTCTAAAAATGGACCGGTTCACGCCATTGGCTCTAAATACGTGATGCCTATATAATGTTTAACCCCTCTTCTTCCCAAATTTGTCTTTTCTTAAAATACATCTGCAGCTAGGCCTCAAACTCGACATACACTCAAATGATCATCTCTATACACTAGGATTTTGTAATTATAGAACTTGGATACCATGTGTCCACACATGTGCATATAACACACTAATCATTCTATATTTCTTCTAGACACACACACACATATCGTCTATACTTTATATAAATTTTTTTGTTTTCTTCTTTTTTTAATACTATTATTATTTGTCATGTGTTTTTGTGTTAATGAAATTAGACCTCCAACTAAGAAAGATTGGTTTACGTTTTTCAAAACCTACGCAAATTATTTTATTGGGCTATTTTTATCGAATTTGAAACAAGAATAAATGTTTAAAAATACAACGGTGTAATACATATACAATCTCTATAACATCGCCACAGAATGATTACTTGAGGTGTAATTTTAATTTCGCCTCGGCAATATCATAATAATAATAAAAAATGTACAGTTTTTATATATTTGCTGTTGAAATAAAAAAAATGGAATATAGAATGTAATTATGTACAAGCCAAAACAACTTGAAAGGGAAACATGGTCTTGTAAATGTTTTTCTTATGAATTTCGTATTAGAAATAGTCCTGGGGCTCTTTTGGAATTAACAAAAAAAAAATGGTTAGAAGGAAAATTCAGCACATATAAATTGTACATTCGGTCGTCCATCCACACAGTGTCCATATGTCGAAATTATCTAGAATCTTTAATTTAAGGCCTTTGTGTCAGGCCCAAGTTAACTTGCTATTAAGATAAGGGATGGATCGCGAAATGCTTTCACAGGGAATTTATAGTCGCCGAAGCACCTTCATTTAATAATATCCCAGGACATAAATAAAAGTACAACATTTTTCCCTCTCTCTAATTTTACAATCCGTAACCATTATATGTGAAATGTTGAAAATGTACAATGTTTTTCATTAATTTCCCGAATGAAAATATTTTAATAACATTTTTAGTGATATTAATCTACATATATTGGAAATTGATATTTTCAAGTGGGATTTTCTATAATAAAAAGGGTACAATTATTTAGTTTTAATTAAAAATCGTTGATTGCATTCGGCATTTTATTTATTTAACAGTTGTGTGGGCCCTGAACTAGAATAAATTGTGATATAAGTATCTTTGTATGAGAAAAAACGGCCCCACGGACATGTAATAGAACTGATGTTGGTGTACAAATTTAGAACATGCAGACCGCACGCGTCTCTTCAGTTTATTTCTGTTTTTAACCCATTGAGTAAAATGTTAACAAATATATCGGATTTTTCTAAAAAATTCATTATCCAAACACATTAATATCCATTAATTCTGTGCCCATGTCAAAAATGAATTATTTTATTCCTAATTGATATTTATTATTTTAAATTATGGACGAGCAGGAGAAGCCATCAACCATTCCGCATTTATATCTGCATGATAATACTGGAAAATGTGTCATTGGGTGCTAGAGAGGACGTGTCTGGGGCTGTGGCTTTTCGCTTATCTCGTTCCAAGCGGAACGTTTTGGCCCGGTGACCGCTGTCACAGGCCATAGTTGTTTGGGACTTTCTTATATGATTGTTGTTCCTTTCCGGCAACTTGGATGGGGGTCAACTGGGACTGTTTCCAAAGAGATACCCCAAGACCTGTCTTTTCCTCTCACATATAAAGTGGAGAAATGCCCGAAGCGGTTACTTGCCACGCTCTTTTAAGCCGATGTGCGGTTTATCTGATAGTTTCAGGACACACCATTCTTGTCACAATGTTGGGCCCTTTGGGAGCACAATGAATTGGTCTTAGAGACGATCTTATGGCCCGTAATTTATGTCAATCGACTTGAGGAGCGAATTAAAGTCGAATCAAAAAATCTTTATCTCCCAACCTGTGTCAAATTTATTCCAATGTTGCTTGTTTAACAAGCGATATATCAAATATAAATAGAAAATTATTCATACATTTTACAAATCACTAACGATAAATCAATTTTGTTGTGTTTGGTTTATTAAAAAATTAATCAAATGTTATCAAATATTTGCAAAATGTGTCAAAGGTATAAATGTGCTCTCGATATATTCAATTCGCAGGTATATAATATTTGTTTAGTAGAACAACATTTTGTGTCATTTCCATATTAATGAATTAATTGATAAACAACCGAGAGAGAATCCCAAAATGGGAGGGAAAAAACGCACACACAAACGCAATGAATGAGTTTAATTAATTCCCTTTCGACTTGGATTCTGTAATCTTTTGGATCAAAGAGACTCGAATAAAGTGCTGTAGACACACGTTATATTTGTAAAGAAGGGCACGACCTATTTGGTCAATTAAAAATCCTCTACCGTCATTTCCGCTCTTTATTCCATAAACGCTTTTTAACGCACTTGTGTTGGCAAGCACATCAATAATTCAAATTGAATTGTGTCTATTGTCACAATTTAGATCACATATACATTTGTTTGTCGTTTTTTTGTTAATAAGGAATTGTGGAATTGTATTTAGGCTCCCGCCACTGATGGTTTGATAAAATAATTTAATTCTTAATTCGCAATGCGTCCAAAAGTATAAGGAAGAAAAGCGCCTTAGTTATTAAAATATCTCGTGAGAAGTATGAATACATAATATGCAAATCTCTGGAATAATAAACGAAGAAGTGTGACAAAGAGGGAGGCAGATTCTCTTAAACTGCACTAAGAGATGGGGACCAGAAGAATTTCATTTGATGAAATTTTGACGATAGTACTCGCTTATGCAATGGTTTTTTCCTCTTCATCTCGTTCTTTTAAAAGGTGTATAATATGTTGGCCTTTTTTCCTTGCTAAACTGATGCTGAGTCCTGTGTGGTGGGCTGTTATATGTGACACATTGCGATGAACGGTGGTGAACATCAGCGCCGGGGGGGTTGGAAAACGGAGAGCGATGTGCTTTATGAAAAGTGAGTAAAAAGTTTTACGTAAAAGTTTCATAATTAAAAAAAAGCAACGACACACAACGGTCCTTTATTAGTTCAGATGAAAACAGCTTATAAAATTGTTTGTCAGTAGAAAAAAAGCGGGCAAAATTTAAGTGGTGCTTTTTTCACAAAGGCAACGAAAAGTGAAATTGTTTTTCACTCCTGTTTTGTCTACATATACATTCGATACTTACATATTTTGCATAAGAAACACTATAATTAATATTAAACACTTTTCCAACACAATATGCAGATTAATTGTAATAAATGTTCCCAGTTCACACTTGTTTAACATATACACTGATTAAGCGGACTTTTCCTTTACTCCGTACTCATTATAAACTTTAAAATACATTTCTCAAACGTTATACTCTCTTCCATCACATCCAAAATATAATAATAACAATTATTAAAACCTAAAGCACACTTAAAACTTGGCAACAAACACCATTAAACCAGGCACACAAGTTTTTCCTCAAGTTGTTTGTGTTGTTGTTTGGTTGTAAAGAGAGTTAGAGAGGCGCGTTTTTATTTCCATTATTTCTAATGAAAATTCCCTTTTTTTTTTAAACTTAATCATCTTTTGGAATAATTGTAAACTTATTTTCTCTTCACTCTTTATAAATAATTAAAGGAGTTCTTTTAGAGGTCGTCGTTATAATACACACAACTTCTCTGTAAAATAAACCGTACTGTTTCAATTAAACTTGAAAGCATTTAGATGTGTTTTATTTTAGACAGTGGCGTCGTATGCATATGGTAATTAATTTTATTGAAAGCATAATGTGTTGAGGATACAGTGCGTACAATTTGTAAACAATATACTTTTTAGGCGATTTCGTTTTTATAGTTGTACACATACGAATGTAGTATCGGATGAGATGCAAATAGTCACCTATAAAAATAAAACTGTTCAAATAGACATTGGTAAACAGTTTACGTATAAAATCATTTTGTCCAGGAAATAATATGCTAATAAAAGAGTGTGAACGATTTTTTTTTTTCGGATCGAATTAAATGTTGGATGCTGGGGCGCCACTGCGACAGAAAAAGGGTCGAGGCCGCGGGGCCAACCAAATACAATATGATGCATTCGTATATGTGTCTCTCCCACTTGAGATGTACATGATGATGACTTTGTCTGGCTACTGTTACAGTGGCAAACAGCTTTTTAAACACAAATCACACAGGACCGGCTTCAATTCACTTTGCTCATCGAAATGTGATTATTTGAGCCGAATGTGTCTCTGGAAGCATCAATGAGTCGCACCAGATGGTTCATATAAATATCAGCCACAATGTTGAGTTTTATGGCAATTTATGAATTTTTTCTAATTAATAATAAATGAAAAGTCTTGAGGGGGAACGAGATGAAATGAAAGAGAAGAGAAGACAAACAAGCTTCCAAGTTTTATGTGTGTAGCGATACTGAATCGAGATTTGTGTTTGCAGTTGATTTTATTAATGAAATGGCCCCTGGAGTTCATTGATCCTCTTTCCCTGGTTCGGTATTAGAGTCCCCATATACCACACATTCCATCCGCGTCCCATCTATTCCTACAATGCTATTTTCGGTCCACACACACATTCTACAGCATTTGTAAATCTGCACACGCTATTTTAGCATTCCAAGTAATAGTATGACGATTTTCACTTGGTACATATATGTATAAGATTTCATATTTTTTAAAGGCTTTTCGCAACGAACTTTCGATCAAAATGGAAATGTGGACTTTTATTATTATTGGGGAACGGTGTTACATATAAAAAAAGTCGCAAATCAGCAACCGAATTAACAAAGTTGTAAAAAATGTGGAAGAGGGGAATGATTTGATTTTTATATACTGTTTTATAGTGTAGGCCGTTACCGATAAGATAATGCTAATAAAAAAATAATTACGTTCACTTTCAAAGAGCACTTTTAACAGTTCCTCTCTTCTTTTTATGTTTTTCTAGTGCAATGAAGATTTTATTATCGAAATTACCGCGCAGTTGGATAGTGGATGAGAAAAAGGACGATGGCTACACTGCCCTACATTTGGCCGCACTCAACAATCATGTCGAAGTGGCTGAACAGCTAGTGTTGCAGGGGAAGGCCAACATGGATCTGCAGAATGTTAATTTACAAACGGCCCTCCATTTGGCTGTGGAACGGCAACACACGCAAATTGTCAGGGTAAGAAAACGGCAGTCGCGTGTTTATTGGACAAAGTTTGGAATGATTTTGGTTTTTGTTGCAGCTTCTGGTGCGAGAAGGGGCTAATTTGAATATAGCCGACAAGGACGGTGACACACCGTTACACGAGGCCCTACGCCATCATACCCTCTCCCAATTGCGTCAATTGCAAGACGTTCAAGATGTGGGCAAATTATTGATGGGCCTTGGTACACAGGGTTCGGACAAAAAGTCCTCGGCTAGTATTGCTTGTTTTCTGGCAGGCAATGGGGCGGATTTGGCCATCAAAAATAAGAAGGGTCAAACGCCATTAGATTTGTGTCCGGATCCGAATTTATGTAAAACATTGACCAAATGTCATAAAGACAAGCAGAGTGATGAAATGGAAATGGGACCAAATCAGAACAATCAAAATTCCAATATCACGTCCACATTGGATGAATGTTTAGTGTGTTCGGATGCGAAAAGGGATATGCTATTCCAGCCGTGTGGTCATGTAACTTGCTGTTCGGCGTGTGCACCACGGGTGAAAAAATGCCTCATCTGTAGGGAATCGGTTGTGAATAGGATCAGAGTAAGCGAACATTTTTTTATTGGTTTTTATTTTGGGGAGAGCAAGCAACGCACCTCACCATTCAGATTGATTTTAGATATATAATATTTTCTCTTTTTTCTGCTTTCTCGCTATTCTAGATTGAGGAATGTGTGGTATGTTCTGACAAGAAGTCTTCTGTTCTATTCAAACCGTGCGGCCATATGTGTGTTTGTGAGAGTTGTTCGCAAATAATGAAAAAATGTGTACTATGTAGACAGCAAATTGAACTTATGGTCTCGATGACGGTGTGCAGTGGCGGTTTGGGAACGATTTCGGAAGTCAAAGCGGACAATGAGGAGGACATTAAGCCATCAAGTAGTAGTGGTATTTGTGTACCACAAGGACCTATTATGAATAATGGTGGCAGAGATACAACAGGAAATACGAATGATATACAGAAATTGCAACAACAATTGCAAGATATAAAAGAACAAGTATGCAACATTTTCTTGTTCATTTCTTTCTTATTGTATGCAACGTATTTTTATGATTTTGGAATTTGTGTATTTTTCAGACAATGTGTCCTGTTTGTTTGGATCGTTTGAAGAACATGATCTTCCTATGTGGACATGGTTTATGTCAAATGTGTGGAGATCAAATGACCGAATGTCCTATTTGTAGGAAAGCTGTTGAGAAACGTATTCTGCTTTATTGATTTAATTTCTATTATTACATACATTGTTGTATATTTTTGTAATCAGTTTTTTATTTTAGCAATATTTAAAGCAACTCACTATTATATTATAATTACACTTTTATGTTAGTATCATTTATGAGAAATTGTTACTAGGTTTAATATGTTATCTATTACATATTGTTATAAACAGTAGGAGTAAAATGTGTCCTTTTATAATAAAAACAGTTATAAGACATAAAAAGACGGTTGTTACGATGATTTTAAAAATTAACTCCTTGCCCGCGTTTTATTCAAAATTTTATTTATTATAGTAATACTGGTTGCATAATCCCTGTTTTGAATACCGAATCGAAGAAGTAGAAGACGAGGCAATATTAATCAACCAAGCGCCCCCTTTTATTTAATTATTTAACTTACCACCCCTTGTCGCGTTTTAGGTTATGTTTTATAACTTCAAAAAAAATATTTATAAAAGAATTGTTTAAACAACAGTCAGAAAATGTCGCTGTACGACGATTTCGACGTAAAATCTCGTGCAGCTGAAAATGTTCAAGGCTGGTCATCAGGAATCAAATTACTTCAATCACAACTACAACTAAAGAAGGCGACCATCACCCAACCCCGTCGCGATTTACAGAAGAAAGTCAGCCTACCCCCTGTGATTGATTTAAAAGCCAAACGAGACGAAGACGACATTTATCCAATTTACTCAAAACCCAAAACTGAAACAACAAATTGGACGATCTTAAGTTCAACTGGCACTTATGGCAGTGAATATGATTGGAATGTTGTGGATGAATATGATCCCTTATGGCCAAATGAGTACGAGAAAGTGGTGAAAGAAATGCGAGAGCATAGGGAAAGAGAAAATGAGAAGGAGAACAAACGACGTGATAAAAGGAGAAAGTCCCGTTTCAGTGACCAAGAGGACGATTCACCACCACCGCAGTCCACTCCACAAATCACACAACCTCCAATTGCCAGTGGATTTGCAGGACGTTGGGAAGCTGAAGAGGATCTGGAGCCTGTTGTAAAAATACCCAGAGCCAGTGGCGGAGTTGCGATTGCACCTCCACCGAGTTTACAAGAGCCTTCTGAAAGTGTTCCAGTTTTCCCTAGCAAAGTACAATCCACGTCTTCGTATGGAGGTGGGTCTGTAGCGGCAAAGATTATGGCCAAGTACGGCTTCAAAGAGGGCCAGGGACTAGGGAAACAGGAGCAGGGTATGGCGAGTGCTTTACAAGTGGAGAAAACTTCAAAACGAGGTGGTAGAATAATTCATGAAAAGGAAATTCCGCCACCGTTGGACTTACCATTCGGCCAGCCACCTTCTGTTGTGGATGTGATGAAAAATCCTAGCAAAGTAAATCTTTCCCTTATCGAAAATGGAAGAATTGTTCATTAATGATCGTTTTTCAGGTTGTACTTCTCAAGAATATGGTTGGTCCAGGCGAAGTGGACGATGAATTGGAACCAGAAGTGAAAGATGAATGCAACTCGAAATATGGTCCCGTTGCGAGTGTCATTATACATGAAATACCACACGAAGATCCAGAGGAAGCTGTTAGGATCTTTGTTGAGTTTTTAAGAATCGAAAGTGCGACCAAGGCAGTTGTCGATTTAAATGGACGATTTTTCGGTGGTAGACAAGTAAAGGCTGGCTTTTATGATACAGAAAAGTTCGATAATTTACAATTAACTGATTAATAAATTAAAATGTAATATTTATGTGATGTTTTCTAATTGTACCAATTAAATAATTTAAAGGTATGAATTATTGATTTGTTTGTGTTGGAACACCTGCTCAACCGGTACGTGTTTCTAATTTGACAGTCATCAAAAGAACTCTTTGACATTGTCCGTTCTAATATTCTTCAAATAGGGCATGTTTTCAAAGAAAATTCAAATTAATCTTTATCAGTACATCGAAATGCGTGTTGTACACGTTTGATGATTGTAAAGATAAGTTATTAAATTTTTTTGAATCATGTGAAAGAAATGCATTTCCGAAAATGATTAAAAGCCAGCTATCGTTTCGTTTAAGACAAAAGGCTCCTCAGCAAAAGCGCAAAGAGGCACGTAATAAAGATACACAGAAAAAAACAACCAAAGCTCAACCGCCCCAAAGGTACATGTCACAAAATTTGAGGTTATAATAATTTTTAACAACTTTTTTTCAGTTCTACAAAATTAGAGTTAAATACTGGTGGATTGATATATCCAGCAGGAGACACAGCTTTTAAAGCCTTATTATCAGCCCGCTTTTGTGCAGCAATTTGGTCACATATTACAGATTGTGATGAAACTTACAATTATTGGGAACCGACTCATTATTTGGGTACCAAACTCCACTCTTAACGACAATTTTTGTTTACAATTTTCTTTGTAGTATTTGGTAAAGGCTTACAGACATGGGAATACAGCCCCGAATTTGCGTTACGTTCGTATACGTATTTAATGCTACATGCAACACCGGTTTACATTTACCACAAACTCTTACAAGCAAATCCCTTGTTGATGTTTTATTTCATACGATGTTTAATGGGATTGTTGTGCGCTTTTGCTGAAGTTTACTTCTATAAGTACTAAAGAATCAATTTGAAAAGTTTTCTATACAATCTAATCGCAATATTTTAGGGCCGTTTGCAAAGAATTTGGGGTACACATTGGACGAATCTGTTTAACATTTCAATTGTTCTCAGCTGGAATGTTCATATCCAGTACTGCATATCTTCCATCCAGTTTTGCAATGTACACATTTGTGGCGGCCTGTGCAGCCTGGTGGCAACAACGATTCCCTTTGGCGATTTTCTTCACAGCCCTTGGATCTTTATTGGGTAAATTTGTTGAATAAACATGAATAATGAACATTCTTATGGTTAATCTGTTTCAGCTTGGCCATTTGCAGCACTTCTAGGGGTCCCAATAGCCTACGACATGTTTATCCGCAGAAAAAACTACGTTGACTTTATCACCTGGACATTATTATGCGCTTCTGTTATTTTATTACCAACAATTGTGATTGATTCGTACCAATATGGTCGACTGGTGATTGCCCCACTCAATATAGTCATGTACAATGTTTTTGGAGGTGCTGGACCGAATTTATACGGAACCGAACCGATATCCTTTTATTTCATAAACGGTTTTTTGAATTTCAACTTAATCTGGATTCTTGCACTGTTGTGTCCAATGGCCATTCTCTTGAACCATTTCTTTGTACCATTCAAGAATAAAAGCACACTTTATTTACCACATTGGCTGTCATTAAGCCCCATAGTGTTGTGGATGGCCGTATTCATGCTTCAGCCGCACAAAGAAGAACGGTAATGTTTATTAAAGTCTTTTAAACAAAACAAAGTTTACTAATATTACAAGTTTACATTTTTGTGAATGTATTATAATGTTTTCTTGCTTTTAGGTTTCTGTTCCCGGTGTATCCGATGATTTGTCTCTGTGGTGCCATAACACTGGACATAATTCAAAAGTTGTACTTTAGAGTGTTGAGTTTTCTCAAGAAAATGCCATCAGGAACTCACTATTTGGACAAAACAATGTTTATAATGATAATTACTGTGTGTGTAACAAGTATTCTGGGTGTTTCACGTATTTTTGCACTCTACAAAAACTACCATGCTCCATTAGACCTTTTAATGGAACTGAATCGGTATCCGACTGATGCAAACATTCCGGAAAAGGCTCAAATTAATGTTTGTTTGGGTAAAGACTGGTACAGATATCCAAGTTCATTTTTTCTACCAAATACGAATTGGAATGTACGTTTTATACAATCAGAATTTAAGGGAATGTTACCAGCCCCATACACAGAAGGACCAAATGGTACAACGATTATTCATAAGCATTTCAATGATAAGAATATGGAAGAGCCAAGCCTCTATTTTGATATAAGTAAATGCCACTTTTTATTGGACTTGAATTTAGATAAATTTAGTGATTTGGAACCGAATTATGCTAGTCAAAAAGATAAATGGAAAATGATAAAGAGTGTACCATTTTTAAATGCGGAAAAGTCACATCGAATTTATCGTGCATTTTATGTACCATTTTTAAATGATTATTATACAGTTTATGGTAATTTTAGTTTGTTGCAAACAACAAAATGGAAATGGAAGTGATTTTTATTTGTACATTCTGTAAATGTAGTTTTTTGGTGAGGAAGGTGTGAATATAAGTGTCAGTGCTTAATTTTTTTACATGTTTTTGTAATAAAACTTTCATATTTTATTTATTTCCTCTTGTACGTGTAATTCTATATAGAAGAAATGCATGAAATATAAATGTACAATAGAGTAACATTCTTTTTTCTCTCATTCCATTAATCAATTATAAATTAATACATTTCCTATTCCATTGAAATCCTTTCAAAATTACTTTCATGTAGAGGCTTTCACGCATTAGTTGTACATAAAAATTTATGAAAGGATGTGTTGTTGTTGAATTAATTCATTTGGAAATGAATATTGAATCGGGTTTTTTTAAATCCATTCAAATTCCCGCCTCTACCGGCAAAAGTGCCACCTAACCGCTATTTGTTGCGCAAATCCTATGTGCAAACGTTGTGGTTTCTAAGCGCCATTGTTGGACGATTAAAGACTATTCCCAATAAAAAATATTATTAATTATAAAACTGTTAATAAACAATTGTGTGTTAAAATTTTAGTGTACAGTTGGACACGGCAGGAAGTTATTTGTGCAATAATAGTGGCAGTGTTTATTGATTCAAGTGGCATTAAACAATAACGAAAAAAAGATTTTAGTCAATGTCAGCAGGCGTGTCAGATCAGGTAAAAATTAAAAATATTACCCTAAATTTGACACATTCCCGATAAGCTAACTAAAAATTACATGTAAATTAAGTCGAGCAAAATTAATTTGTACTTTTATTTCATGTTATCTGGTGATTTGTAGCGGATGAAAGGACAAGGAAATCAAGGTACGGCTTTGTTCCATAACATTTTCTTATCGCTAACAGTTTTCATTCAATTAAAAACAATATCTGCATTCTATGTGTGTGCATTGGTATTTTATGGTGTGCAAACATGTATCTCTTATCAACCGTATATATTGCAATTGGATTTCAATTCACTATATCACTATTTGTATGTTTAGTGTCCAATGGCCCTAAAGAACAGCTAGGAGCAGGTGAAGGAGCTAGTGGCTCGGAAGAGTTCGAACCATGGAGGACACAACCGCAAAATTCTGCCGCTCATACAGCATACGGTGCCTCTGTTCCAATTTCAAGTGCAGCAGACATTTACAGCATGACTTCAGCCGGTAATCCATCTTACAAGGCAATTACTAAACCATTTTGTACATAAACATCGTTTACAGGCTATTACGGAAGCGGGGGAACGTATCCTTATCAAGCGTACGGTGTAGGGGATGGAACATGGTCGAATGGGACCGATCCCATGACATTTTTAAGCGGCTATCCGCACGACTCATACTCAATGGACGGTAGAAACCATCCGAAAAAATGTCTCTCTCTCCAATTGAATGAGTAATTGTGTTTTAGGCATGTTCGGTCCGTCGACGACGTTCTCCACACCGACCGCCTTTGCTGGCCAACATTCGTCCTTCAACTACTTCCCAAGCAATGTGAGCAACGGCGACTACAACACGTGGGGCAGCCAATTAGGGGGCCAACGAAAATACGACGAATATTACAGAGACCCACAAAATATGTACACGCAAGCGATGCCCGATTCAACACTGAAAAGTGTCGAACAAGCAATGCAAACACTAGATCTGAAAGCTTCCAATGAATCGAAGGAATCGTTAGGGCAACCGAAGAAGACCACATGGGCGAGTATAGCGAGCCAGCCGGCCAAACCGCAATTGCCCATCCAAAATCAGGGACTAAAAAAGAAGGGACCAGGTATGCCGCCCGGCCCAATTGTACCAGGCAAACACAATATGGACATTGGTACATGGGACACGAGTAAAAGTACACCACCCCAAATTCCAGTAGTGAATAATACACCGAAGAATGTCGTACCGCCGCCGGCACCGATGAATGTACGGCCCGGTTGGAATGGGCCGCCCACCAATCGACAGGCGCCTCCACAGCCACCAAGACCCCAGCATCCAATGCAAACGTATCAGCCGCAGGGTATGATGCCGCCCCATTTGCCCCCACAAGTCAGTATGCCCACAGGAGGGCACATTCAAGTAAGAAGAATGTTTGTGGATTTGTTCGGTTTTTTGTTCAGTTGAGTTTGTTTTAGAATTTAATGCCGCCACCGGTACAGATGATGGTACAACAGGCGACCACTGCACCCACCCATCCAGTGCTTGATGAATTGCGCGGTAAAAATAATTACAATCCAACCGATTTCGATTTGACGGCACCGAATGCGAGATTCTTTGTTATCAAATCGTATTCAGAGGACGATATACATCGTAGCATTAAATATGAGATCTGGTGTAGTACAGAGCATGGTAATAAACGTTTAGATCAAGCATATAGGGAACGTGAAGGGAATGGAGCTGTTTATTTGTTTTTCTCTGTGAACGGTTCAGGACATTTTTGTGGTATGGCACAAATGGTGAGTGCGGTCGATTATAATGCGAATAGTTCTGTATGGTCACAAGACAAATGGAAAGGACAGTTTAAGGTACAATTGAATTTGTTTTTTATTTATTTGTTAGAGAGTGGAGGTTATTAAAAAATAATTGAAAATTGGTTTTTGTTTTGTTTTCGATTGTGTTTAGGTGCGTTGGATTTATGTGAAAGACGTGCCAAATGTCCAATTGAGGCACATACGTTTGGAGAACAATGATAATAAACCGGTGACAAATTCGAGAGACACTCAGGAAGTGCCCCATGCGAAGGGGTTACAAGTGTTACGTGTTTTACATTCGTATCGTCATTCGACGTCGATTTTTGATGATTTTGTACATTATGAAAAGCGCCAAGAGGAGGAGGACAGTCGTAAACAGCCAACGGTGAAAGAGAGTGGTGGTCACCATGAGAATAGTAATAGTCGAGGTGGTGGTGGCGGTGGGAATAATGAACATCGGGAGAGGGGTGACCATCGCGGTGGCCGCAATCACGATCCAAGAGACAATGATAGAGAGAGTCATAGGTCTGGTCATAGGAATAATGAGCACCACAGTGGACATCATAAGGTTGGGATTGATGGGATTGATTTTGAAATTGTTGTTTAAGGGTGTTTTTTTTGTGTTTTAGGATCGGGGTGAGAGTAATCGCGGTCGCGGTGGACGTGGTGGTCGAAATTAAAAATGAGAAACTAACTTTTAACACTATTATGAGGATGTTACTAAATAAAAAAAATGAAAGAGGAGAACACATTGTTATGGCCGCTGTTTATTGTAGTGTTATTTACTAGCTTGTTATTGATTATAATTCACATAGACGTATCAAATTAGTTGAACCGTATTCTCTGTTTATTTCGCATGTCTCTGGTAAATCGTATCTTTTTTTCCCAATTATCGGTTTTCTTTTTATTATAATTGCATAATTGATCGGTTGATGCTTATGTTTTGAGGAAGACAGTGAAAATTGAATCGACGAAGGCCTATAGTTGAATATGGGGCGTTTCGTTTAAATCTATAAAAAAAAAATTATGAATAAAAAAAATACACATATATTTCCAATTAATTTGTACGTGTGGGTTCTTAATTAATTATTAAACTCTATTAAAAAAATCTATTGATTTACGAAAATAAAAAATTAATTTAAAAAAAGGTATATGGATTACATAGTTAAAAATAGTTGTAAAATAAACTTAGTGGCCCACTCTTCGGATCGGGCTTAAAAATTGTATGAAAAGAAGAAAATCTAGCGAGAAGAAGAACGAGCGCGCAGGGAAACGTTTTATGCAATTAAAAAAACATAAATATCAGTGCAGTGTTGTAAAAATAATTGAACTTGTTGTGGAAATGGAGAGTGGTGAGAGAGGACTTTTTATATAAATAGAAAAAATGCAGAAATTGTATAAAAAAAGGTATATAAATAGGACGAATGCGCCCATCGTTTGTACAACTATATTTAAAACAATTTTAGTATTGATTTTCCGGACTGATTTAAAAAAATTCAAATTAAAAGCAGTGACAAAATGGATTGTTGTGGTGTAATAAAAAAACAAAAAAAAAAGTGGACAGAGGATACATCTCCAAAATAATAATTATAACAACACTCACTCAACAGGAAACAACAAATATTCGAACTGTGAAAGTGTTTTTTTATTTTGATTCTATACTGCACGTCTTTAACAGCAAACATGAAAACGTACCCCCAATTATAAAACGTGTGTGTGCAAAAAGTAAAAGAGAACAGAAAAATTGGCTACATTTAGTTAAATATAAACATTTCTTTGAATTTGTTACAGTTTTTTAATACAAATGTAATGTTTTTCAATTTTCTAATACCTATATAAATATGTACAGTCAGTAAATGGGTAGTTGTGTTGATGGATTTTTGAGTCAACCAAATATCTGTTTATAAACTATATGTAGGAGATGATGAACTATGTGCACTTTAGGGAGTATTTTGTTGAGATAATGTTAAATAGTTTAAAATGAAAAAATTAAAATAGAAAAGTTTGGTGACCACATATGGAACACAATCATTTATAAATCATCTCATTTCTTTGCTAAACGAACTGTAAGTTTTCTTACTACATAATAAAATTGTCAGCATTTAAATTGTATATATAATTTCTGTTTCCAATGTAAATTTCATCAAATCTGTACATTATTCTAAGATACAATGAAATACTAACAAAAAAGAATTGTATTTCTGATTATATTTGCTTGTGTTTCATATTGTGGACGTATTTGTACACTGTGCCTAATTAAATATTGTTTTTCAGACTGATGTTATACGTTTTTATGTAAAATGTATGCATTCGTGATTGTAATTTAATTATAAATTAATTATTGTGTGATCCGAACAGTGGGCATCCTCTGTTGATAGCTACATCAATAAAAAATCATCAATTATAATAAATTGCAGTGTTTGCTTTCAAAACACTTAAAGTTCACCTAGATTTTCATCCAAATCGCTTGTAGTCGAAAGTGTTAATGCTCTTTGGGTAAATGTATAACAATAAAACGATTTACATAATTTTTCAACTTGTTTATTAAAATTGCGTATGAATAGTGAAAAACAATTTCAAATATAATGTGATTGTGGAAATTTTACTTATCTTCTAAAAAAAGGAATACAATAAACAAATAGCAGCAAAATACTTGGAAACACGTTTTAGATCTGCTTCATAATTATTTACAGAGATAGTTTTTTGGAGTTTAGATTTTATGGATTTACACGTGCCTTTTGTAAATTCTCTGATCAAAAAAATACTCGGAATAAAATTGCGGTCATTTTTTAGTGGTTCAAAAAGTATGAGTTTAAGTTATTTTGTTAAAGAATGCACGTTAAGTGTTATTTTATAAGTTGGCACACTACTCCGTTTGGTCATCAAAAAAATAAAAACCATTCGCGATTGATTGCGAATTAAAATTGTCTGACAATTTATTAAACCTAAATGAACGGTTCTTCATTGATGCGGGTTCTGTTTTGGTTTTTTTTAGATATAATAAACAGTCAAACTCATCAGACAATAAAAATAAACCATAAACAAAATGATTCAATGCTAATTTACTAATTCAAGGTAAATATTATTAATTAATTCCCTGATATTCATTTTTATAATTATCCGCAATCGCTTTGTTTAACAACAATATTGATAACATTATATAATAGCAATAACTTAGTAATAGAATAATAAAATCTATAAATTTATATAATATTAATAACCGGAACAAATTATTTATAATATCACCTATTTATATTTTATACTATTTACATGTATTTATTTTTTTGCCAAATATATGCAACAATTATTCTCTGATTTGTATCCGCACTATTTAATTAAAAAATATTTCAAAAATATTTTCCAGCTTTAAAAGCTTAGTGAAAAAACGAATACAATTGAATTGTGATTATACAAATCAGCGAATAGATTTATTTCCATTTTTAATATAAGCTCTAAAATGTTTATTTTTTCCTTTTCTCTACATAATTTTTTTTATTATGCCCTACAATATTTCATCACGCATTTAAATACCTAAAAAATATTTATATTTACAATGATATTCATATTTAATAGCAAAATTAACAGTGCTTTGCAAAAAATGCAGTGTGAAGGCAGACATTGAAAACGATTTTGGTTTTTGTGACATTTTTTCCATTTAATTAGACACGTTTCAGGGGACAAACTATTCTTTCTTGCGTGTTTTTGTGGATTTATCAAAAATGTTGACGAAACAATAATTATCAATCGTCCCCATATTCTCTTCTACTTGCCTTAAGTTTTAAACACAAAGCGTACATTTATTTAGTTTTCATCTTCAGATCATTTTTGCAACGTCTTTTTGGCACAGCTGCAGCGTCCATTTACTTCCATCTATTTTGTTACAAAATGAAAAACGTTTGACTCTTTAATCGAGCTTTTAGTCAGTAATACTGCATTTTTACAAATTAAAAATATATAAACATTTTTCCATTTCTCTTCAAAATATATTTTTTCTTGTGTTATATACAACTTGCATAATTAATTAGTTTTAATTCAGATTTAAGGATCTCTTTTGAATTGTTTTTCTTCAATAATATTTGTCTTCTAAAAGTGCCTCTCTCCCACTAGAATTCGCTATGTGAAGGTGTCACCGATCGCCTTTTCCCCAAACAAGAATTATCTCTTTGGAAAAAAAACGGTTCCTGTTCAGGGAACGACTATACAGACTTTATAATATGCATGCACAACCATTATTATTTACGTATTGATTGATTTAAGATGCATTTTGCGACGACTAAAGCGTATCTTGAGTTGGTTTTTTTTCTTTTGATAACTAAGCTGTACACAACAATTAACAATTAATAAATGGATGTCGATGGTTTTCTTACAATGGTTCATATGCATATTATATAAATAATCTACTGAAAAGGGACGGCCTCCAAGCGCAACACTTGAAAGCCGTCCATCTTCTTCGACTACATCTACAGCCCGATTTGGAGGGTGCAATCAGCATTTGGTCCGTGTACACCGTCCGAATCGACCGCTCTTATGATACATGATATGTGTATTTGTAGTATGTAGTATATTTGAAATTCAGTCGGTGACATGACTTGGCCCTGGTGGGTCGCTAGGGGGGAGGCTAAGCAAATGTTAGGCTTCCAAGAAGATGAGAGCCGTCGGCTTTGGTTCCATATTGCTTTTTTTCGCCTCAACCACCAGAAACTCGATATCTTCACGATCGCGTCGCGCAAACGATTCCGCTATCAGTCTGGCCACATCTTGATGCTGTAATCCTTCCACTCTGGTACCATCCACTTGCAATATTAACTGGCCCACCTCCAGTCCACCCGCCGAATAGGCAGCTCCATTTTCCTGAAATCACATTTTCACACCCTTAACGAGGTTTTCCTTGATACAAGTTCAAAATTGTTATTTTTTTGGCACTTTAATTACGGGGCTGATTTTACCGAAAGAATAAAAAATAAAGTCTTAATTTACGTTTATGTTGATGATCCTTGGCAGCGGATGCTTCGTGTTGGCGCCCCCCTCGATCGCGATGCCCAATATGGGTTTCGTCTTCTTCACAGTCACCCGCAAGTTGCCCTCTTCGTCTTGGACTACCCGCGGCGTGTCCCGCTGTTCTGGCCCATCTCTAGTCAGCCGCTGCATGGACTGGTGCCTCCGTAGGCCGCCCTCGCCCTCCAACAGGGACTGTTCATCTTTCATATCGAAACTGCGCGACAATTTGTGGGCCAACTCCTAAAACACACACACTTACGTACAATATTCGGGCAAATAGCGCACTGGAAATGGGATTTAGAGGAGCACGGACGTTTGTCGATCCAAAGGGTGCCTCTGCATGCATTCAGGGGGTGTTTGTGTATGGCTGTAATGAATTTTAAATGAAATGCACAAAAAATTAGACAGTTTTGCATATATTGCCGATTTAGAAATCGAAAAGGTGTCTTATTCAAATAGACTGTATTAACTTTATAATAAAGTGAAATTTTAACATTGACATTGTGAAATTCGTATGTATTTAAATAAGTTAATATAATATTCAACAATTACAAATGTTTATGACCTAAATATGTTATGCATGAAATGCAGTGAAAGTGTGAGTTTATCTCTTCGTTTTTTTACCTTTTACTTGACGATAAATCTATTATCTATTAATAATTGATTAAATTTGTTTTTAATAGAAAAACCATAAGTAATCAAGGTATTTTGCATGTTTCATTAAACAGTGATTGGGAATACTAAGTAATGTGACATTCAACAATATTCCAATAATAGTACCGGAATTCAGAGAAATAAATAAATTATTGCATGTGTGCATGTAGAGTGTGGTATTTCATTTATCTTGTTTTCATAATAATCGTAGAGTATTTAACATTCAATTTATTATAGAAGAATCTTTAATTTACTATAAGGATGGCATGCAGTTTGAGTCAAACAGCAATTTTATAATTGAATTGATAATTAATCGGCCAGATTGAAATCAATTCAAGCACACAACTCGTTTATATAATCCTATATAGAAAAAAGAAAACTAGTTCTAGAAAACAAACTAACTCTCTAGTATAGTGCACTAAACAAACAAATCTAATATATAATATTGATAAATTGTATAATAAGTAAAACATGCCCCATGCTTTGTGTGGACGAGGAAAGTAGTTCTTGATACCGAAGACGTGTATTTAAGTACGTAATTTCGTTGTGTCGTAGGTACTGTAAATAAATCCAAGTGATTGGACAAATCACAACACTACATAGACAATAATAAAAAAAATGTACAAGAATAAATTCTAATCAATGCCAATTTGTATAATGAATAAAACGCCGGAAAAGAAAAGACGAAAACCAAAAAAAGAACGAAGCAAAATTGAAAAATCGTGAAAAAATGGTACGTATATCAAGTAGCATATGCAGTTCGTCTGTTGCTGATGGTACTGTTGATGGTATGGTGTGTGTGTGTGTGCGTGTGTGCTGAGATCTGTTGTATTGCAGTACCAACTGTTTGTGTGTAAGAACAACAAAGCTACTTGATAATAGAACTATATAAAAACAAGACGGTGAACGACAAGACAAAAGTTAATTAAAATGTGCCCAATCTATTTATGTATAAGGCCGCATGCTGGAGTGCTCGAGGGCCTAAAACTTACTAAAGGTCTTCCCCAGTACCAAGACTTGACTTTCTGCGTCCACCCTCCCAAGCTCGATCTCAGGCCACCAAGGTAACCGCTCTGCAAACACATATATATCGAGCAAATGTTGGTCGTTTATGTTTTTGAAAATCGATTTTTTTTCTTTAAGTATCAGTACTGGGTCGGCGGGCACTTTTTACCATAAAAAATAATTTATTACACTCATAGTTCGGTTTACGTAATGATCTAATGCTAATAAAGTACCTTTGCACACCTTCATTGCAATTGTATAAATCAGTTGTGTATGTTTATTTAGTGCGCTTTGCATACAACTGCACATAAATTCTGTAATTGTACATTTTCTACAGGTAGAAATAAACTATACCTCTTCACCTGTCTGTTGGCCTGTTACAAAGGTACCATAATACCCACACTCGAATGGTACTCTCATGGGTACTACCCATCAGCGCTTACCTGGTACCTGCCGACATGGATCGGCTGGTACCCGCCGTCTGTGTGTGGCTTCTCGCATTTATCAATAGCCTTGTTTCAACTAAACGCGTTTTTTCCTACTATTTTTACTTTATTGGATTGTAAACAAAACGTTTTATTTCCACTTTAACACTTTTCCATTGTGCTACAATTCAATTAACGCCTTTTAGTATAACGGTATAGTAGGAAATCGGGTTAATATTTTCACAAAGAGAAAAGATTGTCTTTCTAAAGATCGTTTTTCGATAGAGGAACGGTTAATTTGATGTTGGCTAGAGAAAAAAAATTATCATCAATTGAGTATTCGTGTATGCATCCTTTGGGCTTGTTATTTCCTGGCCAGAGGGCATCAGTGACAGTGTTAATAACACTTAACTTTATGGTCTCTTCATTCATTTGGTCCGAAATAACTTGTTTTACATGTTTTTAGTTGAACCACCGTTAACACTGTAATTGCCCTTCCTTTTTCTCTCTATTCATAATATCCTTTATTATTAGTTGTGTGGCATTAAAGGATATTAATTTGGACCGTCCATGTGTCTTCATTAAATCCTAATCACTTTTTGTATAGATTGACATTTTCCCACCATTAATTTTTATTGGAGAGAATCTCTTTAAATAAATGATTTTGTCATTAATTTCGACTGTGTATAATACTTTTTTGTGCTCTTCATTAGATAAAATTTAAAAAAACACTTCCCAGTAGTGTGCAGATTTCTATTGAAAAGATTTTCCGCATACTTTTTCCAAAAATTCAATTAGAAAAACAATAACAAAATTTATTGTTAATGCACTATTGTATTCACGATATAATGGACAAATAGAACAATAGGAAAGAACCTAAATTTTTTACCATTGCGTTTTCTGATGTGGGAAAGTGTAAAAGGCAATTGTTGAAAAATTATATAATTCTATTTTCTTCACAGTCGGAACTACAATTTGCATATTTTTTCATAAACCAACGTCGACGTCCCGCAGAACAAGCGCATAAACTTCACCAATTTATTGCGACAAAGACGCGGTCCTCTTTAATTTATAAGATAATAAACTGTTCCTAATCAGACCGATTATAGAACGGAATTTATTACTTCTGTACATGCAAACGGTCAACACTGGCGTGCAGATTTTGAGAAATCGTCCGAAGAAACCGAAAGTTCGAATTAGACCTACACCGTCTTTGGCATGCTAATAAATCTTGGATGTATTTCCCGCTTGTTTATGCACAAACGATTCCACCCACACTTGAAATTTATCACACGATATCATTTGCACAATGCAAACAGCCCCCAAATGCGGTTGTACACAGTCGAATTGATTTGATTGTCACATAATTGTTTCTAAATTACAGTGAGACTAAGTGGAGTCCTTGCTTAATTAGAAAAACTGCCAGTCTTACTGTAATCTCTCAATAGAGATATTAATGAAGATGATAATGATAAAGTCATTAGATTTGCAGGCTGTCATTTATAACCCGCCTATACAGAGAACGACTTTATATTAGTCCATAGAGTTTATTTATAGCAGAAAGTGGACGTTTTCTTGCCCCCCTTTATTAACCATTATCAGAATAATAAAGAAAAAGAAAAGGAAACTCTCACTCATACCACTCGATTCGCAATTACACCATGGAAAGAATCAATTAATTTTTGGAAAAAATCACCAGGCACTTTACTGCTAGAAAACAGATTAATAATTATTGTAGTTTTAATTAAATCTGACATTTGTGTTCAAGGTGAACGTTCCATCTTCAATATACCTACCTGGGTGTTGTAATTATACTTTTTTTCTCTCAATTTTATTACATACAACAAATTTTTTTTTACTACCCTATAGATGCTTGTTACATTATTATTGCAGATGCCTAATAATAACAGATAATAAATGAAATTTCCGTTCATTTGCACCTTTTTTCCTTGTCCACATATAGGTAATATTGTATGGGGGCTAAATTAGTGTAATTATTTGCTTGTGTGCATGCAATATGGTGTCTATATTTTTTACGCTTTAGAAGAATGTGAATTACTCTTTATTTTTACACAACCCTAGCTGAAAAACAATAAAATTCGCTTTTTGTTGCGCTAAAAGTGGGTCATAAAGAAAAAGTAAACGTCCAATGACAACCAATTTCCTTTAAACAATAATAACACATTTACCGAAGCATTAAAAATTAATCATAAATTAACAATTTGTTGAACGGTTTTTTTTCCTTCTTCTCTATTCACAACTACACTTCCTTTGTTGATTGCTTAATTTATATTAGAAAAAAATGACTAATATACTCAGTGTGGTAATTAAAATTAGATTAACTTTAGTCATCTTTTCTTTTTTATGAAAACTTCATCATTCATGACTTTTATTAGCATACATTTGCCACTTGATTAACTCACGTTGGAAAAATTATTTTTTATGGTAAATTTACTACTGTATTTATATTATTTTCTATTCAATAGAAATATACGAGATCTAAAAATCTAAAATAGAAAAGTAGAAGAACTATCTAAACCGTATCTAACTCACATTGAATTAATTTGATAACAATTTAGAAAAATTGTCCTGCAATTACAAGAAAAATAAATGAATAATTAATTTGTTAATCACACACGGGAAACTGATTCCTCTTCTCGCCCATTTAACCAACTCATTATCAAACACTTACACGTATAATATATTACAATTAGCTAATTAACTAAGTAGCTACTTAGGCTCAGCTAATCATGCTCACACACAACAGGCGCACAAAATTGTGGCATCCTTTTTTGGTGGTTTTTCAAACCCTTTTTTCTCTTTTTTTTATTGTTTATATACACATCCACTCACACATATTCATAAATATGGCAACATTGGCGCTTACCTGGTCCTGTGTGAGATCAGGTAAGCATGGAAGAAAACAAAGCACAATCAGGTCGTGTTAGTTAGTCGCCTCAACACTTTTGTGGAGGTAAAACGTGTATCCAAGAGTGCTTGGTAATAGTAGTACCTGACTCGAGTACTGTTCAGCTGATTTCACAGGTAACTTTGACTTTTTTCGGTGCACTTTTCGTTATTCGAGTTTATTTCCTTTTTACATTTTTATTTATAAATTCTGTGTTGCGTTCAGTGAACACACAAAACTGACGAAATTTATATAGAAAATTAGTCTAAAACGTGAACGGGTACCGCAACATTGACCGGAACACGGGAAGTACTCCAATAAAAAAATAAAACACGCATGGATTTTCAGAAAAATTCAAATTATTACAGTGCCAACAGCACATAAAGTCGTTACATAAACATTTTGAAAGTAAAATATATTCAATTTTCTAAACAATAAACGATTAATAATCATTTTTCTTGTTTTTCAATTAAAAAAACTTGTTGCGTGAATTACGTAAATTAATCAATCGTGTAATTACGAAACAATTCATAAACACAAAATGTATTTGCATAAATGAAATGTCACTAAAAGGAAAATCCCTTGAAAAACAAACCGCAACATTTTTTTTCCACTTTTGTCAAGGCTTTTATATCGTTTCGATGATCTAATTTGACTTATATAACAGTTATGAATTGTGTTTGTTTATTAATCATTGTTCGGCCGGTACTAAGACAGAGCGACGGTACTGTTTAGTGTTACAATAAAACACTAACCTAATCTAAAAATGGTCCAATTTGAATTTTTCACAATTATTGTCTCATTTTATCAACTTTTACTTGGATACTTGTAGTACTGTTATCAAACCACTAACCCATTTCCCAAACGAATCGATTCGTTTTTATATCCAACCATTTATTAGACGATTATTAATCAATTTCGCCATCAGTACTACCAGTACCCGTTCGTCTAGCTCACTTTATACCACACAGAGCAATTTACCTTTTTTGTCGATTTTTTCACCGCATAAAATGTAGTTCAGTATTGCAGTAGGTAGAGTTTGTGTTTGTTTTATATGCAAAACGTGATCATAAAGTTAGTAGGGTTTCTGTTCTGACTCATCGTTGATAACTCCATATTCAGGACGGTCTCCTTCAAACCATTCGAGACTCTCTGTACACAAACTCCACACTATATTTTATCGTGTTTACATTGTAAAAAAAGGTGGAGCGATTTATTTCTACCAATTGTTAATGGGTTTCTGCCGATATTATTGCTTTGGGGAAAGTTTCGCCTAGTTTAACTTGAACATTTACTTATAAATCACGTTATTGATGGCAATTGCTGCCAAAGGGAAGCCGGCACTCTTAATAAGATACAATGCAAAGATAAAATCACCTATACATGTGTGACATATGGAACGCGTATACGCAAATCCATAGTCCATCGCACACATAATAAATATAATTGCTGCAAAGGAAAGTAAAAAGTTGTGTATTAAGTGCAATGTACTTGATTTTTCAATGGAACTTTTACTTTATGCTCTTGTGAACTTTGGCAATTGTGTATGTAAAATAAGCGCGATTCAAGAAACCAAAACTCGTTTCAACAGAATTTCTATCAATTGAAAAAAAAATGAATAGACCAAGTCGAAACGTCAATTTAAGTCGTCCCTTGTTGTCTCTAAACTCCACACACAGCATCACAAACATATAACAGGAGATAATTAAGTTTGTTTAACTTTCTACTAGTTGGTTAACGGTAAAAACGAAAATCATGACTACATAAGTATTATTTTCTAAGTCATAAGAAAATGTCTTTTATGCATTTAAGCAGACAGCATTACAGACAAAAGGCTAGGTGAGAGACGTTGAACGGAACACAAGTTGAGGCATTTTTCCATCATCCACACACGTCACGGCACATTGAACACCATCACAGTGGTTTATGTTTAATAAATGTTGCTTGTTCTTTTGGAAAAGTTACAATTTTCCACCGTCAAATGCAATTATACGATGGCTATTATATGATAAGAGAGACCACTCTTTGCACATTGAAATAGTAAATTGATCGTGACTGGGATTTGCGTTAAAAGAAGTCATCATCACGTTGCCGGAAATTATTAAATTAATCGTACATTGGGAGGCCGGCGCACTCATTCACTAAATAACCGTTCTGCAGTCCCTCAAAGTCTCTTCAAAACCTTAATAATAACGAAACCGAGATTTATATTACCCAGTTAACCCAATTGCAGGCAACGAGAGTCTCACATAACTCTTAAAAGCCGTTGGAAAATTGTACAAAGCAATTAATCCCTCTATATATATAAAAAGATTAGAGATCCGCACACCTGTGTGACCTCGTAGTCTTGACCGCAGCATCTAGTAGTCTTCTTAGTCGGCACAAACCAATCGTGTTCATTATAGCGACTAGACAATAAGTCACTCGACGAGTGGTATCTCATTTATCGCATAATTTACATGCATTAGTTATGTTTTATGGGAGTTTATCCGTGGCGGGCGCGTTCAATCAACTCGCCATTTTTACAATATATGTCGATTCATCTAATCGCTATGAAAACGATCCCATCATCATTGTGCGCAATTTAATACAGTCTCTTTATTCGACATGTTCTTGTTTCAGGGGAAACATGGAATCGTGGCTAATAGATGTGAAACGAGTCCGAATTCCACGACCAAAATTCGGCAGTGGGAACCGGTGCTACGTTTATCCTACCGAACCGCCGAAAGACTACATCTACGATGACGGCAGATCGGACGAACTGAAATTGAAGGCCTCCATACAGACAGCGAATTTGGCGAAAGCTACGGAAGAATTGCGAAGAGCTTTACAGGAGAAATTGTGAAAACAATTCCAAATGTTTACGCACTTAAAATTTTACGATCTATTGTCATAGTGTAAAACACTCGCTTCAGTTTTATTATAGAAATATTATCGATTTTTCGGGGATTTTCCGCATCTTGTTGCACAAACAATTGTGTTCTACATTAAATTTCGCTTTACATTTCAAATTGGATTCATAAAGCATTTCATATTCAGACACATGCTGTATTAGATATGTTCTAGTTTTAATTGAAGTTCACTATTATTGTAAACTGAAATTGTACATAAGCCTTTAAACATGTGAATGTAAATGTGGTTTGTTTGGAGCAGTTAATTATACAATTATTGTTCAATGTCTTCCATATTATAGTTTAACACACGATTGATTAATGAACTCTTTCGCGTTTCAATTAAACTCATATGTAGCAAGTCTGATATCCAAATGCCATTAAATTCATGAACGATTTTACGTTTCACTGAGCATCTCCGTTCAGGTTCTAATGATGAATTTTCTTTACTCTCTTTTTCTCAGAAAAAAACTATCTAATCGATAATTAAGTATTTTAGCATTTTATAGGTTTTTAAGTTTTGTTCACTAATTATAATACAACGATGGGTGCATTTGTCCCTTGCTGTATCAATTAGCTTGTAAGCATTTTGTTCCATTTAATTGCTTTATAATTATGTACATATAACTGTGATATAACATTTATTTAGTTTATTATTAATCTTTTGTGTTTATTTTATGAATAAAGCTTCTTTTATAGGCTGATTAGTCTTTCATTTATTGTCATACTCACCGAATCGGGATATTCTTGTTGATGTAAAGCGGTTGTACTGCCGGATCGGGATTCACCCGGACTAGAATGTCGTCTACTTCGTGTTCCCGCTGGATTTTCTTCATCTCCACTTGCGTACTCCTACAATAAAATGCATAACATTATGTGGGCGGACTGTGTTTTTATAGCATAAACGAACGGCACACATTCAGAGCACAAAACAAAACGGAAAAATTCTCCTCTTTTTTTAATAAAATGCACAAATTGAAACAAAATGTAATATAGCGAGAGTAAAACCAATGTTAGTAGCATATAAGTTTTAATTAAAGTTGCACTCGTAAATTTCCATGTCTCAAGATAAGAATCTATATAGGAAGTTATAACGATAAAAAATGTTAATGAATTTATTCCGAAAATGGATTTGAAAAAATCCAGCCAATTTAAAGAAGAAAATGAGCTTGTGTCGAATGAGATCACATTAATTGCCTGTAAATGGAATGAATTCAATAATTAAATCGTCAAACTAGTACATAATTTAAATAAGGTTGCTTTTTGAGCGGACAAAGTTCGAAAGAGCGCATTTAAAAAATCGTCGCGCGGACTACATTCTAACAGCAAGCCACTATACCAAACGTTAACAATATATATAATAGAATAAGATAATAGAGTGCAAGAATTATGATAGAGATATGTTGGTGCCAGTGCTCTAAACACAACAACAAATCTCAGTTAAAACCTCCGTTTTCCATTCAAAGAAAAACAAATAGCGACGCGCTTTTATCCTTAACTGAGACTCATTATTGTGGTTCTATAAGCCTACGGAGATATAGAGAAAAAAATAGAGAATATAAGACAGAATAAAAACAAATTAGTCACCTGGTTGTGGTGATCGTCGTCATTTAATTCTGTTTTTCCTGTGGCACTTGGTGGTCGTATTCTATAAAAACGCGAAGTTTGTGTGGTATTGAAAAGCAATTTATTTTTTAATTGTATTATTCATTGACAGTATAATAAAGGCCGTTTTACTGGTTGATTTTCAATTGATTTAAATGATTTTTTTAGTAATCGATCTCACCTTGGATTTCTATCGGTAATACCCATCCCCAACCCGGAATCTTCGCTAGGGGATCGATAATCCTCCTCGCATTCCTGGAAGATTAGTACAATATTATTAAAGGTCCTTTTTTCGCTTTCAATTCTCAATCAATTAAGCAATATTTTTTTAATTCTGTTTTTAGTAATGGAATGTCTCGCGCCCCTCACCGAATGCTTATTTATTAGAAATGTTCAGCAACAAGCACCACATATGTCTATCAACTTCGTGTTTTTCGTCACAATAAAATTTGTCTCTTATTAAAAGAAAATGCTATCTGGCTCAAGTGCTGTGATTTTGAATAAAAAACAGTCCTTGCAATATATACTTACCTCATGATAGCCGGGAAATGAAGGGTTCGAGTCGGGTACACCTTTTCTCTGAAATCAAAGTGCATTTAATTTGTAGCTTGACAAATGCACAATTCAACAGTAAAACACAAAGTTAGATGAATTTTGTTCCAGTTTTACCGTTGAATCTTATCTTTTGCGATTACGTTAAAAAGTCTGCTGGAATATCAACTAGTCAGCTCAGTAGCAGGGGTATTTATTGATTTTTCTCGTAAAATGTTTTGCTATTGACCTATATATTAGGTGAATGAATAAAAATAGCTTGTGTAGAAGATTGTATAGGCAAAAGGACGCACAAATAACAGGACTTACCCTTGAATGGCGATAATCGTGTTCCCTAGGATCCCGTATCCGCGTGTCCAGATCTCTTCTATAAACTAATTCATCGAATTTGACTCGATCGTCGTGGGCTACAATTTCTCGTAATTCGGTCATTAAAGTATACTAAAAAAATGGATGGCAATAAATCATTATGCTCTGCGTTCAAATGGACCAGTGCACTATTTACCTTATCTGGAGTATTAAGGAGTTCAGTCATGACTTGTACGAAGGCATCTATGGTCATATGTCTAGCCGCGTACTCATCCGTATAATAGCAGAGGGTGGTGAATTCGGGCCGTGTCAAAAGACATTTCGCCTTCTCCTCCACCATCTGGAGAGCAGCAGCCCATTTTCTGGTCGTCTGAGCCGCTCTGCTCCTGCAAACAGATCACCATTTCACATCGATCCTCTAATATTCCTTTTGGTAATGAAGCAGGGAAATTAATGAATTGAATTTGTGGACTGGCACTTTTTTACAGCTTAATACCACTCGCCGAATAGAAAAGTTATTATTAATAATCCCCCCGGAGTGAAGAGAGCATGATGAATGGATCAAGTGTTTCAGTCATCAATTTTTTCCACTTACCCAGGACTGCAAAGGTCCCAATCCCGGTCGTATGCCGTGCAAGAATGTGGCACTTTTCCAACATCTCGCACCAACAGAGACATCCGTTTATGATATTTCAGTTGAGCAACAGCCTCATCATGCGTAACATCCATAAAAGACTGTCCATTTACTTCCAATATTTGGTCGCCGACCTATAAAACGGACTACATGCACTTACATTCGCAAACACACATTTTTATATAAAACTTGGAGGTAAATTGAACGGCCATATCGTGTTTAATGTAATTTTAAACTTGTGGATGCAATTGTATAATAAAAAAGGCAAAGCGAACATCGTAAGAGGAAGCTCCCAGTTCGTAATATAAAAAGCGGTAAATGTGTATTGAGTGGCCCATTTTCTTCTCTCTAACAATTTTACAGATATTGATAGAGTTTTGCATTTAGGCGACGTGTTCCCATTGAAAATTGCATCAGGCTTGCCGATGTGAAAGAAAATGACTCCAGTGATCATATTTAATACGAGGCGAAATAATGCGCGTCTGAAAAAGGAGCCTCCTCACTTTTCCATCTAGTTGATTGTGTGGACCGGGATTGTAAATTTGTATGTATATTATGGGGCAGAGTATAATTTCGTGACCGAAATATATAACCTACCATAAGACCTGCTCGGTCTGACACCGAATCTTTATCGACCCCAGTGATGAAAATGCCCAAGTTGTACTCTACACCACCTCTGATCATCAAGCCTAAACTCTGGCCAGGCTCTATGCACAAATCCACCTGCAAGCAATACGAAATATCAGAAAAAATCCTCCGAAAGCCACATGTCATTATCGGAATTTGTATTACCGTAAATTTATGGCTAATATCTAACAGGACTTGTTTTATACATTAAAGCGGTTCAATTTACAAAATAAACGAAGAACCCGGCAATCTCGTTAACTGTATAGAGAAATGTAATATACTATCAAAAAGTTTATAAATCCGGCTTTGTCAACTGCACTAAGAAAGATTGAGGAGTCTTTTTAAGGTGTTTCGAACATAAATTCGCCAATTTTACGATATACTCGTACGTTGGGCTCCATTACAATATGATTTACGGTCGCTTTTGAACGTCCATCTAGTTCATTACCAGACACGAAAAGATATATACAAAATGTTAAAGAGAAAATGTGTGCATTTTGCGTGTATATAGAAAGCTAAGAACTTTTTCTTCACATCAATTGGGTGTGAGTGTCACTCACCCTCCGTATGCTTCTATCCTTGCTGGCCGACCTGCCATAGCCGTAACGTTGGGGCGGCATTTGGCCGCCCCTCGTATACTCCAATGGCGGAGACACCGGTCTACCGTGTCTGTCCATCCAGGAGCACGTTTGTCGCATCTGCCAAGGGGCGCCGCCTCCAATAACACCTGATGTTGGCAACGTAGGCGATCGCACCGTCATACTCAGCTTCCTGCACGACTTGAGCATCTGCAACAAACAAGATTAATCGCTAGAACGGAAGTTTGTTTCGCATTTTCCATATGTAATCAACAAGTTGGACAATGAGGGCGAAAAGAGCAAAAAACTGTGAACGCCTCTCTTCCTGTACATTTCAATAAATAAATTAACAGCAGCACTAAATTTTTTTGTCTATTATACACTTATTGGAACAATTTATTTATTTTAATGTAAAAATTAATCTACTTATCAACAATAAATATTAAAATGAGGTTCACTAACCTTTGGATGCAACATACGGCAAAGCTTAAACAGACAAAAAAATTTAAATATTATCAAAAAAGTGTAGACAATTAACACTAAAACAACTAGTACAGAAAACAACAATTTCCGTATCGGACTACATTGCAAAGTTTTTCCCATTTGATAATCAAATTGTATTTATTCGGTGATTAGAATCATAATTTTGCGATAATGCATTTTAATCTGAACTGGTTCCGGAATATTGTTAGGACACGCCACTGCTTAGACGTACCTACATCAATCACTAATGATACCCCATGTACTCGGGGGATATTTTTATCGTAAATTCAATTGATTTTTTTCACAGTCAGGAAATTAAAAAGCTTCATTCATACGTAAATTTCTTATTAT
Source organism: Silvanus unidentatus (assembly GCA_963930825.1). NCBI lineage: Eukaryota > Metazoa > Arthropoda > Insecta > Coleoptera > Silvanidae > Silvanus > Silvanus unidentatus. The sequence goes on from OZ005758.1 coordinate 1,941,883, forward strand.
ATATTGCCTCAAAAAATATTTCATAATTCAAGAGGTCATCTAGTACTCAATTATTTATGCGAATTACTAATAAGCCACGTATAAAAAATGAAGATGTTAAATTTTAATTGGATACTAGAATTTCTAATGATTAAAGGTGTCTTGTGGAAAATCGCTCGAAAACGATAAGCACTATTTTAATAAGACGACATAACTCTGTTATTTATAAAATAATAATTACAATCGTAACCATTAATAATTCTCCTCATAAATTTTTACAATGTACTTAAATTCTAATGCATATTCTTTATTATAGACAATTATAATTCGCATAGAATGTATACAAGAAGCTGAATTAAACGTAACGGAAACATTAAAAGTGTCTTAAATTTGAATAGTAATGAAAAAAATTCTCATACTTCAATTTGCATGGCAAATTGCCGGTAAAAGTTTACTCATAAATATTTGATAGGTGTAATTATACTATAAAATAGAAAACTATTAGCTCGATTATGATCCAATTCAACATAATTTCAAACTTTATAATGAAAAACTTTTCAATGTATTAGTTTGTTTCGCAATTAATTAAACACAAATATTCTTTCATTCTATCTGATGATTACATAAAATTCATCTTCATCATGTTATCAGTCCATTGTAAAGTTGGATGAAATGCAAAATTACCGAATTCTTTCGATATAGATGCTAGTTGCGTGCGAATTACATGCTAATACATGCACTCTAATCACTTTTTCCACGACAATTTTCATCACACAAAAACAAATTAATTTGTTTATTCAAATTTCTTTTTCAAGAGTGTCCAATTTGTATTCACCACGCCTCTAATACACCTTTTCTCGCCCTTGTACAGAACATCATTAGCTAATGCACCCTTGTAAATCTTTACAGTGAGAAATTTGCACTTAATGGCTCCTTTAACAACTAACATACAAGAGGAAAATATCGACTTTCACCACAAAATTCCTTGTAAATTTTATGGGCACTCGGAAAATGGACTAGTAACATGACTGTTCCAACAACAAAACAAGAACCTGGCTACCTTTAATGCCTCCTCATGTGAAATTCCCGTAAACGGTGTCCCATTCACCTCGAGAATAGAATCACCGGGCCTGAGGCCCGCCCGTTCTGCAACACTTCCCTCTTCCACTCGCGAAATATACACACCGACCCCTGAAACAACAGCATCTTATTACTCTCTTACCCTTCAAACACAATTCGACAAAATATTAATATATTAAAAACTTGTTTAATTTTGCTTACATTCAACACAGCTCGATAAAATAAATTTGCACCGAAAATTTACATCTTCCAGTACCTCCTTTTAATGTCATTATGATTTATTTGTCGGTTAACAAAAACTACAACCCTTCGCTATATGTAATATGCAAAATAATATAGTCAATTTTCTTGTTGACTTACTAAATGGTTATAAAATATCCATTTAAAAACTGATTTCCATACGACAGAGGAAAAGAGAGACTGCGGATTGTTTTCGTGACTTGAAAGAAATAAGACGAAAAAGAATTAACTCTTTCCATGTGTGTGTGTTGAATGCAATTTGAATAAAAATACACCGTCGCAATGAATATTATGTGAATAATTTAAATATTGTTTATTTTTGGAAAAAAAATTGTACCTGCATCTTTACCACCCTTGACGCAGATCCCGAAACCATGGCTGCCGTCCTGCGGTTCGCGCACCATCGTCACCGTCCTGGTGGCCAATTCATGGATATTGGGCACATACGGCGGTGGTCGGTAGTTGACTTGATGTGTTGTCGATGGCGGACTACTCGCCGGCGATCTTCTCGTCCTTTCCGCATTCGTTTTGGCATTCACTGGATTATTGCTACCAAACAGTCTAAGCACTTGTTCAGGAGATATTGGTCGTTTCTTATTATTTGTGGCAGACGGTGTACGATTTGTATTACTAAAATTCGGATTCGAACCTAAATAAGTTCCTGCAAACATTAGAAAAAAAATCAAATCTGCAAGACTCTTCACTTGGAGCTGTTCCTCACCTCTTGGACTACTTAAAGAATTGTAGTGCGACGTATTATAATCCCTAGTAGAAGAATGATGCATAACAGAGGAGGGTCGTTCTACAATAGTGTAGGAAGTGCCAGGCGGTGAATAGTAGAGTCCCGATCGGCTCCTGGAATGGGTCCGGGGACTGCCATTCGGACCGAGCACATCCTCAGCCTCCGCAGGCATTGGACTCCGGCCTCTGCCCGGCGTTCGGCTGTAGGACGATCCGCCACCACCGCCGCCACCACTGACCGTTTGGTTGAAGCGGCCACCGCCCCCGTACGAGCCGCTGCCCAAGTCAACCAGCTCGGAATATTCTTCTCCAGCACGCATACCGTCGGCTATTATCTAGCCAACGCACAATCGTCACGAATATTTTAACTGGAACAGAAAAAACATGGGCAATTTACCACCGATTTGCATACACTCTGATTGTGATCAGGTTTCGGTGACAGTGACACCCGCTCACCCGCACATTACAATGACAAACCCTCACAGAGACGATAAATGTCGGACGGATTAATTGGATTCGATTCAACTTGCCAAAACTAACAAGCCACATTACTGTTCTATTAAATTGGTGAATTTTTTCTTGGGCGCAATATAATTTTCTCCAACCCGATGTTTGATTATGATTGAATTTGACGCGGTTTTATTAGCCCTTACTGAAGATTTTTTATGGGCAATGTAAGATCGTTTTTTCGCTCTACAACAAGTTAATAGCAAGCCGTTAATGTTTAATCAACCAGAGTTTTCTCAATGTAATTACAACACGCTGTTCTTAATGGTTGGACCTGAAAAACAGCAGGAAAATCATCGACCGTATAGCAAATCTTTCGTCTCCTGATTGGAAATACACGATTATTTGGCACTGTTTGTGTTATATATGGTACAGACGCCATCAAGACTAGGCTCTAAATGTTTGTTGGGAATTCTGAAACTTACACAACCGCACACCAGCAAATATAGAGCCAGTTTTCCAGTCATCCCTTATATGATCGTCATCTATACTTCGTTCCGTTGTAAACAACAAATAACATTTATTAAAACTGGTGTGTTCTGTTTTACAATCGTAATGATGGTTTTGTCGTAAAGGATTTATGATCGTTTCTTATTACTAGTGGCGATTTCGATCGTTTACTGCTGTACATTCGGCTGTAATGTCTTATTAATTGAGTTACGGGCGAATATTTCGGATAAAATTGTCTAGGAATGTGAATGGGAATCGATCTTAAGCTTGTTGTATGGGCTCTATTTGCGTTACTTGTACGGTTTCCTTTGAAAATACAAAAGCAAAGCCTCTTTTTTTCCTAGTACAAAGTAGGAACGTGCATTGTTTTCCTTTTATTTCGATGCCATGCAAGTTGGTATAATGAAACGATCACCTAGGATACAATGCCAATGGCCAGTCGCTAGTGCTGGTGGTATAGTTTGAATACTATGTATACCTAGAACGCACGCAATGCGTATTTATTCATCAATAATAGCGACCGGTAGATACGGATCTAGTTTAATATCGGGAAATGAGCTTTTATCACTCGGTGTTCAATCAAATTTTTACTTTTTTCAGACTATAGAGACTTGTGTCTAAGAGTGCTTAGGGGAGGAATAAAATGAATTTTGCTATTTAAAATTGAATACAATTCAAAAGCAGCGAAATTCAATCAGTGACTAGAAAATCTAATTATTTATTGATTATGCTCTTAGCTGTACTTATAACTCAATTTTGGGCATTTATTCAGTTACGGTTTCAATTTTATAAGACTATGCCATCGACTTGGAAGGTATTATACAAGCAATTAGGCTTCTCTTGCAGTATTCATTTCAAATGGAGGATAAATAAAGTTTATGAGAGTAAATAAAATCATCGAAATTTATGAGCAAACTAGGTATATACTTACATTGCACACGTAAATGGATTAAAACGTTTACTTAAAATTGATCCGCATGTAAATAGTTTTCTTATTATGTACATAATTATTAGCATTAGCATGTAGTTTACGATCGGACTACATGCAAATAGAACACAAGTAAAGCCATAAAAGAAGAAATAGAAAATGTTTGGTGTATTACTCGTAATATTGGTCTTGAATGTTAGAAACAGACGCAAATTTGCAATAAAATTCTCTGTTTAAAAGTGCGCTTTCTTAAAAAAAGCACGGCAACATAAAATTCAATTTTCCGCAGTATATTCTTAGAGTACAGTTGATGGAAAAATGTGCAGGTAGACTTCGTGAAGTTGACATGTTAATTTTTAGTTTTATTTGTATCATTGTAAATCTTTTTTAACAAACTGCGCAAATTCCGTCAGTTACAAATATACTAAATATTATATCATTTTTTATTATTTATTCGGTGTAATTTGTTGTAACATATATAGTTTGAAATTTTTAATGGGGACCGTATAAATAAATATTTTAACGCCAAAATCGTGACATACATAAATTACGCGTGACCAAAAAATATACATTAAAATAAGAGTAAGTGCTTTTTGACCAATTGTAAATGTTCCTGATTTTCTAAAATCAACGAGAATGATAAGACTGATGACCTATTAATATACTTACAATTTGTATGCAAATCCTCATGTTATCTTAATCTTAATTTTCCATTAAAAATGATGATCATTTTTCACAGTTAAGAATAAAATAGCCACTTAAATAACGAACATATTCACCAACTTTTTTTATAAAGCATAAAACAACGGAAAATTAATCAACACTAGAGATTTAATTACACACCAAAGGATTACACTAACGTATCCAAAACCAATTAAAAACGGAACTTAACAATAATTTTTATATTTCATTTGCAAAAGGCCAAACCCACATTTCAGTCAATACAATGAAAATAATTTAAAACTGGGGAAGGTATATGTAACAGACATAGATTACTTATTGGAAAATTGTGAACACACAAGAACGAATTTTCACAAAATCTCAAAGAAAATTTATACGCAATTTTCCATTAATTGTAAACGGTGCACGAAGATTTGAAAAAATAATATTAGAAAACGGTTTTGAATGTTGTCGGATGGAAAATAAATTTTTGGCGCGCATGCTTTCCCAGGACGGCGGTATGGAATACTGAGTGGAAAATCGTAAAAGGAATTTTCATTTGGCCATATTGGACTTGCGTCTTTCCTTTACCATGTCACAATCAATATCCTAGTGACACCTGAGGAAAGCAACGATTTTTATCACATTTTCCACTAGATTTTCAGTATTTGAAAACCAAGGTAAAAGTCTCATCTCCCAAGAGGAAAATGAACAAAAGCAAATTAAAATTAATAAAAGTTTTATTACAAAAATACAATAAAATGTTTATTATTGACTTTATAAGACGACCATATATTGTCTAAATTAAGTACCAAAAAAGGTCTTTACAGTGATTATGTTTCTTTATCTGAGAAGATACGAAATAAATTTACCTACATATAAATATTGGTCACATATGAGAGCACAATTGGTCCTAAACTATTGATTATGTATTGTTGTTATAGAAATTTTTAATAAATTAACATTTTGTCCATTAGTTACAAGAGTTGATACTATAATACACATTAATACAGCACAAAATTTAAAATAATTACATGCTTTGATAAAGCAAACGATATTTTCCAATAGGAAAACATTTACATATAAACTATTTAATAATTAAAAACTAATAAAGTATATAAATAATAAAAAAATCAGTGTATATAGAACATCTTTTTTCCCTTTACAATTCTTTTCTCATCTTTTAATTATAAATACAACAAAATAAAAATGTGATGTATTTCAAAAGAGTATTTTGTGTCATTTTTTATCACAGATGTTATTTGTTCACAAATAATACAATAATCCACATTCAAAAAAACCGTTGTTGCTATACATTACGTTTTCGTTTTATTTTTGGAATTTTTCGGTGTCGTCTCACCATCTTCATTCCTTTTCGGTCGCAGTATGAAATTTAAATTGAATGCTGTGTTTACTGCATAATATACATTCGCATTTGGTGGAAGCATCATTTCTAAAAACATAAAAAAAATAGTTTTTATATCAGCATAAAAATTCACTTCACTATCAATAAAAACATTTAGTATTCATCATAAATATAAAAAGCCACTCACCTTTTTCAGGGAGCACTTGTGCAAGCGTATACTTGTCCGGATTCCCTTCCAAGCCCAATTTATACATTGCATTCCTAATCACTTGCGGTGTACGTTCATTATTACTCAACATAATACTCTTGTACAATACAATACCATCCGTTTCTACACTGTCCGTTTCATATGTTACTTTAATTATATAAAAGTCCGGACTACTCTTCGACGAATTACTCAATGTTGAATTATTTAACGGCACTTGCAACTTGTTCTGTACACTACCAGAATGTGAACTATTCAATGAGACATCTAATGAGGGTATCGATGAACTACTACTCGAATTGGACATTTGTGATGGACTCAATTTACGATCAATACTATTATGTGGTGAACTGGGCATACTATCGATATCACAATAAAATTGTGAACTATTACTGCTCGACGTACTTGCAATCGAATCATTCTTCTGATGTCCCGATGTACGTTTCTTCATTTTATTACCATTCGTTGGTGGCTCTATTTGACAACTTAAATGGTACGCTTCTTTATCATCCAACACTAACAATGCATCAAACCATCGATCAAAGGAGGGATCCTCCTTGAAATGGTACGCATTCGCAGCACCTTGTAACAATTTGATTTGTGCCAGCACTTCAAACTCTTTACGTCTTTTATCGAAATTAATCAAACCATCCGCTATTATATCCGGTATTGCTGTGTCAATCATCGTTAAATCGGTTAGAAACGTTCCCAAATACGGTATTGTACCAAATGAAATGTTCGCCGTGTGATTATTTTGCTTTTGAAACACTTTCTGTAATTGCTTATCATTTTCACCGACTGTATCAGCAAATTTTGCTGTACCCTCTCGCATCAACAGTTCCCTCTGTGTCCATTGATTGTTCTCTTCACTGAATATCCTTGCCAATTCTTCAAACAGTTCAATTTTCTCTTTTGCAATCGCTTGCCATGTCTTTTGTAGCCTGTATATTGGGTTACTTTGTAGACCACTTATAATCGCCTTCAAACTAGAGAAATTCTTTATTAATCTCAATTCTTGTGCTATATCAATCCAACATGTTATAATTAAAGCTCGTTCAGCTGGCCGTAAACTTAATTCAACCAATATTGAGGAAATCACACGAAATGAGACGGCATTGAATTGATTTACGGTTGCTAATACGGTGGCCGCATCGTGTGAACGGCTTTTATCTCGACGCGACCACACAGCACCTAAACATTGATGCGGCACCAATTTCTTAAATAAATCCTAAAACATCAAATTCACAATCAGTACACAATAATCAGTAGTCTATTTATAAATCCACCACATACCACGTCCATTCTCGTTAGTTGTTCAGCGAAATGTTTGACGGGAACTTCTGGCAATTTGTATATACGCCAACTTGGTGGACAACCAGTACGCATTGCAAATGCTGGCGGGGGCGTTAATATGGGATCCGAATGCGCTTCACGACTGTAACGTTCTAATCTGTGTTTAACTTTGGCATCTAATTCGGTCGCTGGCACAAATTCCATACAGAAATCCAACAGTTGATGTAAAGCCGAATGATTTGGGGGATCTTTGAAGTCCTCTGGATAACTGTCTAGCCATACGTGCAATGCCGATATCAATGTTCTAAAAAAACAAACATTTGACTTTTTTGTAATTGAAAAACTTTTCTCGCATACTTTCTATGTTGTTCGTGGGGATCAGGACGACCATTCGATGGTAGATCGCTCAATTCCTCATATCGCTGCAACAATAATTTAAGTACTTCTTTGGGTGTGGAAAAACTACGATAAGTCGCAAGGAAAACGTTTATATACGTAGTTTCAAGCTCGCCATCATCCGTTGACAGAGCTTCGACTAGTTTTTTTAATGTACCCGCTTTTACGAATCGAACACGGACAGTTTCCCATTCCAGATGTGATATTTCATCGTCGGAATCCTAGAAATACACACAAAAACAAAATGTTATTACGGAAATTACGTATTGGAATGATTTCGAACATAAGGAGAAGAAAGTAGATGAGTTGAAGTAATTACTTTTTATTCAAGTAGCTAATATCCACACTGAATTATCGTTTCTTGTTTGTTTCCAAAAATTAATTACATTTGCTAATTTTCCTGTACAAATTTATTGGTAAAACAAATTTTATATTCAGATATAAGTTCAGTTATTAATGTATTCTATAGATTAAATCGCTTCAAATTGAAATGCCACATAATGTGAACCACATAAACAAACATAATCAATATTCTATATTCCTTAAATTGAAACAGGATAAAATTTTGAATTTTATCTTCACTTTATTTACATCCTTTATCGATAAAGATAAAGAATTTGTTAGATCTCATTGCATAGATAAGAGAAATTCCGAATTTTATATCAATTCATCTATATTATTATTCCTATACGTTGTATGTGACAAAATGATAAACAATTCTAATTCTCGCGTGATCAGACGCTTCAAAAAACAAACAAACACAGGGCTTCCCATCTAGTATAACTTCCTCTTTGCTCTTTGGATACAAACATTAATTTATACATTCATTACATCACTCACGGGACTTTAAAATCGCATCAGAAAACTGCATTATAAACTTGATTTTACGATAATATCCATGAAGCATTAAAATTGAATTAATAATGCAACATTAAAAAGGTTTATATTCAACAATCAGTTATCTGATAAAAATTTAATCCATGGTGTTTTTAAATGGAATTAACTATGGTATTAAAATACTCAGCAAATCAATAAATTGCTTAGCTTTGCGAAAAAATCACAAAATCCAAACCAAATACTTACGGAATGGGATGAGGAAAGACTTCTGGTAGGTCGATGGTAACGGACTTTCTTGAGGTAGACGGTATAGAGAGCACCATCGGCTTTCTCCTCGCCCCACAGTCGCCATGTGGGCTGCTAGAAGAAAATACAAAAACGCTACACAACAAAATTCATTTATGCAATTATAACAAATTTAAACAAATAACACAATTCCACGATTTCAAACAGAAAAGTGATAAACGAAGCTGTGCGTAGGTGTATCCGCTATAGAGAACAATTAATTTCCATTTTAAACAAACCAAGTTGTAAAAAAGTTTCAACAAAACAGTGTTTCACTTACAATATCATCACAATAACAAATAAAATTGGCTTGAGTCTGTCTTTTGCACATTTTCTCGCCAAATAAACAATTTCAAGTGCAACAAAAAAACGGAGTCAAGTGTAAAACTCGCGCAACACAATTTCCATTGATTACAATGATGACTCATTTATATATACAAACGCTAAATTGATAAGACTATAACCGTGCACACATGAGTCAGTCAAGTGTATCGAATGGATGTGAAACAAATCGGAAATCGACGTTATAATGGAAAAACAGCCGCTTTTTTGCGTCCTCTTTTTCCCATTGCCTAATTATCCATTGCATAAAACTTTAAACCATATAAGACTTTGCATAATTTTCACAACAATAGAGTTGTAAACTAAGTTGGAAAATCGCAATTTTAACCACTTAATCGAATAGATTGTATTAAAAGAAATGATTTGTCATTAAAATTTAATCGGATTTGAATATATTTAATTAGTTATTAATGAACAAAGTTTAAATTTTAACGAAACCCGCGATTTTAACCACGTGGGGTCGACATCACGTTCAAACATCCAATGGGGAGAGAGTGATTTGTTGGTCCGCTCCGGACTATAATTTTACCTGAAATCGAGCAGGTAGAGTATAAGTTCAGGTACCAACGAAAAAAGCGATCCACTGTTTACAAGTGACAGAGTTGTTTCATTTTGAGAGGACCGAGCGTGACGTCACGAACAAATCGGCTCGAAGTTCGGGTGTTGTCGAAATTTTAATTTTTAATAATTAATTACGCGAAAATTATAAACATTTAGCCCCTCTCAAATATACCATTATGTTTTGTATTCACCATACTTTGGATATAGATACATTTCAAAAAATAGTTTACAACTCTATTCGATCAACAAAAAAGCGACATTTATTTTCCAAGTGCCAGTAGCAGGTGCATGTGGGAATCGTGTTCTTCGTACCATCAAGGGGCGGGATTTCCTTCATATTCGTCTTCGACACATACATGTTTTGTAACGCTTCACGAACCCCCCACAATAGAATCCCATTATTATACTCCAACTCAAATATATCAAGAGAATAACAATTTTTTTTTTCTTGTCGCCATCATTCCAGCTATTTGTTGTTATGTGAGTTATAAAGTGTTCCAACAAATTAAACTAGTAATTAAACTAGTTTTTCTTACGAATTTATCTACAACCTATATAACCTTTTTAATTAAACTGAAGAAAGAAGCGTACACGGTTCGAATTTCGTTCCACGACAATAAAACCGCAATTAAACAATCCAAACAAATATATGTTTGTATTGAGCTGAATTACTGAAAACCGATTACTTCCAAATACATTCAACATGAGATGAAATTAATATGGGCGAGCACGAACTAAATAATAAATTTCTTTAGAAAAATTTGTACAAAAGTGCACATGTGTCCCGTTCACATTTCAACATCTGTTTGTAATAGAAAAAAAGTGTTACAACCACCCTTGAGATTACATTCTAATGAATTTCCACAATGTCACAACGGAATATACCATATTATCACCATCCACATTGCGAAAGTGAATTTTCCACAAATGAAACGTGACTAGAAATTGAAAATTGAACAGGTTAAAGTTTAACAACCATAAAGGGCGCATCGATAAATTTTAAAGGCACATTAATATGTCCAAATTTCGTATCATGTGAATTAGTTTATTTCTCGGAAATTTGCTCTTTATATGTATAATCCAAACAGATTAAGAGGAAATTATGAATAATTAAAAGCGATTAAGTTGTTTTCCTTCAATTTGTGCACAGAACAAATAAAAATGCACGTTTATTTGTTCTCAATTTAAATCGAAAAAACGCCACGGGAAAAAAAATCGTAAACAAATTTAATCCATTTGTATACAATACGAATGCAAGGAGGTTTTCAAAAGGTCATTAAAAAATCGCTTCGTAACTGCCAAAACTATCGATATTATTCCAATTATGTTTACGTAATTTCATATTAAATGTGTTTGACGTGCATTTTTCTATTTACGAAAAAAACTACCATGCGAATATTGTCATTGGAAGGTTAAAAACATGAATAGTTTGTTATACAATGTATCATTAAAAACAATTTTTTTTATTTACAATTCCATACTCACTAAATGCACTTCTCATTTTCATTCGAGTGAAAATAAACTCATTGTTTCCCAGAAATGCAATCAATACATTCACCAAGTTCAAAAGTCTGTTCAGTATACACACGATCTTTAACAATTATGGAAAATCAATTAAAAAAAACATTGAATGCAGCTGCATTGATTTCGTTATGAAAAATGAGTCAGACGTTCATTTCAACCCTCCAAATCTGATTCATAAAGTATTCATGCACACACCTATATCGCTCTCCTCTCCGTCGATTTTTCGTTCTGTTTGCCACAAACGGAAGTAATCGACTTTGCTTTGACACGATTCGAAGATTAATGCTGGTCTAAGGACGGCCCTGATCCACTATTCAAGAGGGAAAAAGTGCCTCTATCAATTCACTTCATTATTAACTCGAAAAGCATTTTTTTTCGATTTTGTGTAAAAGCAAAGTACCATCGAAAACATCTGGCACCGGTCTATGTATATGTATTTAATGCTAATGTGCTGGAGGTCTCTTCCTTACACCAAAAGTGTCGGCTTCATGGAAATATTACAGTCGGGATTGGCCAGAGAGAAAGTTTTTATTACATCCACCAGCACCATAAAAACTCGGGGGCGAATAGAGAGAAAACATCCCATCAAATCACACGACACAACGTTTCGACTTATCATCTTCAGACATATACCAAAAATAAAACCTAATCAAAAATTCATTTCTCAATAATAATTACACTGTGTAGAAAGATAAGCAGAAATTATCGTAAAGAGACTTTTATAGAGTTTTGTAATAAAACAACAACTCTTCAACGAACACAACATTGACATCAATTCCGTAATTAATCGATAAAAAAACAACTAGAAATCAATTTTCTATTTACCTTAACATACCACTTGGTGGACTTTTTACTTTTCCTCGGTCCAGTACAAACGCAAAAACGGAATCTAGCTCTATTAGCGCTATCATTTCTGTCCTTGGCAGGACTAGGATTTCTTCTAACACATTTTGATGCGAATAATTTCGTTTTTTCCGTAACACTATAATATAGTTCCTGTTGGAAACCGATCGGTGATGAATTTGTTGGTAACAACATTTAAAATTGTCACCGAAAACACTCGATTTAATGTCGATTTTCGTTAAGGCACCAAAGGGAACATTGTAAATTCAGTTATACTACCAGAGATCAATACAAAATCTAAAACGTGCGCTCGTTGGATGGGGGATGATGATGCCCTTTAACACACCACGCTCTCACACTTCGGATCTATACTGTTTAGGAAAACTCACAAACGCGCTCCACCACGTTTCTCTTCTCGTATATCTCTGCCTGTTCCAAACAAATGGGCATCATCATCGGGGCTACCTACTTGCCGCTTGCCGACTTACAAACTGCAGGCACGCAAGCGCGCAACAAAATAAATTATTATCAAAGTGTAATTTACATTGTAATTATCAAGAAAAATTTTGTTTATTTGCTATCACATTTTCTTAATTAATTTGTCTGCAGCCTTTGAACTTTGTCTTTGAATAGAATTTTTCTTTTTCGATGTGCAAGTCGCAACTTTCTCGTTCGTACGTACCGAAAGGGATTACAATAACTTTGTAAAAAGTTTAAATCGATATTGTGGCTCTTTTCTGTTGCTGACAGAATCACTTTTTGCAATTTAAAAAAAAAAACATCTTAAAATTTGCTGATTATTTTTAAATTCACATATTTTATCCACCTACGCACATTTTTACGCGTTTCTGTACAATCTCAGAAAAGCAAGCATTAAACAGTAAGTTATTGGTTAAATAATGTCTATTGGGAAAAACAGCAATCGATTCCCATCAGTCTTGGTTCGGTGTTTGACACGATCAATATATATATAAAAATCGACAAAAAAAGCGAGAAATTTACTTTAACCTACACAGTTTTTGTGTATTGGTAAGTAAATGAATAAATGCCAGCTGATCATTTATTATTCTGAATAATTCTTAATATACAAATAAGCTATTGTAAGGTCTCTTCCATTTGAATATGGTAAATAAACAATAGCTATTGTTCAATACATTTCTGTTACATAAATAGACCATTTTTCATGTATATTACTTGAGTTATTCAATGATATAATAAAATGAAGACTATATAAATAAAACTAGTAACGGAAGAAATGAATTATTCTATTTAGAAGATTGGTTTTAAGTGCAGTTTGGAACTGAACAAATATAAACAGGCATATTTCATATGTTGGCAAATGTTACTTGAAAAATTTACCTCCAACTAATAAAAATGCAACTTCCTTTCCTTATCTTTGCCAACAAATTGTATATTTCCCTAACAAATTCCGTGCATCTAGAAGATGTATTTAAACAAAATGAGATACTCTGCGTCAATTGTTTCAGATAACTCTTCCTCTTTTGTCAAACAACGTCTGTTCCAAGTGCGATAACATAAATTCTAAACACTTATACGTGCCGATTTCATAATATTTTATCGAAATTCATTAACATTTCAACACAGACAGCTTTAATATTAATTATCGTAAATATTTGAACCCCTTTAACCCTGCCTTTTGAACCCATAAAACATTTTCTCCACTTTCAGTTGTTGTAAAAGTGAATTTTACTTCTAAAAAAGATATATTGTTCTGTAATAAAAAAAAAGGAGTTTTATATTCTCCTTCACACACTCCCACACTGACTTATAACTTTCGCACGCATTTTACAGCTATTCTTTTACGTGTTTAGGCAATTTAAAAATTCAATTTCTTATTGAACCCTTCTTCAATGTAGTAAATTCCAAATGTCACCCCTCATCCAGGTACCGGAAATATTTCGAAACTCGTTCGTTTAGGTGTTATTGGCTCCTGTTTCATTCGTACACCATAAGAATAAGTAGGGTACGTTCTTGCAAATTTTTCAACTGAAAAAATTGCATTGTCGACAGGCGCCTGTTTGGCCGATAAAAGACATCATGATACCATATCAAATGTTAACGTAACAGAAAATAAAATGGTACAACTGGGTACAAGCGCATGTGGATGCGATAAACACATTGTTCTATAATATACAATTTAATGCTAATCAAGTCAAGTGCGTCAGATTCTTGACATTTTATATGAAACACGTAAATTTCATTGAATATTTATTTACATTGCAAGTGCAACCTTTGGTATTTACTTGCTTCATATTTCCACCGCCCCCAATCAAATATCAGCACATATCAATAGGGAAAAGCTGTGCTTTCCTCTAATGAAATCTTTATCAATCTAAAGAGAGCGTCTAGAAAAGCTTAAATTAATCAATTTTCCACTGAAATGTAAGCTTATTAGCACGGTATTTGAATAAAGCACCGTTACAACTCATTAAAGAAACAAATCCAATTTATATTAGATAGAATATTGCACCTATTCAAATTTGTAAATGAAATATAGCAAATTTCTGTATGCGACTAACGAAATAAGTGATTTCAAAAGTAGGATAAATACGAAAAAACATCAAGTAGAAAAGTGTACTCTCTATTCGTGAAATAAAACACTTCAAATCGCTGTTAAAATGCTTTCATTTTTCTAATGTAACGTTATAGGACGGTAGAAACCGCAATGTGGTAAAACGAATTTTTAAATGCAACATTCTATTGTATTGATTGACGATACGAAATTAGAGACTCCTATAGCATTATTATTATTCCAAGCGCAATTCTTTCGTATTATTCTCATGGTATAGCGGAAGTAATTATGCTTTACAGAAGAGTTAATAACACTCTTTTTCCCAGCAACTTGAAGCACCCTGTGCATATCATCACCAAGTCAATGGTCTAAAATAAAAGAAAACAAGGGTTGACAATGTGAAATTTTATACTGACCAAGCTATCGGCATCATTCATTTTTTTCTCGTCATTTTGGATAGAGGACAATTTTCTATTTGCACCAATGGTCCATTGAGTGTCATCTTTAACTGTTACTCCATGTCCATTAGAATGAAATTTAGCAGCAGTTTAAATATGTGAAATATTGCTAATTGGCCCCCTTTTTAAATAACCAAAGACAACATCTGTCAAAGCGAACACTGATAACACAAACATTCACATGGACGAATAGAACATTTACTAACACAAAACACACAGTTTTACAAAGAAATTAAGACAACTAAAAAAGATTATTTTACTTTAGATTCAATTAATTTTCAGAATTCTTTCTCCGGTGCAGCTTTCACCTGTGTGACGTCATTTTGTTTCTTGACAATCAGGGATACCACAACAAAGAACACAAACAAAGTCTTAATAAAATGTCAAAGTTTAACAATCTTTGAGTAGTAATTTACTAATTGTTGCAGTGCGGTTGATTAAAAATTATGTGATTAATATATATTGTTCTCATACAGGCACTAATTACAGCAATTTACTGCAATTGAACAAGTGTTTAAAGAATTTTTAAGGTGTAACAACTTGTTGATTGTTTACTGTATGGTAAATTAGTCCACTTGTTAAATTCTGCATTTTAAATCCTTTTTTTAGTAACATGAGTATGAGAAAATCTCCTGTTACTGTCCAACAATGGCTGGAATCCATTTCTACTGAAGTCAACACAACCACATCGAACACAAACTGCTACACAAGGAACAATCGGAAGTACTTTACAAGAGACCTATCTTTGCAATCGGACGATGGAAGCAGTCATTGTTCCAGTGTGGAATCCGTTTTGGAATTGCGAAAACCCGATCCAGAGACTGTACTATTAGAATTAGGCTTTGGACCACGCCGGAACTCGTCCACCCTGTCCAAGATTCCTTCGCGTTTCTTGCAACCTTCCAAACTTATCAAACAAATCGATATCGACAAGTTTTTGGAACAATACGGAGATCAATACACTCAATCACAGTAAGATAGAGAAAAATGTTCTTGATTTGGCGTTAATCCATTTGTTCTAGGTCAACTCCAAGTTCTCCTGCCAGGGTAAAACCTAAAACATATTAAGAAACAGCTCAATAACACATTCCAAAGTTATATGTTAAACTTGCCTTTAACTTGATTAAAAGGAATTATTTTATGGACCAAATAGCCTCTCTATCATATTTAATCCTTGAAGAGAATATTTTTATACTACATTGTACTTTATCTGATACTAGTCGACATATCCACAAAATGATATATTATACTCTTCCATTAGTTTTAATTTATTAACTTTGTTAGTTTTGGACCAAATTGTAAATAAATAAAAAATATCATTAAGAAAGTTTTTCTATTATTTTTATTATAAAATTCAAAAAACATTTTAATAAGGAACAAAATTACTTTTTGTTTAACGAAACATAGTAAATAAACTCTTACAAAACAAGTAAAACGTAAATCTAGAATCTAATATGCATCTTGCTCTAATGGCGTTTGGGGCCTGGAAACAAGGGCCGGTAATATTTTCTCATCAATATTGTATCTGTCAGAAGTGCGGCTTGCTGAACGATTATCCGCTTCATGAAAAACATTGTCGACAATTTCATTTAAAATCGAATCCATTTGTTCAGTGGATTCATTTTCAATTTCTAAACCAATTCAAAAAAACATTTTTTTTAATACAAACATACAATAATTAAACAACAAAATAATACCTGCTAATTTCGGTGAATCCTTTTCTTCATCAACAATTCTTTCCATTACACCTATCAACACAAAAAATGTATTCAATTGGAATGACAAGAATGTGAAACAAACCTTTTTGCAGCAACTCTCTGACAAATTCTTCAATATCAGGCTCTGGAATTTAATAATTTAAAAATATATTAGAACTTTTTTTATTGAAACAACAGTTTTAATACAACCTAAACAAATTTAAGAAAATATTGAAAAATCAATATAAAAATTTAACATAATAACATATAAATAAAAAATATTTACGGTTCAACAAAAATCGAAAATTATCAATAAATCTTTTCTTCTGTAAACATAACGAATTCTTTTAAAGACGCAAAAATAATCTCAAAATTGAAAACAATATAAAGAAAAAAATTATATAATATTTTTGATACCTCCGAGTTGATCATTTTCTTTAACATAATTACATGTTTTCTGATCAACAAACTGTTCATCATCAATCACATTTTTCGATCCTGGCACACCAGAATCACCACTCGTATTTCCCGAATTAATTCCCTCTTTATCGTCTTTGGAATGATCTGTAATACCACCATTAACACTCTCTTCAGTTGTATTCATCGTATCGTCACTGCCTTCAGTCAATTTCGTTCCATTCAACATTGACAATTTACTTCCACCCAAATCGATCCTCACATCACGATAATTTAGATACAAACGCACCGTATCCTCATCTAAATATTCAATATCGTAAAGAGTTCCACCTAAACAAAAACAAATATACAAAATATCGAAACAATCAACCGCAATACTAACCATTATTATTCAACTCTTCAAACTTCTTAACTGAATCCTCATTGAAACAAACGCCCGGCATCGCTTCAAGCTTAAACGACTGATCAAGCAACTTCCCATCTTTCTCAATATGAAACCGTTCAAATCCATTGAAATCTTTAACATTGCCTTTTTCCGTAACAGGCACCAACATCTCCACCACATTATATCCATTCAAATACAATTCCACACAAGCCGTTTCACCTGTACTTAATTTCTTTACGGAAAATGTCGTCTGTCCATTCGCCGAGATTTCCATAAATTTATCAATCGCTTGACTAGTCCAATATGGTAAACCTTCCGGTCTTTGTAGACTACATTTCTGTGCCAACGGTGCTGTCACAACCAAATCTTCCGGCAATTGTCTCAAATTATTGCACAAACACGAATTGCCATAATCAATAAACAATAACTCCAATCCAGCCACTGTATTCGACAGAATTCTTGCACGGTACCACATTTCATCATCTGGATACAGAGCGGCACATAATGTACCCGGTGCCATATCCTCCAATTCGGGAAACTGTTCAGCATTCGACAAACATTCAGCAATCCATTCCAATTCATCCACACAATTCTCTAATTGTATCCAAAATTCGGATGGTGAATTTAAATGGCTTACATAACAATTTGGTGTTATTTCAATTGCCTTCTCATCAGCTAATGCTAAATTCTCGTTAATCAACAATTTACGTACACTCTCACCATTCGAATACAAATCAATGTAATTCGTTTTCTCATCTTGATCCAAAAATTCAGCAGTCAACATTTTATCGCTACTAGTTAATACGTCAAAACGTTCACAAGCAGCCGTACTCCATTCTTCATCAATTGGCTGAATTTTCAAACTACATCTAGTCGCATACACTTCTAATGAGAGCAAATTCGGTGGTAAAGTCTTAATTTCTGTTGTTTTATTATCAATTACATCCGTACTACCATAATCAACAAACCGTACAGTGGTTATATCATCATCTGCATCCAATACTTGTGCCCTATACCACTGTTGATCAACAGAATACGGTGCAGCACATAATATACCAGCTGTTGGATTCTCCAATTTCGGCATATCAACTATTTGCTTTTGTAAATTCTCTTGTAATTCTCCTATTGCCGTTATTGCACTTGTTAATTGCATATAAAAATCGTTTGGACTATCAACGTGACTGATAATCACTTGACTGCCATGAGAATGAACATTCTCAATTTCTGGCAGCTTGGCAATGTTATCTTGTTGTGTGGGTTCGATGGGAGACGATTCTTCAACCTCCGGCACAGTTTCAATTGCAGCATTCACTTCTTCAGCCGCAATTTTTTCCTCAGCCACAACAGCTACTTCATCATTCATCTCTATCGCATTGTCACTGCTCATAATTGTACCTTCCCATCCATTCTCACCACCATAAATTGTCAATTCAACATCCTTCTCAAAATAAACCTCTGCCGGTGTGTTCACATTCACTTCCATACACAAAATCTGTTGTTCCATAAATTGTGGCACTAATTCACGAATATTACTCAAAGGTAACACCTCAGTATTTCCATAATCCAGATAGAAGACAGTCACATTGTTATCATCAAAACTAATGCATCTAGAACGGTACCAATTTAAATCGGAACTTTTTGCTGCATACAATAATCCTTCAACAGGTACAATATTTGTTTCATGTGCCAATTTATCATAATAATCGCACACTTCCTCTAAATACATAAGAATCGTATCAGCATATTCAATCGGTTGTAAATAAATCATTGTATCTTTAGCATGCGATACAAAGCCTTTTATGATCGATTTTAGCACTAATAATTGACATAGTGGTTCGACTGTATCAAATGCACCGGGATCTGGTTCCACTATAGACAGTTTCGTACCATCATTATCATATAAAGTAACTTCCAAACTGGAATAGAAAACGAAATATAAAATACATTCGAAAACAGTAGAAATATTTTCTTACATATCATTTAAAATTTCATCCACGTATACAATAACACTTTTTTCCAAATATTCTTTTAATATATCTAGATGTGTTTCAGTCGCTTGCTCTAAATTATGCATTTTACAATTCAATGCACCACATGGCAATAGTAAAATAATATCACTTAGATTATTGACACTTTTTAAAATGGCTCGGAATTGTTGGCCAATCAACATGGGAATCTCGATTTGATTTGAAGTCTGAGGACTTGCAGCTAAACCATCCAATATCAGTAATTCACTTATATTTTTACCATCACATACTAAATCAACCATATACCTAAAAAAACATTAAATTAGCCAATAAATATATATAATATATTGTATATAGATCACTTTTCCTGTGTTTGTTGAACAAATTTGCAATCAAACGATTCCTTGTTGAAATATTTACCAAAATCACTCGATTCAGGACATGAAGTTGGTGGTTCAATTGCATTTAAACCGCAACATATCGCTTGTGCCGGTAAATGCATGAATTTCTTATCAATTCTCCACACTTTTTCAACAATCGACACATTTCCAAAGTCAACATAGTAGATTTTATATTGATTACCCATAATATCAAGAATTCTCGCACGATAAAGTACATTGTCTTCATTAAACAGTCCAATCATCGGGGCACCAATCTCGCCCGCATCAGGCTTCAAATTCTTATACATACTCTGAATATCTGTCATCATTTGCTTAAATTCTTCTTGTGCATGTATAAGTTGACAATAAAAATGACCGGGATTATGGAACCAGCTAATTGTCACTTTATGTTCTTCACCAGTTAAACTATAATTCTTATAACTGGCATTATTTGGTGCATAATCAATAACAGACACCTCTGTACTTATATTCCATGAATCATTTGTCATAAACGAATCAGACTTTGGTTTCTCATATTTCTTATTATAACGTGACTGATCGTTACGTGAACTAGTACGTGGCCCTTTATGGAAACTTTTCTCCGATCCACTTGAACTAATTTCGCTGCCATCTTTTTTAAAGTCTCGTCGTTTAAAGTCTTTCCTATTATCTCGTCCAAAATTATCCCGTTTTGGATTATTTTGTGTTTGTGGTTCGTTCCAATTATTTGTGGTCGTTTCCCACGTGTCCACAATGCCCGCATCTTGATTAGAATGCCATTTATTTTGATTTCTGTCACCACTTTTATTGTCCCTTTTAAAACGGTCGTTGTGGTCGTTATTACGACTATAGAAAAAAAATACCATTCAGCATTTCAACATTCTTAGGTCAAAGTGTCTAATTACTTACTCGAAACCTTTATTAGATTGTCGCCAGGATTTCTCCATGGATTCGTTATTCGAGTTTTTATCGTTATTTCTGTGTAGAAAGAAAGGTTGTTTTACAAGTTGTTGGGGGTAGAAATAAAAAATAAAACGTGCAACTAAATGATTAGTGATTACCTTCGAATTTTCCTTTGGTAAAAACTAATTCAAACAAATTAAATTAGAAATGATTTAAGTACGGATATCCGATTCGTTAGTGATTATAAAGAACAATAGTTCCATTTACATTCCATGTTACGGAACATAAATTTATAACATAGCTTCATAATCATTTTAAATACATGAATAAACATAAAAACTTACCGTGTGCTATTGTCTCGCCAGTTATTGTCCCTGTTATTCTTATCAGTCCAGCTCTTGCCACCTCCATCGCTAAAGACAACAAATTTTCATCTAAAATTACATTAAAAAAATAAATCCTTACCGTGGAGAAGAACGTCTATCCACCTTTCCATTAAATCCACCATTCTGTTGTGGTGTATTTCCGTAGTTTTTGCGATGCTCAATACGATTACCGGCCTGTACCAGCATTGGACTCACTTGTGATTTACTTGCAGCAATTTTATCCAACAATAAACTGGCCACATTATAATTATTCTCATCAATTAACTCCACCAATGCCTTCTTATCCAACATATCAACAACTTTCATGGTAAATTGCTTCTCTAATATCAATTCTTCCAATAAATGATCACGTTCCGGCTCTTCTTCGAAATTCTGATATCCATTCAAACAGCACTCAATCGCCTGTGGCCGCAACACAGTCAACAATTCACCATCAATTGTCTTCAATTGGGATGTGGAAACTATCTCCTCATTACCATAGTCGATATATCGTATCTTAACACTACCATCGCTTAATATATCGACAATTTGACTACGATACCACTTCTGATCGTCCGGATATATTGCACAGCATGGCAAATCAATCTTCAACATGGACGGTTCCATTGTTTCATTTTCAATTTGTTGCAAATCCAACATTAATTTCACCAATTCCGGTTCCTTACTTATTAATTGAACATAAAACCGATTGCAACTGAACACATAACTGATTTTAACCAGTTGTGTAAAACCGCGTGTTAATGATATCGGTTCTGGATATGCATTTAAAGCGGCCCGATTGACCACATCGAGGGCACTAGTTTTCGTTTGTGGATCCCACAATTCGCATTTCGCAATCACTGGTCTGTTGGTTGTTGGAAGCATTTTCATGTGCAATAAACGATTGTCTACGAATTTTTTAAATGCACATTGCATTTCTAATGTAACTGTGCTCTTTTCAATGCCTGCCAAAGCGAATCGTATGGCCATTACTTTTGGTAAGACGAATCGGAAGGGGATCTGGTAGAGTGACTCGAATGGCACCACTTCATAGTTACCGAAATCTACATAAAATACCTTAAATTGCGCGTCCACTTGGTTAGTGACGACAGCACGACAGATATTGCTGTCCTCACGGCACTTTGCAAGGCAAATCGTGCCGGGCAGTGGGACTTCTTCGAGTGGTTTGTGTTCCATGTAGTTGATTTCGTTCATCAGTTTCACCAGAGTCTCCTCACTTTGTTGTAGTTGTACGGAAAAGTGGCAGGGGCCGTCGTTTACGTATGAAACGTACACGGAGTATTGGCAACCAGGTTCCAAACATGGTGCTTTGTACGTGTTTAATTCCGAATTCTCGGCGGCGAATTTCTGTTTATTACGTTCGATGCTCATGCTTAAAATGACTCCTTGTTGGGCTTGTAAAGAAGTTGGCTGTAGAAGTCGTTGATTGATAAGAACGCTGGCCAAATCGGTGGCTCCCAAGAACAGTTTGATGAGATAGTATTGGGTAGCTTGTGCTACAACTGTGAAATTGAACTCTCGGTATTTGAGCTCTTTCGATATGACTTCGAATCCGTTAGTATTCCATTCACCACCGCCTGGACAGTGAACTTCTGCAAATATAAAACAACTTGCCAATGGTGGTATGCTGATGAAGTTGGCTGGAAATTGTTGAACACTTCGAATGTTACCACAGGGCACTACATCCTTGTTTCCGTAATCTAGGAAGTAGATCTCAACGAATTTCTCTTTTTTGTAGCTGGCGTTGGTGATACGACCACGATAATATTTATTGTCTTTAAATTTGGCAGCAATTAGTAATCCTACTTGTATATTTTCAACATTAACACATCCTACACCTTGTTCGAATTGCGGTGTGGCACTCTGTAGGTACTGTTCAACGAGGACTGATGTGGTCTTGTCTGTTTGCCCCCACACTTTCAAGAAAGGCCCCTCTTTTTCTAAATATGTTATATACAGTGTAGACGGTTGTGTACCACTCATTGTAATTAAAGTACAGTTGGAATTTATTCGATTTTAAATAGAAAATTTTAACATTAACACATTTATTGTAACAACGCAAAAACTACCGGCACGAACAAGGACAAATGGCGTTTTTCTTTTTCAAAACAGCAAAAACCACTGATTGGGAGTCCATCTGACAGACGACACGCGATATAAATTTCGGCGGTAAATTTAAAATGTCCCGTTAATTGTGAGTAATCTTGAACTTGAGTTTTACTTCCTGTATTCAATGAACTCTGAAGGAATTTTATAAATGTAATAGACATAAAAAACGCTCGAGTACAAATTACAAAGTACTTCTTTATTATCGTTAATGGCAGTATATCATTTATTGTAACAAATATCAGTTCCAATAAATTCTAAACGTTTATACGAATTACCTTTTTTTCTAAAAAAAAGAATGAACATTGCACATAACAAATTAACTAATAAACTTCATTAAATTCATAAATAAAACAGGGAATTCCTTTACTATACACAAATCAAATACATACTCAGAAAAATTTACAGATATGTACAATGTAAACTAAAATTTACTAAATCGTTTTCATTAATTTTGTATCAAAACTTAAAACTATGAGCTCTTATGTTCACCACCGGTTTAAGTCTCATTAAATTAACTAAATATACATAGTACTATACACAGTCTTTTAAATTAAAATGAGTTACAACACAGAAATCGTTTAATTCTGTTTAGGTGGCTCTTTATCGATTCGCATGTCGTCAATTTTCGCAACAATCTTCAATGCTGGTCCAAGTTTCATACTCATAGCTGACATTAAATGGTCCTCTTTCAAAAGCATCAAAGCCTGACCATCAATCTCTTGTATTAAGAAATCTTCTGCATAGTCCGAACATCCTGGAAGATTCTTAATAAATTCGAAAACTTCTTGAACCTGCAAAACTTTCATAAATCATCTGTTTAAAACAATTTTATATTATTGTGACGTACGCTCCACTTCAATGGATCCACTTTGGGTGTATCATCATCGTCATTCGGACTGAGACTGCTTTCAGCACCAGAGGCACCCGAATCCACGTCCATCTTACATGAAATCTTAATGCCATCGTCGCTCTTGAACTTTCCACTACAAATTAAATTAAATTAATTAGACTCGATTATTGGCTTAAATAGATGGACTAATTACCTCTTTGAACAAGCCACTGAACAGAACCGTTTGTTCTTTTTAAATTTAGATTTCAAGTCAATCGTTCCGCAAGCTTCACATTTGGCCATATCAACCTTTCCGCCCACATTTGATGGACTAGTTGCATGTTTCTTTCTTGGTGGCTCATCTGAATCGTTTGTCGACTGTGTTGGCTTCAAATCGCCCAATAGACTATTTCTTGTGACTGGAAACGGTTCGGAGGATTCTTGTATAACAAAATCTTCAATGACATGTGTTAGAACTTGCGGTTTCACCATCGCCTTTGGAGGACAACGCTCTTTTACTTCTTCCGTTATTACAGCTAATGGCAGTCCATTTTCAAGGGTGGTATTGCAAGTCTGTGTGGGAATTGTACCGGGAATGGGAGCTGGCAAAATTCCCGTTGATTCAACACCATTTAATGTGGGTTTTATTTCGTGTTGTTGATCTTTTAGTTCTGGTTGTGACGAAGTCGCTGAAAAATGCATAGAAATATATGAATATACAATGTATGTGAATTTCAGATTTGGACGTTTAATATCTAATGATTTGGACATTGAACAGATTTAAAATTGGCAATCGGAAAGTCATCAGATGACTAATCGCAAATTAGCGCGAATCTTTGAATCTTTAAAAGATTTGTAAATTATAGATGTCGTTAGTGTTTGTTGCTTCCATATACTTTTACTATATACCGCGTATCCTTCATTTTAAGCAATGAATACGAGTGAGCCGCGCAAACCAAAATCAGATAGGTAAAAGATCCGAGTTACTTGTGCGCATGCGTCGTAGCTTTAAATTTGAAAATAAATCAAGTTAATCTGGGTTCCTAGTTCATAAAAAATATATATTGTCATTAGTTGACAGTTGCAGTAAACATTCAAATTCAAACAAATGGTTTAATTTGCTCAGTCGTGATTTAACGCATGCGCATAGATGACTCGGGTCCTTTTGTATTTGCATCTTTTTTTTTGTGCTTCAATGCGACTCACTCATCAGCGGTATATAGTAAAAGTATATGGTTGCTTCAAAGTCAAGGTGATTACTTCGATGAAAAACATCAAATCAAAGTAATTGTACAAAAGAAAACTAATAAATTAACTTTAAATTAATCAAAAGTAAAGTAAACTTAAAAAGTTTTTAATATTCATGTGAAAATTCCGGAAGAAAACAGTGAGGCAAGTAAAACAAGAAAATGTTAGGTTAGAATCTCTGGGACTACCCAAATGAGTTTTCTTATTCTTACCATCTAATCCATTCTCTTTCGCATCTCCAACCGATCCCTGCGATGCACTACTATCCACAGCATTATTCTCTTCCTTCAAATGGGGCACTGTTGCTGGCAAAGGTACTTGTGTCGCTGATAATGTAATCGTTTGGGCCCCTTGTTGTAATTGCTGTAATTGCGATGGACTTGCAGCAGCCACTTGAGTAATAGCTGTCGGTTGAGTTGTTGCTTGTATTTGTCCAATAATTGTGCCAGGCGGTGCCATTTGTGTTAATTGCTGTAACCAAACATAATTATTAAAATTTCATACAGTAAAAATGCTCAGTTCGCTAAAATGCCATAAATATTAACATACTGGATGTAATTGTTGCATTCCCATTTGCATTGGCTGTTGTGTAACCGCTAAATTCGGCTGTAATGTGAGCCCTTGCTGAAGAGCTCCCGGTATTGCTTGCTGAAGTGTCTGCTGCACCTGTTGTCCATTTTGTGTGGACATTGAAACTACAGGCATTATCGGTCTATCGCCTGCCATCTGTATCTGTTGTTGAGGGATTCCTTGTATCGTTTGCACTGCTAATTAAAAATGAAATCCTCGTTAACCGAAATACTATCATTTACTATTATTACAACGTACTCATCATTGGTTTCGGCTGGATATGTTGCGGTTGTTGTCCTTGTTGCAGTTGGTATTGTTGCAATGTCTGTTGCTGTTGCTGTTGAATTGCCTGCTGATGCATTAGAACCTGTTGGGTGGCCTGTTGTTGGGCCTGTCCTTTGTTTTGGTTTGCAATTTGTTGTACTTTATCGGCAGTCATTGGTGAGCCTTGTGTCATTGTTGTCATTGCACCGGAATTATTCACAACCAGCATCTTGTTTGCAACGATATGATGTTGTTGGAGATTTGAATACGGTTTAATCTGTGTCTGATTAGCAGCGTCCGCTTTCGGAGCTGGCGATGTACGTATTTGTGGTGCTTTTGAGCGAATTTTCGTGCCCGGCTTGCCCATCGACGCCTGTAAACCATCTTCATCAGCAATTGTACAATTAGTTGTGTAATAAATGCTTACAGGAGTCTGGGCTCCAATGGTTTGCGTTGAGACAACAGTACTAGCAGGACGTATATTGGCAGCATTTGATGGTAGAATGTTCAGTGGTCTGCTAGTTGGTTGTTTCGGTTGGATATTCTCTGGACGGGGTTTATTTATTTGTTGGACGGTTCCTTGGGCTGTCAGTGTTTCTAAAATCATTCGATTATATAGAAATTGCCATTCATAAACGGTGTATGTGCTTACGATTCTGTTGTGTTTGTATGGTAGTCGCTTGTGGACTCTGTTGGATGAACATTCCAGGCGTTCCATCCGGCTGTGTACCCCTAATGAATATTTGATTAGGCGTTGTAAGTAGAGTCTGCGATGGTAATCCAGTCCAGACTTGCGGTATACCGTTATTTGTTGCAAATTGCCAGGGTGCTGTGGTGAATTGCATCGGCGGCCCTCCAGGCTAGAAAAAGAATATTTATACATTTAATTGACCAATTTACATTCAACGTTGGCAAGTTGGAAAATTGTCGGATGGAGAACGATGTGTTAATCCTCCAACTTTAAGTTAACACACAGAGATCCCCCGTGATTTTCTAGGAAAATTGGTCAATTAAGATGAAGTGAGTTCATCTTAATCCCCAGCTCATCAAATCCTTAAGAAAAGGGTGCGGAAAAGACATAGCTGGGAATTTTCCCTATTTAAATTTGTCATGCAATAGGTTGTAATATTAATATCTAACTACTTTCATTGAATTGAGCAAACACTACAATAGAATTGTTTTTTTTAATACGAGTAATGTCTTACTTGTAAATTACTAATAATTTGTGCGGTCGGCTGTGTACCGATCATGGCTTGTGATACTTGTACACATTGTCCTTGTTGTGGTTGTGTTTGACCCACTGCACTTGTACTATTAGCAACTTTTTGCATGACTTTTTGTCCACCCATAACCTAAGGTACATGATAGAATGTAATTTTTGGTGTTTGGTGTGTAAATAGGACCCATACGTGCATATCATTAACAATCAGTTTCATTACACAACTCACCTTATGCATTTCCTGTTGTTTTTGCTGTGTAACTTGTCCATTCCCTTGGCCAGAATGATTTGGTAAAATATTTGGCTGCGAACTAATCACACCCAATTGACTGAATACCAAAGTTTGTTGATTTTGTGTTGTTGGAATTGTGGGAATGGTCGTATAGCCGGGAAATGTGGCCGCTTGACTTCCTTGCAAAACCTGTTTGCCCTGTGCCGTGGTTAGCATATGGGGTGCCAATTGGTTCCCTTGAAACGGTTTCGCGATCACCTGAATTTGTTGTGGATTGATGCTGGGATGTAAGGCGATATTGCCTGGCATTATTAATTGCCCTTGTGGATTGTATAATTGTGGTAAATAGGCAGAATTTTGTATTGGTTGTCCAATCACTTGGACACGACCATGACTCCAATCAGTGCTGATTTGCTGCTGATGTGGCTGGCTTTGTTGTAGGGGTGACATTGTTGTTATTGTGGTGTTTCCTGATTGGGCAGTGGTTAAAACTTGACCTCCTTGCGTCTGGATCACTTGGCCTTGTTGGGCTACTTGTTGGTGCATAGAGACGGTATGCTGTGGTGGACCCATGGAAGTAGCTACCTGGACACATTGGCCTCCTATAAGAAATTCAAAAACAATTTGTTCTTTAGTATGTTTTCAATGTGGTTCTGGCGTGATTTCTAACCGGCTGTGACTTGCTGCATATGAGGACTTTGGGCTGGCACTAGAGCCTGTTGCTCCTGTTGTTGTTGCATGGCTACTTGCTGCATTTGTTGCTGTTGCTGCTGCTGCTGTTGTTGTTGTTGCTGCTGCTGCTGTTGTTGTTGTTGTTGTTGTTGTTGCTGCTGCTGTTGCTGTTGTTGAACAGCCTGTGCATTTGCGTCAGCTATTTGTTGCTATAAAGTCAAATTTTCAATAATGGATAAATTGAAATTCAATTTTTAAATCCTACCTGTTGTTTAATATCACTCATATTGTTCGATACACTACTACTGTCTACACTTTGTTTAATAAATTCGTGTCCCCTGTCCAAATTCAACAATGTATTTGCTATGTCATATTTACAGTCATCAGCAGTTATATCATGAATGCCCGCTTTTTGCGCTAATGTTTCCAAACACTGCAACGATCTACTGCCCTGCTGTTGATTATTGGATTCGTTTGTATCTTGTTGTGTCGATTCAGGCTCCTGTCGCCCGTTTTGCTGTTCGTTTTCTTCGTTATTGTTATTGACTTTTTGTGATTTAGAAGAATTGTTGGTGTTTGTTGTATCCTTTAACGGTTGCTTTTGCTGGCTATCTGCTTGTTGCAAATTGTCGTAATGTTGTGATCTGGAAAAAACAAAAATAAATGGAAATATTTCAATGATCATAACGGACAAAGTTTTGGTTTCCATTTTTTCCCGTATAATGGCTTTTTTTACACTCCAGGGGGTAGTTGAAATCGTTTTGAAAGTAGTTATATTGAAGTGGTGGCGGGTTTGTGTGTAATAAAAACGGTACCTTTATCCTTCTATGTAAAATAAAAACGACTTTAGCTGTTTCAATATTTTACTGTTATTTTTTCAAGTAAATCTATATTTGTTGTTACATAAATTATTTTTGTTTCAGGATTAATAAGGAGAATTCTATTAGAGAGCAAATTACTTAATAGAAGAAATCATTAAATTCCGCATGCGGTAAGTTCTTTTCATTTTATTAAAGTTCTTTTTCTGTTATTATGCCCTAAAGATTACTCTGTAATGGATTTTACGTAGAATTAGTTTTCTTCATTTCTTTTTATGCTCAATTAATTGATAATTAGTTTTATAATTTATAGTACAAGTTTTCACAGTTTTATGACTTTGTTTGTGTTGAATTGAATTTTGCTTTTATGGCTGTTTTGAAGAAGGTAAATTTTTAGTCATATCCCTTGTATTGTAATACAAGAAGGTTCGTTAATTTGATCGCTAACTCGTTATTTACATACTCGTATTCTTTTCCAAAGTTGTAAACGGAAATGTTTTATTGGAAGTTTGGTGATATTTGTTTTATTTTTAAAATTGTGGGCTAGTGTAAATCCGGTGTGGGTATAGATGTGCCTAAATGCAATTACATTTTTGCCTTGGGACATCCGCCTCCACCCCCGCCATTCCCAGAAGGGCCTTTCGTTTTTATTGTCTAGCTTTCCTTTTCTGTTCCTTTTCCATGTGGTTGGATGCGTGTGTTGTTAAGGTCAACGTTTATAAAACACCAGAACAGAAAAGTGTATAAGAGGGATGTAGGGAAGCGAGAGGGTAGTTAAATTATTAGATTTGTGATACTCATGCATCTATATTGGCTATTTATTTTAAATCGCACTCGCGTTGCGTTGCAATCTAGTTTATGTATACGAGTATGTGCAACGTGCACGGAATATGTAATCAATTTTTTTTATTAATACCAAATGTAACACCCCGCCAAACAATAAATGTTTAAGTTGGAAATTAACTCTTACATGTATTGCTCATCATCGTTATTTGTGGAATCGCACAAAGCAATCCGTTTCCTACACTTTTTCGCTTTCTCGTATTCCTTTAATGTTTGCACCACTCGCTTTTGATATTTAATTTTAAATAAACCTTTCACTGATTTCATTATCATCACAAATCAAAGTGTAATTTTAATGTAGATAATAAGCACATGCAACAAACACACATAAAATAAACACAGACAGGAGAATGCGAAATAAAATCGTTTTTAAATGGTGAAAAGACTTGCTTTAGAAATACACAAAGCATCCTATCGGCAAAGGCATGGGGTCAACACTGGTAGAAAAGTTAATCTTCTTTCCTCTGGCAGCTTGTTTTTATGATTTAATGACGTTTTCTGAAAATGAACGCACACTATTGGACTGGGATGGTAAAATTTTCGAAGAATATCAAGTGTATCTCTCCACCCAAACAGCCTCAACCAAACATATACTCACTAACCCATAGAAAACAGCTTTAACGATGGGATTATATGGGTGTATAGAAACAAATTTTATATTTTATGGCCTTTGATGTAGGTGCCGGTATAGGGCG
Source organism: Silvanus unidentatus (assembly GCA_963930825.1). Taxonomy (NCBI): domain Eukaryota; kingdom Metazoa; phylum Arthropoda; class Insecta; order Coleoptera; family Silvanidae; genus Silvanus; species Silvanus unidentatus. The sequence goes on from OZ005758.1 coordinate 1,972,745, forward strand.
AAATGTAATATAATATGATTTTTAAAAGAGACAGTGATGGCAACATTTCTAATGACTAAAAATAAGTCTGCAGCCAAGAATGGAAAAAGAAATGGAATGCACGTAAAATTTTCGTCTGGCTAAAAGAGATTTCACGCGTGATTTCCGCGAAATCAATCATTGTTTTATAATAAGGTAAGAGGACAAATCATGAATTTTGTATTGATTCATTTCTATAGAGAGAAGAGTTCATAAATAATGTATGTGTTTGATTTTTTCGAAATGAATTGATGAAAAATGTATAGTGATATAAGTCAGGGTATAATTGAAGTCCCATGTGTACCGTGAAAAGAAAATAATAACCTTATTTAAATGCAAAATATTTCAAAAGGCTAAGATATAATATTGTATAGCTTGTCAAATAATGAATTTAATTAAGAAAGTTAAATTAGTGTTTGCTGTATTATAACTGGCAGGAGGAAATGTATTAACTTATAGGTGGTATTACAACTAATCAGGGCTATTATTTCTATATAGAGCCAGGTATCTAGCAAAATAAATCTTCTTTGAGAATTAGAAATTTCTTCTAATGAAAATGTTCATTTGTGTAATTGGTTCGTACTGGGAAGGATTCACTATTAAAAAGACCCCCTTTGGAGGAGGGTATTGCAAATTTTTCGCCGTCGCCTTAGAATCTCTACCTGTAGAATATAAAATGAATTTTATAATCAAATGGGAGGATTATGAGGAAAATTGATGAAAGAGTCTGAATAAATAAAGATTAAATACTTGGTGTATGATAACAGTGTTCAAGTGATGGCCCCAAGCGAATTCTAACGGTACACTTGAAGAAGTGGCTTGTCCGAGAAATTGCAATAATTATTACCTACCTGGGATTCTGTGCACCATTCATGTTTGGGTGAAATTTTCGATTAACTTTCAGAAGAAGCGTGGCAATGGTGCGTTTATCTTAGAGGGAAAATGTTCAAAATGAAATTTCAATGGTGCCCTATATGCGTTTTCTGCATGTGGGGAAATAGTATTATTATGAGGCATTTTGGTTCCACCCTCTGTTAGTGAACGACCCTCGTTATTTTCCTGTCGGTCGCACCCGGTGCACGAAAGCCTCCCCAGGGCAGTGTATGTATGTGAGGGTTACAAACAGAGCGGAGCCACATCCACCCCCAAAAAATCATCTGTCGAATTGTACCAATCATAAGCTAACATTACGTTCCCTAATTGTATTAGTTTTTTAGCACTCTGCATATTGGAATCGTACACAATGAATAGGTCCAGAGATATATGAGTTTTTTTTCGAACAATCATTCGATTTAGAAAAGAAAAATTTCATATCAGAATATATAGACAACGTAACAATCGTGTAATCTACCGAATTACCTAACAGTTAATCAAGTTCAAGCTCCCAATATCTCGCCATATACATGTACAAGAGCCATTCGCTATCTCCGTTCGATTCATGCTATAGAATAAAGTAGTGTGGACTTAAAGGAGAACAACCAGCCAAAGCAAGTATAGGAGCGCTTTGCAGGCAGCACACCAACAGTAAAACCTAGCAAGTATGCAGGAGTAATCACGAGTTTGCGCTTAAAGTGGATGTAGTGGTATAGTCCAAGTATGAGTCTATTCCACCAGCTAACCTTGTCACACATATGGAGCGGTAATGTGTTGCTATCTTACTCTGGATATTCTGTTCGTTTAAAGACTTATCGGTAGTAGTACGTTTAAATGCGAATTGTCGTCTAGCCTTTAGTTGGGAGGTGGGGTATATTTTTATTTTAATTATTACTTCACGTAATAGTCTTACATAGAGTAGGAGTAGTTAAATTTGTTTTTATTCGTTTTATTAGTATTAGTATGTGTTGGCTTAATGTTTAATGTAGTAGTAGGTCAAAATATGAAAAAGTTATACATGTTTTTAAAAATTTTGTTGATTTCAACAAATTTTGCTTGGGTTAACCACTGAGTGTTTTTATGTTTGCACCTGGTACTGCATAAAAACGAAACCATTAAGAAATAAAAAAAAAACAGTACATATAGTAAAACATGTAAGTTAGATAAAGAGAGGAATAAGCCTTGGTATCGCCATTTTGAAATAAAAACAACTATGAAGGATTAATAAACACATACAACAACAACATTTAATTTGAACATACCGTATAACTTTTTTTTTGAAATTACATCTTCATAGGGTACTTCTTGGTATTGAAATAAATATAGAAATGCGTTGCGTTGAGATGGTCTTGTATGTTAGAAAAACTTTGTGGGGAGTATAAAGGAAGATATAAATAAAATTTATAAAAATAAATAAAAAACTGACCTTTTTGTAAAAAAACCAAAACCTCTCCGTTCCATATCACAAAAATCCGATAATAAAAATAGAATGGAGAAAAATCATACAAATAAATATGAGAAATATAAGGAGGCTGTTGTTTAAGGATGTTAATGAGCACCAATTAAACACTCTAGACTCTGCACACAGAAGTGGAGTAAAAAACACTCTCTCACACACTCACACAGCGTTCTCTTTTCGCAATTTCAACCACGATACCAAAGTCTAAACACCAACTCAAAACAGTTTCCAAGCACGCAACTGCGCCTGCTGCTTTGGTAGAACTGGTTGTCCTTCGATGGAACCAATGGCGGTTCTTCTATCCCTACCAAATATTCCATTGGTTGGTATTTGAAAATGACGCCAACATGATGAAGGGTCCTGGAAACCTGGTTACATTTGAAGGGGGTGGAGAGGTGGATCGGGGGGAAATCCACTGTTTGGAGGAGTAAAATGAAAAACCTCTTGATTTGGAGAGAGAGACATTGATGAGCGACCATGCATTTTCAAGGATTTGGTATACATATTGGTATAACATGATGGCGAATAGAAACCGGCTCAAGAATTTCGATGCATCTATATTTGTGTGTGTGTGTGGTTTTGTAATGAATACTAACGAAGCCACATGTTTTCGTATTAGGCTATTGCCAAAATGTGAACTGTTCTCAGTAACAGGATAACAGAGTGTAGGTTGGATTGAACGGTTATCATTTAGTAAACAGTAGCACGATATATAATCGGTTTGTTCATATTTACTCTCCAATAATGGATTGTGATTTGATTGTAAAACTATTTTTACCAACTATAAATACGTATTTCTTATCTGAATAAATAACTTTTTCACTGGTGCGATAATACCGACATTATCGTTTATTAGTAATTTTGCTCTTTGTCCATGGAAGATGAGGAATGTGAAGATTAAGCATGTTTCAAGAAATCCAAAAAAACATTTGAGTCTTGAAATGTGTGTCAGTAAATAATATTTTACGACCATCACATTTTAAATTTTAATGACCACAATGTAATTAACTAGAAGAAATATTTCCTTTGCAAAGTAATGGCTTTTTTGGAAGGGCTCCTAAAGGTAATGAAGACAAAAGAACAAGACCTGACGTGAGATTAGGATGATTAACAACAACAGCCGGACTGGTGCATTTTGATTACTTTAACTGGACACGTGCAGGCATGGAAGGAGAATGAAAATGTGCTGATCATTTACAATTTCAAGAATTAAGAGATGTTAAATTTCTTGTTCTTCAAGTACAGATGACCAAAGTTGGAACGTGTGTGTATAAAAACAAAGTGAACCATCTGCGAGGTCTCAGGTTCGTGGATTGCCACCAACTTTGCACACAAGTGGTCATCGCACACAAAGTGCATAGCATCGACAATCCTGACTGGTCATCATCGTAAATGACATTATCCACATTTCGTGATGGCCATGTGCGTTAGCACGTGATATGACGATCAAGCTTAAAGATGTGGTTTCTCATATATAATGGTGTGCGGCGCAGCATCATTAACCGAAGCATCAATCACCGCCTCCTAAAGAGAGAGTGTGCGGCTGTCTCTTTGTGTTTGCACTGCACAGTGTGCAGCATCCTGCTGATGTACAAGAAATTCATCTCGCTCTATTCCGGGAATACGTTATAGCATTAAACCACAAAAATCAAACCTTTTTCTATTCTATTGTCTACTGTTCATTTATTATGTTTTGCGGCACTGTTTAAATGTTTATTGCATTAATTTGGAAGTTTTTCTGTATGGTCCCTAACTTAATTGATTCAATTTTGTATGCGAAACACACATGTTGGTTTCACACTGATATTTATTCCAACAATACCGACATTCATATATGAATATGTAGCCACAGATCATAACAGCTTGGGGGTGTAGCAAGGGAAAACGTTTAAATGGGTTTTTGTTAATTTTTTATGATGCCGATACTTTTTCCGAGTGGAAAATTAAATGACTGGTATAGTTTTGTGGGTATATGTTATAGGAGTGTGAGGTTTACTTTATTTTTTAATGCAGCCAAATGGAAAACGAATGTTTGGAAATTGATGAATTTTTAAACATTGACTGAAACATTTTTCTGGTGTTGTCTATGAAAGAAGGGAATGTTGATGCTTGTTCCAAAAAACATATAAAGGCGCTTTAAGCTCCAATATAGCGGATTTTTAATCAAAACTTCAAACAAGTATTGACTGGCATTTATATCAAGGGAGACTCCAATATTGGGCCTTTTGAAGTATTTTTTAATCTTCATCAGAAAAAGCTTTTATTTTTTTGGAAATTAGCATTCTACTTGAAATTTCTTTAACGAATGCGTATGTTAAATAGGGGTTAATTGAGGAGACCTGTTGAATGAACAAAAGCAATAACCAGAGAATGGTCTTATATATTGAGAAAGAACGTCTTTTGACCTGCCAGAAGAGTGAATAAAATAAATGAGTTTAAAGATATGACAGGTCGAAGATTTGAAAAAAAGAGATTCTTAGAGGGGTGCAAGTTACGCCCCCCAAGAGATATAAAGATTCTGTGATACACCTTATGTGATGAAGTGGTAAAAGAAAAAGTCGGACAGGTGTCACAAATATATGAAAAGAAGATTATAGAGGTATAAAAAATGAGACGACAAGGTTAAATGGTAATCATGTTGTTTCCGCAACACATCATAAGACAATATAGGAATTGTTTTGTTATGCATCATGGGTTATGGTAAAGGGACAGTCATTAATTTTATAATAGAAATTGTAGACCATTACCTATGGTAATACAATCGGCATTTTCAATCGAGGGCAGTCATTACTGTAAATCAAACCCTTATTTATCTAATGGCATGTTTTTTTTCGAAGTAGAATGTTCCCTTTCTCTGTCGATCTCCCTTCTTGCTGGAAGACGAATGTTTTTGGGCTCGCAACCTGCATTCTGTGTCATGTTTTTGACAAGAGTAGTAGAAATTCTGTAGGGAACTTACCCTACAGCTGCACTGAAATCCCTTTTGAAATGTTAGAGGCGGGGGTTTTAGACGTATTTGTTGTTGCCTCAACAATTTACAACAAATACGTACATTTGTTGTAACAAAAATATTTTAGAATCAGAAGATGAATTCAACATTAGCAATTTGGAAAGTATATAAACAAAGAAAAATAACACAAACTTGAATAAAGCTTCTTTGATGAAGTACAAATGGCTTGATATAAATCCCCTCGCCCATATTCAGGCTTTATGGACGTAGAACAGAAGCTTTATCCCATATATGAAATTCTGCCAAAGCGTGAGTGAATATTAAAGTTCTTTGAAGTAAAATACGGATATTTCCTCCCCAACGCTCTATGTATAGAGTGCACCAGTGTCTGGAATATGAGTATACCCCAGCATTCCGGGCTCTTTAAACCCAAGTGCGTGAGTTATCGATCTGCAAATAAAGGATGCACATATATGAATACAATCCCACATACCGTTAGGATTTTATCCAATCAGACCAACAAGATCTGAATTAAAAATGTGTAAACAGATACTCGATTCGATTAATAGTCAAATGAGTATGAATAAAAAACAAAAGCGTTAGATTCTTGGGAAACACCTGTAGAATTATAAATGAGATCTGTTTACCTGTTTAACGTTAGAATGGTGTCCTTCAAGCCCTTTCTCAGGTAGACATAGAAAACAATGAGGTCTCTGCTGATGACTAAGAAAACAATTTGTCCATATAAGACAGCAATTATTCACTTGTGCTTTAGTACTTAAAAAATCCATTAAAATGGCTTAGTGTTTAATTAACAAGACTTTGCAGCCTTTTTCCTGTTAATAAGTACGTGACATGAAAATTTGGAAAATTAAGAAATTGAACAGCAGGACCTTAGCATGCCAAGTTGAATGAAATGTCGAAAAAAAGAAAAGAACTTGGAATTGGATAAGAGAATTAGGGACACCTAGGCGATATTATGAAGGTCTCTCTATTCCTGTCTGATATGATGATGTCTACATAAACTGTTCCTTGTCTTTTTTGAAGATAGCGTGTCAGACTCTTGGGAATTGAACATGTGAGTCGTATATGTACACCTTGAAGGCACATTTACCTCATCAACAGTTTTACATTATGCGAAAGTGCAATTTATCTGTCCATTTTATATTTTTCAAATAAAAAAAAATTGTTCATAATCAAATATGAACATGTATGCAGTAGTGGAGTTGCTGGGATGTTGGAGTGTTATTTCCCCCCTTCTATATTTCGTTATCAGACAAAGAGGATAAATGGGAAAAAATCCAAAGGGACCGAATAGAGGGTCGTAGTGTACAATATAGACGAAGATAGCATTTGTTAACAAAATGAAGCCTGTATGGTATGAGTCGGCCATTTTTAATGATCGTCAATGCTTAGAGAGCATGACAAGGGTTCTGAAAATGATTAGTACGGAGGAGAGCAATGTGCAACCCACCCCGAAACGAAAACCAATTCATTGTGCCCCTCCAACAGCACAACAGCCCAGCATCTATGGTTTCCCTAGGAAAGAGAAGAGGATAACATGTATTCTTTTCCGAATGTTATTTTGGAAAATGTTGGAGTGGAATGCAATATGAGATGGTGCTGTGTGTGCATTGTATTATAGGAAAGGAAGGCCATATGTCATTCGGAATCGTCTAGTCATGATGGCTTACCAGCTACCTGGGGCTCTTTCTTTGTTTGCCCTTGGCAGGGTTTCGTTGGCCATATTATATTGGAGCCTTTTAGACAGCATACAGAAATGTAAATTTGAAACGCTTCACGATGACTTATTTAGATTTTCAATCGTATATGGTGTTTTACGACTTGTCTACAATCATTATTGCTTATGATGAGAATGAGTTTTTGAATATATTATAACACAAATTGAATGGTTATTGTGTTTTAATAGTTTAACGATTGTTTTTTGGTGTTTCGAAGAAAACATGTAAAAAGAGAATTGGAGATAATATAAAAGGCAAGCGTAACTGTTGTGTAATTGAATGCACTATCATTTTTTTGGTCCATTATTGAAAATCAATAATCAATTTATATTAAGCTTCTCTTCCAATATAAAAAATGTGCGTATGATAATAAAGTTGAATGACATATATTTTTCAAAGAATAATTCTTTGTATAGAAAAGCCAGGTGTGCAAAATACAACTGATAAATTTTGGCAAAAGGGTGAAGGGTTTCAAATTTGTAATGGTGTATGACAAAGATGTTTGATTGATTGCTGTATCATACATGTAGAATTAAATATTATCGATCATAATGTCTAATTGATGCGAAAGCTGTTGCTTATATAAGTGCAAAGTTTGCGAAAAAGTTCTGATACACAAAACTGACCACATAGTGAAATTTATAACCTCTCGTTTTGAAAGAAGAAAACGAAGATAAATCTTTGAGTCTCCCGCCCAGAAAACCTTTTAAGATAATGACAGTAGGAAAGAAAGTCTTATAATACATTTGCATATTCCTTAAAGACCGTATTGTTGTTTTCTCAGTAGAGCGGGCTTTAGTGCGTATCTGTCAAAGAAGAGATTAACGTCGAATGCCTTTAGGTATAAAACAGTCTTTGAACGATGGGAATAATTGAAAGTGCCTCAGAAAAACACAGTTTTTAACAAAATTTCTCGGCTACTTTCTAAATTTGATGGGTTTTTATCAAATTTTTTCTTTTTTCATTTAAAAGTCAATGTAAATAGGGGTGAAAAGATAAAAAGTAAAAATAAATAGAATGTACAGAGAGAAATTGTGGAAAATGGAATGCATTAAGGCTTAGCGCAAGTTCGACACTAGGTCAGTGGCCTCTCAGTCAGCTGATCGATTATTACACATTCGTACATTATAATTATAGAAATCTCGAGGTATTTAACATATCTCATGTGGAATATAGAAGGTCCTTTTTTTATTCAAAAAAAAATAGATAAGTTATGTGTTGAACACTTGAATAAGATATTTAAATTGTCTATTGTTTACTATGACTAGACATTGTAGACGATGAACTTCCGCTTTAATAAATGAATATTCGTATATTGATATATTTGATATTGTTATTTTTAGGTTGAGTTGTATGTTTATTTTTACAAAAGATAAATAGATTTAAACTGATAAAGAAGTGTTGTTGATAGTTTGATTAAATAGTAAATTTTCGCATAACTTTCGACTAATTATATATATAAAGTTTCCCTATTGGATTTGGCCGGGAATGAGAGTGGTAGAAAGCCAATTTTAGTAGGAAATTACAAAATTGAATAATAAACTTGAATGGTAGACAAATGGCAAATAATTTAATTACCAATAATTTAACTGTTGGATTGCAACCTACGAAGTTGGAAGTTTTTTTAGACATATTTCTACGTTGACAAAACATTGTGAATAAAAGTTCAAAAGAAAATTGTACCCACGCATTTTAAATGATTAATTAATATGGCGTTGTATATGTTAAAAAACGATAATCACACAAATGGTCGCCTGTAATAATTATGAACGCTTTTATATTGTGGTGTGTTGTCGTGTAATTTCCCTTTACGGTTCGTTACTTCAAAAACTCTCTTTTTCCTCTCGTTCTTCCAGTGACCACAAAAGCTTCTCTTAATGATACTAATGATAATGTCATTTTTTTCCATTGTATAGGAAAAAAACACGCACTTTACTTTTTAATACAAATACACATATAAATGCAGTGTTGAAAGAACGAATCCCTTTGTAATTTTTTTAATTAAATAGAAAAGTTGTGATTTCAAAAGGAAAAAAAACTTCTGTAAAGGTATAACAAGAAAGAACTTGTTCAAAATAGAATTGTGTTATTTTAATGGTTTATGTCAGATGTGATAAATGTTGGAAAAACATTTGCAACATTACCATTATATTTGTTGGAATGGTGTGTAACTTTTTAAGCTACATTTACTTGATGGAGATATTAGAAATGTCATTAATCAATGTTTATTGAGAAAATTTCTATATGCTGACAGGGCAAGTATGAATAGAAAAGTGACCATTAAACAACGGGGGACATATTTGTCGTACACGTTTATATAAATGTTAAATATAATCATCTCATTTCGTCATCAACTTATAAGATAAAATTCCAGCAAAGTTGGATGTAGTATTCAGCAGTTTCAGAACTCTTTTTGCAAGATTATAGAATTTCCATGCAACATTGTCCTTCAACTTGAAACGTGAGCCTGATCCCTCTCCCTTTGCTCCCACCCCCGTTCACATCACGAGATATTCTTCCAAACAGCGGATGTTCCCTAAATAACAAACGGTTTGCATTTCGGTGGGTCGATGAAAGCGACCAAACAGGACAGAGACAGGGGGATACTGACATTGCAATGGAAGTGAAAGAGATGGAATGGGTACGTAAAGGAGAACAATGTGCCTAGTTCATGGTGGGTAGACTTTAGATTACACACAGGCAAGTACAGATGCTCAGCTGTTACCACAGCACTGGGTCTGTCAAGGCAGATACGAGGCAGTATATCTCGTACAGCCGGACGGGTATTTTCGGAAAAAAAGGACGCTTTTATATCCTTGGCAACGCAATGCAAGGAAACTACGACGCTCACAAACAGCTGTAGAACATTTCCTAAGTGCTTACTAATTTTTCCAAGTGGCATTAAGTGTTGTGTGTGTGTTTTGGTGATCGAAGTGGTTTGTATTTTTGTAGAATTGCTAGTTGTAAATAAAGCACTTGTTCCGATACATTGGACGTTTTTTTTATGTATGGCAATTTACCCCCTATGTACGTTTGATTCGAGTGAATTTATTGCCAACGAGTAAAAGGCAATATTCGACAATTGTAATTTGTGGCAGAGGCTAATAGAATTTGGAAATTGTTATTCTTTCAGTAATTTGTCAAACTAGATTTCTCTATACTTTGAACAAACAAACTGTGTGGACATATTTTGTAAGATGTCCTGGAAAAAATGTAGCTCCAAAATTCCTATCCGAACAGATTTAATACAAATTTGTTGAGAAAAAAATTGTCATCTAAGAAAGGGCAATAAATCTTTGACAAGGAGACCGACGAAGGTGACGACAAAACAACTTCTCTCTCAAAGCCATTCTTTGCGAGCGCTATGAAGAGGCGAAAGAGAGTTCTTGAAGCAAAATACAAATACTATGTAATAGTCATTATATAGAAAGGCAGCAAAGTTTTCGGTTAGGGTCGAGACTAGTAGGTGAAACAAAAGGGGGCCAAAAATAAATCATGGAAACTGTAATAATGTCGTCGAATTGAATTCAATGAGGTGAATAGAAGAGACAAAGACGGGATTTCTCTGCTAGTCAGCATTACATTGTGGGTTTGTTTCGAGAATAGGCCTAAAGGGCAGTCGTGCATGAATTTGACTACTACCCCGAACTAGATAGCCGACAAAACACATTCCATTCAATATTGCTTCAAAAATTACGAGATTAATGAATTTGTTGTTGATTGCATAATTCAGTTATCATTTTTTTGAACTTGGAAAAGTAATCAAGGCAAACAACGTTGATAGAGTAATAAAAAAAAAATAACAACGAGAATTGTTAGTCTTTTTTAGTATTTGATAGTGTGTGTATGTTAATAAATATTGACGAATTTTTTGCGTTTTGAATTGTTTATTTAGGTTGTGTGGGTGGTCAAAAATCTGTATTTTAAAGGGTGAGTAAACAACTGAGTCTATTTAGAAAAATCACAACTTACTGTCAACGTTTTAACATGTCCTTAACGATGTTTCCATTTTGAACTTTACAAAGAGAAATTAGAAAAAGCAAGGAAGTAGATTGTAAATTCAAGTTTTTTTATGTAAAGTGTTAATGTTGATGTTCACGTTAGAATGGCTTTGTAAAATAGGTTTAGAATCGATTTGCTTACATTAGAAAACGATAAGTGCATCAGTCCCTGACAAAAAAAACTCCTCTCTTGGCATGTGTATTTCGTACAAAGTTGGTAAAAATTCAATACAGACAATAAATTCTCGTTCTTTGTAATATGACACTAATTAAAATAATATAGGAAATTTATAAGCATCATTTTGTTGTACGATGATGGTTTTAATGATGTATGAAAGCTCATTTCAGTGTGGTCTGGGATTTGATACCAATATGGGTGGCTGATTTTAGTATTAAGGACTGGCAAATTTGTCACTGTAATTGCATACATGAGTGCGAGATAGAAGACATACCGGAAATCAGGGAAGCAAGTACGCATTTCTCTAACGAAGTGTTGCAAGCGGCGAAGCCTTGCTCATTTTCTGACTCCCTTATATTTCACATAGAGAGAAGTTCCATGGAAACTGGAAACTGAGACAATCTACGAAGTGGGAGAAAGCGGGGGAGTCTGTTCCCAGCGGTCCCCGCAAGGGCTTTTGGGGGGTGGTATAATGAGAGTATCTCTAATTCACCTCACGCCGAAAGTTTTCCCTTGGTTAGGAATTTTGGGCGAATATGGTGGCATTTAATTAGAATATTCCAAAATTTTGGTATTTGTGTAATGTGGATGCCAAAGATATGGATTAGAGCGGGGGTGTGGATTGGGGGCATTGGCAATTAACACAAAATTTCGAATTATAATAGATTATAAAATGTTAGAAAGGGAGGGCAAGTTGTGGGGTATAAGATTGTGTTGAAATGGAAAACTTTGCATCTGTCTAAGAGGAGTTTCTAGTTAGGAAAATAAACACAATATACCCACAGTTATTATCTGAATGTAAGTTTATCTGTGGTTAGAAGGAGACGTTAAATTCTTAGCCGAAATAGATAAGAAGGAGGGACAGTTTGTAAGTTGCTTGGTTGTGGGCTTTTACTGATAATCTCTTTGGAAAGGAGACTTTTGGCCTTGGTGTGTAGCATATGCGCTTGACTTTTAGTTTGCATAGATTTGAAGTTTGCACACTTGTGTGTCGGAATTAGAGATTTCTTGATAATCCTTAAAGCAAACTTAATATATTTATAGTGTGAAGTAGAACACAATTTGTGGGATGATGTGAAATGTGCATTAAAAGTGTTCTTGTGCTTTTTCCAAGAATATTTAAAGACATTTACGGGATTTTCAATTCCCCTGTTGTGGACCGTAAATATTTTATATAAGAACTTTTCGGGCTGTGTGATGCTGTTGATGTGTTCGCATCGGTGCACTTTTCTACGATGCGACAACATAACATTAAAAATTCCATCTTATATATTATCTATCCGTGAAAGCTTCGAAAAGTGAAAATGTCTGTCGAGTTGAAAAATAGCGTGTCAAACGAACCGAGGTCAACCGGCACCCGAATATGCTTGTGGCTTTTTACTCTCTTGAAAACGGAAAAGAATTGAAGGGAAAAAAGAGAAAATACCACCCAGGGTATTTATTATATATAAATATGAGTTCAACGAAGGGAAGGAAACAGACATGGGAGTCGTTGGTGAGTTGGTAAAAGTAGATAGATATTGTCAATGATGAAGTTTATGTGGATGGTCGAAAGAGTGCTTAATATATGCATGTGGACGCTTTACCATTTTGATGGAGTTATAAAAAGCTACTTTAAGTATGTTGAAGGAGAAAAAGTCAAATAGCAGTTTGTCTGCATTTCGAAAGCATTCAAATGGAAGACTTCTTCGAAACGTGCCACAGCAAAGGCAATAATAAAACTTTCCAACTTGAAATATATACTTTAATAAGGATGGCAACGGAATTTTTTGTATTTTAATATAAAAACGGGCCTCTACAAAAATCCAAGCTTAATATACCAAGTGGAATGGATATTAAGGCTTATTCTGACTTTACTGGAATCATGTTGAAAATAAGGTAGGAGAGAACAGAGGGTGGTAGTGTGTTTTCTTTATCATTCCTGGCTGCAGACTCCATCCACTTCAATCAACAAATATAATTGGGAATATTTTCTAGTAAATGTGTAAAATCCCAGTGCTTTCCAATTATGTAAAGTTGGGGCTTAATGTAGAAGATATTTAAATGTTTTTGGGGTAAATATAATTGGAGTGTTGTTTTGTAAGAGCACAAAGATTTCCACACACAACAAATATAATGAATTTGTTGAAGAATTCTAATCCTCTCCTATTCATAAAATGCAAATTCTTTTGTAATCAGCACCCAAAAAGTGGGAAGATAATGATTTTTATTCTCAAAGCATGTCATTTTTACGATTTTACTTGCAAATGTTAAGGTTGAAGACAGTGTTATGTGTGCGAACTCGCAACTAGTTTAATTTCCAAACCAAATAAACAATTTCGTAAAATTTTATTACCGTATCAAGAAAGGTCTGTGCTTTCATACTTGTAATTACGTAGATTACTTATTACCACTAGCAATTTTTTGCATTAAAACCATATATAATCATGATGTCAAAATTTAATAATAAAAATGAAATACTGCCATATACATGGAACAAGTGCAACAAGACAACTATTATATTTTTGATACAAGTATACAAGTATATCGTGCCGCGACCAATATTATAACGATCTTTGATTATAATTATTAATCCAACATTATATGGTTGCCAAGACGAAATTATACCGCCTGTACCACGCCATCGGTCTGTTATATTATACACAGTGATTATAACATGATGTAAACCGGTGATTAGTACGTAGGTCCCACCCTCCTGTTTGGCCTCAGGTGTTGTATAGCATCCCCACAAAATGTGGGTGCTTTCTAAAGCAAAAAATACGATTCTGTTGGAAAATGCACTTTCATCTTTTTTCATAACGTTTTTTTTATTGTCAAAGGGGTTGTTTTTGACACATATCATGGTCGCAATCATCACATACGGCTCGTAAGGCCATAAAGCTCGACCCCCTCTTTAATACTTTGTGGCTTCATATAAAAGACAAACGTTGAAATTGGCAGGACACGTCTAAAACAAATATCACCATTTCTCCTCTTCTCTAAATATAAAGGGGGGTAGTTTTATAGTGAAAATGCCTTTTTCGCTTATAGCTCTATTTTGTATTTTTACAACTTGTTCAATATCGACATAAGCAGCAAGTCAACTGCCGGAACGTGCTTCCAATGGTCACATTTATCAAGTTTATTGGACTGTTTTATATTGTGAATTTCAATGCGGGGAAATATCGATGAAAACATTTAAATTATCGATGGTAATTTCAATTTATCGAACACAACTGTGATTGAACGTGGGCCCGAAATTAGAATAATTTTTATGAACCGATTTCCCCCCTCGACTTGAGGTTGGTATTTTAGCTATATGGCAAGTTTGCGTCGTACGAAACGAACTCTACGAGGCAGTTGCTCAGAGAGAGAGTATTAGGGTCGGTCGGAGTGTAACATCGGTTCGAGTGGTGGTGGTGCGGGGGTGGTTTTCTACACAGAGTGTATATTGATCGGTAAGCGAGTCCTCTCTCTGTTATCCGGTACGGCAAAGAGCTTTCACAAGCGAACGTGGCCAGAGCTTGCTTACAGTACACCCACAACAAAATATCACCAATTTCTCTATTCCAATTAAAACGAAATGTAATCGTTTTATTTGGTTCAATGTTTATGTTCGATTAAAATGGAAAGATTCTATATTTGTTGTTGTTGATATCGTAAATATTGTGGTAAATAAATTGGTAGTTTGTTTGGTTTTTTTGGTGTTTTTACAGCATTGGATATTGTTTCATTATAAATGTGTGTCTGTAAGTATTTGTGGATTGTTGAAAGTGAAATTTTGTATGAAAGTGTGATCAAAATAAAGATGATGGACAATTATTTGGTTTGTAGAGTTTTTTTTTCTTTATGTAACGGTGGAGATTATAAATCACTTAACGGTAATACAATAAATGTAAACAAAGATTTATTAGACACTCTTGCGTATTGTTCCTTTTTTCCCTTGTTTGTTTACTCGTAACTTACAAACTAGGCCATGTCAGTTAACCTTGAAAATAAGCAGCAAACGAACACACATACAACAAAAGTACAGTTCTCAAGTCTGAACTCATAAAAGTGAACAGTTGCTGGATCGTTGACCCCTTTTCCGAATGTTCATTTACATAAGATAAAAATGAACTTTCTTTCAAGATTTTCCTTGGGCTTCAGAAAGAACCTTTTCAAGTCATCTGACAAGGGTAACTTGCTGGTCATACCAGCATTTATTATTAAAAAATTACATGTTTTGAAGTATCGTTTTAATTCACAAGTCAAACAAGAGTACATTTTTCCCTACGATATAATTTAATAGGTTTTCACATTGCATGCAATAAGGAAATTATCTTGCGACTAGTTTTAGTTCATTTATCTAACAATTACATGCAAAGTGGAAATTATCGTTTATTTACTTATTTTGGAGGAATTACAGAATTTAATAGCTAGTGTGATAAGAAAGTTTTCTCAGTGCATTAAAAAGTATAATGAAAGATGAGTTTTGGACTTGCATTGTCTTTCTTTGGAATCTGAGAAAATTAAACTAAATCTGTAACAAGGTTATATTTTCTCTTTTATTTGCTTTCTTATGAGACTTTTCGAAACTCGTGGGGTTTTTTAAAGCCTCAAAAGGTCAGGTAAAAAATACTCGAATTTTTAGGCCTAATTTTACATCGGAAATTATAAGTCTAAAGCCAAGGTT
This sequence comes from Silvanus unidentatus, assembly GCA_963930825.1. Lineage (NCBI taxonomy): Eukaryota > Metazoa > Arthropoda > Insecta > Coleoptera > Silvanidae > Silvanus > Silvanus unidentatus. The sequence continues at coordinate 1,988,620 of OZ005758.1, forward strand.
AATGATTCCTACGAGAAAAGTTACACTCATAATGTGGAACATTATGAGAAAAAATATAACAGAAAATAACATGAAATCAATATTTTGGAATGAGGCAAAAATTATGCAAATAGCGAAACTTGTTGCTCCGAAATTAATTCCTATCATGCTGTTCTCCTGCTCTTTATTTTGTAAAAATACATACTTCATCTACTTATTTTTAAGTTTGCGAGAGTTTTTTTTAGTTAGTAGATGAAATAAAAAAGTATGCGAGTGTTAGGGTCCGACGGTTCCGTCTAAGGTCCACATTAATCGTTTGTCTACGTCGTACCAACTGTTTAAACGGAATTAAAACTGGAAAAGTACTCTAATTTTTCTAAGGTAACATTAGTAAATAACCGAAATGAGCTTTTAATTATTCCCATAAAATTTCCATTAACTTTCTACGTATTTAACGTTATTTTGATAAATTGAATACACGCGCCAAATTAAAATGCAACTAAAAACGTGGAAATATGGCAAGCACAGCAATAAAATTGCATTAAAATATGTATATGCCATAAAAATAAATAAAACATTTTACAGCAGTTTTTTTATCCGGTTGCATTTATAAGGAAAACGGTGCCAATCAGCAAAAAAATATTTATCAACCAGTTTTAAATAAGCGATAAGTGATAAATTTATAAACACCTATCTTGTATGTTTGTTAAATGAGATAAAAAAAAAATCAGCAAATTACTGTAATGCAAGCGAATATTACCCTAATAGTACACTACCATATGGACAAATGGCAATTGAACTAATCAAAATGCTCGCTTTCGTATAATATATTTACAAAATGGATTCTGCGTGTTGTTTTGCATTAGTTAAGTAATAATTATTAGCAGCCAATATAATATGCAAAAACAGCCGTACGCTAAATTTCATTCAAACACTACGGGGAGAAAAAATCGCGGCGTCGTCTGGACGGTGGGTTACTAAGTTGTTTAGAATGTGACAATATTTGATGTGTAATATAGAAAGTGCGGTCACAGTCTAGATAGCATTGAACACGGAATTGTATGCGACCACACCCGTCTGACAAGTTGCTGGGGAACATGGACTCGTCCAATACTTAACACGGCCCCCTTTTCTGTAGTTTCCGTTCATGGCTGTCTCGATTTCCAACTGTGCGTTTGTATATGTCAAAATAGAGTTGAACTTACCAGTGGTTCGAATCACTTTTTGGACGACATCTTCGACAAGGTCTTGTATCCTGGGGTACACAATGAACTGGTATAGCACAAAATTGAAATTGCCGCTCGCAAAGGCCTAAAAAACGGTTAACTTTGATAGTCTAGGTAACCTACGCGACTGGTCGGTATCTTTGCCCTGTAAAAAGACCCTCTTCGAGGAGATTAACGCCTGTTTTGATTGGAGGGAAGGTCGACCAGTGATGTCGATGGAAACTGAGAGATATTTAGGCGGGGTTTGTCAGTAGTACGGTAGTGGGAGAGGAGAGGAGGCTTTGTTTGGAGTGGTGACGAGGATGTAGTTCAGTGGCGTGAAATGGTTTTTCCATAAGGGGTGGAATTTTTAAGGAAAATCCTGAAATTCTTGAAGAAGTGTTGTCTTACAAATGTCGATAGAATTCGTTAAAAAAATTTTGGATAATGATTTGAGCACTTGGTCCACGTAATAGACACGTTGAAGAACAATGAAGCGTCCTTCAGGAAAAAATTTTGGTATATTACATAATGGACAGTGAAAATCCCGTTTCTTTTCCAAGAAAGCCCACTTTGTTCTTGATTTATTTACAGATTGTTGGCCCCTTAAGGAACAAACCGTCACTGTATTCATAGGTGGGGATAATCGGACCAATAGTTGTCAGTTTGGGCAAACGAAGTGCATGAACGTCCCCGATATAGATTCAGTTGAATTTTCTGAGCATGGCAATTGAATGGATGACGCTTGCGCTTTGTTCTGAAATGAGACTGATTGGCGAGTTTTCTTATATATCTATATACTATAACTGTTTTCATATATGTTTTCCTTTACGGTTTGCTAATGGCTGATTGGGTGCCAACTAAACTGCCCAAAATAGGCCAAATTACCCTATGCATTAATAATACAATGAAACACACCCTCTTTAAATTCATTCAGTTCTGGTTGAACTTTTTTTGCTTAGAGACTTTTGGTTCTGAGATGAATTTTTGCATTGGTTACGTAAATAAGATTTCTCATTCGTTTATCTTGTTGGAGTTGTTTAAATATTTGTGATTGGCAATATCGCGGTTTCCTTTGATTGCACAAAAAACGTTTATCTTTTCTGTATTTGTACAAAAACACTTTCTTATCATTATCTTTGCTCTTTACTGAATTAATATTGGAACTTTTGAGGAAAGACATTTTTAAAATACTATAGCTTTTTCTCCTGATTATAATGAAAATATGGAATTTCCCAAATTGGTACCCTTACAGGGGTAATCTCATTTTCTGAAAAGGTACCAAGACATCAGGAATACGTGGACTACTTCAAAAGGCAACATTTAGCCCACTCAGTGGGTGTAAAGTATAAAAGTTCTCGTTCTACATACAACGACTTTATCGTGTATAAGTCCTGTTGATGCATACGAAACTTTTAACTGCCACAACTGGCAAATTTTCAAAAAAGTGTTGATAAAGATTGAATATTATTCGATAATCTTTACAATATTACAGAAAAAAGACACGATCTTATTGATCTTATGATACCACAGATTTGTGAAGAAGTTTAACATTTTGTGTAGATCATTTAGATAATGTTAAGGACCCGAAATTCCTAAGTACATTTTGAATGGATAATAAAATTTTGATTCATCATTAGATTACAAGTATTGTTCTTGGACCATGGCGTCCTCAATTAAAATACATCGTATCCTAATATACGTCTTTCATCTATCTATCTGTCTATTAACATCGTAAGTCAGGAGTTTATTAAAAATCCAAAATTTCGACATAGTTTATATGGGGATAAACTGATCCTTACTTTCCGACATTTTTAATTTCCAGCGAATCAACGAACTAATGCACTTCCGAAAACATTTCCATCCGTTCTTTGTTTTTTTCTCTCTTTCTTAGGGGGATATGTAAATATACCACACTATCCTTTTATGATAATTTATTCCCCTCCATGCGTTGAAAGTATAGTCCCGAGTTTGTAATGTGTGTGGAGTCGGCTTGTGGCAGGACTTGGCGCACTCTCGGGCACGAGGCCAATGACAGCACCGAGGGGGGACGAGGTAGAACGCTTGCGCACCCAAGGGATCTGTGAGAGCATTGGCTTCTTACCAAGCCTTTAATAAGGGGAACGTACCACTTCACATGTAATGAAGAAAGAAAGGAGAATTTTGCATCGTTGATGTGCTGTGGCGATGTGTGTGCGATTGCCTGACATGCAATCGGAGGAAATAAGGAAGTGCCAATCATTTTTCGTTTTAGAGCATGCAAACAAATTCGCGGAAACCACTTTGGAACCTGAGGGTCAAATATTTTCTTTTGACTGCAGATTCATTTGGATTCGGGGCAGGATTTGGTCATTTAACTTGTTTTACAGAAATTATTTTTAAGGTTTTGGTCAAAAGGCGTTTCCAAAAAAATTTCGAGTTGCGTTTAAAAGAACATTTTACATCATTTTCAGATTCCATGAATTTGGCCATTTAACTTTTTTTACAGAAATAATTTTTAAGGATGGTTTTGGTCAAAAGGCGTTTCCGAAAAATGTCGAGTTATGTTTAAAAAATCATTTTTACATCATTTCCAGATTCCATGAAAGTTATTCTTAAACTGTTCTATCGATGTTTATTTTGACCCACTTATTACCTCACGAATGTAGGTTAAAAAGGGGACGATTTGATTAGTGGTAGTGGCATAAAATAATATCTATAGGGGGAGAGAATCGCCTCTAAATTTGACGAGGTTAGTAGGGTAGGATGGACCCTAAAGTGATGTGCTGTATGTTAGAGGGTGTATAAGAAGGGCGATACAACATCGGGGAGGGTTCTTAATGCTCGTATTTTAATGCCCTTTCTAACACATTGCTTAAGTAAACACACACCACCATACAAAGGGCCAATTTTCATTTTCACCCCCTTGGAATCGTTTTGAGTTACCATTTATACCGAAAACACCTCCCATCTCTATTGAAGTGCGGTAATTACTTAATTAATTGGTAATTAAGTGTTAATTTGCATTCTTTCCTTTATAAGTTGAGGATACCTTATACTTTTTGGACACCTGATTGGTTTTTTAACGGTCTTCTGGCCTTTGTTCTGATTAACAATAAAAATATTTTTCTTTTTAGTGTCCTAAACACTTTTAGACTATCTGTTTCGCTTCACAGCTGCTTCCCCAAAAGGTTTTCCCTGAAAATGCGTCAACATGTAATTTTATATACAAATACCACATTACAATTTCAACGTACATACCTTATACTTTTAGTCTTGCGTCAGATTCTTGTTCTGGGAATTCCATTCTAGAATTATAGCAAAAGAAGCAAATTACGTACCTTTTCTTACATTGGTTTACAGAAAGTACGCAGAAAAAAACAGTGATGCAGTAAGTATCCTACGGACTTTCAATTATTACAAATCCGAGGAAAATAGTGTAATTATACTTCACTTTATTTATGTTCATGTCAAATACTTAAACAGGAAACTTACTAAGTGGTGTTAAGAATTACGATTGCCAAGTGGATTAAAAAAGTGAATTTTGCGGTGTATTCCTGAAAAGAAATCCCATATTACTTATTTAAGCCTCATCTGGGTTTGTGTTTAATTAGATGATTAATTTTCTATTCAATTAACTTAATAGTTAAGATAATTGACTTCTAAATAATAGATGTTCTTCGAATTAAGATAAACCGATTAGATGCCGATCTGAAAAGCTTCAATGGCCACAATATTCCTAAGGAACATATAACATGTCATCATAATCCTGTTTATTATCGTACGATTCGTGGTGATATCAACAGGTTTGTGACAAGTTTCATTTTACAAATGCGCACTATGACTCCGCCTACGGCTGAAATCAGGTTGTCTGTTTACTATAGTATACTTAAAATTTATGACCTGTTTTTTTAAGTCCCCCAACTTTTGTTTTGTTTTCTTGTCCTTGTTTGTCCTCTTAGATAAATCATTCGGTTCTTGGTGTCACTTCTTCTCTTTTTGGTATGCAAATTACACTCCATTCCATTCGAGTGGATGAAGAAGGACACTTTATGTTCAATTTAGTATGCTGTTGACGGAGAGTGGCATTAAATATTTGTATTTGGGAAAATGGGAATCATAATAATACGGTCCCATGTTAAACTGAATAAAGGAAAACTGTTCTTGGGAGAGTTTGAAAGAATGAAGCTTCTTTTTTGAGCTCCCCTTCTTTCGTTATTTCTTTATTATGTGCTTTTCCTACCGTTCTACAATAAAATTAAGAGTAATAACGAAAATGGATCGGTTAGGATTATAATGTATGTTCTCAGAAGGAAGCAACAAGTTGTTCCATCTTTTACTTTCCTGTCTATATGGATTGGCGGGGAACAGAAACGATGATTATAGTAGATAAAAGAGAAGGAAGTGTAGTCGTATAATTTTACGATAATGTTTATTAAGTGTAAGGTGTTTCTCAAGGCGGTAATTTTACCTCGTTTATTCCACTAATGGGGCGATATAATTTTTTTCTAGCACATTGTAAATCGGAAAATCTAATAGACAAATTGCGTTTTTATGTTCCCTTACATTACTTTTTTTCCATTTTAATTTTCCGACTCAATTAAGGAGGTCTTTTTACATAAATAAATTTGGAATCAAATATTTACTTCTGATAAATGACTAGAAATAGAAGTTAGTTTAATAACATGATCAATATGTCCTCAAATCAGTAGCTAATAAATTAATACAGAAATTAATCGTGTTGGATTTATGGCAGTTTATTCTTATGCAAATGTATTCAATTAATATGTTGGCACCTTATCTTATCAGATCTATTTAGAGACTTACTTAACAACCACATTTAGATTAAAATTTATTTATGTAATTAAACAAAAAGCTTTTTTATCTTGTTTATAAAAACCTTCTGTTCATTATCGGTTGTTAATGTAATTTTAGTAACAAGTTATAAATGATTAAAATGTTCATCGATGTTCAAACTTGCAGACACATTCTGGGTAGTTTAGTGAAAAAATTTCGAGATCGTCCACATGTCGTTGTCAAGGGGAATAAAACATTTGAACCGGCTACATCTCGTCTCCCCTGGGTTTGGTCCCTCATCTAGAACAAATGCACCCCATCGCAATATTATCCGGGCGTTCGCATCATCACACGGCCCACTTCCAGCCCTCACTAAGGTAATGCAATTATTTACGAAATTTCCTACTTTCCAAATAAATTAAATAAACAAATTCTTCTAATAATTCTTCAGTCTTCACAAACATATCTAATCGCTTACAGGATCGATATCCTGATGTGAAACGTGGCGACTATGTGGTCCTACAGGAAAACCACTTGCAATTTTTCACAGACTTACTAGGCCGGAATCGGATCATCACCGATCCAAGTGAATGTGAGGGATTTAACGTCGATTGGATTAAGAATGTCAGAGGTAGCATGTCATAAAGGTCTTTTTCCGCATTAATCGCATTAATGCTGTCCCTATGTGGAAAATATCGTCTAAATTATGTGGGGGACTGTCACTTTTTAATGCATTCCCATTTTTTCTCTTTTTTTATTAAAGTTATCGTTGTGTCTTAGGGTACAGTTCGTGTGTGCTAAAACCGAAAACGTCTGAAGAAGTCTCGCAAATTCTACGCTACTGCAATGAGAATCGGATCGCTGTGTGCCCGCAGGGCGGAAATACCGGTTTGGTTGGTGGTTCAGTTCCGGTATTTGATGAAGTTGTTCTCTCTTTGTCACTTATGAATAAAATCCTTAACACGGACGATACCCTCGGTATTTATACAATGAAAATAATCGCTTTGAATCGCCCACTAAAAGCGCTATTAACTGTTTTTTTTTCTTGCTCCCTTCCCGAAGGCGTAATTGTGTGTGAGGCTGGATGTATCTTGGAGAATTTAGATATGCATCTAAACGAGCACGGTTTAATGATGCCGCTGGATTTGGGGGCGAAGGGTTCCTGTCAGATTGGTGGCAATGTTTCCACGAATGCAGGCGGATTGCGATTGTTACGGTACGGCAATTTGCAGGGAGCCGTTTTGGGATTAGAAGCTGTAAGTTTATTCACATAGAGAGAGAAATCGATATTATTATGCAAATAATGCAGGTACTGGCGAATGGTGACATATTGGATTGTTTAAGCACTTTAAAAAAGGACAATACTGGCTACCATTTGAAGCATTTATTTATTGGAAGTGAAGGTTCTTTAGGGGTTGTTACAAAAGTTGCGATACAATGTCCACCGAAACCGAAGGCTGTCAATTTGGCGTTTTTAGGTTTAGAATCGTTTGAGAATTGTTTGAAAGTGTTAAAGAGGGCGAAACATGAATTGGGTGAGATATTGTCGTCGTGTGAATTGATTGATGCGAAAAGTTTGGAAGTGGTTACGCAACATTTAAAAGTAAAGAATCCATTACCTGATTACACGTTTTATATGTTAATTGAAACGCATGGCAGTCATAATGGTCATGATGAGGAGAAGTTGAATAAATTTTTGGAGAATGTTATGGGAGAGGGAAGTGTATTGGATGGGACTGTTACTAATGAACCGGGGAAAATGAAAGTAAGCGGTAAAACGGGGGAAGTTTTGTTGAGAGTGTTATTGATTGCGTTTTTTTGGTTGGTAGAATATTTGGGATTTGAGGGAACGTATTACAGAAGGATTGGTACACGATGGATATGTGTTTAAGTATGACCTTTCGCTGCCAATTAAACACTTTTACTCATTAGTGCCTGTTATGCGGGAGCGTTTAGGGGACAAGGCGATCCGTGTCAGCGGATATGGGCATTTAGGCTAGTTTTCTACCAATCCCAATTATTTCTCAATAAGATCGATGTTCGTTCTTTTGCAGGCGATGGGAATGTGCATCTTAATATCAGTGTAAAAGAATTTACGCAAGAAATCCTGTCACGAATTGAACCATTCGTGTATGAATTCACGTCGAAATTGAAGGGGAGTGTAAGTGCTGAGCATGGAATTGGATTCAGGAAGCCTAAGTATATTCATTATTCGAAAAGTGAGGCTTCTATTGATATGATGAAACAGGTGAAGAATTTGATGGACCCAAAAGGAATTTTAAATCCATATAAAGTTTTGCCATAAACATACATATATTTTTTATAAATAAAATTTTGTTTAAAGTAATGCCATCTTTTATTTATTTATGTTAAAAGAAGAGATAATAAGAATGATAAAAGATGTTTGTGTTGGTTTATTCAATAGCATTCTTAGAAGATAAAAGTTTATCGTGTTTGTTTTTAGTGAAAATAATTTTTTTAGTGTATTGAAATGTTTAAATCGCTTGTGTTGAATAGGAGAGATTGGCTCATTTCCCTCCTCCAACGTACAGTGCATCTGAAACCGGATTTTACGAAAGTAAGGATAAAGTATTCATAAAAAAAATTGCAACACCTACTCACAAAACTGATTTTAGAATAACTGTAAAGTGACCAGAGGATATTACAACAATGTACAATCGACGCACATTGATTTCTTTCGCAATTTGTTGGGGGAGCATCGTTTGGTGCTGGATTCAACCGATTTGGAGAGATATAATATAGATTTTTTTAAAAGCTACAGAGGAGCAAGTACGGTTGTTGTTAAACCGCGCACAACTGAAGAAGTGTCTGAAATTTTACGTTTCTGTAATAACAATCGGTTGGCGGTTTGTCCACAAGGCGGGAATACAGGGGTGGTTGGCGGTGCCGTACCACTTTTTGATGAAATCATCATTTCCTCCGAATTAATGAATGAAATTCTCTTCATGGATGAGACGTCCGGTTAATAAAACGATTTCACTTTCAAACCATTAAATAAATGTCGGTTTGTAGGTGTTTTAGTGTGTCAGTCGGGGTGCATTTTAAGCAATTTGGATGATTACTTGGCTGAAAGGGGTTTCATGGCCCCATTAGACTTGGGTGCAAAAGGTTCTTGTCACATTGGTGGAAATGTGTCTACGAATGCTGGCGGTTTACGATTATTACGTTACGGGAATATGCACGGCAATGTTTTAGGGCTGGAAGTCGTAAATGTTTGCAATTCGCGTAAAAAATTTGTTGTGTCATTTAATTTTTTTAAGGTACAAGCAAATGGAGATGTGTTGGACTGTTTAAGCACTTTAAAAAAGGACAACACTGGATACCATTTGAAGCACCTATTTATTGGTTCTGAAGGCACTCTTGGTTTTGTGACAAAAGTGGCTCTACAATGTCCTCCACGTCCAAAAAGTGTCAATGTTGCGTTTCTAGGTGAACACTTTCTTGTATTTTAAACGTGGATTTTATTGGACGCTTTTCAGGTTTCGAAAGTTACGAAAAAGTTTTGAAAACATTCAAACATGCGAGGCAAGTCCTGGGGGAAATCATGTCTGCCGCTGAAGTGATGGACTTGCATACAATGAAATTCGCGGCAGAATTGAATTTAAAGTCGCCAATTGGCGAATATCCATTTTATTTGTTAATTGAAACGGCTGGTAGTAACGAAGAGCACGATTCGGATAAATTACACACTTTTCTGCAGTCAGTTTTTGATAAACAATTAATTTTGAACGGAACTGTTGCTACGGACCATGGAAAAGTGAAAGTAAAGCCATACATTCAATTCAATAACGTTTTTTTGAACAAAGTTTATTTAGGCGCTGTGGGATGTTCGTGAAAAGATCCCCCAAGGCTTTCCCACTCGCAACTGTCTTCTAACATACGACTTTTCTATGCCACTACAGAATTACTATCGAATTGTGGATGAAACACGAGAATATGTCGGTGGAAAAGCATTTTGGGTGTTCGGTTTTGGCCATTTAGGCGATTGCAATTTGCACTTGCAAATCGATATGAAGGAACCTGACAAAGAAGTGATAAACGTAATTGAATCGCACGTTTTTCAATGTGTTATGAAATATAATGGGAGTATTAGTGCTGAACATGGAATGGGATTTGCGAAAGGAAAGTATTTAGGTGATGTGAAAAGTTCTGAGTACGTGCAACTTATGAGAACAATAAAAACCACACTTGATCCAAATAGAATTTTAAATCCATATAAAATGTTTCCATAGAATGTTTGTTAAGAATAGTAAGATAATTTTTTATCATATTATTTACATGAACTTAAATAAAAAGCATTGATAACGACAGTATTATCTTGTAATTTGGGTGAAGATGTTTAAAACTGTTGGCAGATGTAGAATTAGAGGGAAATGTGGTGTAAGGACTTTACATAATAAGCCTGATTTCAGTAAAGTAGGTGAATAAGAGTATTTTTAACTAAAATGTACAAATAAATCCTGTAGAATAGGTACAATGTTTCACGAGGGAACTACAACTATTTACAAGAATTCCATATTCGTTATTTCCGCGATTTGTTGGGAGAAAGAGGTTTACTTATGGATCTGTCCGATTTAGAAAAATACAATGTGGATTGGTACAAACAGTTCCGTGGTTTGAGTGCTTTAGTTTTGAGGCCCTCCACTACTGAAGAAGTTTCGAAAATTCTGCAATTTTGCAATGACAATAAACTAGCGGTTTGCACTCAAGGGGGGAATACAGGAGTTTGTGGAGGTTCAGTTCCAGTACATGATGAAATTATTGTTAGCACAGAATTGATGAATAAAATCATTACTTTGGATGACACTTCAGGTTAATGTTTATAAAATAATTCATGAACCAAGAAAATTAAATTTGTTTTTGAATCAGGCATTTTGGTGTGTCAATCTGGATGTATTTTAGCTGATTTAGATGATTATTTGGCGAAAAAGAATCTTATGGTACCACTTGATCTTGGTGCAAAAGGATCTTGTCATATAGGTGGAAATGTGTCTACAAATGCAGGTGGATTGCGACTGTTACGTTATGGGAATATGCACGGCAATATATTGGGTCTAGAAGTTGTAAGTCTCTCTAATTAACGCAATTTTACATCCATTGAATTGTTTTTGAATTTTTAGGTAAAAGCCAATGGGGATGTCCTTGACTGTCTAAGCACTTTAAAAAAGGACAATACTGGATACCATTTAAAGCATCTATTCATTGGTTCGGAGGGAACTCTTGGATTTGTAACAAAAGTTGCATTACAATGTCCTCCAAGACCAACCAGTATCCAAGTTGCATTTTTAGGTAAGATAAATAAATCATTACCGAATTAATTGATACTAAAAAAAATTCTTCTAGGTTTACAAAAGTATGACAAAGTTTTAAAGACTTTGAAAAAAGCAAGATCTGAATTAGGAGAAATTCTATCAGCAATTGAAGTCATTGATTCAGCTTCAATGGAATACATTAACGAAAAACTGCAAATGGTTTCACCTATAGGCGAATATCCGTTTTATTTGTTAATTGAAACATCTGGTAGTAATGAGGAACATGATTGGAAAAAATTGAATATGTTCTTAGAGAGTGCGTTAAGCAGTCATTTGATATTAAATGGTACACTTGCATCGGAACCATCAAAAGTTCAAGTAACTGAAGCCTTTCGAATCTCTGTTTATAATTAATACATTTTTAAATCCTTATAGCAACTGTGGGATCTTCGAGAGAAAATCCCTCAAGCGTTCCCAAAAGAAAAGTGTATATTTTACTACGATTTCTCCTTACCATTAGAAAATTATTTCGCAATTGTTGATGATATGCGAAAATACATGGGGGATCGAAAGTCTCGAATATTTGCCTATGGCCATCTAGGTAAAATCACAAATACAATCTCAACACAATCTTAATCAGTTATGTTACAGGCGATTGTAACATACATTTACAAATAGCACTGGACCAATTCGATGCCGAGATAAAAAACTACATTGAACCGTACATATTTAAGCGGGTTTTAGAACTAAAGGGGAGTATCAGTGCTGAACATGGAATGGGCTTTACAAAGGGTAAATATTTAGATATTGTTAAAACGCAACAGTACTCAGGACTTATGAAACATTTAAAACTTCAACTTGATCCAAACGGTATATTAAATCCGTATAAAGTGTTTCCAATAAAATAAAAACTTAACTTTTCTTTAATAAGTGCTTGATTTTTTTGTCAATTTGTTTCAAGACGACTGGGAACGATGGGTCAGCATCAATCAATTCTACTCCAGGGTCTCTCAGATTGATATAAGTATTTATAATACTAAAAAACAGTTTCATAAACATGACAATATGATTTAAATTTTTAATAATGGACTTACTTCTCTCTGAAGAGTTTTGAAGCATTTAATTGATCTTCTTGTTCTGTTAGTGTTTGTCGTCGTGAGAGTCTTTCCGATCTCACCTCTTCACTAACTTTCAACAATAACACTATGTCTGGTTTAAGCAAATCTGAAGGCCAATGGTAATATTCATCGTCAGGGGATAATATTTTATACTTTTCAGGAAAGTCATGGACAGCTTGTGCAAGTGCATATACAATAGTCGAATACCAATATCTGTCCAATACCACTGGACTCTTTTGTAAAATCACAAATATCTCCAATGCAGCTATATAGTTCCCTAATGAATAATAAGCTGTTCGTAAAGTTTTATCGTTATCAAATGCATGTCTCAGGTGTCTAATAGATTCCGGTGGAGTAACACAAAGTTCAGCATTGATTCTACGTGCTAGACGTCTTCCAACTGTGCTCTTTCCACATCCGTCAAGCCCTTCCAGTACTATGAAAGGATGTTTCTTCTCTTCGGAGGTCTTTTCTCTTTCAGCCAATGCTTTCTGATAAATGTTCAATAATTCTTTTACCCTTTCATTGCTTTCATGCTAGAATATTTAGATAATATGTGATTTTTAAACTGTGTCATATAAGGACTTTTATACAAACCTGAGGGGCGTTAAGAATGGCAAATATTGAATGAAGATTGGGGAAAACTGTCGGTTTGGTACTCATTTTTATGCACTTGAAACTGCAGTATCTACATGTTACACGTACTATCAATAATGACCTTCGAAACATTAGCTTGTCATAGTGTTAGGGAAATCCCTTATTAAAAAACGTTATCCAATTTTATTGCTCCTTCATTTCTTACAACATTCGAATTGAAATTCAATTAAAATAGGAAATATAAGTATTTGAACCTGGAACATTTTCATCACTTCAAAATCTTTTAATTTGTGGTTATGTTTATTTTTTGTTTACATTTTTAGGGATTTTGATTCTTTAAAGTTGTTGACATCTTTTCCCCCAAACCTAACCTTCAATATTTGTTTACAAAAATGAATTTAAACACCGATAATTTTTTTAATAATGATCCTATTTACATGAAAAGTTTAATAGGAAAATTAATTAAAATAGAAACAGTAGAAAATATAGAATATAGTGGTAAAGTGTATGTTATCGATCCAGTTTATAAAACTTTGGTGCTACATTGCACAAATCCAAACAATGATGAACAAAATCAATTCCAAACAGTTTTTATTCTGTTTCATGCCCTTAAAAGGCTACAAATTCTATCAGATGTGACCGATGAAAAGTATTTGGAAACGACCAATATTCAAATGCAGTCCAGTGGTCTTTCAAACGAACAGTTAAGAATCAAACTGAAGAGATGGTTGAAGCACATGTTCATCAACGTTGAAGAGAGTGGAAACTACCTAAAAATAGATAATCATTTGGTGATTGTGCCACCATATGGGCCAGATAACTGTATTTGTAACAACACAATCATTCTGGATCGTATTCGAAATATTATAGGATTAATGCCACCTGATTTTCACTGAATAAAGCAACGATAATTAGATGAAGTTTATTTTAAAATTTACCCACTGAATAGAGGAATATATAACGGTAAGTATAAATATTTTCATATATAATATATATAACAGCATTTAAAATGGATAAAAGCGTCTACCAAGCCGATAAGGTAATATTAGTACTAGTGTCTTTTCGGCTCTCTTTTTCAGCTCTAATTTGATCAAATGAATCTAAAAAGTATTCTACTTTCTCCAATAAATTCGTAGCTACATTAGCGAAATCCTCCCATATTAAATACTCTTGTGTGACATAAATATCAATGTCTTCAATGTTCTCCTCAATTCCAAACAGTTTCTCCTCATCCAAATAGTCCGCTAAAAGGATTAATAGCTGCTGTATTTCACCTTCACCGAATAATTCATACAAATCAATTGTATCAATGCAGTAATTCCATAACACTTGACAAATTAACATTCCCAATAGCCAGTCATGTTCACAATAGCTTGTCAATATTGTTAACAACTGTTTAACACCGCCAAGTTTTTTAAACAAAATCCTCGACCTGTTGTCAGACATCAAATTAACAAACACCCCAATTGTGGTCTTTAATAATCCCAAGTCCACTTTCTCCAGCAAATTTATTAAAACTTCAAAGACTCCAGACTCGGAAATGTAACTTCGTGTTACTTTGGAGCGCGACAAGTTGCCCAAAATCCGCATTGTCTCAATTACACATTCCTTATTGTTAGATTTCGCGTATTCCATAACAGCTTCAACAATATCGACCTGTTTTATATGGAAAATATCGAATTCTGCATCGTTTGTATAATAATACGACAGATTATTGAGTGTACTTAAAATGGATAGTACCAGTTCGTCGTTCTTTTTAAATGGATTACTAATCAATACTTTTAGAAATTCGTCGATCAATTGATTACCGTATTTTTCATTCATTAGTTTACCAATTTCAGGATTTATCACCATATTGGCCACCACACGAATAATCTAATGAATTATTCATTAGTTAACAAATCGCATGTGTTTGTTCTATTTACCTTGATCATGACATCGATTGAGTTCTCTGCTGAATTCTCGTCCAATGAACAATACTTTAAAGTTCTATCCAAGTAAATGCGCCAGAGGTTTAATAAACTTTCAATGGAATCCGTTTGATTGAAGAATGTTACTCGGGAATTGTCAATTTTAGCCACAATGTTACCCAAAGTGTACGTTAAACGAACGATGATTTCCTCGTTTCCCGGATATTTTTCGAACAATTTCATTAAGATCTCGTAGAAATTCTTGTACTCGACTAGATTGTCGCAACAACGTTCATTCGTAGAAATAGTACTAAAAAAATTCAGTTTTTTGTATTTCAATTTCTTTCAAATTTGTGAAAATAAATGTGTACCTTAAAGTGCGTGAAATATTCCCAATAATATCCAAATCGTTAAGGAACAATTCCATTGTTTGACACAATTGGTTAATTGTCCCACAAGAAATGAATGTATCGTAAATTTGGTCCTCCGATACTAAATTCCTTAAAGCGCCAGTTAATTGATACAAAGCGTGACTGGTTTGTTCCGGAATCGGCGTTTTATCCAGCTTCTATAAATAAAATAAAGAAAAAACCACACACTCACATTAATTAAAAACTTACAGCATTATTAATAATTTTAATATGTAGAATCATCAACTGCAAGATACCCAAATCGAGTATTTTCTCCATTAATTTCGAGTTCATTGTTAAAAACTTAATGGCCCCATAGCCATAAACACACGCCTCCGCATCATCTAATGGACTCGAACGTCCCAAAGCATCCAAAAACAATTCAAGCAGATTCTTTTGGAAGAATAATGTGTCGTTTTGGTCATTTTTGCACACTTTAAATATCAATTTACAAACACCGCTCAAATTATTACCAGTCACTTTCAACTGCAAATCTCTAAATGAGTTCCAAATTGAAATTCTTCCCAACAAAACTTACAGCTAAAATAATTTTCCCAATGCCAATAAGTAATTCATCATTTCTCGATTCAACAAATTTATATAAACATTTTAGAATTTGTATTTTTGCCTTTGAACATATTTTACCATCCAGTAAATGGTCACGTTCCATGCACTTGTACAATTCATTTAATAATTCAATAACACGTCCATCATTGAACGGACTGTGTTGATGTTCATAATTTAAATCGCTCAATACATCATTAATATTACGTGTATTAGAATCAGTGTCCACTAAAATGGATTTTGTATTTGTAATATGCGATTGTAAATGCCTGTTAAAGTAACCTGTTCGTACAAATAATGTTTCAGAATTGTTAATAATATTTTGATTATCGAATAATTTGTTTAAATTTTGTGGACCTAATAACAGGCATTGTGAAAGGGTTTGCTTTTTCGATGGACGACCAAATGGCGAATCGATTTTTGAGTAGTCGGTTCGCTCTTGTGGGGAACTGAAAGCGTTTCGCGATTCAGTGGAACGTCCCGCTTCTTGTACGGTGATTTCGTTCTCTTCGGGCACTGCAATTGGAGTGGTTAGAATGTTGAAGAGTGAATTTGAAGGGATTTTGGTACAATTGTCCAAAGATGAGGTGTTTTTGAAAAACTTTCTCTTTTGCAGGGGCTCCAATGAGGGCAATTTCACTTTGTGTAGAGGCTCTTTGATGTTGATGTTGAAGATTTTGTCGTTGATTTCCGATAGGGAATTGGAGCGATGATGTTTGTTGACTGGTGGCTGATTTGGAAGTGATTCCGCCTCATTTTGGAGATAACGTAAGCTGAAATTTCAATTCTAAGGCGAAATTCATGCATTTTGAAATGGTTTTTTTACCTGAAGGAGCTTGGTGGACGGTTGGGCTTATTTCTTTTGCCGAAAAGTAGACGCTCTTTGTCTCGGGGAGTGAATGGACGTTGAGTTTGCAGTGGCTTTACGGACGTTGGTGGAGCGAAGGAACTCTCTGCCATTTGGGACTCTTCAAAACCATCGTCCTTTATAAGAAACTCGTTTGTATTAGAGGATTGCTTACCTCTGATCGCCAATCGAGCCTCATTTATTATTTCTGCACTGGTTTTACGTGGCGGTGGCTCGTAGAATGGTATTGTTTTGTTAATGTTTAATTTTATGTTGTCACCCTTTATTTCCATGTTTTAACATTTTCTTGTAAAGTCGTAGTACTTTTTGTGGTGTTTTATGAACAGTTAAGTGAGAGATTTCATATAAAACTGAAACAAAATACTGGGAAACAGTAAAATTATTGATTTATTTACAGAATTAGAAATATGGTAGCATGCAATACTTCTACCAGTGTTTGGTTTAAATAAATCAATATTTTTACCTTTGGTCAGACAAAGTAATATCAGTCTAGAAATTGGTGGTCGTTGACACCTTTTGTATGATTTTTTTTGTATATTTATATATGTATAGACAGAAATGGGTCAATTATTATTGTCAATTTGATTATTAGATAGATATATTGAATGCAGGTAATAAATAAAAGAATGTAGGGCGATGAGTCAATTTTAAATAGCTTTTCGTCATGAGATGGACTAATTTTCTGTGGTAAATAAATAAATCTAGGGTAATTGTAGGACATTCGTGTTTAGCAGGAAGCAGTTTATATTTTAAAATCGATATAAAGTGTTTTTGAAGTCACTATCTATATTTTAGAAGAGTTATTATATAGGTACGCTGATTTGTTGTAAAGAAGAGTATTTCATTTTCTTTTAGTATATTTATTCTTTTTTTTAAATTAAAATCAAACTTAAAAATCGTTAGCTTTAGCGTGTAATTGATCTTTCTAGTTTTCAGAATGCGCAATTTTCTATGTATAGTTTTATCCAATTTCATATTCTAATTTAAGGTGTAGGTTTTCAAATACATATGTACAAATAAAAATCTATACGTTTTTAAAGAAGAAATGCAATTTCCTATGAGAAAACTTAAATTTATACCGCATAATAAAATAATCTTTTATTTTGAATTTCAAAAAATGTTCTTTTAACTAAAGTTTTGTTGGTTGTCTACAAATCAATTACAAAGCATGACAATCAAATCTAACTGTCAAAAGTCACTTTCTGTTTGTCACTATTTATTTGGTTTGGTTGGTTTTTGAATCAAAAGAGTAAAAATGCCGAGTCAAGAGGTCACAACAACAAAGGTGGTGGTTCATCCCTTAGTTCTACTAAGTGTGGTGGATCATTTTAATCGTATGGACAAAATTGGTAACCAAAAACGTGTTGTTGGTGTATTGTTGGGTTGTTGGCGAGCTAAAGGAGTCTTGGATGTTTCCAATAGTTTCGCAGGTATACTATACGATTTTATAACAATATTATGCTCAGAATAAACCGACTTATCTTGGAAATTTTAGTGCCGTTTGATGAGGACGATAAAGACAAGTCGGTGTGGTTCTTGGACCATGATTACTTGGAGAATATGTATGGTATGTTCAAAAAGGTGAATGCTCGTGAACGTGTGGTTGGATGGTACCATACTGGTCCGAAATTGCATCAAAATGATATTGCTATCAACGAATTAATACGTCGTTATTGCCCCAATTCCGTACTAGTTATAATTGATGCAAAACCAAAGGATCTTGGATTACCAACGGAGGCCTATCAGGCAGTTGAAGAGGTTCACGATGATGGGTCACCCACATCGAAGACATTCGAACATGTACCAAGCGAAATAGGAGCAGAAGAAGCTGAGGAAGTGGGTGTGGAGCATTTGTTGAGGGATATTAAGGACACCACAGTCGGCACATTGTCTCAACGCATTACCAACCAATTGTTGGGCTTAAAAGGACTCCATTCGCAGTTAAGAGACATTCGCGATTATTTAATACAAGTCAGTACCGATAAACTACCAATAAATCATCAAATCATCTACCAATTGCAAGACATATTCAATTTACTTCCTGATATAAATCAAGAACAGTTCAATAAATCGTTCTATGTTAAAAACAATGATCAAATGTTGGTTGTGTATTTAGCTGCAATGGTACGATCGATTGTCGCTTTGCATAATTTAATTAATAACAAATTAACGAACCGCGACGCTGAAGAGGGTAAGAAAGAGGAGAATAAAAAGGAAAAAGAGAAAGAGAAAGAGAAGGAAAAGGAGAAAGAGTCAAAAAAAGATGAGAAAAAGAAATAATTTAATGTTAGCTAGTTTTGTGTATGAAATAATGTAATAAACTTCTTTCTAAAAAAATAGTTTATTCTTATATACTACATAAATTATCTGTTAGTGTTTTTTTTAATTCTACGCTAAAAGTTTTACAATTACAATGATATTTAACAAGTAAATAAAATCAGCACCACTTGAACGGAATTGTTTGTTGGGAATTGGTCCAATATATGGATTAATGTTAGTTTTATTATAATTCGCAAAGTACCAATTAGTCTCATCGTTTGATTGCATTTCATAAGCTGGTTCTGCAGTTGTACTCATTAATTTACTGTCTCTGATGTTGTTTGTTAAAGGTTCAGAGATGTGTGCATTTTCTAGATTTAAAGGCGCTGGATCTTCATGCAAATGTGGTGATTGGACTTTGGTTATGGTGGATCTTCCACCCTGTCTGAATTGTGGCTGTTGACCTCCGGGTATTAAGAGTGCTGACAGCGGTGTACCACTGGCCTGTCTTTTAAGGTCAGATGTCTCTGTCTTATTGAACTTGGACCAGTTTTCCACCAGAGTGTTGGCTTCTGCTGTTGATATTTGAATGCTTTCCACAATCACTGGTGATTGTGTACTTTCCATAACCGGGACGATTGCGTCGGTGGTAATTACTGGAGGCTCAGTTTGTTTTTCGGTAGTAGTTTCGATTGGTAATACTGTTGTGGTTGGCGGCTGAGGTTTGGATGTGGTTGAAACAGCTTCCACTTTAGCCTCTTCTGTTAAAATCAATTCCGATTCTTTTTCGGTATTAACAAGTTGCAACTTTGTTTGAAGTTGTGTTGAGTCTTGTGCAGTGGACTGCGCTTGTGATGTGGATTCCGGCACGTTTGGAGGCTGTGTTGAACTTGGAACTCGTTTCGTAACGATTACTTCTGGCTGTGCTTCCACTTCGGCGACGGTATCGTTTAATTGCAAAAATTGTGGTGGAATAATTGGCTTGAAACCACCGGAACCGGGTAAAATCGGCATAAAACCGCCTGTTTGCACTTCTGGTCTTGTAGGTGGAAGCATATTACGTTTACCAGTTGCACGCAACGGTGGCACTTGGTTGATGATTGCGGTTTTACGTTCAGCATGCGGTTGTGGTGGGATTGGTGGTACTTTTTTGTCGGTTGTTCTACCGCCGAGAAGTTTGTTTAGATTTAAATTCGCTAAAGGAACACCGAAAAATGTAAAGCCACTGGTGCTGGGTGAATTGACCACCTCTTTCGGGATGTCTTGCTTTGTTTTATTGCCACTTGCAGCGTAAATTGTCGGCGTATCACCTAAAAATGAAACCATTAAAAAACAACCAAAAAAAATCTTGATTTTCTCTCACCTGGTGTGTAATGCGGACTTTTATGGGTCGTTGTCACCAAAGGTACAGGAACCACCTCAGTTTTTTCACTCTTCAATCCATTATTCACTGTCTCATTAAAAGGATAATCCACGTATTCATCATAAAAGTAGTCCGATTCCTCTGGAGAGGGTGGCACATTTCCGTTCTTACTCAACAAACTCTCTTTACTTCCGTTCCCTTTCAATTTCATCCATTGCTGTGAGAATACTTGCGATGTTCCATACGTTCCTGGAGCGGATAATAATTCTGCTTCACAACCAGGAGCCACCACATCCGCATTCCTCTCCTCCTCGCTGCAATCTTGTCTTAATAAACGCATGTCCCGTAAAAGAGTTCCGTCCGTGCATCTGGGGCCCTGCATAGAAGCCTCCTGCAGCCACGCTTGCAACCATAACATATTACAAGCACAATTCAGTGGATTTCCATCAATATCAATAACAGCGATGTTCCCGCGAAGTTTGTAGATCGCTTGTTCTGGGAACGACATCATTTTGTTGTTCCTCATGCTGAGGACACGCAATCGAGGCATCGAATTGAACGGCGACCCATGCACAGCGCAAATAATATTCTCGTCCATTTTTAACTCAACCAGCCATTCCATTTTCTCTAGAGTTGGACTTGCGATTCTAGAAATTCGATTACGGCTTAAATCCAGCATTTCCAATGAGCGTAAATTACGTAAACCGGCACGTTCTATATCAGTCAACTCGTTATTACTTAAATTTAACATGAGCAGATGTGGGACCATGTTAAAAGCACCAGGTGCAATGTTCTGTAAATTATTCTCTTGCAATTCAATAATCTGTAAGGATGGTAGATTGTGGAAAGCTGAGTTAGGAATTTCTTTCAGTTTGTTGTGACTCAATTTAATCGATTTTAAAATTGGCAAGTTGAGTATTGCGTTCGGCTCAATGATTTCCAACTCGTTGTTGTCAAGATGCAACACTTTCAAGTGTGGTAAGTTGTTGAAAACGCCTTGTTTCAAATCCTGCATGAAATTCTCACTTAAACGTAATTCTCGCAACTGCGTTAAACCATTCAGTATCTGAGGATCGATGGTTTTAATTCGATTATTAGTTAAATGTAAATAACGCAAATTTTTCAGTGAATAGAAACTGGTTGGTAGCTGAACTAGAGCGTTTTCTGATATATCAAATGTTTGCAATTCACGATTGTTTTCCAATGCGTTTGGCAAAATTTCCGCTATCTGATTTTTACTTAAATTCAACAGTTTCAAACGTGGTGCATTCTTAAATAAATCCGGGATTAGAATGTCCAATCGATTATTTCGTAAATTTAAGCTTCGTAGTTCAGACATTTCTTTTAAACAGTTTGGATGGATTTGATAAATGCGATTTGATTCTAAATCCAGGATTTCCAGACGATTTAAACCTGATAAAGCGTACTCCTCAAGTTGCTGTAGTAAATTTCTAGCAAAATACAAACGTCGAAGTTGCGGCAAAGTTCTTAATGAACTCTTTGGCAGTCGCTGGATTTGATTGGAACTCAAATCAAGCATTCGCAAAGCGGGCAGATCCAAATCAGGAGACGGACTGATTGGCACATTCGTAATTTCGTTGTTTGACATGTGCAAGTATTCAATTCCTCTTGGTAAACCAGGTACAAACTCCAACAAATCATTATGACTAACGTCAAGTTCGTACAAGTTCAACAAGTGACGGAATGTGGCAGGATGAAGAGCGTTGATGAGATTGTGAGACATGTTTACATGCTCTAACGCTGGGGTTACCAGAAAAGTCTCCGGATTTACGTAACTAATTTCATTGCCGCTTAAATCGATCCTTCTAAGGGACGGTAAGTTGCCTAAATGACGAGGCTCCAATCGACGAAAATAATTTCCCGCCAAATCAAGACCCTTCAAAGCGGGCAGATTCCACATTGGTCCATCTAAAATATCAGTCAGTGAATTATTCCTTAATCGCAGCTCGCGTAATGCTGGCATTGCCATAAACGCTTCACGATCGATTAGATGGATCTTGTTGTAATCTAAATGAAGGTGTTCCAATGTAGGATGACCACGAAGTGCACCGAATGGAATTGCCTCCAAATTGTTGTAACTCATATCAAGGAACGTTAATCTGGGCAGTGCGTCCAAAAGCGAACGTAATTCAGCCACATGTGAAATATCGTTCTCAATTAACCACAGTTCCTCAAGACCACTACCAGAATGTTGAAGAAAACTCTCCGGATGAACTCTTCTCAACATGTTTTTATTTAAATCAAGACTTCTTAATTGTGGGACACTGTGGAATGCGCCATGGTGTAATTCAGTGATACGATTATTGGATAGATAAAGTTTCTTCAAAGCAGGAAGATCCACGAATGACGCTTCGTTTAATTTCTCAATATAATTGTGGTCCAATCGAATGATTTCCAATACAGGCAATTCTCTGCTAGCCCGTCCAACTAATCCAGCATCGGTGATCTTATTCCCAACTAAAGAAAGTTCTTTTAACGATGGTAATCTGGTTATGGCTCTCGGATGCATCCAAGATATACCACAATAGGAAATATTAACAATGGACAAATTCGGTAGGTCTCTTAGTAAATTCGCCTCTAAACGCGTCAATCGAGGACTGGATGCGATGTGTAATTTCTCCAATGACGGATTATTCTTGAAATTCCTCGGAGACAAGTCTAATAATGAGAGTGACTCCAATTGTACATACCGCAACATTGGCAAATTGTTAAACAGTGGTAAACGTTTCATTAGATTCGTTTGTATTGTAACTGCTTCCAAATGTTTCAGGTGTAATAGCGAGTCGTCTGGAATACTGCGTAGTTCTGGTTCCACAATGAATAATTCCATTAAAGAAGTGTCCAGGCCTGCAAGCCAGTCACTGGAAACGCGCTCCAATCCATTGTAACGTAACATCATTCGGAGCACTTTCAATGGGAAGAACGTGCGGCCAGGCAGTGATGGTAAATAGTTGTTTTCGAGGATGAGTTCATCGATGGGTCGAGTTATGTATTCGGACACGGCTCGAAGGCCCTCCAGAACACGAGGCAAATCGCTATGCGAACACCTGACAAACAATCCGAATAAAAAACCACTAGAAGACAGGATAAAATATTTTCTTACCATATTTGGTAGTCGTCGCCTCGTAAGAGACATCGACAAGGGAGGATCTTTTCAGCGGGTGGACAACCACGTTGGCCAGTAATGGAAACAATGCAAATAAGCAGCACAAAACAGTTCCAAAAGGGGAACATTTTGCGGTCAAGTCATGACAATTGTGTTTACACTTGTTCTCTGTTCGGATAAGACTAGTTTGGAAATGGGTTCATTGTTGGGCGCGAATTTTGTTGGCCTTTACGCACCTGTAAAAAGCACAATTGATTACTACATTTCGATATCCGGTTCGGTACTTATGTAATTGGGCATGTGAACTTGTTTAGTTTGTCTTTCCGACTTGTATGCATGAATTTGAAAGATTTAAAAAACCGTTTGCGCTTTCAATCATTTGAACATTCTTTTTCTTTTTCTCGTGCGCTTTTGTTGGAGAACCAAAGAAAAGTTAATGGGTCTGTTAAAGAGCTTAAAAATGCATATGACACCGGCATTATATTCGTGTCGAAAATTACACGTTTTCTACAAATTCCTAATTATTTACAACAATACCTAGTATAGTAATTTTGTTTTTAGAAATTTTCAAGTTTTAATTGTTATTCACACTTTAGTGAGTTTGATGCAAACACTTTCCCTATTATTATGTCTTGTACTTGCATATAACAACGGGTTTTGGTACATCCATAAGAGATTAAAAATATGTTTCAAGGATGAACATTATTTTTTTGCTTTAATAACAGAAGCATATTTTTCGGGGAGGAAGTGAACGTATTTCCTATTCAAGTACATTTAATAATAAAATGACCAACCGATTTACGCGATTCGAATTTCTTCAATTTCTCATCGACTGTTTATTGTTCCAATTGTCCGGAGAGAGATTTCTTTTAATTCAATAAATCCTCTTTTATTCTACTCAATTAAATGTTACCCAGATTTGATGCATGACTGCTTATAAAAAAAGTTAATCGTCGGTTTTCTACTTTAAAGAACATCAATTGACCAATTTTTTGGATTCAAAAAGCCCATTAACCACCACAATTTGTGCATCTCTAATTGTTGCCGCTCATTAATCGGTACTTTTTGCATGTAAAATGTTTAAATCGCTTAACAGTCTTTTTTATTTAGGTAAGCAAACTAATCTGGAAAATAATTTAAGCGACAATTTTTGTGACAGTCCAACCAAGAACCATAAAAACCGTACCAAGTACCGTAGATGAAATACTAATGACAAAAATCACGACATACGATGTAGTATTCAACAATCATAGTTAGAGATTTAATTTTACTAATAAAATGGGCCGCATTTTCATTGAATGAACTCGATTTTATTGCCAAACGCTGCTGTGATATATGCAATTGCTGTAGTGAAGAAACAAAAACGACGGAAATTAAAAAAAAGAATGAATGCTTTAGTTGGAAATTAGAATCGCTTTCGCTGAATTTTAATGTGTATGCTTAACTTTAATTGAACACAAATTTTGCGAATTTGAATAATCGCTTTAATTGCATAATTTATTCTTACGAAAGGCGCGCATTTTTCCACCATCAAACAAATTGAAAAAAAAACAATGTAGCAATGGAACTAATGCTAAAGACCTCACCTCAAATCGTTCGTCAATAAATAAACGCCGAGGATATTGGTAAACAGTTTATACCTAAATGTCTTTAGCTTGAAACTGCGGCAAAGTCGACACACACCCACCGGTGATTTAAATCACTTCCACATTTATTAAAAACTGTAATTAACACTGAAATTGAGACACGCACTTGGAAATTGAAGTCTTCACGACGCGACCACTGTTAAAACACTTCTGTACGAAGAGGAATAATTTTTCGCTGTAGAGAACTCCGGCTTTACACTCCGATAACTTCTGGTAGCGCGTATATTCAAGAATCTTCATTGAGAAAGCACATACATAGATAGAATTTATGTCTAATCTATTACAAAATATACATGATCGTTCGTTATTGTTACAAATAACAATAAAATTGGATTCAATTGGATTTGGAAATAAATTTGGCGAAAATAATGCATACATTTGCGTATAGAAACGCATATATAGGTTGAATTATAGGAAGATGAGACATTCATAATTAACTGTAGAAAGGCACAGTTTGGGTTCAGTAAATAAACTGAATACACTATTTTCCATTATTTTTCAAATGTCTTGTATGTAAAAAAAAACAATACAGCATAAACCATTGCCTAACACTTGTATCGTCGCGAATTTCATACTCGTGTTTTGTAATTCAATTAAATTCGGTGACAATTTCATCCAATTCTTATGTAATAACAGAAAAACAGTCAAGTTCGTTAAAACTCACTTTATTCCTGCAAACAAATCTAAAATTAGAAACAAGAATATTTTCAAATGATTACATATAAATAGTTTAAGATATTTTTTATCAACTAAATACTAGCTAAATAAAAATAAGGTTTAATAAGATATAAAGTTAAATTTTTACTGAAATCAGTGTACAAAATATTAAATCTCCCTCTTAAGTGGAATTCTTCTTGCTTGCCCAAAATGGATCCAAACTGTTTAACGGATCAACATCTCCCACATCTTGAATTTCTTCTTTAACAGTCGCTGCTTTACTTTCATCCTTTTCATTATTAGTAAAGTCGTTCATTTTCCTTTTAAATTTCTCTATAATTTACAAAGAAATAGGAACAATTGCATAAATTCCACACATAATTAAACAACTCACCTTGCGTATTTATACTTTTTATATAAGCCAAAAAGCATTCATACGCAAACTTGAAATGTTCTCGATCTCTTATTATGTTCCTTCTATAATTCGTTAGTTTCGTTGTTAATGTTGCCAGATCCGGTAAACAGGTTGCATTATTTGTTACATCCAAAATTGCAATAGTAAGTAAACACACTAATCCCGTTCTTCCAATACCAGAGGAACAATGCACAACAATTGGATGTGATAAGGATCTTTGTTGTTGGTGTAAATTTATCAATTCTGTTACATACGAGACAAACGGTTCCGATGTATTCGGAAACAAACTAGAAAGAAATGTCGTTTGTTTTCATTCATTTTTCCAACTGAGTTTCTAGTAAATTACCTGCCAGGCCATGAGGTGAACTGCATATGCATTACAACCCACGATTCCCGTTTTTCCGGTATATTAATAGAAATTATACGTTCAGTCCAATGTGTTTTCACAATAACACTTTGTAAAGAAATTATCATATTTAATATATTCAAATTTTTCCCTTTTTCTTTAGGCCAGTACACATCATCCCCAATCTGAAACCACACAAATTTCTTCAAAAACGAACAAAAACCAAATCCCCACTCATTACCTCATTATCGTTTAAAAGACAGAAGATTAGTTCGACTTGTTGCTCACGTACCATTGTCCAAAAATCAGCAATCGTGCTTTGTAGTGGTGATTGTGTTGCAATAAATACTGGTGCATACAAAGAAACATCCTTAAACATAAAATACGATTTAAAACACGGTAAAAAAAACAATAAATTTATCATACTTTAATATATGATGCATTTATGTAATCTTGTTCATTATCACTCAATTCAACCCGTGAAAAATCATAAGGCAATATATCAGGAAATCGATTCTTCATCGGATAACATCTAGCTACAGAAATCACACGTTTCTGTGCATCACAATCTTGCTTATCTTGCACTTCTTTCCATTTCAAATCTAAATTCGTTGGTCCACTTAATGTTTTATTTGTTAATGTATCCACATACTTTTCGAATTTCTCCATTTCTTGATTAAACAATTCTTTCACATCATTGTTGAACAACGATTTACTGGGCTGGATTTTTGTTAATACTCCCTTCTTTCCTTCATTCTTCACTTGATTTGTAGCGACCGTTTCTGTTTTACTTGGAATATTCTCAGTTTTTGTAACTGCTTTAATTTCAGGCTGTTGTTCAATTTTTTGTTGAGGAACTAATGGTGCTTGGGTAATACTGAAATCCAATCCACTCAATAAATCGATGTTCGATTCTTTTGTAACCACAGTACTGTTATTACTAGTACCAATTTGTGGCACTGATTCAGCCACATTATAACTTTGATTATAATAATTTGCATAATTCATACTATACGCTTGATTTGTGTCATAAAACTGTGTGGTTTGTGGAATGTAATTGACACTATTTATCGATTGTTGATTAGTGTAATCAATTTGTGTTGTTGAAGGATAATAAGCGGTACTATACGGAAACGGTTGATTGTTTTGATACTGATTACCTGTACTAGTGGACATAAAGTTCGGATCCACCGAACTGGAACTGGATGTGTTTATAACTGGAGAGGAATATGTGGAATTGTTGGTATAAGCCACTTGGGGATTGTAGTTAACCGATGTAGCATATTGTACTGCATGGTACTCGCTATTTGCAGTACTTTGTTCAGTTGCTGATGTATTATAATTCGGTGCATATCCCTGCGGATAATACACATTATTATCAACTGGTTGAACATAATTAGCTTGACTTGCAATAGGCTGTTGTTGATAGCCAAGCGAATAATTCTCTTGGAAACCAGACGGTGTTGTTAATGTTCCCGAATTTGAAGCACCAAAATATGGATTTTGTGTAGCACTACTTGGTGTGCTTGCTGGCTGATAACCACTTGGAATGTAACCATACGGAGTCGTATTTGACGAAGCTAATGGACTGCTAATTGTTTCATAAGTACTTGTTGTTGTTGTGAACACTTTACTACCATCATACGTCACTTCATTCGGTAATGTATGAGCAACAGTGGCTTGAACAGTATAATTACTGTTACCATAATTCTGTGGAATATAATTACTATAAATTGCATTTGGTCTTGGTAATGTGTTATTCATTCTATCCGTCAAATCATCCCGTTTTGGTGTCTCTTGAACAGCCACAGACGGCACATAATTCGGTGCTGCAAAACTACTGTATTGATCACCTTTAGAAACCATCAAACCACCAAATCTTTCAGACAATCCATCCTTTTTCCCATACGTCTCCTGATTCGGTAATTGTACTTGTGAATACTGACCATAATAACCATATTGTGCCTCTTGTGTACTTTTCGCCAAACTAACTGCATCATTCACCTCCGAACCTAATGGAGTCGGACGAACGGCTGGTGGCCAAGATTGCATTTCAGGCGATTGATAATTCACTGTTGGATATTTCGTTTCACCACTATACCCACCACTCGTATTAACATTACTCTTCTTACGAGACTCCAAATAATCCTTTAATTTCGGTGTATTCAATGGTGTCGAAACACTTGGCACATTTGCCACCACACTCTCTACCTTCTCTTTCGTATTATTCAACAATTGATCTCTTTCCTCTTGTTGTACTTTACTAGCACTTTTAATTCGTTGCAACAATTTACTCACATTCGTCTCTAATTTCGTATAAAACTCAATACCTTTATTCGCTTTGGCCAGCAAATCATCATACGTATCATACGAAGTTATCAATGCCGATATTGTTGTTGTCCGTTTCTGTATTGTATCCTGAATGTATCTTCTTGTTTGTACAGCAGCCGCATACGCATCGACCAATGCTTGTCTAATATTCTCCTGTGCAGATGTATTCTGTTCAATTAAACTGGCTAAATGCTGATGTTTTTCCAACTCCTTCTCGAATAATTCATCTAACGGTTGGTCTGCTGGTTTCGTAACTAGAACATTGGTTATATCGTCATTATGTACCGCTTCACGGTATTGTGCCCAAAGCATTGCACGTTGTGTACGCATCTCTTCCACTTTAACCACCAAATTCTCCAACTGTTTTAATGCATTCTCATCAATATTCGGATTTGGCAAGTCAATTGACGGTAATTGCATGTGTAATTGTCTTAATGGTGTGGCGAGTATCTTTAAATTGGCCACATGCGTTGTCATCGCTTTCTGTAACGTTTGATTTGAATCGTTCGCTTTTGTATGCGCCTCTCTGTACTTGGCCGATTCTCTCGCTAAATCAGTGGCTATAATGCTAGGCGGTCTTGGGCCCATCACCTCTTGGAATTGCCTTTCGTTCTCCTCTTCAGTCTTTAATAGTGCATCGATCTCGTTCAGCATTGTCTCGACGGTGTTGTAAATGGTTGACAATTTATTCATCAAGTCCATCAGATCTTGAGCGGCTGTTGGACGTGCACTTAACGCGGCTGCACGATCAATCAATTCCTGCGGTATGCCCGTAGCTTGTTTCATTTTCACCAAGAAATCTAGTTGCATTGAAGACGTGAATTCGGCGACTGATTGGTCTTTCATTTCGATTAAATCGCCCATACGTCGTAACATTTCCGCTTTCTTTTCACTGTACAGAGAGGAGGCTTCGTGTGCCTCCATGGGAACAAGACGACCGAATAAATCTGGTCCTGAGACTTCGATATCCGTCACACTGAATGGGATTCCTTTGACAAGGGAGGCACCTTTCACTTCCTGTAATGCGTCCTTATCAGGCACTTCTTCGTGATAAATAAATTCGTTCTCATTTTTAGCTGCTTTACGTTTGCCTTCGATCACATCCGATGTGAATGCTAATGCTTCATTCATTTCGGGATTCTTTAATTGCGATGCTAATTTTCGGGCTTCTTCTAATTGTTCGGAAGCAGCTTGATAAAATGCAACACGTTCACCCATTTTCTGTTGTTCTTCAGATTGTTGGCCTTGGAATAGAAGGGAAATGCTTCGGTGGTATGTTACTTTAAAGTTTAAGTATTTAATCCAATCTTTAGCTACTTTACTACCAATTAAGTCTTGCATTGTTTTCGACTGGAGTAGCAGATGCGAACGACGATAGTAGTCCTCCACTTGGACCGATACTTTAGCGATAATCGTAGCTTTCCGATTATCAAGCATACTCTTTTCTAAGATACACTCCTGAGCTTGTGCCAAACAGACCTGCTGCTCAAAGTGGATCAGTTCTAGTGAAGATAACAATGGTATAAATTCGTGATAGAGTTCTTTAACTGTTTGAAATGCCCATGCAGCGCATTGGAAATGGGTACATGCCATTTTCATGCCCTCAGGTGAATTTCTACTCTCTGACGCTCCCAATTGAGTATGTAAGGCACCAATGTTGTATAAAATGCACATTTGCTCAAAACGAATATCTCTCACACTGCATTCGGTATTTGTAAGGGGATTTTTCCAGGAAAAGTACACAACCACCGATTGATTCTCTTCCATAGGAAAACGTGATTTGAGAAAGTGTAATTGGCAATAATATTTCTTTAATGTTTGGCAGCCAGTTACGTCTGAGGATGGACGAACTGCACTTTGTCGTAGGCTTTCCAAATTGTATATTTCAGTATTGTACGAGTCTGGATCTTCATTATAAAATTTTGCTATGTACTAAAATTTATGGAAATCAATTAGAATGTTCGAAACAAGTTAATTGAAGTCTTACTTTTTTCAAGCTTTCCCCAAATGATGCAGCTGCTGTGCTCACTTTTAAGGGCAGCGATATCATTGGGAGTCTGGGGGCTGCTTCCATTGTGTTCTTGTTGTATTAAACTGTTTCTTTATTAGAGATAATGCGATGAAATCATCGTATGTATACAAAACATTCAGTTATTGTGTCATTTGGTGATATTATTTCTGAATAAAAGTAATTTTCATAAACATCTAATTTTAATATTTTAATAATAGATAATTATCGACTAATTCGACTGGACTTACCTAGAGAATAAACACCATTTTACGAGAATTTTTTTATGATTTCGGCGAAAATGACATGAATATGTCACTTTGACAAGACGAATGACAAAAAATGCAATGATAATTCAGCATACTAAATTACCAACTGAGATTAGTTCAAAATATAGTTATAAGATGTCTCGACAGACGGAGACGGACGCGTGCGTTCTCACAACAATCCGCCATATTGTTTGTTTTTTTCTGATGATACGAATGATACGATTGTAATCAAGAATTCAATAAATATTTAAGATTTAGGCCAGCAAAAACTAGGTGAGTGTAATTAAAAATATGATTAACTTTTAATAATCTAATGGAACATTGTAAATCTTGTAATAACAGGTGTTAATAATGGCTCGTACAAAACAAACCGCCAGAAAGTCAACTGCTTCAAAAGCACATACATATAAACAACTGACCACAAAAACCAGTAAGAAGAAGATACATTTAAGCGCTAAGGATGCTGTTAAAAGTCGAAGGAAGCCGTATAGACATCGTCCAGGAGTTACAGCTTTGAGACAAATCAAGTATCTACAGAGAACCACTCACTTGTTACTTAGAAAATTACCATTCCAACGTTTGGTACGGGAAATTACCCAGGGTTTAAAAAGTGATTGGAGATTCACCGCTGGCAGTTTAATGGTGATACAGGAAGCTACTGAAGCTTATTTAACGGGGTTGTTTGAAGACACAAATCTCTGTGCCATCCACGCCAAAAGAGTAACTATTATGCCCAAAGACATTCAGTTAGCTAGGCGAATACGTGGAGAACGGGCCTAGTTCGTATTTGAAAAGTAATTTATGCATTTTCTATTATTCATAATTCCGATAGATGTTTTGTATTAAGTAGGTACATATTTTTTGTTGGATGTATTTCGATGTGTGATTTATATATTTTCGTTCAAATTTAGAGAATGATAATCAATAAATTTCAACAAGTTCTGTATGATTTATTTCCTTATTTAATGCATTTTTGAGTGTTTTGTGTACAATGTTTATCCTCACAAACAATTGATAAAAACGATTATCTGCGAAACTTGACGATGAAGATCATGCTCATGATTCATGCGTAATGCGTTATAACAATGGTAAAGAAGAAAACTGTATTGTTAACTGCATTTGTAATGGCGACAGGTTCAGTTTTTATTACACTACAGAAAATAAATAATCTTCAAAATCGTATTAATTGAAAGCAAATCCAAAGTTATTTTATAAGACAAGAATATGTAAAGCGTTTTTCACATAAAAATAGGTAAGGGAATGTAGAGATAAGATAATTGTAATAATAGATTTTTATTAACAAAAACAAGTTGTTCCTGTCAAATTGATAAGCAGTTTTACTCAACACAATTAACTTTTGCTTTTTTATGTAATTTTATTACGAAATTTAAAGAAATCATGTACATCAGTCAAGTGTAAACTAGAAAATAATGTTTTATAACAATTTCAACTTGCATCGTCTATCATGTTCTATTTATTCGTATGAACATCTAAAAAATTGTCTCCTTTTTCTCCTCAGAGTTTGATTATCTTATAAAATATGGAAAACAATGCCGAACAACCTTCATTTCATCAACTAAACATCGTTGGTACGTAATCAAATACCCGAAATAAAATAGAAATTCTAATCGTATTTTAATTACAGTTGAATGTGCCCATCTAAGGCATTTCAATTTCATAAAACCAAGTCCATACGTCGAACTCAGTGTAGATGGTGAAAATTGTCGCAAAACAGAAACAGTCAAAAATACAATCCAACCAAAATGGAACGAAACATTCACATTACTAGTAACAATACATTCAAAAATCAATTTCGTCGTATTGGATCGAAATAGTTTCCGCAAGGATACACCATTAGGCGAGAACAAAGTGGACGTATTTGAATTATTAAATTATTCAAATGGTCGTATCGATAATTTGGAATTAACATTAGATTTATTAAATGACAATAAAAGTGAAACACCAACAAAATGCGGTGAATTAACATGTGTATTAAGTGGTTTAAATGTAGATATGTCAAAATTTGTTCGTACAAGTCAAGCTAGTTCAATGCCTTTGTCACCAAGTAATACATTCATACAACAACGAAGCGTTCTGAACGGTATCCGTGTGAAATTCCGTGGCCAAGGTGCCGAGAACATGGTACCCACATCATCACGGCACAGTAACGAACGTAATGGCCCATCGAATGCTTCTGGTGCATCGTCTGCATCCGCTACCGTTCCTGTGTCGCCTGGTAACAGCAACAACATTCCGAATGGTACACAAATCGATACTGTTCCCTTGTATTTTGACTAATTTTTATTGATATTTCGTCTGTAGGGAATATCGGACCGCCAGCCACCGTTCCCAATGGCAATATCAGTCATTCAGAAGCACGCAATAACGAAGAGCCTCTGCCCCCCGGCTGGGAAATGCGTTTAGATACGTATGGTAGACGTTATTACGTTGACCACAACACTAAGTAAATTGTTATTAATTAATTTTTATTGTCTGTATTGATTGGGAGTTTTTTTTAAAGGTCCACGTCATGGGAAAGACCGCAACCGTTACCACCTGGCTGGGAAATGAGACGTGACTCTAGAGGACGTGTTTATTATGTTGACCACAATACAAGAACGACAACATGGCAACGACCAAATCCAGAACGTTTAGAACATTTTCAACAATGGCAAGGACAAAGAGTGCATATTGTGCAACAAGGCAACCAAAGATTTTTGTATTCACAACATCAGCCGGGCAGTGCGATGGCAGCGGGTCCTAGTGCCTCAACGGAAGATGATGATGGATTGGGACCGTTGCCCTCTGAATGGGAGAAACGGACACAACCGGACGGTATGTTGAATGCATATGTTTAATTGAAGGAATGTAATTGTGTCAACGTATCGTGACGTATTTATTTTATCGACTTAAATTGAAGATTAAAGAATGACTCATTAATTTTGAGATTAATTCAAGGAAGTAATTGCGGCTAGATAAAATAAATATTTGTTGCAATTAGCTAGAAAAGTGATTCTCAATTTTTTTTTTCGTCAACTATTTTATCTTTATTATCTGTTAGGTCGCGTGTATTTCGTAAATCATAAGAACCGCACCACCCAATGGGAAGATCCCCGTACACAAGGCCAAGAAATCAACGAAGATCTACCACCAGGCTGGGAGATTCGTTACACTGAAGATAATAAACGTTATTTTGTCGATCATAATACAAAGACAACAACATTTGATGATCCAAGGCCGGGCGCTCCGAAAGGTCCAAAAGGGGCATACGGTGTACCAAGAGCGTATGAGCGTTCATTCAAATGGAAAATCAGTCAGTTCCGTTTCTTGTGTCAAAGTAATGCATTACCAAGTCATTTAAAGATCAAAGTGTCTAGACAAACATTATTTGAGGACTCATTCCATACGATTATGAGATTACCAGCATACGAATTGAGACGAAGACTTTATATAATTTTCAAAGGTGAAGAGGGTTTAGATTATGGTGGTGTGAGTCGTGAATGGTTCTTTCTTGTATCACATGAAGCACTAAATCCAATGTATTGCTTATTTGAGTATGCAAATAAGAATAATTATAGTTTACAAATCAATCCAGCATCGTATGTGAATCCGGAACATTTAACATATTTTAAATTTATTGGACGTTTTATTGCAATGGCATTATATCATGGTAGATTTATATATTCTGGTTTTACAATGCCATTTTACAAACGGATGCTTGGCAAAAAATTAGTCATGAAAGATATTGAAAGTATCGATCCAGAATTTTATAATTCCCTTGTATGGACCAAAGAGAATAATATTGATGACTGTGAATTGGAATTGTATTATAGTGTGGATTTTGAAGTGTTAGGGCAAGTTGTGCATCACGAATTGAAGAAAAATGGCGATAAAGAGCGTGTGACTGAGGAGAATAAGGAAGAGTATTTGAATTTGATGACCGAATGGCGAATGACGAGAGGAATTGAGGAACAAACGCAAGCATTTTTGGATGGTTTTAATGAGGTTGTGCCAATTGAATGGTTGAAATATTTCGATGAACGTGAATTGGAATTGCTTTTATGTGGTATGCAAGAGATTGATGTGGAAGACTGGCAACGGCATACGATTTATAGGCATTATACGAGGAATAGTAAACCGATTACATGGTTTTGGCAAGTATGTTGTACAAAGTGAATTAGTGTTTGGTCGTTTATGAAATGTTGTGTGTATTTTTTCAGTTTGTTAAACAGTCTGACAATGAGAAGAGGGCGAGATTACTTCAATTTGTGACTGGAACGTGTCGTGTTCCAGTTGGTGGTTTTGCCGAATTGATGGGATCGAATGGGCCCCAACGGTTTTGTATTGAGAAAGTGGGCAAAGAGTCTTGGTTGCCCAGATCACATACCTGTTTTAATCGTTTAGATTTACCTCCTTATAAAAGTTTTGAACAACTTGTAGAAAAACTCACATATGCTATTGAAGAAACAGACACATTTGGACAAGAGTAAGGACTTTGGTAAGAGTCTTTGTTTTGTTGTGAAATTAATTGACTGTACCTGAATATAGATCATGTTTTTTTTTAATATTATATATTGTTTTGTTTTTTCTTTCTTATCAAATGATTTGTCGATATTCTCAGTAGATTTAAAGCAATGTGAAAGATGTATATTTTATTGAAATTAATGAAAAAGTGATAACTTTAATGGCCTATGTTATAATTTGTTTTTCATTTGGTTTATATTGTCTGGGTAATTTTTATGAATTATTTTTGTTTGACACTACGATGGTTCCAAAATAGTCTATTCCAATTGATGAAAAAAAATTAAATGAAAGTGAAATGTATTATCTTATATATTTTTTATTATACATTTTGTATTGTTTGTGTAGTATATAAATATTAAATGCATTATTATAAATTATGAGAAATTATGTAAATAGATTGTAATATTGTATATACGATAGTAAATATTAAATTAAATTATTTTAAAGAATTTGTTATAGATGTCATTTTTTATCAATGAATGATAGAAAAGCAAAAATGCCTTTGTACAAAAAAAACTATAGATTCTTGAACGTTGTTTTTACATACATTCTTCGGATTGAAGATAAACGTTTTAATTTCATTTCAATTTCCAACATAAGACGATCGTTTTTTAAATTCATTATTTCAAGTTCAAGTGTTAATAATTGTTTAGCACTTTCAATATTTGCTCTTTTTAGTTCGATTTCCTGTAGCAGCATTTCATTTCTCAATCTTATTCCAGCATCTTCATTATTTTTTTCATAGCAAGGCTGGAATATTTTAACAATAGTATATTATTAAAAAAAATTTAAATTATATCTACCTTGTCTAGAGTATTCATTTTTTTGGTTTGCTAAGAATACAAAGTTCTGTTTCAAAATTGAACACGACTACACTTCGAGGGACTTTTCAGAATAATTTTAGACTAATATACAAAGATCTTTATATCTAGATGTATAAGAAACTTGAAGGGCTGATGAGTAATAAATGACACTAATTAAATAGTGATAAAATATCAATTATCCCAATACTCATATTTTGGCTTGAGTACTTACAAATGATAGAACATAAATAATCAGATGATTTATAAAGAAAAGAAATGCAATTATTTATTTATTACAGTTACAAGTTTTTAACTTCTAAACAGGCTTTTTTAAACAATTCCATATCGATGGTTTGAATAACAGTCACATTAGGCGGTTTATCTTCATCAGACACAACAAGCACACCCCTTTGTGGACCATTCAATTCAACTTTCAAACGAAGTGTCTTTTTTTCCAAAATATTTCGTTCTGGATTAAGAAATGCAAATACTGCATATCCATCACACACCAACCATTCGTACGTTCCATCATAGTTGCGATCGTAGCATATTTTTTCCGCTCTAGTCAGTAAATCGAGGGCCTCTGTTCCGTTCCCTAACACATTCCATCGCCAGTCCTGCAAGACATTCAATTTACTATTGAAATTTATATTGCAAATTAAGATAGTACAAAACTAATAGACGATTTCAGGCAAGTGTCCCAAGTGAGCATATAGACAGGCCTTTTCACATATTCTAAGACAATATGAGCTGCTTCCACATCCGCTTGTACGTTAAACTCAGGCGTATCTTCGCCATAGTTCCCTGCCATTAGCCAAATGTCTTTAATATCGTCCACTAAGTCCTCGTAAAGTTTCAGAGAAAGTGCCAGATTTGTTAATGGACCGACACAAATATAATTGATCTGTTTTGGATGAGTTGAAGTAATGTCTCTAAGCGCTATTGGCGAGGGAGTTGTGCGAATTAAACTCAAGTCCGGTTCCTCAGAGTGTTCTAAGTCTCCAAAACCGTCTTCACCATGGAAATAGATGAGTTTTTCATTTGTGGGAACGATACGCTCTTTCACCCCTTTATAGACTGGAATCTGAAAGTAAATAAATACAAGAAAATTTTAAATCCAGATACAAAATTTCAAGTGGCGCCAAAAATGCCAAGAATGTTTTAAGAATTCTGAACTTATACATAAGTTTTTAGTATACCCTGTATAATATTACGTACATCTAATCTGTTTACAATTTTCAACAACCTTATCACATTCTTGCACACATTGTTTAAGGAAGTGTTTCCTGCTGAGCAAAAGATTGCTTCAATTTTAATATCACCACATTTTTCGGCATTTAATAGCAGTAAAATAGCAAAATAATCATCTACACCAACATCCACATCGATAATTACTTTTTCTGGTACTCTCATTTTGTACAAACCAAACAATGACACGGTAAACGAGTTTAAAGTGATAAGATAAGATGCTCAGTAATTAACTTATTTATACTAAGTGCACGTGAATGCTGTTTTTCATTTCTTGTTGGCGCTTTAATTCAATTTCATAAAGAAAATACAAAAAACGAACAATAAAATTCTAATTATTACAAATATACAAAAGGGCGGCGTAAACCGTATACTATTTTGAAGACTGAAGAGTTCATGACCCTATCCAGCATCCACAAAGGAGATTTCTCTCGAATGGGGAACGCAGTTAATAGTCATTTAATCCTCAACAAAAAGCATCTTATTAAATCTACCTCTCGCTTTCTAAGTGATTCACTATTCTTTTCTTCTTTTATGTAATAAAATTAGTTTGTTACTCAATAATTGAGTATTAGATGTCTTAATTACAAGCATTCATTGATCGGATGGTCCAAGAGGTCAGCAGAAGATAATTAACTTCTCTCTTGTTCATTGACATTTGAAATTTTTTGTAATGTCGATTATTTGTAATTAAAATTTAATAAAAACAAAGAGCGATATGAATTTTTTTTTGTTAAAAAGTAAAATTTATATTAGGAATAAATAACATTCTCAAAAACAAATAATGAGATAAAATTTATTGGGAGCGAAATACTTCCTAAAGTGTTCTTAGTTCAGTATTGAAGATGATTTTAACAAAAATACAAACTGTAAAAGAAAAACCATCATGTTTGAACATTGGCACCGATTATAAATTTAAACGGGAAATTGCATGGAAAAATGTGATCGCTTTTCTAATACTGCATTTTTGCGCTCTTTATGGACTTTATTTAGTCCCGTCTGCATCAGTCCTAACTGCAATTTTCGGTAAACGTTAACATTTTACAAAATCACCGATTTCTTATTTGATTTTACAGCTTTTTTCCGAGCGAATTTGGGTGGTTTCGGAGCGGTTGGAGGTGCACATCGACTTTTCACCCATAAAAGTTACAAGGCGACTAAAGGATTACGACTAGCTCTAATTATCTTCCAAACTCTTTCAGGTCAAGTATGTTTTACCTCAAACAATTTTCCTCAATTCCTTCTGATGAATGAATTTAGAATTCAGTGTATACTTGGGTTCGAGATCATCGCCTGCATCACAAATACAGCGACACTGATGCCGATCCCCATAATGCAAATCGCGGTTTCTTCTTCTCCCATATGGGATGGTTAATGAGCTACAAACATCCCTTAGTCAAGGAAAAAGGACGATCGATAGATATGTCCGATTTGCAAGCGGATCCAATTGTGATGAACCAATACAAGTATGTAATTCAATATAAACGAAAAAAATTAAGCATCGTCCTTGAAGCAATAATTAAAAAAATTGCGTAACACATTCACATTATTATAGGTTTTGTTTTTGAAAATTGCTAAGAAAATTCTTTAAAAGTACGACATTTAATGAAATTTTGCTAAATTAGTAAGGATTTTTTATTGCAGTTATTTCTTCATTTGGTACTTGATCATCGCCGTAATAATCCCAACTTCTATTCCAATCGTACTCTGGGGAGAAACTGTTCAAAATTCCATATTTATTGCATATTTTTTGAGTTATACTTATTCATTACATGCTGCTTGGACCGTAAATAGTTTCGCACATATTTACGGCAACAAACCTTTCGATAAGTAATTGAATAATGTTTATTTGCATATTTGATTAAACAAATTCATAATTTGCTTCATTAAAGGTACATAAAGCCAAGAGAGAATAAATATGTTTCTTTCATAACTGGGGGCGAAGGTTGGCACAATTACCATCACACATTTCCATATGATTATCGAACTTCGGAATTTGGAAGCAGATTCGGACTAACAACGTCGATTATTGAGTTTTTCGCCAAGAATGGTTGGGCGTACGATTTGAAAGTGGCTACAGAGGAGCAGATTAAAAGAAGGATGTTGCGTACTGGGGAATTATGAAGAAAAAAAAAGTAAAATATGCATGTAGGTCTCTATACCGCTCTTTTTTGTTTATTTTCATTTGTGGATACATGTACTTATAAGCAATAAAAATGTCCAAAAACCACATTTAATCATGTATACCTTTCAGATATCCGTGTTATTACTGCATCTTCACAAGTATATTTTATTCTCTTAAGTTCATATGCAGCTTAAAACCATCTTTCGGTCTTATTAATAAGTCTGCATCTAATTCAACATCCTCAAGACTTTTGTAATCCGTTGATACATAAAATTCTCTTATTAAATGTGCACTAATTACCCTAATACTAGTCTGGGCCTGCACCATCCCTTTAAAATGTTAAATAAGTTATAATTATTCGGTAAATAAATTCTTTTAAATTTATTTTACCAGGACAATTCCTGGGACCATGCGCGAATGGTAGATAAGTGCAACGATGTCTTTTTGTCATATTATCTGGTAAAAATCGATCTGGATTAAATGTTAATGGATCATGCCAATATTTCTCTGAACGGTGGATATTCAATATGGGAATTGTTGCATTTGAACCCTTCGGTAAAATAATTCCGTTTTCTAAAAAAAAATTGATTTATTTTATTAGCAATGTTTTCTTTGTATATTTTTACCTAGTTCAATATCGCCAGTTAGTTTTCGTGCAAATATCGGAGCAGGTGGAAATAATCGTAATGTTTCTTTGAAGACACAATCAAGATAACTCAATTCGTTGATTCTCTTCCATTCTATCGGCTCTGATTTACCGTAAATGCTTACAACTTCTTTATACACATTCTCCTAAGATTAAATTCTTTTTAAAGGCAAACACAGTAATTGGAAAAAATTACCTGAACTTCGGGGAACATTCCTAAGATTAATAACACATAACTGGTCTGGTTACTATTTGTATCTGCACTCTAAAAAATTTCAAAGGTATATAATTAGGAAAACAAAGTTGTAATGTTTTTTCAAAATTAAAATTACAGCTGCAATAAAAGCAATGATTTCATCAGTAATCAACTTAATTTGTTCATCGTCACTAATTCCTTTGTACGCTCTTAACAAATGGTCCATCAGAGTGGATCTCTGCTGTTCTCCAGTAGCATTTATGTTCTCTTGATAAATTTGCTTCCTTCTGAATTGAATCAGATCTTTGAAGTCATGTCGAATTGAATTTATTAAATTAATTGTTGATTTACCAATTGGACTCATTGCAAATATTGTGTCATATTGATAAGGTAAAATGTATATTCTTTGAAATAATGCATCCATAACTCTAAAAATTCGACTTGAGTGAAAAATGGCACTTTTTTAGAAGAGACATAAGAAAACAAACCGATCAATTATGTCAATGTTGTATTCGCTGTTTATTAGTGCTTCTGCCGTTTTCTCTCCGAAAGCAGACTCTAAAGTATGTATTGAAAATATCACACTTTTTCAGTTTTTCTAATGTTATAAATACCAAGAGCTACATATATTGAATTTGTTACTAGTGCAGTCACCACATCACTTTCCTCTCCATTATTTAATTTCTCTTTAATCTCATTTGTAGTCTGTTCCAGGCATTTTGCAGTTGTCTTCATGAAGTCGTTTAAATTTTTTCGAATTAAAAACGCGCTTAACAGTTTACGTTTTGCTTTCCAAAGAGATGCTGAAAATTCCAATTAGGTTTAAATTTTTCAATTTGTCCTTTAAGGCAATAAAAGCGCGCTTATAAGATCGGATTTTTGAGGTTTAATTACCAGTCGCGGTAAAAACGCTTTGGCTTACCGCAAGATGAAAATTGCTATAATAATCAGCCTTATCCAAAGCATTTGGACTTGTAAGTATTTTATCGACATGTTCTGGAATGGCAACAACAAATCCTAAATTTGGACCCAGCCACATGCTGCATAGTCCTGAATACTGGTCCGCAAATTGGCCAATAACATTATTTATTCCTAATGAAGATTCAAACTTATTAATACATTTTATTACGAGTAAAAAAAAAATATTTTACCGATACCGCTGGGAGGCACGAATTTGTACCATACGCCAATAAATGGCAGGGCAAATGGACCATTTACTTTTCTACCATAATAGTACAAGAATCGTCGGTTCCATAAAAACTGTAAATACCAACAGGTGAGAAAGGCAAGTGAGAAGACAATTAAAATTTCGACCGCCGAAAAAGTCGGAAAATTTAACATCTCGTGTGTGTTTTTGTTTCTTGCTTAGTTTTTTAGTTGTTGTTAGTTTATATAGGTATACCTAAACTACCCTATATTTCTTTTTGTGTACTTCTTTATGGTCAAAACAAATTTTTTAAAATTTTTCTGATGTAAATTTATATACATATTATATTTTCGTTCACGAATGTTTGTGGTTCTGCAACAATCAAAAATAATTGTTTCAACAATATTTTTGATTGTTGTCGGTACAAATCACAAATATTCTTGAACGAAACCCTATATATGATAATGTTTAAGGTAAACGAGTTTTTTATATTGTACTAAAATAAAAGTAAAAAAGGGTATTTTTACACCAACAACAAGTTACCTATAGTTTGTACCTGTAATAGAGGCAGCATTAGGGCAAAGATCGACCAAAAAGACAAATTTAAAATAAAATCTGTTAATGTGAAGCAATTATCAATAGAGCTGATGTCTGGTACTCAGCCAATAACACTCACACTATGTTAATTTGTAATATCAAAACTAGAAAAGTCAAACCTAAGGTCCTACGATCATATTAAAGTAATTATAGAGTTTCATTTCCGCTTATGAACTGTAAAATCTTAGAGATAAAAGAGTTAAATTTATTTTAGTACCTAATATGATTTTTTACTGCAATCTGCAATCTTCATTTTAATTCATGTTTAATTGAAGGTACATACATAAAACCAAGAGAAAGTATTCTTGATAAATTTTTGATTTTAAAATTAGTTTGTCAAAATAGTGGAGGTTCTATATTTTTTCATTTTATTTTTTTCAGAGAAAAGTCAATAAAAACGTTTTTGGGCTCAGCTGAGTGTATATTTCAATTTTTACATATATGCATAAAAATTATTATATGTATTCCTAATTACTTATTTCCTTAATTTCATATGCAGCTTAAAACCATCTTTCGGTCTTAGTAACATGTCTGCATCTAATTCAACATCTTCAAAACGCTTGTAATCCGTTGATATACAAAATTCTCTTATTAAATGTGCAATAATTACCCTAATACCAATCTGGGCGTGCACCATCCCTTTAAAATGTTAAATCAGTTATAATTATACCGCAACTAAATTATTTTAAATTTAATTTACCAGGACAATTCCTGGGACCATGCAAAAATGGTAAATAAGTGCAATGATGTCTTTTCGTTACATTATCTGGTAAAAATCGATCTGGATCAAATGTTAATGGATCATGCCAATATTTCTCTGAACGTTGGATATGCAATATGGGAATTCCTGCATTTGAACCTTTCGGTAAAATAATACCATTGTCTACAAAAAAAAACAAAAAAAGTTGCGATTTATTTGAAAATATCAATTTGTGTATATTTTTACCTAGTTCAATATCGCCGGTAAGTTTTCGTCCAAGTAACGGAACAGGTGGAAATAGTCGTATAGTTTCCTTGAAGACTCGATCAAGATAATTCAGTTCGTTGATTTTCTTCCATTCTATCGGCTCTGATTTACCATAAATGGTAACAACTTCTTTGTACACATTCTCCTAAAATTAAATTCTGTTTAAAGACAAACAGAGTAACTGAAAAAAGAATTGAAATGATCGTTAAAGTTAGTTACCTGAACTTCAGGGAACAAACCTAACATTAATAAGACAAAATTGGTCACGTTACTACTTGAATCAGCACTCTAAAAAATTCCATAATTAGGATAACGATGTTAAATTGCTATGTTTTTTTTGAGAATTAAGTAAAATTACAGCTGTAATAAAAGTAATAATCTCATCAATAATCAAATTAGTCTGATTATCAATACTAATTCCAGTATTTCCTTTGAAAGCTATCAACAAATGGTCCATTAGAGTGGGTCTCTGATCCACTGTTCCATTTATTTTCTCCTCTTGATAAATTTGCTTCCTTCTGGATTCAATCAGATCTTTGAAGTTACGTCGCACTGAATTAATGAGATTTATTGTCGATTTACC
Organism: Silvanus unidentatus; assembly: GCA_963930825.1. Lineage (NCBI taxonomy): Eukaryota > Metazoa > Arthropoda > Insecta > Coleoptera > Silvanidae > Silvanus > Silvanus unidentatus. The sequence goes on from OZ005758.1 coordinate 2,032,577, forward strand.
AATTGGACTCATTGCAAATATTGTGTCATATCGATAAGGTAAAATGTATATTCTTTGAAATAATACTTCCATTACTCTAGAAATTCGACATGGGTGAAAAATGGCACTTTTTTAGAAGAGATTTAAGAACCAAACCGGTCAATTATGTCATAGTTATATTCGCCGTTTATCAATGCTTCCGGCTTCTCCCCAAAAGCCGTCCCTAAAATGCGCATTGAAAATAAAAAATTATTCAAATTGTTTAGGTAAAATGTGTTCAATACCCAGAGATATAAATATTGAATTTGTTATAATTGCAGTCACCACATCAGCTTCCTCCCCATTAACCAATTTCTCTTTAATCTCATCTGTTGTCTCTTCCACGCATTTTGCAGTTGTCTTCATGAAGTCGTTTAAATTTTTTCTAACGAAAAAAGCGCTTATCAGTTTTCGTTTTGCTTTCCAAAGAGATGCTGAAAATTCCAATTGGGTTTAAATTTTTCAATTTGTCCTTTAAGGCAATAAAAGCGCGCTTATAGGATCGGATTTTAGCAGTTTACCTACCAGTCGAGGTAAAGACGCTTTGGTTAACAGCAAGATGAAAATTGTCATAATAGTCAGCCTTATCCAATGCATTTGGACTTGTGAGTATTTTATCGACATGTTCTGGAATGGCAATAACAAAAACTAAATTCGGACCCAGCCACATGCTGCAGAGGCCTGAGTACTGGTCCGCAAATTGGCCAATAATATTATTTATTCCTAATGAGGTTTCAGACTTATTAATGTATTTTATTGCGAGTAAAAGAAAAAATCTTACGTATGCCGTTTGGAGGCAGGAATTTGTGCAATATGCCGATAAATGGCAGGGCAAAAGGACCATTTACTTTTCTGCCATAATAGTACAAGAATCGTCGGCTCCATAAAAACTTTAAATACCAGCCGAGGAAAAAGACAAACGAGCAGACAATTAAAATTTCGGACGCTTTAAAAGACGTAATTGGTAACATTTCTGGTGTGTTTTTGTTTGTTGTTTTAGTTGTTGTTAGTTTATATAGGCATGTTTGTTTTTGTTTATATCTTCATGGCCAAACTAGTGGTCAAAGTGATTTCAAAAAAATATCATTATTTAATGGGGAAATTTACGTTTATGTTTGGTAAACGAGTTTTATGACGTGCTCTTTGCTGTTTTGTTGTTTTAAAAGGATAAAAAAGACATTCATAATTACACCAAAAACAAATTAAAACATTAGTAATAAATTCAGAAAAACGCTAATTGCAGATATATTTATATGTAGATATTATAATATGATATATTAATATGCAGATTTTAATTCCCCTTAGCAACAGAGTCATAAATTTTTCCAATCATATTAAAATATTTATAATTTTTTTTTGCTTTATGAGATTTGAATTCAAATATCGCGCTTTTTTAGCATTATACAACCACCATTACTTTGCAAATGATTACCAAAATAATCCGTGATGTCTCTACTATCGCCCATCGGTTTACTGTCAAAAGTGTCAAATAGAAATAAATAAATGTCAATATTGACAAATAAATTCGTGTAAAGTTTTACTCAAGTTATTAATACATTTAATAAAACCAAAATGATTTCTTGAGTATATAAATGGTACAATAACAAGTCAATTAAACACCACCAAACTATATTCCCAATTTTTTTTTCTTACTGCTCATAAAAGGAGTAAAGGTAAAAATAAATCTTTCTCCAAACCATACAAGAATCTATGATATAATGTAAATCCAAACTTCGTTTTTAGATTGACTCTGTGTGGGGTTGGGCGTCTCCGCCCTTACGTCTCCAACTGGCCCCACATATTCGTGGGCCTTGCAGAATGGGCGAAATGACTGGAGGAGGTGAACGGCCCCCATCGCCAGCGCGTCTCTCGCACACCTCCGACAAACACCCGAAAAACACTCTCACCGAACTCAATCTACTACGAAGACATCGTGAACTGTGCGATGTGGTCCTTAATGTTGGCACACGGAAAATCTTCGCCCACCGTGTCATCCTGAGTGCATGCAGTCCGTACTTTCGGGCCATGTTCACTGGCGAATTGGCCGAATCTCGTCAAACCGAGGTCACAATACGCGACATCGACGAACTAGCCATGGACCTGCTCATCGACTTCTGCTACACATCGCACATCATTGTCGAGGAATCAAATGTCCAAATGCTCTTGCCTGCCGCATGTTTACTACAATTAACCGAAATCCAAGACATTTGCTGTGAATTCCTTAAACGTCAATTGGATCCATCGAATTGTTTAGGTATCCGTGCATTCGCCGACACACATTCCTGTCGCGAATTGCTCCGCATCGCTGACAAATTCACCCAACACAATTTCCAAGAAGTTATGGAATCGGAAGAGTTTCTATTATTGCCTGTTGGCCAATTAGTGGATATTATAGCGAGTGATGAATTGAATGTACGTACCGAAGAGCAAGTATTCAATGCCGTCATGTCTTGGGTGAAATACAATGTGTCTGAGAGACGGCAACATTTACCTCAAGTATTACAACACGTCCGTCTACCGCTCTTAAGTCCAAAGTTCCTTGTTGGCACTGTTGGCTCGGATTTGTTGGTACGTTCCGATGAATCGTGTCGCGATTTAGTGGACGAAGCGAAAAACTACTTATTACTGCCACAAGAGAGACCGTTAATGCAAGGGCCCCGAACACGTCCACGGAAACCGACCAGACGTGGTGAAGTGCTGTTTGCAGTCGGCGGTTGGTGTAGTGGTGATGCGATTGCGTCCGTTGAGAAATTCGATCCGCAAACAATGGAATGGAAAATGGTTGCACCGATGAGTAAACGACGGTGTGGTGTTGGTGTGGCGGTTTTGAATGATTTATTGTACGCTGTCGGCGGACACGATGGACAAAGCTATTTAAACAGCATAGAAAGGTTCTATTTTCAATCTATTTAACATTTGTTTGAAATTGTTGCGTTTTAGGTATGATCCACAGACGGATCAATGGTCCTGCGATGTGGCTCCAACGACATCGTGTCGCACAAGTGTCGGTGTGGCGGTTTTAGACAGTTTATTGTATGCCGTTGGTGGACAAGATGGTGTACAATGTTTGAATCATGTTGAACGTTATGACCCCAAAGAGAATAAATGGACGAAAGTGGCACCGATGACCACACGTCGTTTAGGTGTTGCTGTTGCTGTACTTGGTGGCTATTTGTATGCAATTGGCGGTTCGGATGGGCAATCACCATTAAATACAGTGGAACGTTACGATCCAAGACATAATAAATGGACATTAGTTAGTCCAATGTCGACAAGACGGAAACATTTAGGTTGTGCTGTATTTAATAATTTAATTTATGCGGTGGGTGGAAGGGACGATTGTATGGAGTTGAGTAGTGCTGAACGGTATAATCCGCACACGAATACATGGAGTCCGATTGTGGCGATGACATCGAGGAGGAGTGGTGTAAGTGGATGGAAAAGATGTTTGATTTGAATCGGTTAAAATGTGTTTTTAGGTCGGTTTGGCAGTAGTTAATGGACAGCTTTATGCAGTAGGTGGCTTTGATGGTACGGCTTATTTGAAAACAATTGAATTTTATGACACTGAGCAGAATCAATGGCGACTATGTGGTTCAATGAATTATAGAAGACTTGGTGGTGGTGTGGGTGTTATGAGAGCACCACAAACTGAAAATCGTATATGGACTTAAACACATTTTTCGCTTATGTAAAATAGGGATCTCTTTTATACACGTTTTATTTCAGATAATTCAAGATATTATTACATACATATTTTTAATTAACTTGAAAAGAAAGATGGTCTATTTGATGTAAGGAAATGTTTTAAATAATTGTTGATTTTTTTTTTGTATATCAATTTTATGTGATTATCTGAGTACCTAAGAATTTCTGTTGATTATTAATGAAAAATAAAAACACTAAACTTTATTATAGAACAAGAAAGCTATTAATAATAGAGAGCATATGTATGTAAAGAAAAATATTGATGAAACTATTTGAAGAAAGCATTTCTTCGCTTTCACTTTTGGTTTAGTATGTGTCTTTTTGATTATTTTTGTGATATACACGTTCATGTACTCAACAATCTAATTGAGAAACTCAACAAAAATAAAACTAATACATATAAATTATTATAGATTTATTTTTGAACCGTACAAATAAATTACAAGAAAAAAATTCGATCAAAAAACACATTTTTTTGTTTAATATCACATAATTATTTCAAAAAGCAATTTCGAACTTATAAATTCCATTTAAAAATCAGACTTTAAACATATTCCTATGTACGTACATAGAGAAAAATTAAAATCAATCATGTAACTTTATATATTCATGTTACACATACAGCAATCGTTTTATTGCAATACTCCATCATTGTCAATACAATAAAAGTTGTTCTAAAATGTCTAAAATACTACATTGATATCAATATATAATTACGGCTTTAAAGTACTGTATTACACATATTTAACAATATCCTTATCTACTTAATTCTCAAATAAACACATGAGCAAATTTAATATTAAAAAAATCTGTTAACCAGTATATTGATAAGTGGCAGCAACCGGATGCATCTGTCTAGGTGTATGTTGCAAACGTTGTATATGACATCCACGACACATTAGACGCCCCTCTAATGGATAGCACCGTTTGTCAGGCTCATCAGTTAATTGCATACCACATTCCTCACAAATGTAGCAATCCACATGGAAATCCTTGTCCATTGATACCACACGGACTGTTTCTTCGGTGCCCTCGACTGGCGTAATCCCTTGAAAAAAATATGCGTCACTTGGAAATGCTTAGATTGGTTTCAGTGTAATTACCTTTTCCACATGAAGCACATTTCGGGGCAAACATACGATGGTAGTCATTTACACAGTAAATTTTGTTGTCAACATCAACAGTAAATGGTACACCATCTAAACATTCATTACAAACGCAACAACGGAAACAACCAGGATGATACGACTTGCCCATTGCTTGTAATATCTAATCAAACAATAAAAAAAATCAATTGAGGCTTATTTAAAAAAGAAATTTATACCATTTCCATTATCAGATGTCCACAAATGGCACATTTCTCTGCAGTTTGTTGGAAACCAGAATACTAAACAAGAAATGAAATTCAATTAAAACAACATCCACAACAAAGTGATTATATAAAATGATGTAAAAATAAAAGAGAAATGAAATAAAAAAGTGTTCACTTGACCAATGAATTGTAAAACTGTTTCATGACTCTTCTCTAAGTGTGTTTTATAAAATCCATTTATTACACCACTCACAAGGTAGTCCTCTTCACAATACACCCGTCCATGTACATTATAAAACGCTTTGCCACGTAAAGCTCGTCCACACGAACAGCAAATGAAACAATTCGTATGATACAAATTGCCCATCGCTTGACAAGCCTGCCCAGCTCCAGTCACTTTATCCCCACAAGTATGACAAATACCTAAAAAACCAAGACCCTTACACAAAATCAATAACAAACCGTTATCTTATCTCACCGAAATATTCGCCTTCTTCCTCATGTTTCTCCATTTCCTCCTCAATTTGTCTGGTCATCTCTTCGATTTTCTTCTCAGCCTCCGTTGGCCCTCGCGGCTTTGGCGGCGTCACACTGTACGGCAACAGCGTTTTTCCACTAATCTTCAATTTGCCACTCGAAGTGCTACATTGACTTGGCGTTGGACTTGGTGCCGGCTGTGGAGGCATCGCCTTCTCAATCACATCAGGCATCGGTGATGATTTCTTCATCTCCTTCACTGGAGCGGCTACAATCTTTGTCGGTGTCAAGGCGATCCCAGTGGCCGGTGATCGATCATAATTTCGTGCTGTTGTCGTTTGGAATGGTGTATTTGTACTCAATGTATGACTAACATTGCCAGTCATGCACACATAATCACTATTATTTATTTCGTCCAATTGTTTCTGGGTTAGGAGTTTCGGGTGCGAGGTATTGTAATGATAGAACGATTGTTGGGCTGTTTTGGGCCGGGGCGGTTGCATCACAGAATAAACCGGTACTTGGGGACCGGGAACGGCGCCACTTTTTTGAACATTTTCATAAACTGGATAGGTTTCCGCATCGGTCGGTCTACGGCCAGTCACTGGTACTTGGGGTTGGGCTTTTCTGTATTGGTAATAGGCCTGCGATGGGCCACCGGCTGAATAGTAATCGATATTCTCGTAGACGGCTGAATTGACGGCAATACTGGCACGGGGGCTGTCCGAATGTTGTGAGGAACTGCTTAAGGAATGTGTTGGACTAATTGGTACTTGTGGTTTAGCACATTGTACATAAACATCGTTCTCTTCGATATTCGATTTGTGTGATGGTATTTGATCCATTTGTTTTGGGCTCGCATATTTGGGGCTACTGATTATATTTGTGCGGTCACAAATGGTGTAATCGTTGATGGTTTCCGGGGGTTTCTGTTGGTGATAGGGTGATGATTCATTTGATTTTGTTGCGGACATTATACGACCATATCTACTGTTGTCTGTTTGACCATTTATGGACATGTATTGCATTTTTTGGATGAATGATTGATCCATCGTTGATTGATTGGAATTTTCTGTTTAGTTGTATACCATATTTTCATGTATCACAGATAATAACTGATAATCGTTGGCAAATATGAAAGGAATTTTTTTTCTTTTGTGAAGTAATAGTTAAAATTATATATTTATCAAAGTCTAAAATCTATTGACCTCAAATTAATTTGTTCAATGTATTAATGCATTTTCTGTTGTAGATTGACGCATATAAAGCGTGAATTTAATGTTTATAAACTTAAAAACACATAAACTTTTATTTATACCACTAACAGAATTCTAAAACAACCACCGAACCACCTCTGGAGTGGTGAAATGATGGGTTGTTCGATGATTGATCGTATTGACACTGGAGCAACTCCGAACACAGAATACAAACTCTTATCAGTAAAAATAAAGTTAACATGGTTTCTATTACAAAAGATGACCATTAAAATAATTCAATTAGACGAAAAAACGACTTGCGGTTAAATAATTTATGCATAATATTGCATCTTAGAATTTGTTGGTGTCATATCGAACAAAGATGAAGCAAAGAAAAAGCGGCAAATTTAAATAAGCTACAAGAATTGATTAAAATTAATAGTAGATTGAGAAATAAATAAATAGAGATTTAAAATTAAAGAACAACATTATTATTTTATAAAGTTTGCATACAATTTGTGGTGCTTGTAAATTATAAAACATTTCATTCTCAAGATTTCATAATTTTCAAAGTTTCTCGGTTTTCCGGTAGATGCCACACGTGCAGACGTCAATCGAATATACAGGGTGTTTCAAAAAACAGAGGGCATCAAAAGGAGATAGAAAGTGAGGTACTTTTAAATTATTTAATTTGTTATAAAATATAATTCTACAAACTATTTTAATTCTCTTTAGGTGATACAGACGGTGAAGTTGTATCTGAACGTGAAAATTCATCTAATGTAGACACATACAAAGGTTCTGTAAGCTCATTTGTTTGAGAAGTGGTCGTAAACACTGTACTTGACACATAATTTGGATTCTTTAATCGAAATATTATATTATCGATTTCATGCATTGCAATATCCCGAGTATAATCATCAAAATTTCTTAATCTTTCACAAAGCAATTCTGTATACAATTTACACTGATCTTTTGACTTGTTTTCATTTTTTAAAGTCGTCTCTTTCACTGCTGCCTTGATCATTTTAAGCGTCTTATTCAATGGCATCTGCGAATATTCACCACTTTTAATTAATTTTCGTTTCCTATTCATTATTGGACTTTTAAAGTCTTTCTTTCCGTTAGAATTTGAAGAGCATCGTGAATTCGAAACACTGTGATATTCAAACTCAATCTTGGCAGGTATTTCTTCGAAATCAGAATCATTATTAAAATCACTGTTATTATCCACTATTCCAGAATCCTCAGTATCCTTAAAAAAATCATAATAAAATATTTAAAAGGATAAAGTAATATGGAATGAATACATTTTTTGAATCCACCCCTCCACCCCGAGGTGTGTATATTTCCCCTAAAAATTGATCCAATGCCTCATATGCAAACCAAGTTGGCTGATAATCTTCCCATCCAGTTTCCCCTTTGGTAGATAATTTTTTACTTTTACATTTTCTATATGAAGCTAAAATGGAATCTTTTTTTCGTTTCAATTCAAGCACAGACAAGCCAAAATGGCTTGCTAATTCTTTCCACGATTCGTTGGTTGCTGCTCGATCCACATGTCGTGGATGTCGTGGATTCCAAATCAATTCCTTTTTCTTATACAATTCAACAAATTCTAAAGTTGTCTCAACTGACCAATTGATTTTTTCCATTCTGTTTAGAAATTATTACAAATTTACAAATAACAGTAATAAACAAGTCATCACAATACTTCACGAACCGAGCCGAGCGATCAACCGATCATATTCGACGAATTAAGGACAATATTGGACGAGAGGACGAGACAAGTAACGGCAGTTGGGAAAAAACAATTGAAATTTTATATTTACATTGTTTGTTTGGAACACTGAACTAAACACAAACTTTAAATTTCGTCTATTTTCGAGTTCCGAAATTTCAATCTGTTATTTTCCATCCGGAAACACTAATAGATAAATTTTCAAAAACTGGGAAAAATAGATCAACGTGAATGCACCTTAATGGTGAACATGCCTGAAAATTGAAACTAACTGGTACCGGTGTCGCCAACTGGAGGTTGAAATCTCAACCAGCAGTCAGGGGCTACTTCTTTATTTACATTGTTTACATTATTACATTTATCTATTCAGAGTTTTTTTACGTTTGAAAGTGCATTCGTGTTTATTATAACAGTAAAAATTAAATGTTCCTGCTATAATTCTATATAAAATGTTGCCCCCTTTGCTAGTTTAAAAGTTTACCACCGGTCGAACGCCACTTGTGTCTTCATGCGATTTCACATTTCGCATGTCAGTAAAGATTGAGGTTATATATTCAACAATTTTTTCTGAAAAAATAGCATTTTTTCTATAAAAATGGATGATTTTGGGTTACCAGACGATCTAAATGATGTTGAAATAATATATTCAGATGGTGAAAATGAAGAAGACGATCAGATTGAAGAAATACCGCAAACAGACGAAATTGAAGAACCCATTGAAGATAAGGCCTTTGTAACCTTCTGGAAACACACATGGGAGGTATTCACGGGCGATGTAACAAAGAACGGTGAAATTGCAATCACTGGTGGCCAAGATGACATCGCCTATATGTGGTCAATATCATCTAGTGAGGTTTTACTGGAATGCACCGGTCACAAAGATTCCGTAACTGATGTAAGCTTCAACCACGATAACCAATTAGTGGTAACTGGTGATATGAACGGTATGCTCCAAGTTTGGAATGTGAAAGAGAGGAAACTGGAGTGGTGTTACGAGGGTGACGATATGACATGGCTCAAATGGCATCCTAGTGCGAATATTCTAATTTGCGGCTGCAACACTGGCGATGTTTATATCTGGCAAGTGCCTCAAGGCAATTGTAAAGTACTTCCAGCTCACAGCAGTTTTAGCACATCTTGCGGCACTGTCCTACCGAATGGTAAACAATTATTGGCTGGATATGACGATGGACAATTGAAATTGTGGAATATTAAAGAGAGAACAGTTGCATGGACTCATACACAAAGTAAAACGGTCACCAATTTGGATGTGAACAGTGAAGGGTCTCTTTGTATAGTGGCTCCAATGGGTCATATTGTGAAAATGGGAGACGGGAAGAACGTGTTCACGTTGCCAGTGGAGGAAAGTTTAGAATGTGTTCGTTTTTATAATGAATACAATTATTTGGCGACTGGATCGTTAGATGGTGATTTGTGTGTTTACGATTTAAGTAAGCAATCGTTGAGGAATCAAGTGAAATGTCGAGGATCTATAACTGTCATGGAACTGGGAAAAGATGGTAAATTATTTGTTGCAGATAATACTGGAGTGGTTTTAGTTTGGGATGTGAAAAGTGGTGTTTTATTGCAAACTCTTACTGGACATAAAGATGCTATACTATGTATTAAAGTTTTTAATGAAGGCAATTCTATTTTGACCACATCTTCAGATAACACTGCCAAAGTTTTTCACTTGCAGTAATTGTAATGTAAGATTAAATATTTGAAGACATTATTAATGCACTATTATTGTCGTCTTTTGGAGATATATATATAACATATTTTATATCATATTTAATATACATATATTACTGTGAATTTTTCAGCTTTTATATATAAAAATTGTTGTATTCTCTTCTCTTGATTCTGAAATGTTTTTTCAATTGTATATACAGAAATAAATCGTTTTGTTAAAACATATCATTGGATACATAATTCAAATTGATGTACGTTATTTAATGTTTTAAAAACGTGTTTTTTGGGACAATAAATTATTATTTTTGTTAATTATGAATTGTGCTCTATTTGAAAACCCAGAAATTTTTCAAATTTTAATGTGAGTCTTCCGTTTCCGTCCGATCGTAATTTTTGTGCGAAATTTACAGCTAATTTCACACCAACACAAATCGGTCTAATTGGATTTCATTTAGGCCCAGTTTAACAAGAGTCCCAAGTTGGATAAACATATCCAAAGTATGGTTTAATAAACATTTTATACTATAATTACAAAAAATTCTTTTTTAGATTGAGCTTTATTTAAAAACGCATTTCCGATATTCCGTCCGATCGTAATGCTTGTGCGAAATTTACAGCTAATTTCACATGAAATACCGATTATACCTTAGGAATTATAATTTATTTGTTTTAAATTTAAGATAACTCTTATTTCGTAATGACTTTACATATTAGTAAAAAGGAACAAACAAAAGGCAACAAGTGAACACGTTTAGTCTCAAAAATGAAGTCTATTGTGTCTGTTTTAAGTCGCACTCCAAATTTACTACAAGAATTAACAAAAGCAGTACCCAGTGTCTCCTTCATAGAAATAAAAAATCCAGGTACTTTCTTATTATATCCGTTTTTCTGTATCTTATCAGTAAAATGTTATTTTCCAGATCAAGATGAAAAGTTTAAAGAGAGTAATGTGATAATAGGTGATTACGATTTAATGGGGCCCTATTTGTATTCGTTACCGAATTTGAAGTGGATGCAGGGCACCTGGGCTGGCGTGGAAACTTTAATGCCTTTTATTAAACCGAACCAATACCCAAATTATCCAATAACGAGATTCAGTGGCAACTTTTTTGGTCAACTTATGAGCGAATATGTGATTGCGAATATTATCAACAACGAACGAAATTTCTTTCAAGTGAAGCAGAAACAAAATGAATCCGTTTGGTATAGAAAAGGAAAAATTGTTAAATATCGTAGTTTGGCTGATATCTCCGTTGGCATTTTAGGTTTAGGAAGCATAGGAAACCAAAGTATTACATGAAAAAATATCGTTTTTGCATTCCACTCGATTTTTTCTTGTTTTAGTTGGGAGAAAATTGAAACACATGGGCGCAGATATTCATGGATTTGGACGTAGACCAAACGTTTCCGATTACCCAGAAACGGAGTACTTATCGAAATACTTCAATTCGAATATGTTATGCTCGTTTTTAGAACAATGTGATTATATTATAAACGTTTTACCAAGTACTCCCGAAACCAGAGGTTTATTGAATGGAAATGTACTGGAAAGCTGCAAAAGTGATTTTCAAACAAGTCACAAATTTAAATAAAACTGTTTTTTTTTAGAAAAACAATCAGTTCTCATCAATATCGGTAGAGGAAGTATCATATCTGAAGAATGTCTTTTGAATGCATTAAACAATAATTGGTTATCAGGAGCTATTTTAGATGTGTTTGAAAAAGAGCCTTTGAACAGTGACTCTGCTTTGTGGAAACATCCCAATGTAATTTTTACATCAATATCTAGCTTAATTCATACCCAAAATGATTGTTCTTAGGTCTTTATTACACCTCATGTGTCTGGAATGAGCCGAGCTCAAGATGTTGCTCAACAATTCCGCCAAAACTATGAAATGTTTCTAAACAATGCACCAATTCCGAATGCAATTAATTTCGATAAAGGCTACTAAACATCAAAACGATATTCAATTCACTTAAAAAGATTACAATTTTTAATTGAATAAAACAGTATAAATAAAGAAACGTGATTTATACATAAACTAATAGTTATTTAATACTAATTCTCAATCGCTCAATAAATCATCATCCAAATTGATATCCTAAAAAAGAACAACACATTCACAAATTACTCAATACCAAAAATTATAAAAATATTACCGTCGTATCAATATTATCATCCAATTGCACACCATCCAAATCCAACTCAATATCATCCTCATCCTGTTCCAAAACATTCCTTTTCTCAGATTCTACGACATTCTCCTCAACTTTATGTCCAAAATCAATTCTTCCCTCAATTCCACTACTCTGACATTCTTCCAAAACATTCCTTTCATAATTCGGCTTTATCGTCGTCGCCAATTTCGCCAATGTCAATTGCGTATTCTTCCCTTCCAACATTTGCTGTGCATGCAACGCTTCCCTTAAACCCGGAAACAAATTCTCATACTCCTTCGGATCAGCCAAACTCTGTCCAGCCTTCTCATTCGTAATCGACAATTGACTTCTCCACAATTTCACCACATCCGATATTTTATCCGGCAAATAAGAGCGTGCAAAAAATGCCGCCTCCGGCAATCTTCCTGTATCAATTAAAATATTCAAACACCGCTCCAAATCACCGACCAACAAATACGACAAAAACGCCAAATTATGTTTCCCTTCACTGTTCGTTGTCTCACCTAACGTTCGTACCAAACTCTCATCCCCCGAACTGGTCGCCAACAACAACAAACCCCCATAATCTTGTGCCTTTTGCATACATTCTTTAGCCAATTGTAAATTATTCGTACTTGCCGCCAATTCACCCAATTGACTCCATTTATGTGGATTATTCGCTTCTTGTGCTAATAATCTGGCCGTTGCCAAATCCTCCAATGCCACCGCCAATTCGAATCGATGCTCTGGATCGGTACTAACCGCAAGTGCTTGCTGTTTAAATCCTTGCTTCTCCAAGAAATGCGCCACTCTTGTACGATGCTCTTTCGGTATGGATGGTAATACTCTGTCAGCAGTCGCAAAATCACGACGCATCACCGCCGTCTGATATTCAAGTACCGACAACAACAACTGATAACTAACAACACCCAATTCCTTATCGGCCAAATACAGTCTATCATCCCGTGGCACATAGCCAAGCAAATACAACGGTCTATCCAAATGTGCAATTGTCACCAATTCACCACCAACAAAATAATTGATACGATTCACAGCGTTTGTGTAAATGAAACAATCACCCACCCATAAACCAGTACGTACGGACTCATTCACTTCCCCCAACACATCAAACGCCGATTCGATACCATCCTCAGCGACCACATTCGCTTCACGCCCTTTCTGCACTTGTTCCGCATCATAAGACAAGATATAATAACTCTCCTCCGTCGCTAAACACACCAAACGTCCATTATCCGACCAATAAATCGCACGCGGTTGTATTTCAATGCGACGTATTAATTCTAAACTGTCCCAATCGTAGAAACTCAGACCAGACACCGATTTAACACCCAATAGAAAACCACCGAAAATTCCCTCTGCACCGAAATCGGATTTAAAGTTCTTTTTCTCTTTGAAATTCTTGAAAATCCGTACAGTTGAGCCCGATTCACGGATCGCATATTCACTGCTATCTTGTGCCCAAACAAATTCCAATGCACTACCGAACGCTTTATTCCTCAATGCCATTGCAGTGTAAATTATGTACTCACCATCACCACAAACCACCACAAAACGACCATTTGGATTATGTTGAATGGTTTGTGGATAAATTTCACATGCGCCCATATCTTTAACAGCAACCGGTAAACGTTCACCATCACGAATTTCCGCACCTTCCGGCAATGCTTTCAAATTCGCCTGTTGCAATTCCGAGTGTCTTGCCCAGATGATTTTACCACCACTTGCGTCCATACTGACTGCGGGCTCTTCACGTCCAACTTTTACTAGAATACTGCCTTCATCGTATCCTAATGAAACGTTATTGGAGCCTTTTAAACAGCATATTGCCCAGACACGTTCAAAGCCGTAATTTAAACTGCTTTCCAATCGATTTGTGTTCGCATGCCATACACGTACAGTGCCATCTTCACTTCCGGTCAGTACAACTGGTAATTCGGGATGGAAACAGACAGCAGTTACGTTCATTGCATGTCCCTCTAATGTTTGAACGCATGTTTTATTTTGATAGTCCCATATTTTCACTAGATGATCATCGGCACCGGATATTATGTACGGTTTATCGCCTCCATGATAATAATCCACGCAATTCACGCCTTTCTCGTGTCCCTCTAATGTGAAATTGGCGGTTGATGCACCGAGCTGCCACACTTTTAGTGTACGATCAAGAGATGCACTGGCAAATGTGTTGTTATCTTTGGGATTGATTGCTATTTGCATTACATAGTGAGAATGGCCTTCGAACACTTGTTGGCATGCCCACGATTTATCCCAGTTCCATAATTTTATAAGCATATCATCTGAAATGTGGAATATTTTGTAATATGTCCATTGAATGTGTATGGTTATTGTTTACCGCTGCTTGTAAGGATGTATGGTTGTGTAGGATGTACTACAATACAACGAACGTAATCGGAATGTGCCTCAAATGAATGAACCCGGTCCAGTGTGTTGTAATTGAACACCCGGATTTGCATATCATCCGAGCCGCTTACAATCCAATTTTTTCGTGGCACAAATTTTGCAGCTCTTACAGGTAAATCGCATACTTCGAATGTTTTAACTAGTTGCTGGCTTTCATGATGCCAAACATTAATATTTCCACTGTATAATGAGCATAACATCCAGGGCTCTGTTGGATGTAAATCGACACATTTTACACGGTCTGAACGAGCTGTTAAACGTCTTTTTATATCCAACCTTAATGGCTACAACAAAAACGGTTAATACAATTTTAATGAAATGCAGCAATTCCTTACCATTTTGTTATTTATTTAGTAAATACTTTAATACACTGAAACAGTAAATCCAAAACACATCACCGTATAGTTGTCAAATTTGACGTGGCTCCACGGCTGTTAAAATTAATACCAACATTAATAAACAATAACACTAGAAAAGTTACTAGATTAGATTGGTAGTTCATTTGTTTGACACAATTGACATTATTGGAATTGAAAATGGCTGAAATTGTAAATAAACAAATAGATCACCATAAACAGCTTCAATTTTGCAAAACTCGACCTGCTTACAGACAAGGGAAGAAATTAACTGCAGTTAAAGTACTTTTATCCTTATACTGAATGTTCATATTTTAAAAGTTGATTTTTTAGGTGTACACAATAGTCTCGGAGTCCCAACATTTGTTTATTTATGGAGTGCCCCAAATAAACCTTCGCCCAGAACTGAAAAATTTATGTTTAAAATATGGACAAATTTTAAGTATACATGTTGTCACAGATTACGAAACAGAGCGTTTTACAGAGTGTTATCATGTACATTATGAGAAAATTCAATCAGCTCGAATTGCTAAACGTTTAATTGATAATAAGTCATTCTATGGAGGTGTTTTACATGTATGTTATGCTCCAGAACTAGAATCTTTGGAAGAGACAAGATTAAAACTGTTACAAAGGAAGCGAGATGTGTTAAATCGATTGAATGGGTCCCATACGCCAACGACGAAAGTAGAAACACAAATTGACCGAAACTCCGATTATTTTAAAGAAACAGAGAGTAGAGCTTACGAAATTTATCACGAAAATGATCCAATATTAAAAGAGAGAATAGATAAACCTAGAAAACGAAAGATTGTAGAAACTCAAGACCAGAATATTCATAATTTACCTAAACGAATTTGCGCCCCAGGCAGTAATTTAACTACTACTAAATTGATTCCTAGTCAAGTTACGAAAAAGCAAATTATATTTAGGAAACATCTTCATAAAATCTTTGAATAAATTAAATTTGGATTTTTGAGTATTGTGGGTCACATAAGTAAAAAGTGTTTAAAATTCAAATATGTTTTTTTCAAAATTTAATTGAGATGCAAAATGTACAATGTATAAAGTAAATTCATTTCATTAAGACTAGAAAGTAAATTAGAAGCGTTTTCCAGGCTGTTGTTGCTCTTCCCGTTGTGGATGGGCTGCGATCCATTCTAAGGCGCGTGCAATGGCTGCTGGAATTGGAGGCGGTGTGGGTGCGACTGGTAAATGGGCTCCTTGGGGCTGGAAGCCGTTCTCATTTGCGATGTATTGCAATTGAATTGGAGTGCCATCGGGGGCTGTGAATTGGAAGGAGCCTTGAACTTCCTCTGCTTCGGCGTCGGGGTTTCCGGCGTTCTTCAAGACGCCTTGTTCTTGAACGGAAATGCCATTGCCTGTTTCGTATGAAGTGTGATAGTTGCCATCGAAGTTCACTTCTTGGTCTTGGCTTAAAATTGGAATTGGTTCGTTGCCGGTTAATTGGGCTGCTGATGCGAATGCCAGAATGGCAACAAATACAACAAACTGGAAAAATGTTAAATATGAAATGGCAAAAATTGTTTTAAAACTTTTCTTACTGTTTGTTTCATCTCGTGTTGTGCGTGCGTGTTGAGGGAGCGTCGGTGATGGTGTGTTTAAGGTGGATCCTTCAACTCGCACATTTATATAGAATTTCATCCTAGCTAAAAATTGTGATCATTTAAATATGTAGAGAGAAAAAAACACTTTAATGAAATGTACGAAATCCATTTAGTATTTATTACATTTAAATATATTTCTGTTTCTTTTTTTCCAATTAGATATTTTTTTTTGAAAATGTCAACGACTTTTTTTCACTTTTACTACAAGTTCCTCTTCAGCATGTAAATGTGTTTGAAATAATATTCTATCAAGGACGGAATAGCAAGGCGCTGTTTGTTTTAATTTTACTTTCATTTGGTACAAGGATGATCCATCATCAAATATTTTGTTGAATACTTTAAATTGTTGATAGTTTTTAATGGCTTTTTTTGTTTGTATGGGTGTGTCTTCAATTTTGCATTGAAAAGCCAAAAGCATCAGGGAAAAAGACTTCAAAGATATTGGAATTAATTTTATATAGATGCGTTTAGGGAAGGTATTCGAAAGAATTGTTCTATTATTTCTTTGTGAATGGTCTTGATATTTGCCCCTTGGAAAGGAATGTTATTTGATATTTGATTAATGTTCATCTTTGCATAATTTGCATACCAATACTTAAAAGTTACAACCTGTGTCTAGATCGTGATATTATTGTTATTTCGAAATCGTTCTCTGAAATGCGAAAAAGGCGTGTTTAACTATTGTTAAAGTATAGGACACGTACTTCGTGAATAATTATTACTTCATCAAATTTCTATATTATTATAATATAGAAATAGTTTCTTATTCATTTTATTGTTTTCTTTTTCGATGGTTCTGCATCGGTCGTCGAAATTTTGATTAAGCATTTTTTAAATTTCCCTCCTAAATAAATATTTTGTCTGTTAGGCAACACACAATATTAGCCAAGACACAAGCCATTTACAATTCTGTAAGATAAAACATAACCTAATTTTTTGTTTTCAAAAATGTAAATTTTTTTAGCGAAAATGTTAAAAACAAAAATATTGTACAATATTATAAGTCGCTTTAATACCAACTCAATCCAGAAATTTACTAAATTATATTCAACGAATGCAAATTACCAATTAGACCTGAAAGTAAGAAACGTTTCATTAACCAATTACATCAACAAAATCAAATCAGATTACAACAATTATTGTGAAGGAAATAAGGACAGTACTGCTACCCGCTGGACTGATATTGAACCAATAATCCAACTCTTAAATTGCAGAGAAGAAACCGTCAAAAACATCCTCGAAGCAAGCGAATTACTTAACGACAAGGATGAGGAAATTCGCAAACTAGCGGCTGACGAAAAACACCTCTACGAACAGCACGTCCAGGAAATTGATGACAAAATATTCCTGAATCTTTTACCAACAAATGAGGACGACAAAATTAGTTCAATTGTTCTAGAGGTTAATGCTGGTGTGGGTGGACAGGAAGCGATGTTATTTGCCAAGGAATTGTTCGACATGTACTTAAACTATTGCCAATTTAAGGGCTGGCAACACGACCTTGCCGAATATACTGAAACGGATATAGGAGGCATACGACGTGCTGTTGCCTTAATAAATGGGCCTGAATCATTTCGCCATTTCAAGCACGAAGCAGGCGTCCACCGCGTCCAAAGAATTCCGCAGACAGAAAAAGCTGGCCGAATTCACACTAGCACAGTGTCAGTAGTGTGCCTACCCGAACCCACGGAGATCGACATCAAGATCAATCCAGACGATTTGAAAATCGAAACGAAACGGTCAAGTGGTGCTGGTGGTCAGCATGTGAATACGACAGACAGTTGTGTGCGAATAACGCATTTACCCACAAACATTTCGGTTGAATGTCAAGTGGATAGATCGCAAATTAAGAACAGAAAGATGGCCATGGCACGATTGAATGCATTATTATATCAAAGGGAGTTGGAGATACAGCAAGCGGATGCAAAAGCAGTGAGAAAGAGTCAAGTCCGTTCAAATTTTCGTAATGAGAAGATAAGGACGTACAATTTTGGACAAGATCGAATCACAGATCATCGTTTAACGGAAAATGGAACATTGCATAATTTGAAAGGGTTTCTAGAAGGTAGCGAGGCGTTAGATGAGTTAATAAATCAATTAGATTATGATTTAAAGTTAAATGATTTGTTAAATATTGTAAATAACAGTAATAAATAAAGTTTTATTTGAATTTTTTTTCGTGTTGGTATTGAAAAAGTAAACTAGTTATTTTTTGTTTTAGAGGTTGGTGCTTGGTGTTCGCCTTGGCAACAACCAATGGAAACAATGACGGTTACATTTTGAATGACATTTGTGACCGTTAATAAGTCCGTCCGTTTTATTGTCTACCGAATTATTGTATAATTATTGTTTTTAAAGTGTTTTATTGTGATTTTATCAATTTTAATATGGAGAAGACTTTGTCCGACACATTTTCATTAATGGACGAGTAAGTAATCTGTTTTTTGTTCGTTATGTTCTGATTTGATGGTTTGCTTTAGAATTCTTGGAATTTATGTAGTGACTTCCAGCAAATTTATTATTTAACAATGTTTATTAAATCCCAAATTTGATAAAAACTGGTAAATTTATGTCTATTTCCTAAGAACTCTATAATATCTTGTTTTTATTGTCCCTCTTTTTGATTACTGACAATTGACAAACATCCTACAGGAGAAATTTGTTTATTTATCTGCAAACTTTCTAAATTTTGTATCATTTTATCAAAATATTTGTTTTCTAGGCGCTTATTATTCTTGTATTTGATGTGTAAATTGTTCACATTCTGAATCATCCAGAGGAAAATCACAATTTAATCACCTTATTTATTCGAAAGGTCGAGATATTTAAAAATCACCCCCAAATGTATGGAATTTCTACGAAAGGTTCACCCACGTGCTGAGAATAATCGATTTTCCAACCCTCCACCTGCATTTCACCCCATCAACGACTACCTGCTCCTAGTGCCATCCTTCTCTAACACATTCCAATGACGGAGAGCGCATGTCGGTGATTAGTGCAATGGTTCATGGGGTCCACTATGCCAGAGGCTGTAAATTGAATGAATTTTCAGTTGGGAGCTTGTTGTGGATGTGTTCGTGAGCGAAAATATTGAATGCTGACACACGTTAATAAGCTAATACGTTTTAGTTGTGATGGTTGTGATTAATTCAACGTTTAAAACTATAAATTAAATGACAAACAAGAGAGACGTGAATTGAATTCCTTTTTTATATGTAATTGAACACCGATTTAAAGACGCTTACAGCGCAATTTTATTCTATTTCGTGCAAAATTCAGTGTGGTGCGATGTCGTTTTTTAATTTCAATAATAGTTATTCGCCTATTAGGTCCAAATCCGACCTACAAATACCGAAAAGTCCATTCTGGTAAGGTTTCAAAATTGTTGTTATTGTTTGTTTTTCATTCCTTATCTCGGATTTTTATTTATATTTAAACTTTCAGTGTTGTATCAGTATAAACAAGGGGATATTATGAGTACATCCTTAATAAATTTGCCCTTGTGGGCAATTTTAAACAGCAGTAAATTGGCAAACAAAATACTAAACTTTTACTCTAATCGGGAAAACAGTAAATTAATTATTATAGGGGCACACTTTCCAATGTGAAAATTCCACCTGTCTGTTTATTATTGGCGCTAGTTTTCTTGGTTTATTCCTTTTTTAGTTCAATGAACGGGAAATTTTCGGCAAAATGAAAATGAAATGCGTTCCAGACGCATATTATACGCAGTTTCCTGTTTTATTATAATGCAAATATGCTTTGGAAAATGTTTAAACGATTTTTATGTGCAAGATGTTAAACAATTAAATGTGACCTTAATTTTTCTATAAATCCTACACAATTTCTCGCCCAATTTATCATGAATATTAAAGTAATTTGTGTGTGTGGATTTTTTCCATTACAACTTCAATCGAATTCCAGAATAATATTTTATTTCTGTTACAATTTCTGCATATCTCTGTGGGTGCGTTGAATGTTTTTATTTATTGTGTAATCGTTTTGTTTATCTAATTTTTTATTAGGTCATAAGTTATCAGATTTACAATATTTGTTTGAAGAGCGATTTTTTCCGCTGTGGTCCATCAAAGCAGGAAGACTTTTGTATATTTAATGAAGACAGTCTCCTCCTTCTGTATTTAAATATAGAAAACGTAAATGTGTGTACTATCCACTTGTTTTTATTGCAGCTACGTTTTAAGTTTGTCGTCTGTTTGCTTTTGGGGCGATAGGAAGAGATTTTTTTCTTCATGTTTTTTGGTCGTTAATTAGGGGATGCAGCTGTTTGTTGAATTGCACATGAATTGAGCGAAAAAAACTCAAAATATTGACTGTATTTATGTTTTTGTTGCAGCACCAGTCCGAGTCAATTGCAAGAAGTGACCGAAGAGAACTCTTCATTGTCGAGTAAGTTGGCAAATGTTGAAATCTATTTGTGTTACAATGTCACTTTTAGAACAATTAAAGTGTTCTAAATGCTAAACAAATAAAAAATTGATGGATTTTTGCCAAAGACAATTTCATAATAAAATTCTAAACTGTGTTTGGAGAGTGCATCTGTTGTACATCACCATAAAATGTACGTTAATCTAATCGGGAACATGTTTATTTTTATTTACATTTTAAAATGAATGTAAAGTTTTAGAAATTAGTTTTTCCAATTGAAATGTAGATGAATTAATTTATAAATTGTGCTGGAAAAGGTAAAAGAAAAGAAAAAACACGTAGAAACTGGGTGTGTGTTTTTTTATTTCTTTCTTGGCAACGATTTATAATTTTCCTGCCAAAATTAATGTATTCCAGCGGAATATTTATATAAATAAATGTAAAAATAAAAAAATGCGTAGAATTTTTCTATTACGCAAGCAAACATTTTGTTTACAATGGGAAAATTGTCAATTTCAGGCAAAATATGTGACAAATGTGTGCATCCATAAAAATTTCTTGTAATATAATTAAGACAATTTAACGCATAATTAAACAATAACAATAAGAAGGTGTAGCAAAGATGGCAAAAGAGTTAATAAAAGCATTATTGAAAAATAGTATAATGGATAAATCGGTTAAGAAAGATGATTCGATTGTGTCGGCGAATTCGTTGTCGCAAAGTTCCATCGATGAGGATGGAGACAGTAAAATTACGATTAAATGAAGATGTTTTTTATTTTGTCTGTTTGTTTTAGATTCGATGGGTTTACTTAATGCCGCTCCACTATCGGTTAAAGAATATGATGAACAGTTGAGAACGCTGAGAAATGAGAATTTCAACTTGAAATTACGTATTTACTTTTTGGAAGAGAAAATGGGCATCAATTTTACAATGAATAAGGATAATATATTGAAACAGAATGTGGAATTGCAAGTGCAAGTATCGAATTTACAGAAAGAATTGCAAGATAAACATGAATTGTTGTGTCAAGCTGTAAAAGCGATGGAATTGGAGGATGAACAGCATAAGAAAATTGTGCAAAGTAAAGAGGATTTGGCGAATCAGTACAAATTGGAAGTGGATGAGTTGAAATGTCAATTATTAAAGGTGATTTTTTTAATATTGCCATTACAGGAATCTGTAAGAATTCAAATTTTTGTTACTGTTGTTTATTTGTTTTTCAGACAAATGAATTTGAAACGCTGTCAAATAAAAGTGACCTGTTTAACCGGCATTCAGTGACAGAACTTCAAGAAAGGATAAAAACGCTTGAAGCTGAGGTATTTACAGTTTTTTTTACTTGTTTTTAAATTTAGTTTGATAATATTTTGTCTGTAGTTGAATGTGCAAATAGAGAACAACACCGCATTCCGATTGGTCATGGATCAGACGGAAAATTTCCGTTTAAAGTGTGATTTACTCAAGCAAGAGAATCAAATGAAAGACGAAAGAATCAGGAGTTTAATAAATGAAGTGGAGAAAAGTGTTGAAAAGCTTTCCGCGTCAAAGCGCGAAATAAAATTGCTTGAAGAAAAATTGGAAAAATCATCAAATGAATTGGAGAAAATGCGAGAAAAAGAAGTGGAAAAAGACCGTGCCATTGAGGAGATGTTAAGTCAAATTAACGAACTAAGAAGGAAATATGTGAATGTAAAAAGTGATTTGGAACGTGAACATAAAAAATTCGAACGTATGAAAATGATGTGCGACATGAAAGTGGGACAATTAGAGGAACACAATACGAAACAGACGATGAAAATTCATGATTTACAAATGAAATTAGAAGCGGCTGTTATTGAAATGAAAAAGAATCAGAATTTAGCGGTTGCAAACAGTTCAATGAATGATAGAAAAACTGATGTTGATTCATTTTCAGTTTCGAACACAACAACACCTAATGGAACTCCGAAAAAAGACACATTATCTATACCGTTAAGCAAATCGTCTAGTTCAATACAATCGCCATTAAATCATCAACAGATTAGTATAGAATTTGATGATGTTTTAACTAAATTAGAGATAATATTAATTGGTACAAAATGTGGTGAAAAAATTCTAAGTGATTTAATACAGTTTAAAAATGATTTGAATGTGAAAAATGACAAGATAATTAAATTGAAAGCAGAACAAATAAAAGCATGTGAGATAATCAAGTCAATGATTGAGTCGAGGAATAAATTGAATGAAGAATTGCAACAGTGGAAAGCGAAGTATAATTGTTTGGAGAAGGAATTGGAGACGGTGGCAACGAAACAGAATAAAGGAGCAGTTGGGGATGGTGCAGAAGATGATAATAAGGTACATAGTTTGGGTAAAGTTACTTATAGATTTGGGAAATTCCATTTCCCGCGTTGATTTGAATTTTGAATAGTTTTGGTTAGTTGCTTAAGTGGTAGATGGCGTTGTTTCGCATGGCGCAAATTTTAAATAAATTTCCCATAGAAAAAATGTGTTTACATATTTTCGCTTTTATTTTTAGAATTTAGGCTGTGGTACAAAATTAGTTTAAACGTTTTCTTACGAATTGCATGTGTGCTTATAGTTTGTGTGGCTCTTGTTTGTTATTTGAAATAAAATTTAGTGAAAATTGTGGCGGTTTTTATTTCGTGTCTGTTTTATTTGTGATTATTTTGCCTATAGAACTCAATGGGGGACTCGTGCACAGAAGATTTCGAATTAATCGATCAGTATAAGACGTTGGTGGCGGATTTGGATACGAAAATCGAGGTAAGGAAATAAATCAATTGATTGAATGCATTTTATTGATTTTTCTTTAGGTATTGGTTGCAACATTGAATGAAAAAGACTCACAATTGCAAATAATCAAGGCGGAACATGAGGAATTGCTTGCTGATTTGGTGGAGAAAGAGAATCGAATTGTTGATTTGGAATTTGAGTTGGTTTCGCATACGAAAAACGATGAGAAATCAGATGTAAAATTGCAAGACGAAATGGAAGCGAAAGAAACGGAAATTGTACGATTAAACAGTGAATTAAAGAAATGCACATGCTATTTACAAGAAATTGTCAACAAAGAATTGTGGGATAAGAATAGAGAGATAGAAAAACTGCAAAGAAAATGTTCAAGTGTTGAATGTATGAAATTGAAGAAGGAATTGGAAGAGAAAAGCGCACAATTGAACATAATTAAAGAAAAAATCAGTGAGTTTGGTATTGATATTGATTTAAAACGTGATGAACAATCTATTGATTATGAAGAGCAAATAAATAAATTAAAATTGAAGAATGCTACATTAGAAAAACTTCAAAATGAAACGAACGATGTTTGTACAGTATTAAGTAATCGTCTTAAAGAATTGGCAATATTTTTAGATTCGTTATTAAAACAGAAATGTGTGCTTGGTTTCTTGGGTGCACAAAAGAATCGACAATTACGTGAAATCATCGATAACAGTTTGGAGTTTTCACGTTCATTTACAATGAACATGTTGGTGAATCCGGATGAGAGTTTGGTCCAATTAAACAACATCACGTCATTGTTAAATGACAGTGTGTTCCAAGATTTAAGTGCGAATGAATCGAATTTATTGACTTATGAAAGTCATTTATCGAATAAAGTGAATGAGAACGAAACGGAACAAGAGCGAGTTATAAAAACATTAAGAGAACAAATTGTTAAATTGAATAGTGAATTGCAATTACGTGACAACGAATTGAATCGTTTAATTGGTATGGAGAATAAATTGAAACCGTCCGACACTGATTCGGTGCCATTAAATTATGATGATTGTGCAATTGGTAATAAATTGAATACAACAACAACAACGTTGAAGTATCAAAGTGATCAAAGTGAATCGGAATCGTGGTCAGAGCCGGATAGGAATGTTTCTAAGCAAAGGATTGGATTGAATAATACAACAGCAGCGATGATTCTGATGAAATCCACTGAAAGTACAGAAGACGAAGTGAATACACCGTCGAAAAGGACATCAACACGGCAGACAATTGTCGATTTACAGAAAATCAATGCGGATTTAGAGATGGATTTGAAAGTGGCGGAAGAGAAGCGTGTCGTAGCTGAGAATGAGATAAAATTGTTGCAAGCGAGTGTTGAAGAGTTGAATCGCATTAAAATTGAATTAATGGAGAATATGGATAAGAAGGATAAAGAAATGACAGATAAATTGAATGGAATTACCGTTGAGAAGGAGAGTTTGATGAAAATGTGCGAGAAATTGAAGAAGGATTTGGAAAATGGTGAAATGACAATAAATTCGTTAAATAATGACATGAAATTAGTGCAAGAGAAATTGTTGGCCGAGAATGAAGCAAATTTATTGCAACTCCAAACAGAATACACAAATAACTATGTAAAAAAATCGGAAATGGAAAAGTTTGTAAAAGAATTAGGGGAATTGAAAGAATTGGTTGTGTCCTACGAAAGCACCATTGAAAATTGTAAATTAAAAGAGAACGAAATTAATTGCCAGTTAATGAACACCCTTGAAACTGTCACCCAGTTAACAAGTGACTTAAATCAAACAGTAGATGAGAAAATAAAGTTGGACACTTTGAATAAAACTCTTGAGGATGAATTGAAGGATTCCAAATTGCGACAAGCACAGTTGGAAGAGCATTTGAATGATGTTCAAATCAATTTTAACAATACGATTCAAGCAATTGAACAGCAATTGGTAAATGTACAAAAAGAAAAGTCGTTGTTGGAGGTGAAAATTTGTGAATTGGAATCAACAAATGCGGAATTGCATAACAAATTGATTCGTATCCAAACATCACCGAATCGAAATGGTTTTCAACGGCAAACAAGTGGCAATGTGAGTTCAGAAGATGATCAACGACGTAGAAATGTGAATCAACGGATCGATTTGGAGCGGAATGAAGCGAACGCTTCACCAGATTTGGGTATCGAAAGTGACCAAGGACGATTCTCCAGTTTGGAAACAGTGCAAAGACCGTTGTTGCAAACGATCGATTTGACAGAGTCGATGAATAATTTGTTGGATGGTGAAAATAATCCGTTAGAGGGCATGGTTTGTGGTGAGTTGATTACAGTTTCCATTTTTTTCTGTGTGTTTTATTTGTGCTTGTTTTTAGATGGTAAAAGTTGTCGACAAAAATTGATTGGTTTGATTAATGAGAATGGGGAGTTGAAGAAGAAATTAGCGCGACGTACAAGAGCGTTGGAGGAGACGGTGAATCAATTGAATATCGCAAATCAACGGAAAAAGCAAGTGGAGAAGACGATTTGCAAGCAGATCCATAAAACAAGTCAAGTTTTAAGGCAGGCGAGAGCGAATTTAGATTCGGGCTCTGAAAGTGATGCATTACGGTCTTGACATGTAAATTTTTGTATATAATTCGTCTTTTTTTTCTTTTGTTGAATGCCATGTGTGCCAAACTGTAAAATTTTAATTGTGAATTTAGAATAAGCGAACAGTATTGTGATAGGATGTATATTTTTTTTTCTCTTAAATTGCGAGTATAGAATACATTTTTCACATTTTTTATCAAATGTTTTTTTGTTGCATTCCTTAGTCGATTTTAGTGTCAGTTTTGTGTGTGAAAATGGCGGAAGGCAAGAAAATTAAGCATGTGGAATTGATAGACGATGATAAAAATACAAGAATGCATTATGCAGCGGCTTTTGGGCGGATGGAAGAGTTGGTGGTTGAAGTGAACGCGAATTCTGGTCGATTGGATGTGGAGAATTATATGGGATGGACGCCTTTGATGATGGCGTGTCGAAATTCGCAGTTGGAGGTAGTGAAATTGTTGTTGGAGAAGAAAGCGGACGCTACAAGACGCAATAAGTTTGGTAAGTTTGTGAATTTGGTCGTTGATCAGATTTTATAAAGTTTGTTTTTAGGGTATGGTGTTTTTATTATGTGCGTTGCTTCAGGGAATCTGGAATTGATTTCTTTAATGTTGGAACATTTGTTAAGTGGCGGTGTTAGTAGACAAAGTTTACAGCGTGTTTTGTGTCCGATTTCGGTGGCTGTTTTGTACAATCATCCGAAAGTGGTGACTTATTTAATACAGAAATCGTTTGATGTTAATTCAAAGACTCCAATCACTTGTAAGTCGAGAAATTCTTTTATGTCTTTTGTATTAAAGTGGTGTTGGTGGTTTTTAGTGTGCAGTCCACTTATGTTCGCTAAGGCAATGGACAATAAGACGATTTATAATATTTTACTGGCAAAACGGGCGGATGTCGCCCAGAAGAATTATTTGGGGATGACAGCTGAACAAATGGAACCATTGAAATGTCGACGACTCTCGAAACCCAGGCTTTCCATTCCTACCGAAAGGGGATTTTACCAGCAGCCATCTACACAGGTGCCGGTGATTGTGATCAGCCCTCAGCCGCCGTTTTATGCGTACCCGTCGAGTCCAATGATTTTTGGTGGCTGTACGGCGGATAGATCGTCGAATCTTCCTACACCCAATCTGTATATTTCACCTAATTTAACGCCATTCACACCAATGAATACCCAAATGTTTTTCCCACCCGAATTTACTCCAACGTTCGTTAATCAATCACTGATTCCGAATCCAAGTCAGCAATATTATGCGACTTCGCCGAGCTTTTTAAATCAACGATTTTCAAATAATTTCTTGGGATTATCACCACATCAAACGGGTTACTCGTCACCAGCAATGTAGTTTCGGGTTATATTGTGCTTTTAATTGTTTAATTTGTTTTGAATTCTTTTTTTATTGTATTTGATATTGATTTTTTTAAATAATTGATCTACTGCCATCTATTTGACATTTGTTTAATTATTTAATTTACTTATCACCTATTAGATGTCGTTCGAGTTTGTATCTGTTTTTAAACTGTTTTGTTTACGTTTAATTTAAAAATTTTATAATTATTAACGATTAATACTGTGTGATTTATAGTAATTTCTTTTAAAATATGTCTGAACATGGTGCTATTTTACAAACTTACAATCAGGAACTGGTAAAATGTAAGTTGTTACAAAAATAAGAAACATAACCTAATTTTTAAAAGTTTCCAGGTTTAGAAGACTTGAAAATAAAAAGAAGGAATATTTTAGAGATAATTACACGAATTGAGGCTGAAAAAAGTCATGTGGAACGAGATATAGCTGTGTTGCAAGAAAAATTAGGAGTTTTATCAAACAATTTATGTGAACACAAAGTCCTGTTTGAAAGCTATGATAAAACCATTAAAGATACTGAAAACGGCTTTAAAAAGGTATCAATTTGAATATATCTTACATCTATTTTATTCTTCTGTTTTAGATACTAGAGACCAGCCAAGCTCTTCTCCATTTAGCCAAACACGAAGCCACCAAACTAGATAAGTTCGAAAAAAGTGAAACGACAATTTTATAGTAATTATTAATTTATTTATAAATACAATTGAGATTCTATGCATTCCCTAAACTCTTTTGTTCAGTCCACACTTTTAACATTTCTTGAGGGTTCTCATAACCATGCGAAGCGACTGTAAATTTGTACATTACTTTATTATACGATTTCTTATTAAAATAAAATTCATCACAGTGTAAAGGCTGTATTTTCGCTTTGTATGCCAACAGTCCCATGTAAATATCATCAAATTTAAAGTGTTTGGTGTAGAAACTGGAATAGTACATGTCTAGTAGGGCGTCTCTGGACATAATATACGCTCCAGCGGTCACATAAGGCGGCCACATGTGGTACGGGTACTCCTCCAACGAAATGTACCTAAAAATCAACAATCAAACAAATTTAAACTAATATTATTTGGATAAATTACCATTTGCTGGTCGCAGTTCGAATTGGGGACGATCTAAACACATAACCAGCGTACAATCGCTTGTCTTCCACATTCCCATCCGTTTTTAATCTCCTTCCAAGGGGGTTCAACAGATATTTCGGGTAACTGTATGGAAAACGTATAAATCGAAGCACGTTCTTTGTGGAAATGTAATAATCGTCATCTGCAAACATGTAAAACATCGCATTGGGACAGTAATCCACCGCCCAGTGCATGCCCATCATGGTTTTAAACGTGTTGTTGTAATAATTGTCTGTGAAATTCCCTTGGACAAGATCTCTGTACTGGAGATTTTCATTTTCAAGAGCAATTTGTAGTTCCTGATCATCTCGTTCACCGACGAGGAACACAGTTCGAATTTCTACATCGGAGAAACGTTGTTCATAGCCCCAACTGTTCCGAATTGCAAGTCGACGTGTGAAATGTTCCGGAGCGCTTTTCACGATGTAGACGAGCCTCAAATTACCCACATCTCTGCATTTCTCACGTACATTCGGAAAATTGTATATGAAATTGTAACGGTTGATGGCAGGGACAGAGGGGGTCTGATGCTGCCTTAATTGTTGCACAAATGTCTCTATGTCTCCATCGTACGGATAATGGAATTCGGTATAAAAGTCTTTTTCGAATGGATGAACAAACACTCCAAATATTTGTAAAGTTATTACAATGCACAGGCAGATGAATAAGGTTTTTAGCTTTTTTTTAGTACACATGGCAAACCCATACTAAGCAGGAAATCCAATTACGTGGAACCCTCTTACAAATTTAATTATAGTTAGAGGGTTATAAAAATGTGTAATGTACCAACTTGATTTCAACCTACTGGCTGTGGTAATGGTTGGCATATTTTCGTTGTAATTTTTCAAAGTATCATTTTAGATTTACAGTTTCATCCCTCATATGTACTTTTGGCTGAACCCTCGAACTTGAAAATTTTAATTTTTAAAGTGAGGTTGGAATATTCTACAGAAGACGAAGAAACAAGTAATACAGTTATCTAATTCTATTACTTCTAATTTTAAGGCCGCTTTACACGTAACAATAAGTCGTTGCAATTTATCGCAACGATCGAAATTTGAAAAGCGAATGAGTCATGGGTTTTCCCATTAAATAAATAGATCAAGGTAAATTAATTAGAGCAAGGTGAAAATAAAATAGATCAAGTTAAATTAATTAGAGCAAAGTGAAAATAAATAGATCAAGGTAAATTAATTAGAGCAAAGTGAAAATAAATAGATCAAGGTAAATTAATTAGAGCAAGGTGAAAATAAAATAGATCAAGGTAAATTAATTAGAGCAAGGTGAAAATAAAATAGATCAAGGTAAATTAATTAGAGCAAAGTGAAAATAAATAGATCAAGGTAAATTAATTAGAGCAAAGTGAAAATAAATAGATCAAGGTAAATTAATTAGAGCAAGGTGAAAATAAAATAGATCAAGGTAAATTAATTAGAGCAAGGTGAAAATAAAATAGATCAAGGTAAATTAATTAGAGCAAAGTGAAAATAAATAGATCAAGGTAAATTAATTAGAGCAAAGTGAAAATAAATAGATCAAGGTAAATTAATTAGAGCAAAGTGAAAATAAATAGATCAAGGTAAATTAATTAGAGCAAGGTGAAAATAAAATAGATCAAGGTAAATTAATTAGAGCAAGGTGAAAATAAAATAGATCAAGGTAAATTAATTAGAGCAAAGTGAAAATAAATAGATCAAGGTAAATTAATTAGAGCAAAGTGAAAATAAATAGATCAAGGTAAATTAATTAGAGCAAAGTGAAAATAAATAGATCAAGGTAAATTAATTAGAGCAAAGTGAAAATAAATAGATCAAGGTAAATTAATTAGAGCAAAGTGAAAATAAATAGATCAAGGTAAATTAATTAGAGCAAGGTGAAAATAAAATAGATCAAGGTAAATTAATTAGAGCAAAGTGAAAATAAATAGATCAAGGTAATTTAATTAGAGCATGGTGAAAATAAAATAGATCAAGGTAAATTAATTAGAGCAAAGTTATTAGAAAATGCGCAATGGAAATTTTCATTGGAAAAGAGAATGAGTCATGGATTATTCCATTGTGCAATTTGAAAAGAGGGATAATAAGGAGGGACAAATAAGGAGAATTTGTTCTTAATGAATAAAAATAAAATAAGCTGTTTTAAAAACATTTATTAACAAAACAAAGATAATAATACATACAAAAAATAAAATATGTAATATTACCTTACACATATGTATAAGCATACAAATAAGCAAATAAATCCATACCTAGATTATAACATGAATATAGGTACAACTATAAAGAACCAATTATACATATAAATAAATAAATTTACAATAAAATAAATTAGACAAATGAATTTACCAATACCACATATTTTCTTTTTTCCTGCGACGAAATGCAAGAATCCACTCTTCCAAAGTAGTCTCCAATTAACCGCAGCATCCGACAGTCTAGAACCCTCCACAGATCTCTTCGTCTGAAATGTATAAAAAATAACTCTGTATGATTTTATAAATAAAGAAAACAAAACAACAAAATTATTTTCATTAAAAGAAGAATTGACTATTCTACATCCACACATATATCAAATTAGTGTACCTATGGTACTGCAAGGTACAAAAATCTATATATAACAACTATACATAACAAATCAGTTCTTTGATTGTCTTTGGCGAAAGCGCCGAACTTATTAAAATTTTGGTGGATGCGCTGTGTTTATTAAAATTTTGGCGAAGGCGCTGAATCTATAAAAATTTTGGTGAAGGCGCTGTGCTTATTAAAATTTTGGCGAAGGCGCCGAACCTATTAAAATTTTGGCGAAGGCGCTAAATCTATTAAAATTTTGGTGAAGGCGCGTGCTTATTAAAATTTTGGCGAAGGCGCCGAACCTATTAAAATTTTGGCGAAGGCGCTGAATCTATTAAAATTTTGGTGAAGGCGCTGTGCTTATTAAAATTTTGGCGAAGGCGCCGAACCTATTAAAATTTTGGCGAAGGCGCTGAACCTATCAAGATTTTGTACCGTGGGTATCGCCGGCATCAATCATTCAATTCAATTCCAATTTCAAAAATCGTTACAATTTTCTGTTTACACACAACGATAAACCGTAACAACTCGATCGTTGCGATAAATTGCAACGACTTATTGTTACGTGTAAACCGGCCTTTAGTAGGTCGAATGTCTTTTTCAGTAGTTCAAATATCTTTTCCAGTACCGCGGTAGCGATATCGACTGCAACTTCACACCAGTTATTCGAGTCGGGCATGTCCGTTCTTCATTCGTTCTGACGGAGAATTTATTTTATTGCAACAATCAACAATTAATCGAAAAATTATTGTAAAAACCTATTTATTAGCGTCTTTAAAACACATTAGATAAATTATTCAGTTCCCACTTAAATTTCAAATGTGAATAGTCAATAATTCATCTATAAAATTAATATTAATGTGTCGTCGGTATTTGTTAACCTGTCCCTAACCATTACGAGTCCAGTATGAACAGTTTTAAAACAGCTCTAGAATACA
Organism: Silvanus unidentatus; assembly: GCA_963930825.1. NCBI lineage: Eukaryota > Metazoa > Arthropoda > Insecta > Coleoptera > Silvanidae > Silvanus > Silvanus unidentatus. The sequence continues at coordinate 2,065,039 of OZ005758.1, forward strand.
TTCGAAATCTATTTAGTGATCCATTTGATAACAATCGAAAGAGAAGGTATTTTTGTATGTAAACAATTAACTGTACATTAAGTGCTTTTTTTTAGAGCACCAGAACCGTTAGACATTGCATTGACAATTCCTAGAAAGACTCCAAGATTGTCTTCCATGTCGAAGAATTTCGAAGGCATTTATTACTCATATAATGTTTTCTTTTCCTTATCAATGTTCATTGTATTCTAGATGAATGGAGTTTCAAGCGACGACAACCCATTCGACGGTATTCAAACCTTTTACCACAAGAAACCATCATTTTGGATGACGAGGAAACCGATCATGAAAACAAAATACCACCTCGCTCAAAATTCACTTCTTCTACACCATCGAATCCAAATCGTTACTCTTTAAATGGGGACGATGATGATGTTCGATTCGTTCACGAAACCAAATCCCCTAATAATAAACGAACCACCAAATTCCATAAACCTTTAATCGACATTGACTTAACTAAAGAGAATGGTTTTGCGAGAAAAAAAAGCACACCAGTGGCAAATATCGATCTTACCGGTGACAGCAGATCGTCCTTCTTTAATACCAGTCGAAATTCCAACTATTTAACACCGAGTCTCAATTATTCGTATCGATTGGATGACAAATTGAACTACAAAAAATTATTAGACAGTGCCGGCTCACATTTGAACTCATCATCATTCTATCAAACACCAATTGGCAAATATATTAGCGATGTCACAAGTCCTACTCCACGAAATCCACGGAAATTATCAACAAAAGACTGTATTATCAAAGTTTTGGATGGTTTCAACAACGACGAACCGGTTGTGGTCGAATCGGACAGTGATTCGGATGTCGTTTTCATACCCCCTGATCCGAAACCGGACATTAAAGTAGATCCAATCAATTCACTGAAAACAATTGTCGATACTTCGAAGCCCATGAAACAAGATTGGTTGAAATCCATGTAAAAAAACGAACTCAAAAATTGTTTAAACATAATTTTAAAATTATTTTGTTTTAGAGTGGAGAAACATCAAAATATCATCGATCAAAGGCAAAGAGAAGTAGAGGAATACTCGGAAACAGCAAATAAACATAGTAAAATAAACAGAGACATAAGAATGGGTCTTTTAACAAGTAAAATAAACAAATCATTATCGATAAAAGATGTCATTTTACCGGTGGAAGAGACAAAAGAAGAGATCCCATTGCCACCACTAACAGATGATCATTTGAAATTAGTTCAAATTGCATTTAGTAAATCAGATCCTGGTCAAATTTTAGCAACAAAATTCAATCAAAACTTAACACGCAGAGATTTATACACATTGTCCGGTTTACAATGGTTAAATGATGAAGTAATTAATTTTTACATGAATTTAATCACGGAACGTGGTAAAAATCCCAAATGGCCAAAAACTTACTGTATGAACACATTCTTCTATCCAAAATTATTAAAAGATGGACCGCAATCGTTACGAAGGTGGACAAAGAAAGTGGACATATTCGGATACGATTTGTTATGTATACCAATACATTTAGGCATGCACTGGTGCATGGCGATCATCGATCTGCGTGAAAAAAGTATAAAATATTACGATAGCATGGGAAGTCCGAATAATAAATGTTTGAATGCACTTAAAAACTATCTAGCAGCTGAACATTTGGATAAGAAAAAGACTGAATATGATACCAGTGAATATCAATTGGAAAATGTTAAAGATATACCACAACAAATGAATGGCAGTGATTGTGGAATGTTTGCGTGTACATTTGCTGAATTTTTGAGTCGAGACGCAAGTATTACGTTCGATCAGAAGGATATGCCGTATTTAAGGAAGAAAATGGTTGTAGAGATTATGACGGGGGAACTTCTGATACAATAAATTGTGTTTTGTGTATATTTTCTTTTATAATATTTCAGTAGATAAATACTTTCTTCTTGTATTACGATTTGTTGGCGATACGCCTTCCAATAAAGCTGAATATTCATTTTGTAAATTAGTTAGATGTTTGCATTTGAAGCCAAATGCATTTTCGTATTTGGTTTGAGCCAAATCGATGACAAGTCTCAGAACGAATTGGGCGTTACGGATGATGAACTGCCTTTGCTGAAAGAAATTGCATATGTATATGTTTGTATTGGTAATCACGATTATTATTCTCATTTCTTTTAAAAATTCATTTCTAAATTCCGTTCGGTAAGTAACTCCATCTGACGGCCATGCCATAAACTGAATTTTTCCAGTTCATGATTTCTCTAAACCAGATGGCGTTACCTACGTGGCGGGTTTTTCAAAAATACGTACCTCGTTGGCAGTTTCATTCCTCAGGGACTGTTCATAATGCCTCACTTGAGCATCCAATACATCATATAAAATTTCATCGATTGTATACAACAAATCGGGCGTACGTAGTTTAATACAATCGTTCAACAATGTTAAAAACACTTTCGTTAACGATATTGTATTCGGTGTTAATTGCAGATAAATGACGCCAGTCACATACTCGTCCAATTTCAATCCCAAATCGGAAAATTCCTGTAAACAACGTGCCAAAGCGCTCTTCGACTTCAAATTGTACGGTTCCCATTGGTCTTCATTCGCACGCACTTTGACCGATTCAATTAGTTTCGTACGGGAATCTTTGAGTACTTTTGTTAATGGTGTTCGAAATGCCCCATCGAATTGGTAACATAAATCCACACCGTATGTGCACAACTAAAAATTAAACAGTGTGTTCCTAAAATATCATACATTTTTTATAAGATACTCACACGTTCGCTTTGTTCTCGCACCAAAGTGACACATTCAGCAAGTGTTGAAAGGGATGTTTGCGTTGTAAAAACTTGTTTAATTAAATGTGTTGTGAATAAATTCAGTTCACCACTTGCCCAAACAACGTACGCTGAAGAAAACGAACAAAAGACAATATTCAAATAAATAGAAAATATTATTTCAATTATGATTTACCTGAAGAACAGGCAGGCGAATTTGGAAATGCCCTCAAAAACTCATCAGACATATGACACATGTTCGTAAAAACTACACTGGACAAATGACGAACATACATCAATGTGGACCCTTCCCGTTTCACTCGTCTACATTGCGTTTTCAACATACTGCTGCATAATTTCAAAAACAAATCGCACGCCTGTGTGGAACGTTCCAATTCATTTAAAAGACGCACAGCTCGACGTGCCGCTCTCAGTCCACCCTGTGACGATTTATCCGGATTCACTTCTAACTCTTTCATTAAATCTTCAGTTAAATTGTTTTGTCTTTGTTCGACTTTACGTTGAATATCGACGACTATGTGGTCCGGTTGGTCGTTTTCACTTTGGAATTGTGCAATGTATTGTTTGGCTTTTTGTAAGGTGGTTAAAGCGTCTTCAAAGTGTCTTTGAGCGACACATACGTCCAATTCTTCAGGCACATCAAGGAACCATTCAGGATGGATAAATGATTCGTCTTCAGGTTCGTCGAAAGCTAAAATAAATCGATAAATTACTTTGTTGTTGGTGGTATGGATAATTTTTTACGATTTAAATGCGCTGAATCAATGGATAACGACCTGGAGGGCGATTTGTCGACTAAAGACTCCCGTTTTTGTTGTTCATGTACCAATCGAGTCTTCTTTGCTTGATCGATTTTATCTAGCCATTCTTTCTACACACAAAAATGAAGTATTGTATGTAATTAAGAAAATCGCGATTATTTCTCTTACTTTGCTCGCATTTGTGGGACATTTGAAGACTCTTGTATCAGGAAAAATCAACAATTTGAATGCATGTTTGATATTCCCTAAATCGCGTACATTCACAACAGCCAAACTGCCAATTTCATAAATCACCTCGAAAACGTGTCGCATTAAGCCACGATTAGTAGAATTACGGTTTGTAATCATGAAGCAGTCGGTGAAGAGATAGACGTGAACAGTTTTTATGACCGTGTTTTCGGTTGGATCGATTTCCAATAAATCACCTTCGTGTAAATAGTGTCGACCAGGTACATCCAACAATTCCTACATAATTTAGACTATTGGAGTATTGTTTACATTTGTGAAATCAACATACTTTACATCCTTCGACTTTTTCGAGAATTGAAGCCAGTTTCAATCTGTTTTCTTCTTCTTGGTTTCTGATAACAATCTCTTTCTGTTCGGGTTCTGCATTAAATGCTGGCGCATCATCGCCCAAAATTGAAGTACTTGAAAGGGTGTTCAGCAGAGACTTTTGTTCAGAGAGTAAATGGGAAAGTTGGTACATTTCGCTCTCCAAATCTGCAATTGAAAAAAATTGTGTGTAAATAATAAAACTTGTCGACGTTCTTAAGAGTCTAAGCATACGGGAAATTTCCTTTGCAGTGTCGATAAATTGTACATAGTTCTGGTATACATTTTTCTTTAAAGTGTTGTTTGTTTCTTCCAAAAGACTACTTATTTTCTTGCGTAGACTTTGTAATTCGGAGCCTCCTACATAGTTTTGGGACAGGTCCTTTACATCTAAAACACAATCACAATGGAAATGAATAAATGAAAAAGGGTATATTTTTCTTTGTTGGAATTTACATTTTTCTGGTATAAATTCATTAGAGGCGAGTAAATTTATTGAGGGCTCTTTTGTGATTTCCATTATTCATCACCACTAGTGTATATTCGTTGCCACTAGTAAACTGTCAACAATATTAGTTGACAGTTCCAACAGTAGTTCCAATGTGTCAAGTGGCACATTAGAACTACCAATCAGATTAAGTAGTTCAAATGCAGATCTTAACTCCCAACTTCAACTACTAAAAAAATTTGAAGATTTTTAAAATGATTGCAATAAAACACAACTAAATTTGAATAATCTTCTGATTAATTTTGCTTTAACAGCATTTCTACCAGAACAAATAGTAAATGCATTAAAATTATTATACCTATCTTGACACAGTATTTATTATATAATAGTCAAGACTAAAATGGAGCATTTTGCCATCCCTTAGAAAAATCTTTAAATTATTACATAAAAAAACATTATTTAATAAACAAGTTCAGTAAATACAAATCACATATTACATTCTCTAAAAAACATTATATTAAACCATGTAATATGTAATAAGAGAACTTGACAAAAATCGGTTGCAGTCACAGCTCCGCATTATAATTTTTTATTCAAATTACAAATGTCCACATTGATTTTGTTACTGAAATTCCAGATTTAAAATTTAAATTTGTTATATACTGAATGTGTCACACATTCTGTTAGAATAGGCACGAATTTTCTAACCATATCACAGGGGAGTAAAAATTCCACTCACAAAAACTAGCGAGCGATTATTTAAAAGACATAAAAAATACATTACATTCACCTCCAACTTAGAAACCGTATTCCACTAAAAATTGACAAGTTTCCATTATTAAACATATTAATTGCATAAATACAATTTCCAATTGAAGGCCCTGTACAAAAATATTCGCAAATTATGAAATTTCCTGTATATACAATTATTAAACCTAAATCTTAACAAAAAGAAAAGTAAAAATTAAAGCATTATTATTGTAAAGTCCGATCAAGCCTGAATAGTTAGAAATAAACGAGGCACAAAATCTTGTGCCCACTCTAACAAACTTATTACAAATAAAATGTAAATAAATAATATTCCTACATTATACAATAATTAACATTAAAATTACAACTTTTTTTTTTGTTCATAACGCTAAGACTTCGCAGTATATTTCTATCGACTGCACAACTTGCCATTTTTGTCAAATAATAATTTATTTAAAAGAAAATCCTTAAAACTTAGTGTACGATTTATATTATTTATAAATAGATCGTTTAATATCACAGTCGTTTTTCGCAAAATACTCTTAGCGTTCACATTTTTTAGCTGTAACTGCAACGCTACAATCTTACAATCATTTTCTTATTCAACGCCCACAAGTTTCTTTTAATCTTATAAAAATTGGGCTCTCTTTCTTTCTTGTAGTCGCGCGGTTGCACATTTCATTTGTCGGTAACCACATTCAAACGCTATCATCAGCTTCGTTAATTGTTGGGATAGCAAAATAAATTATAATTAATTAGCAGACACACACAGGACCAAAAAAAAACATTGCACACTTTTCTGTGCACATTTCAAATCAAACAAAATCAAATCAATCTGTGTATGACATGACATGCCATTTTTAACGAAAAAACAAAAAAAAAATACAATTGTATGTTATTTTTTTGTTATCTAAATCTATTTGTTTTTTACCTACTTCTTTAATTAAATATGTATGTTTAAATATGAGAGAAAAATAACTCTTAAAAGAAAAAATTAAGTGAATAAATCAGTCCTAATCCAATTTCAAAAAATTAGGAACAATAAACGAAAAACGTGATTAATGCTTACAAAAAAAAAATAATAATCGTAAAAATTAACAATATTTAGTTATTTTCCTGAAAAACTGTTTTTAAAGATTTAATAGGAGCGAAAAAAAAAACATTTTCTGTGTAAAAGATAAATCGTGTGAAATTTCATTTAAAAATTCGAGAGAGTTCGAAAAAAGATTTGCTTCATTAATTTTCCCACCAATCATCACGGCTATTCGAATTGTAATTGCCGCCGCCAAAACTTGAACCTCTATCCATGCCACCATAATGACCTAAATGCGGGAAAATTACAGAAAACTGCACACAAAATTTATTTTCCTAAGCCTACTCACCACCATTCCCATATCCATTGTTACCGTAATTTCCGCCACTATTTCCTCCGCCACCGCCACTTCTCGAATTTCTTTGCACACCACCCGACTGTTGACGATAATCTCGACTACCAAAACTACTGCCACCACCACTGCCATAACGGCCCTTTCCAGTTCTACGTCCTGAACTCGGCATACGTCCATCTGCCGCCACACTTTCCATCCAACTGGGCATCTCTTGTTTAGCTTCAATTAACAAATCCATCAATCCAGACGACAAATTTCTATTGCGATCATTGAAGAACGATGTGGCAAGTCCCAAATTGCCCATACGTCCAGTACGACCAATTCGATGTACATATTCCTCAATATCGGATGGTAAATCAAAGTTAATCACATGCTTTACATGCGGTATATCCAAGCCACGTGCCGCAACCGCTGTCGCTACCAAAATCGGACTGACACCTGACCGAAATTGACGTAATGCCTCTTCTCTTTCCTTCTGTGTACGGTCACCGTGTATTGATGTCACTGGATATCCTTCATTATGTAAAAACTCCTCCAACGAATCGGCCCCTTTCTTCGTTTCAACAAATACCAATGTTAAACTCTCTGATGACGGTTGTGTTAGATCAGTTACATTGAGTAGATCAAGTAGAAATGAACGTTTGTCGTGCTCTTCCACCCAAACAACCTAATAAAAAACAAAACAGAAAAAAACCATTTTTTCCATTCAATGTGTATTTTCTTCACTCACTTTTTGGGTAATGTTTTCCGAAGTGGATCCAACACGTCCCACAGCTAAAAATATATAATTATCTAGAAAATCTCTTGCCAACATTTGTATTGGCGATGGAAATGTTGCGGAAAACATCAATGTTTGCCTTTCACCAGTTCTCGGCATCGACTCTTTCTCAACAATTTGACGGATTTGTATTTCAAAGCCCATATCCAACATACGATCCGCTTCATCCAACACCAAATACCGACAATAATCTAAGCCAATGCGGCCACGTTCAATCATATCCAACAATCGTCCCGGTGTCGCTACCAACAAATGACAACCGCGGTCCAAATCACGGATTTGATCCACAATGTACGCTCCACCATAACTATAAAACAGAAAATAACCAAATAATCAGAAAGCGTAATTATAATAAATGTGATTTTTTTAAATTTTTCATGGCATAAAAATTTTATTTTAACAACTAACGCCATCTAGGGCTAAGGGAAGAAATAACATTAGTTTTCTAAGTAGAAAACTGCTAAACTCAAGTAATGGCGACAGTGTGAAAAATCTTTTTTATTGAAAAATTATGAAAATTAAACTTGTACTTACACAACACAAGGCCGTACCCGCGACCTGTACGCAAACTTTTTGCTCTCATCATAAATCTGCGTGGCCAATTCCCTTGTTGGTGCCAATACCAAACCCAATGGATATTGTTTACTCCTACGTTTCGTATGCGTTATATTCGGTGGTCCACGTTCATACATTTGATTTAATATTGGTACTAGAAATGCTGCTGTCTTTCCACTACCAGTTTGTGCACATGCCATCACATCCCTTTTACCAATTATAATTGGTATCGCATACTTTTGTACTGGTGTCGGTGTATCGTAACGTGCCAATGCAATATTATTGCGAATTATCTCAGTCAACTGTACTTCCTCAAACTAGAAACAATAGAACATCAAATGAGTCAAAAGGAACACATTATAACTAGATGTCACCACTTACAGATGTAATGTGACGCGGCACTTTGTCACCGGTTGCTTCAACAGGAATATCCTCATATTTACTAAAATTGATCCCTGTATTTCCCGTTCCGAACAGTTCCGCTTCCAAACGTTCATCTCTTGGTAATGGAACGGTCCAATCGTTCTCATTGCGTCGATCTCTGCCTTCATATCGGGCCGAGTCCGTCCAACGGCCTCCACCGCCACCACTTTGCTTCTCCGGCTCCTGCCAACGGTCATTACGGGGCAAGTCACGGCCCCTGTCCGAATAGCGGCCACCACCGGCAGACTGTCCTCCGCCTCCACCATGTCCTGCGGCTCCTCCACCGCCACCGCCGCCGCCACCACCACCACGTTGCCACTCTTCACGGGTGTCGAACGCATCGCCATTCGGCTGATAGTGATCGCGTCGATTGCGTGTATTGAAACTGGAAAAGTCGCCTCTGGTGTCCCGGCCTCCGCCACTGCCACCACCGCCACCGCCGCGTTCGTTTCTATTGTAGTTACGACCGCCACGTGAGTCTCGCTGCTCGTAACCGCCTCCACCAGTGGACTCGGAGGGTGGTTGAGATTGTTGCTTGTTGCGTAGATGTGGAGGAATGTAGCGATCGCTCGAACCGCGACTCTGCAAGTCCAGACCAGCAAACTGTGGAAAAAATGAGAAAAATGGGAATTTAGAGTAAATTCTAACCTTAAAATTAAATTTTTTTTCTACAGAAATGAGAAAATTTGCAAATGTAAAATGCGATTCCTAACCTAAAATTTTGTAGACAGTTTTCAATTCAAGAAAAATTCCACATAGATAGAAATGGCTGAGATTTATTAAAATTTCGACAATAAACACAAAGAACATAAACAACGGTTTTCGGTATGGATCAATAGTGGATGTGTACGACCTCCATTGTCAAAAACTTCCGGGTCAGTGAAACGTGGTGTATTTTATTTTATAATAGCAAATATATATAATGGTTTAATCCATACCTGCTGCTCTAGACCTGATCCATTTTGGTTGGGTGCATTACTCATATTACTATAAATCAGTACGTTGAATTGATGGTTTCTTTCCCTTATCTACGGATGCCTTTTCGGTCTACACTCACTATATATGCAGTTGATGATATTTCCTTCGTACAAATTGCAAATGGAAAAAAGCGTCTTTGGCAGAAAAGCACTCGCTCTCACACACACACTGCACTGCCACTCACACAAACAGGAAAACACGAAAAAACCATACGCAGATTGGATACGTTCGGGAGATGATTGCGATTATTCACGAATTGTTGGCGAATGCGCACCAATTTCGATTATTGCACTGTTTTTTTTAAATAACCATTTACGGGAATTATGCGGTGTTATGCAAATGATTTTATTTTTTATTGTTCTTTGGGGTGGTATAGAGAGTTTATTTAATACACGAATGCAGTTTATTTCGTTGTAAATTCACTGAATTTTTTATATTAGAGATACACTAATCACTCGTTCAACAATCATCTACTGACAGACAAAGGAACCTTGGATTAGTTAGGGGAAAGAAAAAATTGGTACACCTGACAACGAAATTATTTGAAATTGAGCGCGAAAACGAGTTTCTTATATGTATGTACATATTCTACATATATTTATATTTCCAGAATAGATAGTAATAAAAATCAACATAATATTAATAATTAAATTATTTCATATCTACTTAACTGTTTCTTATTCACATAATTTCTCCCAATTTATCACTACCAAAAAAAAAAATAAAATCATAAAAGTAATCAATATATTCCTTTTGAACAATACAAAATTTCCTTAAAAAGCCGATCAATAAGAAATACATTAACCACTTTACAAAAACCGTTAAATATCTAATCATCTTTCTTTTGGTCAACTTTGCCACCACGAATACGTCCAGTTCTACGTGCAGCAATAAGACCAACTTTACGACCAGCAGATGTTCCTCTTTTAACTGTCGAAGCTTTACCAATATGTTGATGGTTACCACCACCGTGTGGATGTTCCACTGGATTCATAGCAACACCACGCACCTTTGGCCAGCAATTGCGTTTCACTTTGTATTTGTGGTAGGCACGTCCAGCCTTCAAAATTGGTTTGTCAATTCTGCCTCCGCCAGCAACAATACCTGCAAAATTGGTGTTATTCCTTGCGAATTAAAAGAGAAAAAACAAATACATACCGACCATGGCGCGATTGTTGGATGGAATAACCTTCTTTGCTCCCGATGGAAGTTTCACACGAGTTTTCTTCGTGTCGTGATTATGGGCGATTACAGTTGCATAATTACCAGATGCACGTGCTAAACGGCCACGATCACCAGTTTTCTCTTCTAAATTACATACAATTGTACCTTCGGGCATTGCTCCAACTGGTAATACATTGCCTAAATACAAAACATCAACAATTAATGACAAATTTCAAACAAATCAATTAAAATCTAGTAGGAGACAGTTCAGAAAGAACCTCTAGTTGAAATGTCCTCACGATGTAGGTATTATCAGACAGGTAGAAATCATCATTTGAACAACATTCAATAAATGTAAATTTAATCATTATACTACGAACCTATTTGCAAATTGGCTCTCTTGCCACAATACACAAACTGTCCAGTGTACATTCCCTCGGGGGCAATGAACAATTCCTTTCTAGTTTGGAATTTGTAGGGATCACGGAAGTGTACTAGTGCTAAGGGGGCACCACGGCCTGGATCGTGCACAATATCCTTAACTACTCCCTTGATGTATCCATGTCGTTCGCTGAAATCCAAATAACGGAGTTTCGGTGCTCCCTTCCTCCTTTTCGTATGGGATTTGAATACGGATCCCGCACCTTTACGTTGGGCACGAATTACACGACCCATCTTTTATCTGCAAAAATATACATTTTAACCTCACTAATTTGTATATAAAAATTTTTAAAGGCAAATATAAAGGATTTGTTTGAAATAAGCATATTAATAGTTTGCTAATAGGATAAGGGAAATAATTCCACTGTAATTATAAATGGATGATTGATATTATTTAAGATATTTTAGAAAATAATTTAAATACAACCCACCAACAACACGAATATCGAAGTGAAAGAACTAGGGAGTTTAGATTTATTATGTTGGTTATAGGAAAAATTAGTTTGCGCATGACGTTTGATTTCAAAAACATAACCTATAATGTTTTTATTATTTTCCCGCTTGTTTTAATGTAATGTTTTAATTTTAATAAATAAATTGAGTTTCTAAATAGAAAATATGAGCGATTCTCGTAAGTATATATTTAGCAAATTAAATTTGTCTTTAATATTTTATTTGCATCTGTAAATTGTAGCTGAAAGTCGTCCAAAACGACAAAAACGCGAAACCTCATACCGTGCAAAAGCCTTTGAGAAATTTAAACAATTAAAAAGTGGTGCACGTAATAAATATGAGCCGGAAGAAGTTGATAATATCTACGAAACGGTCGATGAAAAGGAATACGAAAAACGTGTCCTTTCTAGACAAGACGATGACTGGATCGTAGATGATGGTAAACATTGAAAAATCTCATCCCAAACAACCGTAAATCTTTAATGAAAATTATTTCAGATGGAAGCGGATATGTGGAAGATGGTCGAGAGATATTCGATGATGATTTAGATGTCGATTCCATAGAACAAGCGCGTAAACAAAGTGGCAAAGGAGTGAAACGTAAAAAGAATAAGGGCATAGCTGCTGATGGTGCTGCAAAAGGCAACAATCTAAAATACATGATTTCAAATATGCCGGCAGCTAAGAAAAAAGAAGAGAAAAAACTAGAAGATGATTCAGCATTATCAGAATTATTAGAGGAAATTGATGATTCTCCATCAACCAGTGTTCCAAAACCGATTATTAAAAAACCAATAGATATTTTAAAAACCAAACACCAAGTTGTTAGGGATTACATGAAGAGTTTTAAGGAACCTAATACAGTTAAACAGCGTGTTACCAAGACTGACACTGACTTGTCGAATGTTAATAAAAACGTTTTAACCGAAATTCAGAATAAACCAGAACTTCCAGTTAAAGAAACAATTCCAATCGTTGTAGAAGACAATTCTGTCCATGTTGAAACTGAAACGCTAGATGATTGTTTTGATGATGACTTGGATATGTCACAAATCGAGGAAATGGAAGAAGATCAAGAAAACGACACAACACTCTCAAATGATATTCAAGCAGAATTCCTATTAGAATGGGAGAATAAAATTAACGATGAAGTTGATGAACCTATTTTAGAAGCCCCTTTGTCTGACAACCAACAAGTAATAGAGAAAAATACAAAGTTAATTAAAGTACACATAATTTTTCTTTCCAGATATTTCGGTTTTTCTGGTGGGACGCTTTTGAGGATCCCGACAATCAAAAAGGTGTCGTTTATCTCTTCGGTAAAACATTTTGCGAGAAGAGTAAAAATTTTGTTAGCTGTTGTGTGGCAGTCCGTGATATTCCAAGACGAATTTTCGTTCTACCACGTGCCTATGTAAGAGCAAAAAATACATTTTAACAATATTTAATTACATTTCTATTTAGGAACTTGATGCACATGGCAATCCAACAGACAAACCCGTCACCCAAATGGATTTATACAAAGAATTCAATGAGAAAATCATGAAACCACTTAACATAACAACATTCAAATCGAAAGTGGTAACAAAAAAGTATGCATTCAATCCAGAAATACCAAATGAATCCGAATACATGGAAGTACAATATTCAGCCAAATATCCAGCAATTAATATCGATTCACACAAATTACGTACAATATCGAAAATATTCGGTACAAATTCAAGTTATTTAGAAATTCTGTTATTGCAACGTAAAATCAAAGGTCCATGTTGGTTGGATTTAATTGATGTTGTACCAGTTGCTAATCCAGTAAGTTGGTGTAAACAAGAATACAATTGTTTCAAATTAACAAATATTAATATAACACCATGTGATAAACCATTGCCAATACCACCATTGATTGTGGCTGCAATCAATTTAAGAACAGTAACAAATCCGAAAAGTTTACATAGTGAAATTGTTATGATGACTTGTTTAGTACAGAAAAGATATTCGATTGATAAACAAGCACCAGAACCGCCGTTCCAGCAACACTTTTGCGGTAAGATTTTCCATTTATTTATTTTTTTCAAGTATTAAAGTATGTTTCACATTTAGTTTTCTCTGGTACCCGAATTCAGCCATTACCGCGTGATTTACACAGCGAACTCTCCAATTACAAAGCGACACAAGTGCAAAAAGTCGACACAGAACAAGCACTAATCAATTACTTTATTATGCAATTCGATAAAGTGGATCCAGATTTAATAGTCGGACATGATTTACAAGGATATCAAATGAATGTGTTGGCAGACAGTTGTGCCCGTTTAAATGTAAAACATTTCAGTAAATTTGGACGTTTGAAAAAGTCATCGACATATAAACTTGATCGTACATTGTTTGTTGGTCGTTTGGTGTGCGATATTAAAATTTCCGCAAAAGAACTGATCCATTCACGTGCCTATGATTTAGATGCACTTTGTCAAGCTGTATTAAAATTAAAAGATGGCCAACGAATGGAATTGGAACCGGAAGAGATTGTGAAAATGTATGAAAATAGCAAAAATATATTGAAATTAATTTCGTTTACAATGCAAGACACATCGTACATACTGAAAATAATGTACGATTTAAATGTGATTCCATTGGCATTGAGAATAACAAATATTGCTGGTAACATTATGTCGAGAACATTAATGGGTGGTAGATCGGAACGTAATGAATTCCTACTTTTACATGCATTCAATGAAAAAGATTTCATTGTACCAGATAAAGAGTATAAAAGGAATAAAACACAGAAAAGTTCCAATAAGAAACCAACATATTCTGGTGGTTTAGTATTGGATCCAAAAATCGGTTTCTACGACAAATTCATTCTATTGATGGACTTTAATTCACTTTATCCAAGCATTATACAGGAATACAACATTTGCTTTACAACAATGCCACCAGCAGTAGAAGGAAAAGAAGAAACGATAATTTTACCAGATAGTAATTTGCCACCGGGTATACTTCCAACGGAAATTCGTAAACTTGTCGAAAGTCGTAGACAAGTGAAGAAACTAATGACAAATCCCGATTTACCATCCGATTTACGTATGCAATACCACATAAGACAGATGGCTTTGAAATTGACAGCAAATAGCATGTACGGCTGTCTGGGATTCGCCAATTCCCGTTTCTATGCAAAGAATTTGGCTGCCATAGTAACACACAAAGGACGTGAAATTTTAACAAACACCAAATCATTGGTGGAGAAAATGTCGCTAGATGTCGTTTATGGTGATACTGATTCAATTATGATCAATACAAATTGTTTGGATTATGAGCAAGTGATGAAATTGGGCAACAAAATCAAACAGGAAGTGAATAAGATTTACAAACAAATCGAATTAGATATTGATGGTGTATTTAAATATTTATTATTATTGAAGAAAAAGAAATATGCTGCTGTTACATTAACAAAACGTAACGGTGAATTAATTACGGAAAAAGAATATAAAGGATTGGATATTGTGAGACGTGATTGGTCACAACTCGCCTCCGAAGCGGGCAAATTTATTTTAGAGCATATTTTATGTGATCAATCGGCCGATGATCGCATTGAAGCGATTCATAATTATTTAGAGAAAATCCGTAACGATTTCGAATTGAATCGTATACCAATACAATTACTTGTTATCACAAAACAATTAAGTAAAGATCCAAAATTGTATACGGATGTGACGGCTTTGCCACATGTCCAAGTTGCCTTAAGATACAATCAACAATTTGGTGGTCATTTACGTGGCGGCGACACGGTTCCCTATGTGATTTGCGATGATAATAGTGGACGAGTTGCCACACAGCGTGCCTATCACATTGATGAATTTAAACATTCGAAAACATTGAAAATCGATCGCAATTATTATTTATCACAACAAATACATCCGGTTGTGTCACGTATTTGTGAGCCAATCGATGGTACGGACAGTTATCAAATTGCAACACATTTGGGCATCGATCCAAGTGGCTTTAAACAGAATCAGTTACAGAAAAATGAGCCGATTGAAATGTTTGAACGATTCGAGATGAAATTTCAAAATGCTGAAAAGTTTTCCTTCATTTGTTTGGTATGTAAGGCAGTGAATCAAGTGAAGGATGGTCCATTAATCGACAATGTAAAACCATTTCTCTCGGTTTGTGTTAATAATGAATGCAAAGTGAAACCAATTGATTATTTACCATACATTCAACAACAATTGGTGATGCAAATAAGGGCATTTATAACACAATATTATAAGAATGAATTGATTTGTGAAGATCCAGCATGTACAAATCAAACTACAAGGATGCCATTGAGATTTTCTGGGAAATTTCCTGTATGCAATTTGTGTTCTAAAGCGGTGTTGTATAAAAAATACACAGAATATGATTTGTATTCGCAATTGGTGTATTTTCAACAGAGTTTTGATTTGACTAAATTAACGAAAAGTATGTTATTGTTTATTGTAATTACATTTGTTGGTTATTGTATTTGATTCTGTTTTAGAACCTTTGATGGAATACGACATTCATCAAGGATATTTAAAATTGGAGGAGACTGTAAAAAGATTCCTAAATCATTCTGGCTACTCGTTTGTTAGTATGAGTGAATTGTTTTCTGGATTGAAATTAGAAAAACCACAAGGAAAATGTAAGAAAATTCAATACGAACCGTATATTCCTGCATATTCCGATGAAGAAGATGAAGATTTGTAATCATGCACTAAATCATTAATTGGTTTGTTTATTATGATTTTTTGATTATTAAAAGATGTAATTTTAATTTTAATCATTAAATTTTTAGAATCTTGTTGAAAATTTAAATCAAATGTTGCTCCATCTATTACACAATAGGTGAACTAAAGTGTAGTAACCTAACAAAAAATGCCCAATCAGCTGTACATTTCATAACGAACTGCCCAGTAAAATTATCAATTTCATTCAGCGGCTCGTGTTAATTTTTTCAAAAACGAAAATATCACGCTATTTATTCAGAAAATTCCATTAACAAGCTGAAAAATCTTCCACAAATAATCGCGTCAATTTTGAAACTAGTCAATAGCACAAGGTGAGTTGCAATTTATTTAAAAACTAGTTTACATTAGAAAAATGATCAATATTTTTTCAATTCAATTTGATCAATAGAATTTTCGCAACTTATATTGATTCTAGAGAAATTTTGAATGAAAAGTTGTAATTGAATAATTAAAGTACGATATAAAACTATTAATTTTGCCAAAAACAGCTCCAACAAGCAAAAATTTTGACCTTGTAATATTTTTACAAGTATCATAGTTTTAAATTTTTTAAAATCTATTTACGAGTTCACGAGTTATTCGTGTTTGTTATAGTCATTAGATTAATGTAAATTAAATTTTTCCTTGCATTTAAATTAGAAAAATACATTTATCAAAATAATTATAACATTTGTTTTTTATTTTGTAATAAAATTGCTTTCATTACAAATAAATTATCATTTTACACAATTTAAAGTGCTTGATAAGCTCATTATTATCTATTATCATCTTGCCTCGAGACAGTTACTTATTATTATTGCTTAAAAAAAGCAATGAAATCAAACATATTTGGCATAACATCAAAAAACCTTCCAGTTACATAAAAACTTTAAATTATAGACTATTTTTAAACAATCCACAATCATATATTTTTTATTTTCCCCAGAATCTCTGAAAATGGCCGAGAAACAGTCTCAATTTTCGTAAGTGACCCAATGTCATAAAATCATAATAAACTCACCCAATTGTTTTCTAGATTAGTCCCAAAAATCGTCAATGGTGGCATTGCAGGGATCATCGGTGTAACATGCGTCTTCCCCTTGGATTTGGTCAAAACCCGATTACAAAATCAACAAATCGGTCCGAATGGCGAACGAATGTACAAAAGCATGTACGAATAATTACCAAAATCGGAGAAACCATAAAATAAAACACTAATACACGACTTCACATTGTAGGGTCGATGCATTCCGGAAAACGTACACCGCCGAAGGCTTCTCTGGCATGTACCGCGGCTCAGCCGTCAACATTCTTCTAATCACACCGGAAAAAGCGATCAAACTGGCTGCCAACGACTTTTTCCGCTACCATTTACAAACAAAAGAAAAGCAAGTGTCAATCACATGACTCACCCACTTGTTTACATCGAACGTACGTGATTAATGTGGCATTTTTTAGGACACTTCCAATATTTCGGCAAATGGTAGCCGGTGGTTTGGCAGGTTTATGTCAAATTGTCATTACAACTCCAATGGAATTACTTAAAATTCAAATGCAAGATGCTGGCCGAGTAGCAGCTCAAGCTCTCTTAGGTGAGCGCCATCTATACGCAATTAGCACAAAATAAATCACCGATTTTCTTTTTAGCTGGAAAGACGGTGAAAAAAACGTCTGCAACTGAATTAACAATAAAATTATTAAAACAACATGGTATTGTGGGGTTGTATAAAGGTACTGGGGCTACCATGTTGCGTGACGTCTCCTTTTCTGTGATATATTTTCCATTGTTTGCGACATTAAATGACTTGGGGCCGAGGAAAAGTGATGGATCCGGTGAAGCGGTCTTTTGGTGTTCGTTCCTGTCTGGGTGTGCAGCGGGCTCGATGGCAGCACTCTTTGTCAATCCATTCGATGTGGTGAAAACACGTTTGCAAGCATTAACGAAGGCAGAGGGTGAAAGGACTTACACTGGAATCACGAACGCTTTTATGTAAGTTTTGCAATTTCTTTTATTCGATATAATGTATTACGAAATTGAAATACATACGCTACAGTAATGTTTTTCTTTCTTTCTAGAAATATCATGAGATATGAGGGGCCTACAGCGTTTTTTAAAGGAGGAGCATGCAGAATGATTGTAATTGCACCATTATTTGGTATTGCACAAACTGTGTATTATTTGGGTGTCGCTGAAAAACTTTTAGGCATTTCACGAAATTAAAACAATGTCCAATTTTTAGACAATTTTATTAACAATTTATGTTTCTTAGTATTTTAATATGTTGATCGCTAGTCGTATAACGGAAATTTTCAATTTATTGTGATTGTTTTAAATATTTTTCTTTATTTTTTTGGCAATAATTTTATCTACAATTATGTTTGGTTCGTTTTAGAACTATGAAACTTGTGTAATGTTTTATTTTTAGCCTATTTGACAAACAAAAAACACTTCGATAGGCAGTATTACAGTGTGTTCTTTTTTATTTAATTTTTTAACTTGTTATATTTGTTATTATGTTAAGCAATATTTTTCCATATCAAATATGTCTTTTTGAAAAATTATCCTCTAAAATTATGACAATAATGTTGTGACTATTCTTTTTTTATTTAATTGCTCTTATTATTCTAAGTTAATGTTTGTTAATATTGTTGTTAAATAGATTTGTGAGGACCTAAACATATTCATTAAGGCCTGTTGTATAAGACAAAAAACTGCCTTCTCTACTAATCTTTAGTTTTACAAAATATTTAACAACAATGTACGTAGATGTCAATGGAAATGTTAAAAATTTTAAATTGAAAATGATACTTTATTTCAGTAGTATTCTTTAACGTTAATGTAACTATAAATAATACAAACTGTTGGAAAATCGGATTATTTCTTATCAATATCCATAGATTATCAATAACTAAAGTTCGACAAGTTTAATTCAAATTGTTGTGTGTAGGCAACCAAAAAGTCGTGAATTAGAAAACTTACAGTAATTAAGTAATTCTACCATCAACAGATAGCGCTAGCTCAGTAGCAGTCATACATAACCTAATAAATAAAAAAGTACACGTGAAATACGTGAATAATTTTTCATTATGGAAAAAGAAAAGAAGTTAGTTGACTATTTGATTGTGGACACAACTGCATTTATTCAAAATGCTCAATTGCAGGTACACGCTTGTTTAGTAGATTGCCAAAATGTATATGTACAAATGTTTGTTTTTTTTAGAATGTAGCAAACACTATCATTAGTTGTTCAGAGGTTGTTAATGAAATAACAAGTAAAAGACAACTTAGACGTTTGGTAGTGCTTCCCTATGATCTTTCTATTAAAGAGGTTTACCCTGAAAACGTACAAATAGTTACTGAATTTGCTAAGAAAACTGGAGACTATGTTAGTTTGTCAGCAACTGATATCAAAGTGATTGCATTAACGTATCAACTGGAAAAAGCAAATGTTGGTGTTGACCATATACGTACTGAACCAATGATACAGAAAACAGTCACCACTCAATCGATAAACGACATAAGTCCTGATGTGACTGGCTTTTTCGAACCAAAACAGGAGGATGTTGAAGAAATCAGTGAAAAATTAGACCAAGTAAATGTAAACAATGTTCTTGAACCTGTGCAGCAGGATGAAGTTGATAGCGAGGAGAGTGAAGAAGATTCTGACGACGATAGTGGCTGGATTACCCCATCAAACATTGAATCTGCTAAAAGACAAATCAATTCCGATCTGATTGAAGAGAAACATGTAAAAGTAGCTTGTATGACTACCGACTTTGCAATGCAAAATGTTTTAAAGCAAATGAATTTAAATGTTTGCGCTTTAGATGGCCGCATTATAAAACAATTGCGGACATTTATTTTACGCTGCTATTCATGTTTTAAGACTACAAGTATTATGACGAAACGATTCTGTCCAAAATGTGGCAATGATACATTGAAAAAAGTTGCAGTTTCTTTGGACGAAAATGGAAAAATGCAAATACATATAAATGCAAAGAGACCGCTGACAGGGCGTGGTAAAAAGTACAGTTTGCCTCGTATTCAAGGTGGAAAGCATCCAAACAATCCCATTTTGGTAGAAGATCAACCAATGGCCGATAATCGTCCCAGTCGTCTAGCCAGAACAAAGAACAATCCATTGAATGAGGATTATATTGCAGGTTTTTCACCATTTATCATGAGAGATGTTAACTCGAAATCAGCCCAGTTGGGATTACGACCGGGAGTGGAATTTAAACAGTGGATGAAACGGAACCCTAATGAGAGTCGAAGACGGAGAAAATGAAATGCATAATTAAAATGTTTAAATAAATCTATTTGTATCAATAAACTGTATTTTTTTATATATTGTCGGTAATACAGGAATCGCTTGTACGTAGTGCAACCAGTACAGAGTAGAGTACACTATCTGACTGTCAAATTGCCCGAACAAAAACAAATCTGTCAAATGAATGTGAAATGTGATTATAAACGACCTCTGAAAGTAATTGCGTTTTAATATAAATTTAAAAAATGCTCTTCACCAATTTACGCTACAATTATTTGAAATGGCTTTATTAAAATTTCTTTCCAGATTAAGAGAATAGAATGCTTTGCCCAGAAGTGTTAAATTTTCATACACCAAAATCCAAGTTGGAATTTTTCGAAGACAATACAAAAGAAAATACAGTGCTATCTAAAAATATCCAAAACTTTTACTACAATCATCTGGTATTAATTGACTCAACGTTATAAATATGTACATATCTAAACTATAAACAATTTCAGATAACTGTAATCGTACCTGATGCTTTAAAAATCACTCAAAGTGTTAGTGACTGTCTTCTACAAGATACTGAATATTATAAAATAAGTAAACTGTCTTTACAACATTTAATCAGTTGTGATTTTTATGTGAGCTTTATTAAAAGTGGTAAGTTTATAAAAGATGCATAAAAATGCCTTTATGTCAATTCAACCATATTCCAGGCAGTTTAATTTTGCTGAGCACTGAAACCAGAGTCGATTGTGATAATTGTATAGCCATCACACCAAAAGGGCAATTGGTGCTAAGTGTAACAAAAGACACATACCAAAAATTGGGCCTAGTTGGAAAATTGGTGAAAAACAGTCGAGAAAAACTCCAAGACCATTACGGTAAATATCCTAGCAACACAATAAATCGTAGAAAGTAGATCGTAAATCCAAATCGAAGCGTGCGTGTAAAAGTGATGGTGTACCATTGAACTTACCACCATCATTATTATTTTTAGAAGATGCCGAAGCACCGACAAGTGCCGTCCTTGCAAAATCTCACTGTAAAAAGTATTGGTAGCTTAGTTGTTTTTATGGCACCGCATATAACATCAAACGTTCAAGATTTACGTGATCCCCAACAATTGATTGGAAAATTACAAAGAAATCTGGACTGGTTGAACAATTTACTATTATCACATGTACCATTTTATTTGTACGATCATGTGGCTGTGGAAGTACTGAAATCGGTTAAGAAACTCATCGAACGTACAAAAAAGTCCTATTATCCATTAACATTGGCCGATTTCCTAACGGAAATCAATGTTGTTGTGAGTTTAACGGAAGTTGTGCTCAATTCCCACATGAAAACGATCGATTTCTCTGAATGGCCGAAAATAATGCGTTATGTATTATATAAAAATTTGAATAAACTCAGTGGTATGGAGAATTTGAATTTGGGCTCGTGTTCAAGCTCCTGGCGTACAACCGAATACGATAAATGTCTAATGGACGGTATAAGAGTGATGAAGAATCTGCGTTCGTTGTGTTTGTGTTTCGATTGTAATGATTTCATTGTGCAAGCAGTTAGTGAATCATGTCCGTTGATTCAGTGTCTTGATATGACATCGTCTCGGTCAGTGACCGATCGTTGTGTGCCGTATTTGCTGAAATGCAAACAATTGCGAGAGTTGCACTTGAATCGGACGTCATTAACGTCCAAAGCACTCTCTGAACTGATTGTGGGCCTGCCCCGTTTACAAGACATTGGCCGATGCGATGAGTTTAGTAATGTTGTGAAATATTTACACACGAAATATGTGAACCAAGGACCATACGGACTGAGAAAGATCCAAATGCGGGACATTTCCACGGAGATGTTGCGATTGTTTGTCAATTTGTTTCCGAATATTGAATATATCAATATCTTCTTGGAGGGACAACTCTGTGATTTGACCGTTTTGATATCATTAGAACAATTAAATAATTTGAAATTGTTATCGTGTGCCTTTTATGGTGATTATTTAATACAATTGTTGAATATAAATGGTGGCAATTTGACGAATTTGCATTTGGAACATGTGGAAGAATTGGATTTGAATGCATTGGTGGATATTAGTCAATATTGTCCGATGATAAAGAGTCTGGTTTTTTATAATTGTGATTTTTTGGGCACGAATAGTGTGAATAGTCGACGTACACCACGGCAACAATTGCGTGTGGCACCGTTTCAGCATTTGGAGCGGATTTTTTGGGTGGTGGACAGTGCAATTGGCAATTTGGAATTTATATTGGCACATGCCGTCAATATAAGGCATATCCATTTGGGCACATCGACTGGAATAACGCATAGTACGATTGTGAATGTGTTGACGGTGAATCCGATGAAGCATTTGGAAGAGTTGAGGATTTTGTATAGTCAGGATATGAATATGAGGACGGTGGAATTGTTGTTGGCTAGTTGTACGAATTTAAAAGTCCTTTCAGAATTGGAAAGTTGGCAGGGTATTGATACGGAGGAGTTGACCATATTTAAGAGTTATATTAAAACGAGCAACTTTGATTTGGATATACGACCTACTTTATCGTACTGTGAATTAGAGTAATAAGAATATTTATGTCTTTTATATGCTTTAATTAGAGGATAGATTTTTGTAAACGTGTCAACTGTATGAATGGCCCTTTTCCTATATTTATAGACTATTATATTAGGCATTTTTATAATATGATCGAGAGAGCAACTGTAGCTTTTTCTTAGTTTTACTAGTCAATTTCAATTGAATTTCCTCCATTGTTGTCCTCCGCCCGCCGCTCTTTCGTAATCAATGTGTGATCTTATAATACTTATTACCAATTCTATGTATGTGTAATTGTACTAGAAAAAATATATATATTTTAATTATATTCTTTAAAATATCGATTTGTTTTTTTCACTATTCTCTTTTAGTTGTTACAATCGATTTGCATAGTTTGCAAGGGAATAAGACACTTTACCAACGGACAAAAGAGCGACTTGCGATCCTTGAAGAATTTACGGTGATTGTTTATTGGGAACCACTGGACGATGGTGTGTGTCCGTCTTCAATAGCCAAGTATTTCCATGATTTGAAATGTGACGTGCAAGAGTGTAGAATGAATGCCACATCGGAGATATTTTATTCGGTGCCAGTTCCAATTTTGGATTCGAAAGAGTTTCGCGAAAATGGCGAGTTTAGGAGTGAGTTTCTAGAGTGGTTGGGCTATTTGGCGGTCTGTGGAAATAGCATAATTCAAGATGAAACGGTGGACGATTATTTGAGTAGCTACAAAACACCTGAACCGAATCAAGTGATTGGACAAGTGAGGATGTTTCAATTCAAGGGGTTTTTAAGCAGTTCCAAAGTGGAGGTCCTTTTGAAGCATTTAATGTAAGACAACAAATCGGAATTGTGAAAGTTATGAGATTATTTCGTTTCAGGGATTACCTAAAGAATGAAGAGAAAGAGTGGATTGCAATGTATGTTGAAGGGTTTTCCGATTGTGCCACAAAATGGCTAGGAAATGAAGAGGCGAATAATAGTTATGTGGTGTTATTAAAGGAACACGAACGATTTATATGTATTCAAAAATAGAAGCAATTAAAAGTGAATATTTTAATTGTGGGAATGTAGTATAGAAATTACGTAAAATAAATAATAACCAAAAGCATAACAGCAAGAGTAATTACAATTCCTAGTATTAAAATAAATTTATCTTCTGTAGCACGTTTTTCAATAAGTCTCATTGTATGATTGCTCAGTCCTAAAGTGTTTGCCATGTCCATGATTCGTTTGTGGGCCCCTTTCAATGTGAATCGTTGAGATCTTAGTGATTCCAATGCCGTTGCACCAGTGAACAACATCTCGTCCACGCCACGGTGGGCATTTTGTAAGGAGTTTTGATGTTGTATGCCGTAATCGATGTTGATTGCAGTTATATCGGGATTTGGGGCAAATCGTCGATTTAATAATTGTTCCCTTTCCGATGCTGCCGCCTCTCGTCGGGCTCTTCTCTGCTTTGAGGCGGCTAATGCCGCTTGCAAATGTTTGCTGTCGTATTTTAGTTGATCACATCGCATTTTAGCATTTTGCCGTTGTTCTATGGGCAATTTGAAAATGTACAAGTCTAATTTTTCACAGTTCCTGCAAAGAAGCATAATGAATTTAAGGTGGAGTTAATAAAAGTTCATTTTTAATGCACTTACGTATTGATAACTTGAATTTTTTGTTGAATATCATTTTCTATTTCGGTATAATTTTCACCACTACCTTCTAATACTTGAAATGATTGCTGTGTTTGCTGTATTAGCTTGTTTGTTTGATTGTATAGTGTATCCATTTCTCGCAAAACACATAATTTTAACTAAAAATCCTGTTTTTCTTTGCTTATGTGCACATATTTGAGGAAATTATAACCACATCAACTTATTTTTGACAAGTCAAGATCAATTACAGGCACCTGTAAGAGTAATTACTACAGGTACCTGTTGTCATTGGTAAACATTGAGGTTATGTCAAAATAAATAAACAGAAAATTTTCATTCGGGAAATAATGAAAAATATATTTGTTTTGCCTGAATTCAAAAGTCTATTGTAAGTACTGTTAATTCTAAAGGCATGTGTAATAATAATATTGTTGTTCTTTAGAGATTTACCAGGTGTAGATTGCGATAAAGTGGTTGTGATTTCAATTGTTGGGAAAACTGCTTATAATTCGTTTGGTTTAAAGGTACCCCTTATTACAGGTAGAGCTTTTTCTTCTAATGGCTCCAAACACCCCTCTGAGGTAATCTTAACTGAATGTTAGTGATTAAACTAATAATTTCATTTGTAGCTATCAATTGAAGGATTCTACGACGAAGAGAATCAAATAATATTCCTACATCTACACAGTTTACTAGACACCGATTCATTAGTTAGTAATTATGAAAATCTATGCAAACGATTTGAAACAGAGTTAAATGGCAACGATTTTTTGAGCATTAACGATGAAATTAAGAGTAATTTTGCCAAAGCATTATTTCTACTCTTGTCTGTAAGTCATATAGTCGTCATTTCACATCCAGGAAACACATTCGACACCAATTATATTCAGTATTTTAAAGCAGTGGACACATTTAGGTATTTATTGTATTTTAAATGCATAAAAACACGCTTAAACTCTTTTGTTTTCTAGTCAGCATTATAGCGACAAAATCTATGAAGAATTACGTAACGACAATGATTTGGACAAAGATTGGGTGGAAACCGGCAGACTATGTACACCTCGTCTTATATTCTACTTTGAAAGATGTTCACCAATCGTCAATCGTTTAAAAAAACTCGAACACAATTTAGAAGACAAAATCTATCACATTTTGAAAAAGACTAGAATTATTAGTTCGACAAGTTCATCTTTATTTGCCATACCATTAAATGAGGAATTTGTGTATGTATCGACTGATGGACCACCGGACGGTTTGGGTGAAGCTGTTCGTGGACTAATACAAGACTGTCAACCAGGCGAAGCGATGCGTGTCGAAGCCCCATACTCGAATCAAACCAACGACGAGCGCAGTTTTCAAAAATTCCTCCAAATCCACATACAACAAGCACGCGACAAGGGTTTCGACGATATTGTCACTTCCAGTCGACATCACAACACCCAACAAACACATTTCATCGTATGTGAAGTAAAAAAAATCACATTTTCAATATTATTTACAATGTTTTACTCTTCTAGTTGCCGTTACTGAAACATTGGATCAATGTGACGAGCGCCATCTATACCATATGCATGAAAAGTGAACAAGTTATTTCGTTGCTATGCACCGATACCCGATTTTCCGAACAAAGATGCTTAAAAGTGCTACCATTGGCAGTGGCCCGTTACCAAGAGGGTCTACCACCGCACTACGCCCGCGCCGAACATGAAGCTCGACTCAGCATAGCAATGGCCCTGTTCCGAGCCCAAGCACGAGGTCCGGTCTTCAATCAATATGCCAGTGAATTGGAAGCGGAATGTGTAAACCATTGGCAGAACGGACGACAACAATGCGAAGCGGCCTCAATGACGGGCAATCCATGCAAATTGCCAAAACATGCACCGGAAGTGGAGCACATCAGTGGCTTTATTTACAAATCGGTGTGCGATTGTGGCCGGAAAATTGGCTCCCGTGAAGATCCGTACAATGCGAAACAAGCAAATGCACAATTCTATCAACAAATTGAACAAGAATGTCATTGCTCGAAATTGGAACGAATCCATTTTCCCATTTTCGAGCCATCAATCAAAGAATACAAAGCGGCCACATTGAATGACACCCAAGATGTACCGTTATCAATGTCGAGTGTTGGTGAATTGAGTCCGGAACAGGAACGTGGCGGTCTTGTGCGACAAGCAAGCACCACCGAATACCTGCCAGGCATGCTGACATTGTCCTCACCTCCCGGCCTTTTGCCGGTTTACTCCAGTTGGTCGCTGGTGTGTCTGGGCCCATCGTCATTGTACAGTCACAATTTGGGCCTGTCCGATTCGTATCATCCCGGTTTTTTGAGTTCCACCAACTATTTACTGCCATGGGACGTGACTGTGTACTCCACAACGGCTAAAAGCCAACCGAATTGGCCGTATGTGAACAAGCATGCGAATCGTGGACGACGGAATCGTTCGACAAACAGCAATCAAGCCCAATTTACAGTGAAAGTGTTCATTGGTGTGGAATATGAATGCACATCGGGTCATCGATTTATGCTAGCCGCACCGGATAAAATGCTAAAAGCCACACCAGGCAGCATTGTCAAAGATACGGGACATAAAATCGCCGAATCGGATATGCCATTATATTATCCATGTGCATGTCGTGCTGGTAAATTGGCGCAATTGATGCGATTGCATGTGGTTACACCGAAAGCGCCTGTACATTGCACTCTGAACCCAAAAGTATGCATTTTGATTTAATTGTAAACAATTTTGTAATGTTTGTTTTGTAGGTGCAACCAGCAAATGGAGCGCCCATTTTCGTGCCAACTCACGATGGTCCGGTTAAATTGACACAGTCTGCTTATTGGGTCATGAGACTGCCGTACGTTTATGTTGTCGATAAAGAGCACTACAGACAAAATATGTCTGCGAAATTGTTGCAAGGTGTTTTTGGTGTTACGGAAATTGAACAATAAAAAGGTTTATGAATTTTTATTTAAAAACAATTACTGAAATCACATAATATTACGCCACAGAACACACAACAAACAAATCGCGACAAGTGGCGCCACTACTCTACTGGTGGTAGAAGTTTAAACTAACAGACAGGGCTTCTTTTTTTGCATGGTAAATGGTGTCTTTCTGGCCTATATAAAAGTGCATTTCAATGACAAATTTACAATATTCATAGCCATTTTCCTATTTAAATATGAATGTACTAGTTCCTGTTGGTTAGTGGAAAAATCTGTCACCAGTAGATGGCGTCACATAATCAAATATTGCACAAACTAATAAGTGATTACAGTCTTAAAAAGTAATAAAATCTATCCCCTCTGTTGTAAAAGTTCCTCGGGAATATTATAAAGATTTAATACTGGATAAAATGCTGCTGTGCCTGTTGTTGTCTCAACGAAATTCTCCTGTATAACAACAGGCTGTGGTGGTGCTAATACTGTGCCCGGTGGATTACGATGCGGCATCCCCGTCGGCGGTATGTCCTGTTTCGTGCGACACGAGACGCTCGTATTAATGCCATGCCGCCGTTTCATGTGCTTGTTGTAATTGGGCCAATTGGTGAAATGGTGTTGGCACTCGTTGCACGAATACGGCCTTTCGCCGGTATGTTGACGGCGATGTGTCGTCAGTACACCCTTGAAACGGAAACATTTACCGCAAAATTCACATGTAAATGGCATCGCACCGGTATGGATGCGGTGATGTTCTTTCAGTGTGCCACGTTCGCGAAATTGTCTACCACAAACGTCGCATTGATGCGGCTTCAGGCCGGAATGAACGGAGGAGTGTTTCTTGAGACGCACCAGTGTCTTGAATGCTTTACCGCACATGTTACACTCGAAGGGACGGGCAGCGGTGTGTGTTAACAGGTGATTGTCCAGATTGCCCTTCTGGACGAAGCTTTTGCCGCATTGGTCGCACGTGTAGTCTCGGATGCCGGTGTGGATGCGTTTGTGGGCCATTAGGTTCGGTTTCGTGCCGAATTTCTTGGGACATTGGTCGCATTGGTAGCGATTTTTCAGTTCGGCAGGCAGATGTGAACGGGTGTGAACTAAGAGAGCGGATTGCATGCGGAAACGTTTGCCACAAGTGGTGCAAATGTGGGGACGTTCGTCGCCGTGCTGAGATCGGTGTTGTTCTTGTTCATGAACGGATGGATACCATTTGTAGCAGACGTCGCAACAGAAACGTAATCGTGTACGATGCACTTTGACGTGTGTTAAGAAGGTGGTGTATTTTGTGTAGATTTTTGGACAGTCGGCACAGATGTAACGGGCTGGAGAGCCGTGCATGGTGGCGTAGTGTTCGCGAAGGTCATCAGACAGTTGAAAGACTTGTTGGCAATCGCTGCATGTCCATGGATACGTGTCCCAACCGTGAAGTTCGCTCTTGGATTGGAGACTACCGTCAATGTTGATGCAGAACTCTTCTAATTCATTTGTGAATTCTAGATCTTCTTTTGTTTGTTTACGTTTCTTTGACGATTTTGTGCGAATCTGAAATGAATTTTTTGTATTAGAAAAAGGGAAAATATGATTGTGAATGAATTACTCTGATTTTCGACAAGTTTTTCTCCTCAGGTGGATCCAATTTTTCTATGGCATTTTCTAATGTTAAGCAGCAATCTTCAATGTTGATTTTGTCATCATTTAATTGAAATTGAATTTCCTCAGGAGGTAAAGACGGTTCGGCATTGGTTAGTATTGTATTTACAAGTTGTGTTAGAATATCTTGAGCCTTTTCTATGCGATCCTTGAAAGTCCATGTCTTTTCTACCATCTCATGACATATTTGGCAAATTGTTAATGGAAGTTTGTCATCTAGGCTGATTTTTAGTTGGAATAAATGATATATTTTTGAAGATAATTCAAGATCTTCTAGGATTTGTAATTGGTCTATAGTATTTTCAGCACATAAACGACACCTTGCCTCCATAACATTTCATTCAATTTTTATTCAATGATAGATAAACATTTAAGTTATTTTAAATCCACACATTGAATGGAATTCTTTCACATTTTCTATTTCAATAATTTTTCGTACATATTCTTGTATTTAATTTTGTACAAGTATTTTAAAAATGTTTGTTTCATAAACAAAAAAGCACAACGAGGATTATGCCATCAAATGTCAAAATTTAAATTAGGAACTAAAGTGCCTCAAGGTTGGTGACACTTAGTCACTAGCAATATGGCAGACGTTTACGTTTAATAAGATTTTGTTAAACTAGATGGCGCTTGGCGCTGCATAAATACAAGTCACTACTTCCATTTTATTTGCTTTTATGTAGAATACAAATAGATAAAAAAATACAATAGACACTTGTAATATTTGTATTTCGGCTGGTCACCCACCCATAAAGGTCATTTAAAAATAGTAACGTCTGTATTATTATTCGAAGAGATGAGCTGTCATTCTAAGCTTGCACTTTTTTTTTAGGTTATATGCAAAATGAAAAACTTTTGTCATTGTTAAAAGACGTTTTTAAAGGAAAACTCGCTAAAATTTCCCGTTTACAAACATGAAAGTGACTGTAACAACTTTAACTGACTTTATATTCGTCTTGGATGTTTCCGAAGACTTGGAATTGGAAAATTTCAAAGCATTTTGTGAAATCGAAAGTGGTTTTCCAGCTAGTGAAATTGTGATTGCATTTAACGGTCGCCCATTGATTGACAACAAGAAATCGCTCAAAGAACTCGGCATTCGGGATGGAGATGCAGTTATATTGCAACATATGCAGAGTGGTTCACAATCGAGCATCGAACCCTCCTCTTCCGGTAATTGAAAAATATTTTCTCGTTAATTTGATTGAAAACCGTTTTTATTCCAGTGGCAGAATTTGATTTCAGTCAAATACAAGTCCCGAACGCCGCTTCAAGATCTCGTACAACGGAAGACGATCCAGTCTTAATCCGTGACATGTTCCTAGCCAATCCCGATCAATTAGCGTTATTAAAACAGAATAATCCTCGTTTGGCAGACGCACTGTTAAGTGGAAACATTGACACTTTTTCGAGTGTATTAAAAGAGCAAGTGCGTGCGAGACAGGAACGTGAACAGCAACGTTTAAGAATGATTAATGCCGATCCATTTGACACGGAAGCACAAAGACTAATCGCCGAAGAGATTCGACAGAAGAATATCGAAGCGAACATGGAAGCGGCAATGGAATACAATCCGGAATCGTTCGGAACTGTTGTGATGTTGTATATTAATTGTCGGGTGAATGGGTACCCGGTGAAGGCGTTCATTGATTCGGGAGCACAAACAACGATCATGTCCAGTCGTTGTGCTGAAAGGTGCAATATTATGAGACTGGTGGACACAAGATGGGCTGGAATTGCGAAAGGTGTCGGTGTACAGAAGATCATTGGGCGGATACATATGGTCCAAATACAGATAGAGAATATTTATTTGACCACAAGCTTTTCCGTGTTGGAAGAACAGCCGATGGATATGCTTTTAGGGTTGGATATGTTGAAAAGACATCAATGCTGTATTGATTTGCATGCGAATGTGTTGCGAATCGGTACGACAGGAACGGAGACGGCGTTTTTGGCGGAGAGCGATTTGCCGGAATGTGCAAGATTGAGTACTGTGTCCGAGGAGGATGTGATGGCAAAGTCGAGGAAGGAAGCGGAGGATAGGGAATTGCAGATGGCACTGAAGAATAGTAGACAGACTGGTAAATGTTTTAATGTTTTTTTT
The DNA here is from genome assembly GCA_963930825.1 of Silvanus unidentatus. Taxonomy (NCBI): domain Eukaryota; kingdom Metazoa; phylum Arthropoda; class Insecta; order Coleoptera; family Silvanidae; genus Silvanus; species Silvanus unidentatus. Next base: position 2,096,435 of record OZ005758.1, read on the forward strand.
GCTCTTTTGTATATTTATGTTTCCAAGTAGGTTCCTTTGATCCATCCTGTCCCGTTCATTCTTCCTCTCGTCGAATCCCGAAACGCTCGACTAAAGAGTGTAGTAAAAAGAAGTTTTAACTTGAGATTTTGTTTGATTTGTAGCAGCTGGAGCATCAAGTTCCAATTTGGCGCCGGCAACATCCACAAATCAATCGACAAATAGAAGTCAATCAAGTACACACCAATTACACATTTTACCAACTGATAAATTCACAGAGAGTGATGTTAAAGATTTGTTAGCTTTAGGGTTTTCAAGAGATCAAGTGATTTTTGAATTAAGACGATTCAATGGCGATAAGATACAGGCGACAGCTGCACTATTTGCAAAATCACTCGTATTCTAAACAAAATTATATTATCGTAATATATAATGATATTGTAATTCTTTTTTTTAAGTGTGTAATATTTCATACAGAAACGGGTTTGGGAGAATTTGTAATGAGGATTGTAATGCCGGAAATTTATTAAATTTTCAATAAAACACTGACATTTGTATTATTTTTTTTAAAAATCTTCATTTTTAAAACAACAGCCGTGATTAGGGCTACGGTACGGCATATAATCGTTTTTACCTATTTGCGTTTTGTAATAGCTTCTATTACAAAACAGAACTGTCAGATTCGGGTTTTGTCATAAAAGTAGTTTTACTGTAAGAAAATAGTGATTTTTACTATTTGGGGTTGACGAAACCTTGTCAATTGAATCGCTGTCAACAGATTTACGCTGCGATACAGCGAGAGTTAATGACATTGACAGCATGACAACATTTAAAACTGTCACACTCGAAATGTTTGAAAAGAAAATTGAACCAACTTTAGAAAATAAAAATCTCTACAATTATGAAATGACTAATTTATTTATTTATAATTAAATATTTTAGACGCAAATAGGTAAAATACTGTAAAAAATTCGTATCGTAAGGGATATTTTAACGGATGAGTAAATTAAACCGTTAGCCGCGTTAGCCTCATTTTTTAATATACTATTACCTATTTGCGTTTTGTAAAACCTTCTATTACAAAACAGAACTGTCAGATTTGGGTTTTGTAATAAAATTAGTTTTACTGTAAGAAAATAGTGATTTTTACTATTTGGGGTTGACGAACTCTTGTCAATTGAATCGCTGTCAACAGATTTACGCTGAGATACAGCGAGAGTTATTGACATTGACAGCATGACAACATTTAAAACTGTCACACTCGAAATGTTTGAAAACAAAATTGAACCAACTTTAGAAAATAAAAATCTCTACAATTATGAAATGACTAATTTATTTATTTATAATTAAATATTTTAGACGCAAATAGGTAAAATACTGTAAAAAATTCGTATCGTAAGGGATTTTAACGTATTCGTAAATCAAACGTTAGCCGCTGACGCGGCTAACGGTTTAATTTACTCATCCGTTAAAATATCTATTAACCAAAAATTATTATCCTTACCTATTAACCTCCAAAATAAGATACACTTGTGCTGCGTCAGCGCTTTAAATCGAAAACGCTCGAGTGATTTCTTTTATTCGGGGAAGTCCCCTACATTGTAATAATAAATCTCATTAGTTGTGAATATACAGTCAGGTACAGCGGTACAGCTCTAAAGCTCTGACGCTCTAAGTCTGGAAGTCGGTTAGTTAGTCAACAGTTAACACTTACAGTCAGTCTGTCATATCATTGGTATTTTTATTAAAATTCATGAATTCCAAACGTGGAAAGCCACATGAGGTAAGTAATAAATAATTTTTTTATTTAGGGTACATAATTTATTAGATTTTTTTCAATTATAAAATATGTACCTATACTATGAATAACTACAGTCACATATATATATATATTTGATATGTGACTACAGTTATAATTATAACCTATACTACAGTACATATATGAATGTATTACCATTATACCTTATATTTTAATTTTTTCTATTTTATTTATATAATTTAATTTTCGGTAGATTCCTCCGGCGCCTCCTGTCCGTGATTTACTATCCGTGAGTATAAAATTATGGATAAATTATAAATATATTCCCATTTTAAAAATTGCAATTTTTTCAGGAGGCTATAACCTTTTTAAAAAATAATAATTTCGACATCTCTGAGGTACGAAAACTCGAAAAATATTTAGAAAATATCGCGATTCCTACTGATTATATTTCTTTACAGTTAAATCGTGTTGACAGCCAAATAGAAATAGTAAGTATACTTAGTATTTTCATTTTATATAAGTTGTATTTTTATTTAATTAAAAATTTCATCCCCACTGAAACTTTTATAGATCAACAATGCCATAACTTATTATAACCATCAAATGCAACTGCCTAATCGAAATAAACTACTCTACACGATGACGATATCTAAGGTATTAAGTTTTAATTGACTACTACTATAATAGTTATTTGAAGTAACACTCGCTTAAACATGTAGTTTTAGTTTATTAAAAGATGTGTGTCTGAGGGAGATACTAAACATATATGTATATTTTCAAATAAGTGAGCTTGATTCATAATTCACCCAACCTGAGCAAAAATATTCTTTTAATTATGATACGAACTTTTTGATGATGATACAATTTTGTTATATTCCAATCATACGAATTGTATTTATCTCGCTATTTACAATGTAGTCTGTGTTTTGGTATTAATTTTAATTTATTTAAAGAAAATTGCTCCAAGTACATTACTTTTCTGAATTTAGTGCATGTGAATTTTTTTTGATTACTAAAGAAATAGAAGCAAACATTTATTTCTACATTATATATTAACATATATACTGCAGATTTTGGTTTATACAAACATTTGGACTTTATTTTTACAGGGTAAACAGGAAATTGAAGAACTACAAAAAAAGAAAAGTGAATTAGAGGCACAATTAAAGGTCTTATCAGACAAATATTTAGCTGTCCCTCCGAGAATGCGTTAGTGGAACATTGAAAATTAAGTAAGTTATTAAGATGAACTTTTTTTTTCATTGGCAAAGCAGGTGTTCTGTTTTTTTTATATGTTTTGTGATTATTCTCAATAAATAATTTATTTAAATTTTATTGTGATTAAATAACAAAACGAAAATCATTTAAAATGCTTCAATTATTGACTTTAATTTGTTATCGATAAATTATGTTAACTTATAAGCAAATTTTCAACATTATCTTTTTTCAGGTTTTATTATGGATCTTTTTTTTTTCTAAAAAGTTTTTATTTTCGATAATGTTTCTATTCATTTCATATTGAGTTTGTATTCGTCGTATGAATATTTATGTTTTCTTTTTATTAAAAATATACCTATTCATTTTGTTTTATACTACGTACCTATATGTTTTTATTTCTGTTTCCTTTTAAAAACTTAATCGAGAGTGAATTTTTCTGGGAAATAAGTGTACCATACCCATAGAATGGTACAAAAATATAGATTTTTTCAAGGAAATTTGTCTTCATTAGTATGGTAATAAATGAACAATAAAAAGTAAAAAACTGGACAATGAATTAAATTTCATTCAAAGTTTCGTTTGACCACTAAAAAAATTAAGTAGAAAGTAGTATTAGTAGTAGTGAAAAAACAGTAAACTGTAATGCAGCAGTAGTTCTCTCATCAGCCACATATACAATTTGAACTACGGGACCGCTGTCAAGTTGTCATTTTCAATTGACAGCAAACAAAAATAATAATGGCGTCCAGTCAAAGGGCGTTCACGCAAAAAATATCCAAGTAAATATGATTAATATATTAATTTTTTCATCTCTAATATTCCTTATTTCAGACAGCCGGCTTCTGATGTAAGAAAAAATGTTTCTTGTCACAAAGGGAACCTTATATCACCCTCATCATCATGTGTTAGTACATTCCTTAATCATACGATTATGTTTTCTTGTAAAACCTAGTTTTATAAACATTTATAGAGCTGGACAAATGATGTTGCCGAACCCTTGGATTTTGAAGAATTCCTTATACAATATCAACAAATAATCGACCGCAATCCATTAAGACATATTTTAGATGTTCCACCTGGTGATGTTGAAGTGGAGATTATTGAGAGGCCAATTCGTACATTAAAACCAATCGTCCCGGAAGAACCACTGTATGTTTCATTCACATTAAAATTCACATCCAAGACATTCTAAATAACTTTCAGAGAGACACTACCACCTCATGTACAAGCCTGTGTTGAATGCTACAAATCCGCATGGAAAGTAGTGAGATATCATCACAGATCTCTAAGTAGCAGTACTTCCAGTCTTTCAAATCTATCCAAAACTATCCAACCTAGTCCCAAACAAGAATACGAGGTTGATTTTCAAGCTGGACCGTCCGAAGCCACCAGCGAACTCGGTAATTCAAATCAATATACAGCACAAACATTTCTCATATAATTTTTCAGATCTTACCTCGGTTCCTAGTAGTGGCAGACAAAGTGTATTATCAATATCATCAGTATCATCTTGTGGCGATACGCTAACACCACGAAACTCATGGGCCTCACTGGATTTAAGACACTCCGCTGGAGATCCATTAATATCGGAATTACTCGAACAATCAGCACCAGAGGCATTGGACCAATTAAATGAAAGTCGTAGACAGACTGAAAGACAAAATAATTTGTTTGGATTGTTAAACTCCACTGTCGATTCGGACATAAGTGAACCACCAGTTGAACGTCGTGTTCCAGCTTCTGCTCCCTACGAGCATTTGGGACATAGAGTGCTCGTTAAATGTCTTCAATTAAAGCAAGTTTACACTACATAAAAACTAACATTTTTTCACGCATTTTCTTTTAGAATGGACATTGAAATCGAACCATTATTCGCTTCGTTGGCCTTATATGATTGCAAGGAACGTAAAAAAGTGTCGGAAACTTTCCATTTCGATTTGAATCCAGAAAGCTTGAAACGAATGCTAGGTGGACATTTGCCTTATGCTGATATTAGCACAATGTCCAGAGGCTGTATATTCAATATATCAAATCCATCGCCCGATTTATTTATTGTCGTACGATTGGAGAAAGTTTTACAGGGTGATGTTAGCGAATGTGTAGAACCGTATTTAAAAGATGACAAAGTAACAAAACAATCCATTTTTTTAAATTACATTCCAAGCATTTTTTCTCGTTTTAGAACCGTGACAAATTGAAATCGATTGCAGTGTCTGTTTGTGAACGTCTCGGAAAATACCGACAAGCTTTTGCATGGACTGCAATCAATTTGTTTAATGTCATCAATGGTGGAAATTCGTTAGAACGTGATTCAGATCGAGATTCGTCTGGTACCGGGTCAAATACAAACAGTTTAGGTATGTAATTTGTGTTATTATCTAGTTTATGACTAATTAAATACAAATTCTAGATCGAAAATCGGCTAGCAGTAGTTTAGAGCAATTAAAACGACGAGCCACTGATATGGGCACATTAACACGTCGTGGATCATTGGAAAGACGTTCAGATAAACGTCGTTCTTGGTCGCCGGATCATTTAGCGACTAGTTTAGAATCATTTCGACCAATAACATTAACAATGTCCTCATTTTTCCGTCAAGAAAGTGATAAATTACGCGATGAAGATTTGTATAAATGTTTACAAGAATTGAAACGTCCTACATTGGTATTAAAAAAATTGAAATGTATACCAGCTTCATTGAAATTGGAAATACTGCCATGTCCAAGTGAATATAAGAATTGTTTAACAACCGAATTGGCAAAATTGCATCCGTACACTGACGAGAATGCAAGACCGATAAAAGAATTATTAGAATTTCCTGTCAAAGAGATTCATATTCCGCATTATACTTATAGGAATTTGCTGTTTGTTAGTCCGAAAGAGTTGAATTTTTCAAATCGTGCTGGATCTGCGAGAAATTTAGCAGTGAGAATACAGTTAATGGCAGGCGAAGGGGAAAATAATGCACTCAATAATATTTTTGGCAAATCTACATGTCCGGAAATGACAAACGAGTCTTATGCTGCGGTTATTTATCATTGCAAGAATCCGGTGTTTTACGATGAAGTGAAACTTAAACTGCCAGCATCTTTAGGCGATAATCATCATTTGTTGTTTACATTTTATCATATTTCTTGTCAGAAGAAAGTGGATCAGAATGCAGTTGATACACCAGTTGGTTACACTGTAATAACATTTAATATAAATTTGAATTTGTTATTCTGATGAGGGATTTTTGTTGTAGTGGTTGCCGTTGTTGCGAGATGGACGTTTGATTTCAGGTGAATTCAGTCTTCCGGTGATGTTAGAACCGCCACCATTGAATTACAGTTATATACCACCCGATGTTAATTTGCCTGGCATGAAATGGTTGGATAATCATAAGGGTTTATTCACGGTGACATTGGAGAGTGCTTCGTCGGTGCATACACACGATCCACCAGTTGAACGGTTTTTAACTGCTTACGATTTTGTTCGGACTGGTGTGATACCACAACGTTTGGGTGAATGTGGATCAGAAGCTGAATTAAAGTAAAAAACAGAATTGCTATTGAAAAAATGGTAATTATTATTTTATTCGTAGATCTGCAATGACTGGCTTGGCTGGTGCAAGACCTGAAACAATTGTACGCCATCTACCATTAATTTTTGATACTATCATTCAATTGTTAGTGCAACCACCACGTCTGTCTGATCGTACATTGAATGTTGGATATGTGTGTTTTGAGGCAATTTGTCTTTTACTTGAAAGCATTTCGGTAAGTATTTAATAAATCAGTAACGAATCGATTGACGTTATCTTGAGCGTCGGAGACATTTATTCTCGTAGGCCACGTTAGCGAATCGAGCAGTCGCCATCTCGTGACAAAAAAATTAACTAACCCAGAAACTTCATTAAAAAAATCAGTTAATTCTGTTTTTTAATTCTTTTCACAGAATCTAGAAGATCTACAATCTGATCAACATGCAAGAAATTCGTTATTAGCTACTTACATACAATTTCAATGCAATTTACCGCATCCACTCTCGAATAGTAGTCCACAAAATTCCCCCGATTGGGATACAAGTATTCTTGCAATGACAAGAAGCACTTCAAATCCCGATTTAGAGATAGCACATTTACAGCCATCACGTAGTTTGGATCGTGCTGCTAGTATGCGTGTTCCATGCGGTGATCAAATCAATCCGAATGTGAATGTATGTCAACGTATTGTCCATCAAGAGATTGCCCTTCAATGGGTGGTGTCCAGTGGACGTTGTAAAGATCTTGCAATGCAAAATGCCTGGTTTCTATTCGAATTGATTATTAAAAGTATGGTGGAACATTTGGCACATACAAGAAGCTTAGAAGCGCCCAGAAAGTTACGTTTCTCCGATCAGTTCTTGGATGATATATCGACATTGGTGCATACAGTAACTGCCGAAATTATTGCACAATCCACAAGTGAAGCGAAACGTGCACATAAATTGAATGCTGCTTTAGCATTTTTCTTATTTGATTTACTCTCAATTGCGGATCGTGGATATGTGTTTCAGTTATTACGTTCTTATAATAAGCAGATACATGCAAAGATCGCTACGATACAGGATACTGTACTGGTTGAATTAAAATTGGAATTTGCCAGAATTATATGCAGTCATGAGCATTATTTTGCATTGAATTTACCATTTGCTTCGCCGTTTATGTTAACGGCAACGAATGTGTCTCCTAGTCCAAGTGTGACCAGTTCAACAAGTCAGAATTCATTTTTATCTGGTCCACCGGCTAATCAGGAACGGGCTAGTACATTTGCGGAATTATCGCCGGAATATCGACAACATCATTATTTGGCTGGAATGGTGTTGACTGATTTAGCGACAGTCATGTTGGAAATGCAGTAAGTACAAAGATAAATTCATGTATTGTTTAATTGCATTGCTTTATTTCAGTTCTCCCACACTGCATAGCAAAGCAGTGGACACGATTCGTTCATTGTTGGCATGGCATGATAGTGATCCAAGATTTACATCGATCGAAGCCAAAGTGCAAATAGCAGCATTATATTTGCCACTTTTATCAGTAGCAATGGATACGTTGCCGTTGTTGCATCACTTTGGATCGGAGAAAAGTGATAGGCATACAAATGAAGAAACACCACCAGCAAATATTAATCAGAATGTGGCATTGGCTATTGCTGGCAAATTGGCAGCACCAACATGCGATAGTTTTCAAGCGGTAAGTGGCTCACTCTACCGGTGATATTCAAACTAACGAACAGAGGCTACACTTTAAATAAAATGGGCACAATTATTCAAAATTTGTTGTTAAAATAACTACAAATGAGTTTTTAAAAGAAAAAAGTTACATTTACGGCATAAATTTAATAAAACAGACAAAAAAATATAAAGAAGGAGCCCTTGTCTGCTAGTTAAAATTTCTACCACCAGTAGGGCGCTACTTGTATTGATTAATAGGATTTAATTTATTTTTATTATTGTTGTTTAGAATCGCAAATCAGGTTTAAGTGCAGAAGTGACCAGGAATCTTTTAACCTGCGTTCTTTGGGTGTTAAAAAATATCGAACGTGAATGTCTCTCGCAATGGTTGAGTGAGTTGAGTTCAACACGTTTAGCAACACTTTTACATCTACTTGATGCTTGTATAAGTTGCTTTGAGTATCGTCCAAGACGTCGGGCACCGCCACCATCCTGTTATGCACACGCTCAAGTGGCGCAAGATATGCGCTCACGATTGGAAGATATTATTCTCGGCCAAGGATCGGCCAGAGAAATGATGCAACGTCGTAAAACATCAAATCAAACATCATCACAGCAGGAGAAATTGCGTTGGCGTAAAGAACAAATGGCATATAGATCGAATACAGAACAAGTGGATCGTCCGAGAGATGATTTAATGTCAGATGCACATTTAGAAGGACATTTTGCGACAGAGGCATCTTTTATTATATTGGATACGTTGGAAAGGTGTGTGGCGATTGTGGCACAATGGGATGCACAACAGATTTTAGTTGGTTTGGCGTTGTCGGTTTTGTTACATGCTTTGGGAAAGAATCAGAGTACGACTGTATTGCCGCACATGTTTGCATCGCAAAGGAGTTTGGTGTTTAAGGTAAAGTTACAGCGTAAATTTACAGAAAGAAAATTACAAGACAATTTTGTTTCTGTAGTTTCATGGGGCATTGTTTGATGAGGAAAGTACACATTGTGCTGATTTATGTTTGTTGCTTTTAAAACATTGTGGCTCACAAATTGCCTCAGTTCGGTCACAAGCAGCTGCTTCGTTGTATTTATTAATGAGACAAACATTCCAGATTGGAAATGTAAGTTTTCACTTTTACAATGTCTAATGTTAACTCTGTTGAATTGTTTTTTTATTTTAGAATTTTGCTCGTGTTAAAATGCAAGTAACAATGTCTTTAAGTAGTTTAGTTGGCACATCAGCATCGTTTAGTGATGATTCATTAAGGCGTTCGTTGAAAACGATTTTAGAGTACGGTGAACGGGATGCGGAACTACAAGATACCACATTTCCGGAACAAGTGCGTGATTTAGTGTTTAATTTGCACATGATCCTTTCGGATACTGTGAAAATGAAAGAGTTCCAAGAAGATCCGGAAATGTTATTGGATCTGATGTATCGTATAGCGAAAGGTTATCAAAATTCGCCCGATTTACGTTTAACATGGCTGGGAAATATGGCACAGAAACATAAAGAGCGTGGAAATCATTGTGAAGCGGCGATGTGTTTGGTGCATTCGGCTGCATTGGTGGCTGAGTATTTGGTGATGTTGGAGTCGTTGCCGCATTTGCCGGCTGGTGCAGCCGCTTTGGAACGGATTAGTCCGAATGTGTTGGAGGAGAGTGCAGTGTCAGATGATGTTTTGAGTCCGGAACATGAAAGTGGCTGTTTTGGGTCGCATTTTACTGAAGGTGGTTTGTTAACGTTATTGGAACATGCAGCGAATAGTTTTCATTCGGCAGCAATGTATGAGCCAATGAATGATATTTATAGGGTTTTGATTCCGATTGCAGAGAATAATAGAGATTTTATTAAATTGGCCAATATTCATAGGTAAAACTTGATTTTGGTTTTTGAATTTTTTCAGAGAAAAAATGTTTTTGTTTGTAGAAAATTGTATGACGCTTACACTCGAATTGATCAATTACAAGGCAAACGAATGTTTGGAACTTATTTTCGTGTTGGTTTTTATGGCACTAAATTTGGGGATTTAGACAGAGATGAATTTATATATAAAGAACCGACATTAACAAAACTTCCAGAAATTTTCAGTCGTTTAGAAGTAAAATTTAATTTTTTTTTGTTAATCTTGTCTTAATAACTGTCTGTATTTTTTAAGAATTTTTATGCTGAACGATTTGGTGCTGAAAATGTCATTATTATAAAAGACTCCAACATTGTGGATGTGAGTGCTTTGGATCCAGATAAAGCTTACATTCAAATTACGTATGTAGAACCGTATTTTGAGCCGTACGAATTACGCTACCGTCAAACGCACTTTGATAGAAATTTCAATATAAGTATGTGCAATTTTAAATGTGAATTGAATGAAACTAATTGATTTCGATTTTAGAGCGATTTGTTTATGCTACCCCATTCACGATGACTGGAAAAGCGCATGGAGAATTACGTGAACAATACAAAAGGAAAACGATTTTAACGACAGCTGTCCATTTTCCTTATGTGAAGACTCGGATTCAAGTTGTCAATCGTACGCAAATCACTTTAACACCGATTGAGGTGGCTGTTGAAGATATTCAAAAGAAAACGACTGAATTAGCGAATGCAACACATCAAGAGCCACCAGATCCGAAAATCTTGCAAATGGTGTTACAGGGTTGTATTGGGACAACAGTGAATCAAGGGCCATTGGAAATGGCGCAAACTTTTCTGCCAAGTGATGGAAAAGTTTTGACCAAACATCAAAATAAGTTGAGATTGTGTTTTAAGGATTTCTCTAAGAAGTAAGAAGTTGTTGGCTGTTTTCGTTTCTGTTTTATTTATTTGTTTTTTATTTTAGATGTTTCGACGCTTTGAAAAAGAATAAAAATTTAATTGGACCTGATCAAAGGGATTACCAAAGAGAATTAGATAGGAATTATAAAAGATTTACAGAAAAATTGCAGCCTCTAGTCAATCCGCAGAATGTTGTTGTTACGTCAAATACAAGGTGAGCTTTAATATATTTTCTTAATGATATTTTTATTGAACGTCTTTGTATTTATAGTCCCCACAAGTATTTAGGAGCTGAAAGTGCTTCACTCAGATGGTAAATGATCTTTATTTTCTATTTATGAAGTAAGTTGAATAAATTCCTCGAATATACATAGAAGACTGCTTTTGTATGCTTTATGTAGAGATACATATATTTTGTATAAGCACAAATTGAATTGACATTTTTTATAATCATATTTATTGTAAGCAGATATACATATTAAATGCCTTGAGCCAAAAGATATTTGATTTGTTATTTAGTCTGACGAGGGCATATTAATCTTTGTAGGCCACATATTTGAAAGTGCAACACAAATGAAGTTTGCAACGAACATATACAAGAAGAAGAAGCTTTGTTTTTATTTATTTTTGTAATTTCACCAGAATTTCACTTGATAGATAAGGAGTTTGAATAATCATTTTTATTTGAAAGTTAGTGCTTAATCTCCACCCCTTCATTAGTTTACAATTAAAGTCTGAGTTAAATTCATGATAAAGAGATGATAAATGTTTTCCAAGTACCGTTATTGAATAACCTCAAACTTGTGATACGTGGACAAATTGAAATTAAAAAATAAAGTATGTGCAATTTAGTTTAAACTGAAATTTTTCACACATTCTAAATGGAACCTAATCGCAAACAGAAAAAAGTGAAAAGTGGAAATATAAGCAATGCCGAAGAAACGGAACAAAATAAAAATACCGACACCCAAACTCAGTGCAATGGAAAAGTGCAAACGTTAGAAAAGAAACAGTCGCCCGACACACCGAAGAAGTTATTTCAAGTGGAACTGAAACTAGATTTAGTATCTTTAAGTTTATTTATTTGTGGAGTAATTACTCGTATGTATAGGCTAAAGGAACCAAGAAACATTGTGTAAGAACATAACAATTCATCAAAATTTCACTTACTAATTTATTTCATGGAATTGTAGATTCGATGAATTGCATTATGGAAAGTACGTCTCACTGTACATGAAGAACACCTTCTTCTTCGATCAACATCCACCATTGGGCAAGCAACTGATTGCCATTGTTGCATATTTGGCCGATTTCGATGGTAAATTCAAATTTGATAAAATTGGTAGCGAATACCCAGACAGTGTTCCATTGTTTGCACTTCGTTTTGTACCTGCATTCTTCGGTAGCCTCATAATCCCAATAACATACCATTTAATGACTGAATTACATTTGACACAATGGACATCGTTATTGGCTGCTTTACTTTTGTTACTCGACAATGCACTCTTGACACAAAGTCGCTTCATTTTAATGGAATCGATGATGTTGTGTTTCGCTTTGTTTGGCATCTTATGTATTTTAAAGTTCCGCAAACACTACGTAAACCCGTTCACAATCTATTGGTTTATGTGGCTAATATTCGCTGTGATTTCTTTAACTTGCGCCTTGTGTGTTAAATATGTTGGTTTTTACTCATTATGTTTGGGTGTATTTTTGTTTGGACGTGATTTCTGGAAATTGCTATCAAACAGAGCCCTTTCCGATCGTGCATTGTCTATGTTATTTATCATACAATCGTGTGTTGCGTTAATCGTTGCTTGTTTTGTGTATTTGACCATTTTTTACATTCATTTAAATGTTCTGTACAAGGCGGGGCCGCACGATAGCATTATGACTAGCGCTTTTCAAGCTTCACTCGAAGGTGGTTTAGCTAGCATTACGAAAGGACAACCGTTGATTGTCGCCCATGGCTCTCAAATAACACTCAGGTAGAAAAATAATTCAAAACACATTCCACAGTGAAATAATTGACTTTTTTTAGGCACACACATGGACGCACGTGTTGGCTGCATTCCCATAACGCTCTCTACCCGATTCGATATCCGGACAAACGGGGCTCCAGTCACCAACAGCAAGTCACGTGTTATTCATTTAAAGATGTGAACAATTGGTGGATCGTGAAACGGCCAGAGAAGGACGATTTAGTGGTGGAACAGCCAATCGATGGAATCAAACACGGCGACATAATTCAACTGGTGCATGGAATTACGAGTCGTTCATTGAATTCGCACGATGTTGCCGCACCAATGTCACCGCAATGTCAGGAAATCTCTTGTTATATTGATTATAACATTTCGATGCCGGCACAGAATTTGTGGCGTTTGGAGATATTGAATCGTGAACAAACTGGCGATGTATGGCAAACGATTCAATCGTTAATTCGATTAGTGCATGTGGATAGTAATACGGCGTTGAAGTTTACTGGCCGTCAATTGGGGGATTGGGGCTATCATCAGCATGAAGTGGCTGCTGATCGGGTTATTAATCAAGATGATACTGTTTGGAATGTGGAGGAGCATAGATATACGAAATGTGAGAAGACATTGTCGGTTGTTGATGGTGGATATTTTATTTGTGGTTTGTTTTTATAGCGGATGATCAGAAGGAACGTGAACGTGATTTGGTGACGGCTGAAATGATACCGACTAGTCCAACCACATTGTCATTTTGGGAGAAATTCTTTGAACTTCACTATAAAATGATGTTTGCTGGTAGTGAAAGTGTACAGAATCATATGTATAGTTCGGAGCCGTTGGAATGGCCTTTAATGTCTCGAGGGATCGCTTATTGGGTTTCGGCTACAAGCAATGTAATTATTATTGTGGAATTTTTATTGGTTAATAATTTTTATGTTTTTTTTGTAGGCACAAATTCATCTTCTTGGTAATATAGTCATTTGGTATTCATCAACGTTTGGTGTCTTTGTTTATTGCACTTTTTTGGTGTTTTATCTTCTAAGGAGAAGAAGGAAATGTTATGATATTACCGAAGAACAATGGAACCAGTTTCAATTAATCGGAGAGGTATTTTTAGTGGGATACTTAATACATTTTGTGCCCTACTTTTTTGTGGAAAGAACATTGTTTCTGCATCACTATTTGCCTGCTTTTACTTTTAAAGTTTTACTGTTGGTTGCCTTGTTGGAGCATATTTATTACTTAGTTGATTATTTTTTTCGGAACAAATTTTTTAAAGATTGTTTAATATCTTTGATAGTTGTGTGGCTGTTTTGTATATTTTGGGTGTTTAAAAAGTTTACAGTTTTAAGTTATGGGACCACTGATTTAAGTACAAATGACATCATTAATTTACGGTGGAAAGAGACTTGGGATTTTATTATACATAAGAACTGATTTTTTGATTTTTTATTCATTTAATACTTACAATACATAGTTCTTATATTTTTTATATAAACGTTTAATATACAGTGTTTGTAAAAAAATACTTGTCTTTGCTAACAATCTACAATTCCCTCTTTGGATATAGAAAAAAAGCATGATTTATTTGGTAAATTTGGTGCGAAAATTACGGAGAACTTTCGCAGTTTACTATTTAAGCATCTGGAAATATAAAATCGACATGTAATTAAATTACTCCAATTTAAGCCTAAACAAGGTACAGTTTTTCCTATTTCTATATTGTCTGTTACTTGATTGACACATACAACAGAAATTTTTTTCTCACTTAGCGAATTGAATTCGTGAATCACTTGTAAAAACTGTTGAGAACGTATTTTGTAACTGTTTACGATTTCGGAACGAAATAGTCCTGCAATTGAATCGATTATCACTAAACCAACATTTTTCACTTTCAATAATGGGGGTAATTGAGTCTGTAAGCATTTCATTAATTGATGGAAATCGGCGATGTGTTTTAAGAACAAGTTGTCTTCGAAATGAACCGAGTGAATGTTGAATTTATTTCGAAATTCGTTTGCCAATTGACTGAAACGTTTTGAAGGGAACAAATCTTCAGTGCAAATATAAACAACACTCTGATTTCTTCCGTTTAAATGTAGTGGTAATTGTGCCATTAAAGCTAGTTGTAAACAGAGTTGTGTCTTCCCAACGCCACTGTCTCCAGCTATTTCTGTAATTCCATTCAAAGGTATACCACCCTTCGTTATTAAATCTATATTACTACAACCAGTGCTTAATCTCTCCCAGGAAGGAATACAATCAGCTAAAATAAATAATAAGGTCAGTACATGATTTTTAAGGAAAATTTATTTGTACCTGTTTGCATTTTTAAATTTCTATGGAGGACGCATTTTCATAAGAAAAATTCAACTGAATTGGGATAAAACTGATAAAAGGCTTTTCATAAAGTTTTTCGTGAATTTCAAATTTTTAGGTTAAAATTTGTATTGTGTGTTGCATATTCACATAAATGCAGCATATGTTTGCTAGTTTAAATATCTATCACCAGTAGGGCGCCACCTGTATCGAGTTGTGGTCATAATGCATACTCCAAAAAAGTATCAAATTTTAAAATTATATAAAGATTTATTACGATACGGTCAACAATTAAAATTAACAGATAAAGATTACTTTTATAATCGCATCCGACGTGATTTTCAAACCAACAAATCTTTAACCGCACAACTGGACATAAATCGTAATTTTGAGGTTAGTTTTGCTTCAGGGAAATGATTTTAAATATAATATTTCTTCTTGTTTTTAGAAAGGCATTGTTCTTCTAGTCAAACGAAGTGTACAATAACATGTGGAGGAGTTTTTTCTCTTTGAATACTGGTAGATTAGTGCAGTGCATCCGTTATAAGCACTCAATTGACTATTCAAAAGTTCCCAAGTTAAATGA
Source organism: Silvanus unidentatus (assembly GCA_963930825.1). Taxonomy (NCBI): domain Eukaryota; kingdom Metazoa; phylum Arthropoda; class Insecta; order Coleoptera; family Silvanidae; genus Silvanus; species Silvanus unidentatus. The sequence continues at coordinate 2,112,250 of OZ005758.1, forward strand.
AACCGACTTACAAGAGGATCTTGTACGAGGTTCAGGACCAGGCGGACAAAATATCAATAAGACCTCCAATTGTGTAGTTCTAAAACATATACCAACAGGACTAGTAGTTAAGTGCCATGAAAGTCGACTTCAACATCACAATAAAAGGAAGGCACGTGAATTACTTGTTACTAAATTGGATAATTTAATAAATGGTGCAGAAAGTGTAGAAGCACAAAAGAATGCAATATTAGCTAAAAGGAGTCAAGTGAAGAACCAAAAAAGAGAAAAATTACGTCAAATGAAAGATGAATGGAAAAATCGGGAAAATATAGTAAAGTAGCTTAAAGTTAATCAATACATGAATACTTTTCAGTTTGATATGTATAGTAGATATTAGAGAATAAAAACCGTTTAAATACATGTAATACCGACTTCTAATTATGACGAGAATCAAATTAAATCATATGCTGTCATTATCATACCTCTTAAACAAGGTTCCAATTTTAGCCACTATTGCGCTAGTATCGCATCTTCACAAAAGTTGGATGTTTATTAGTAACTTCGTATTTGTTGTTTGTTAATTGTTAATTTTAAGTGTTTGGTTAGTTAACTATTCATTTGAAAAATAATATTTGTGGTATTTCCGAACAATCTAAGACAACATGGGCGATAATGAAAAAAGTTTAATTTCTTGTCCTATCTGCACTAACAATTTTCAACAGAACGAAATTGAAGCTCACGTAAACAAGTGTATATTTCTAAATTGTAATGAAACTACTACCGAGAGACCAAAAAGGAAACGTACACCTTCACCAAATCCACAACGGTCTCTCTTCAACAAATCTCCACGAATGTCATCGTTAAAACCAGTAAATAAAGAAACCACTTACAATGAAACGCCGTGCAGTTCAACTCAATCCAATAATGGACATTCCACCTCGAAAGCAACAAAAATATCCTTGTCTTCATCAACACCACTTGCTAAACAACTACAACCCAAGTCGCTGGACGATTTTTTCGGCCAAACAAAAATTTTAGGCGAAGGAAGTATCCTAAGATCCTTATTAGAAAAGGCCGAAATTCCCAATATGATACTATGGGGTCCTCCAGGCTGTGGCAAGACTTCTCTGTCCGGTGTAATTCACGAAATGTGTAAAAAGGACCCAAAAAAGTTAAAATTCGTCTCTTTATGTGCAGCCACATGTGGCGTCAAAGAAGTACAAACAATTGTAACCACTGCAAAGAATGAACGCAAATTCGGTAGACAAACAATCCTATTTATGGACGAAATACATCGGTTCAACAAACGGCAACAAGACACGTTCCTAATGTGCGTTGAAAAAGGAGAAATCATTCTAATCGGAGCCACCACAGAGAATCCCTCCTTCAGTATAAACAACGCTCTATTAAGCCGTTGTCGAGTTATTGTCATGGAAAAGTTACAACCAGACCATTTGTACGCTATCTTAGAAAATGCTTTATCCAAACTGGACGTTGATATTGTAGAAAAGGACAATCCTTGCGGAATCATCACAAGTGATAAGTACAAATACCAAAACGAATCTAAACCTCATTAAACATCTCCATCTTTTTTCAGCATTGCGATTGAGGATGCAACATTACAGTGGTTAGCAGACATAAGTGACGGCGATGCACGTATAGCCTTAAGTAACTTACAACTCACCCTTCTACATTGTAACAGGCCAGAAAAAGTGATCACAATCGACGATGTTAAAGAGGGAATCAAAAAATCACACATGCTGTACGATCGAGCGGGCGAAGAGCATTATAACATAATTTCAGCTATGCATAAATCAATTCGAGGATCCGATGAGAATGCAGCCCTTTATTGGACAACAAGAATGATTGTTAGTGGAGAGGATCCACTTTATATTGCCAGACGGCTGGTGCGAGCTGCCAGCGAAGATATAGGTGAACATTTCCACTTTGTAAACATTCACGTTTACTTTTGTTTTGTAGGAAATGCGGATCCTCATGCGATGCCTTTAGCAATCGCAACGATGCAAGGATGCCAATTATTGGGAATGCCGGAGGCAGACGTTTTACTTGCACAATGTGCCATTTATTTAGCACGTGCTCCAAAGAGTCGTGAAGCGGATACTGCCTTAGGCAGGGCGAAACAGTTGATAAATAATTACAAAGGGCCACAACCAGCCGTGCCAATGCATATTAGAAATGCACCAACGAAATTAATGAAGGATTTAGGCTATGGGCGGTTGGAGAGTGGCGCTGAATTTACATTTATGCCTGCTGAATTGAAAGATGTGAATTTTTTTGAATAAATATACATTTCTTTACGCAATCAACATTTACACTTTAAGATTTTATAAATGAAATTAGTACCCTTATTTATTAAAAAAATATTTTACACTTACAGAAACTATTCACATTGTCTCTCTTAATAATTCATATGGGAATAGTAATCTTGAAACACTTGCACATAGATTTCTTTCTCGCCTTGTGTCATTTCAGCAATGATCTCATCATTTATATCTGTTACACTATAAGTGCGATTACCGACAGTCACAGTGGGCACATTTCCATCCTCCTCTTCGTCACTGTCCATAATCTCTGGATTGTTGATTTCGTTTTTAACTTCCTCGTTAATTTCATCATCACTAGAGTCCGAGTCTTGGTTCAAGCCCTTGATAGCGGCATTCGTGGCATTGTTTGTTGGTCGCTTTTCATGTGCTAATAATACACTCATAATATCATCAGTCTTTCCTGTACTTGTCGTTCCTTCCGCTACAATTCCATCCACATCTTCACTAACACCAATATCGATTTGTGGATCGTTGTTTGTGATCACAGTACTTTGCATCATCCAAATGGGCGCTTCTTTGCGATTGTTTGCGGCCGCTGTGCTGTTCTCATCGCCGATTGTGATATCGACACGCGCTTCTTCCACTGCAAAGCCAGCATTACGGGACGCCTCACCGGACCAACTTTCTTGTAATGGATGCATTGTGGACTTTTTATCAATGCCGCGAATTGTGCTGATATCGACTGGTTCCGGTTCCAATACTTCCGGTGCTAATTTAATGCCCTCCACTTCACGTAGTAGAATATAAAGTGGATCCAATTGTTCATTGAATTTGGCCAATAGAAGACGAGAGTCTTTTTTCGGTAATGCTGATAAATCCTCTTCCACAACTTCCCTACAAAATGTGCATCGAAACTCACTGGTTGCAAAGTCGAACAATTGATCTGCTTCCAAATCGGTGAACGTTTTTAAACAGCCAGGACATTTGAAACTGGCCCGACTGGTGGCATCACGTTCCTCAGTCTCAAGACGTTTTCGCATTAAATCTAGCTTATATTTAACAACATTTACAAAACTTTTGTAGTTTATAAAATAATAGTTCACTTTTTGGGCTTTGCCATCCGCTCCAGTCTCCATACGAAGACGCACTTGGATAAATTTATCGTTTTTTAGTGTCGATATACGAGCACGTAACATTTTACGTTCGAATTTAAGTAATTCACAAATATCGTCCTCTTTCATACATGGATTTCTTACAAGCATATCTACAATTAAGGCATCTTCTATACTGTAAAATCCTCGCACCACTAAACGGGCCAGTTGCTTTAGACTGCTTGGAACCTCGGTAACTAATCGTTCCTCCGTCATTCTAATTAGTTATTTCAAAAAGTACGGTTTTTATGTGCAACAAATACAAACATGTTGAATTTAGGTTACGTTGTTATTGTTATGATTTTGACAGTTGACATTGAGATTGAAGTTACGTTGATTTTGAGTTTTGACAAGCAGTGTCGCCAACACCAACGATTAATTCATCCCTATATAAGATCGTGCGCTATGTTCACTCTTGTGTATGAAGTGGGGGAATTTCGTGACTGTCAAACAGCCACCTTGTCAACTTGTCATTTTGTTGTGTTTGTGGCACGTTTATGTGTTAAAAACTTTCCAGTTTCCATAAATATTTGTAAAATAAAATATATGTGCATATATAGTTGAAAATAATACAAAATGGGTCGATACAGATCAAGGTCTCGATCGCCAACTAGGAAACATCACAAAAGCAAACACCACAAAAGAAGCAAATCGAGGGACAGATCCGAACGGAGCTCTAGTTCACATAATAAAACGTACAAAACGGAAAAAGTGAAAGAGAAAAGTTCCAAGAGCAGGTAGAGCATTCTGGACCACCAGAAAATAAAATTTGTTATCATGTGGAATTTTTTTCATTTTAGAAAACGTTCAGTTTCCGTTTCGTCAACGAGCAGCAGTGAAGCTTCTGTGGACCTAACAAAGAACGATCGACAAACCAAAAAACACAGGAAGATGGACGAAGTAGAGAGATTGGCCGAAATGGAACGGCAACGGCGACAACGGGAGCTCGAACAGCGCACAGTGGAGGAACAGACTAAAAAACGCATTGAAGAAATTGTGGCAAAACGGGTGGAAGAGCAATTGGAGAAGGAGCGAGACGCAATTGAACGTGAAGTGACGAAACGGGTGGAAGAAGCGAAACGCATCATGGAAAAGAAACTGATGGAGGATTTAGAACGGCGAAGAGAAGAACAAAAAGAAGAAGAGAAACGCAGAGAGGTAAGAGTAAAATCTAGTCAGGACTTGAACAGTTTTCTCTCATATTTTGAATATTATAAAAACGAATTTTATTATGCAATCAAATAGAGTATTTCTTTTCAAAAAGTGCACATTTTGTTTTGAACAAATCATTTTGAACCGTTTTTTAACCCCTAAAAAAGCAATTTGAGCAGGACGAGAAAGTGATTTTGTCATTTGTTGCACCGAACAAACGAACACAGAAACGAACGTACCAACGGAACACTCGCATGCGTCAACCAATCAGACGCATGTGCAGATTTTTAAATTTTCGCGCACAGATCACTTTCTCATTGTTTCGCTAATAAAAATGACGGTAATTAGGTAGAATTGTAGACACGCTCTCTACAATAAGTCCCCGAAAAACGTTATAAAACCAAAACTAATATGCCAATAGCAAAATGTAAAGCTAAAGGGTGTCGACAAGTTGAGGAATTGTGAAGCAATAGGCGTTTTTGGTTTGGCAGTTGCAGTTGTAAATGGAAGAATTTCTCACCACGCCTCAGGTATTATCAAAACCTTTTTTTATATTTTATTATTTTACCTTTTAAGACTATATGACTCTCTGGATTTGTAATTTACTCCTAAAACTGGCCATCTGGCGACAAATTTTGGTTGAATGTGTTCCAAATCCATTTTGTTTTTCAATTATTCACCAAGAAATTGTGTCTTTTTATGTTTGTTGGACGCAATACCCATTTGAGTGTGTTTCGTTTTGCTTGTGAATCATAAAAAATGCAAAACCAAACAAGAGAAATTGGAGAATGTGTGATGAAATACCGGATGGCCAGACGAACTCTGCCCGAATGCAAACATTAATTCTGTTATTAAATTTTATAGGAAGAAGAACGTAGAAAACAGGAAATGGTTGAACGGATTTTAGCTGAGAATCAACGGAAAATCGAGGAAGCACAAAAGAAACTGGTGAGTTGAACAATCAAACGAATCTAAGACAAAAACTAAAAAGAAAATGATTTTCAGGCTGAAGAGCGACTGGCCATGGTTGAAGAGCAACGGAAAATGGACGAAGAACGTCAACGATTACGCAAAGAGCAAGAGAAACGTATCAAAGAGGAACAGAAGAAAATCTTAGGGAAAAACAATTCAAGACCGAAATTGTCGTTCCAATTGAAACCGTCGGTGACGTAGTGGTGAAAAAGTGTGTGAACAAAAACAGTTTTAGTACTATTTAGAACAATATTTATTAAGAGGACATTTCTCTGTCGCATTCTCCACCCACTCGGTTCTTCTTTTATAGGTTTATATAAAACAAAAACGTAAACATGTATGTACACAGTTATGGAATTGTATTATGGACTTTATTATAATTTTAACATATTTGAACGTATTCGTTCTTTCGATTTTTCCGTCGTTCTTTCTCCAAACGCACCAATTTCAACAGATTCCTTAATGTGTATTTAATGTCTTCAGTAACTGTGATTAAATTATGTTTAATCTCCTTAAATTCATTTGTTGGAACGATCTGTGTGGACATAATCGAACTCTCTTTGCCAACTAAACGTTCATTGACGTTCTCCTGTTTTCCATTGTAAAAGTAATTGGTTTTCAGTGGTTTTCCAACAATTTCCAGTTGGAATTCCTTGGATACAGGCAGTTTTTCCATTTTCTCACGATATAAAAGCTCAAATTGTCCGGTATTTGAAGTTGGTCGCCTTGCATGGTCAACAACCACTTTGATAACATCTTCCAACACTTTCGGACACATTCGGGCAGTTACGGGTGTGGACGCGTACAATGCAGGGCTGGCGTTGATTTCCAATAACCAAGGCTTGAAATCCTCTGTAAGAAGGAAATCGGCACCGTACAATTCAAATGAATTTGGACGGATTTTCAATTTGTCTTGGTGCATTAAAACGGCAGCAGTTAAACACTCTTTCATGCCTTTGTAAATGACTTCGTGCCACACATTCGGATGGCCCATGTTCGTTAGATAATTGCGAAACTCATTCGAGTCCCACATGTTATAAGCAGGCAATGCAATGTCACGTGACTTGTTTGAATATTTACTTTGCACGGAATTGTTGGTTAAGTGAATGGATTCGTGCAGTTTACGTAAATTGTACGTTTGCGAACTGAATCGTAGATAACAGTCTCTGAAAAACAGCAATTTAGTTTTTTGTGTGCTTTTTTCGCAATTTTTCCTTACTTGTACATCCAAATTGTGAGCGGTTTACAGCAACTAATCAAGAACCATTGCCGAATATCGAATTTCGTATTAAATATCAACAGAGGGCGCTCTGAAAATCAACAAATTTTTTCAAAGTGATTGTGTTTTGTTTGTTTTCTTACCGATATATTTTTGTATGATGTAATTCCGATTTGGATTGTTTTTCACAACATTTAGAATGTATTTCAGTGTTCTGCATACATGTATTCCCTGTCCTTGGCTGCTATTCATCGGTTTCAGTATCCAAATGTTCATGAAACCGTCCATTTCCAGGTACCGCCAACAACGTTGCAACATTTTCAATATAAACTCACTTTTCCGAAGCAGAATGTCTTCGTTCACCTCCGGTTTTGTCTTAAAATGATACCCGAAATGGACGATATTATAAAACCCCTCCAAAAACTCGTTCCAATCCCGCTGGGGGGCGTTGGCGATGTCAATGTCCAAATCTTCGTGATTGCATCGTTTTATGTGCTTGTAGCATTCATTTACTGCGAAATCGAACACTTTCAACGGCACTTTCCCATTGGGACTTGTTACTAAACATTGTCGAGCCACAATTTGCTTTGCCATCCATTTAATTAGACTCATAGCGGCTGTTAATCGGAAATCTTGTACAAATTCATCAGTGTCGCCATCTGTTGCCAAACTGTACGTTCTTGGTAGGTTGATTTTCGCCAGGGGCGGCATATTGTACCAGTGTGCCTCTTTGGCCGCCACACATAAGCCCTGTTTGCTTGTATAACTCGGTCCTGAACGTTTTAAGCGATTTATTAATGTTTTTTTGGAGAATTCCGTTGTTTCCCGGAAGGGATCCGATGTCCAAGTCCAATGAAAGTCCACTGGGTGTCCAATTAATAATTTCGATTGTATTAAACGTTTACAAATGTCGACAGAGTGATTTGACTGCATTAAATTGTTCAGTTCTTCAATGGAGAACATTTTCAGTTTGTTTAAATCGGCATTTTGTGTTGTGGGGCGAATTTTTTCGATCCAACCGCGATTTATTAATGCACGACGTACGGCTGGATAGTTTCCATGGATTGAAAAGGTTTTACTTTGACGGATGGCGGCATCCACTTGGGTTTTCAGCAAGTCCAGACTCTGCTTTTGAGGTGGAGAAGGTGTTGGTGTTTGTGGACGAATAGATGGCTGTGTTTTGTTCCTTGGTGATGGTTTGTTGATTGTCTTTGACTGTTGTTTGTTTTTCGGTTGATTGTTTAGGTTTCCTTTTGTTTTTGGCTGTTTGATTTCTTGTTTCTCTGATTTCTCTTCACGTTTGCTGGACTCTTGTTGGATTTTATTCGTTTTTTGGAACACTTGCTCTAATTGCACATTAACATCACTAAATGAATCCTTTCTATGCAACTTTTTCACATGCTTATTCAAACCATTTAGAATTCCTGATATGTTTTTCTCAATCTACAATAAAAATTTTTATTAAACGGCGTTTTTGTACAGATGAATTCAAAGACACATCCTCCAAGCAGACTTTTTCATCGGTTATCTTCACAGTTCCATCGTTTTTCGATGAACAGTTCCTCATTAACGTTTGCAATTCAGTGTAAATGTCTGTATCGGACTTTGTGAGCATATTTTTACTGGAATTTTGGAAGAAAACAGAAATTTAACACATTCTCCTGACGTTTTGGCGCTTATGACTTGTCGATAATTATCGAAAGACACGATTATATCGATGCCACCTCCATCTCTACATAAACACGCATGCGCACGTCACCACAGTCGGCCATACAACATTTCTTTCTTTTCCCACCTAACTTCATTGCGAAAACTCCACTGTCTAACCACTTTAATATGAAAATGATGGAACTAATACCAACATTTCAGTTTTAATTTATGCAGAAAACTGTCATATTTTAGTGTAAAATTTAACCGGGCGTCTAAATGGCTGCCCATTATTAAAGAATCATAAATAAAAACACAAAACCGTACTTAAACCGGCCAGAATATTGTGGAAATTGTTAAAATGCCTCGTGTCAAAGCGCTACCAAAAAAATGCATCAAATCCAATATACAACAAACAAACAATTCTTGGGTATTTCTATTGAAAGGTACGAAAATCGAACGAGCTCTATGCACAATTTAACATTATTTTCTGACTGAAGGTGAAGCCCTGGAACTGTCCGAACAATACACTGGCACTGGTACACCGGACATCGTCAATCTGCGCCATCCAAACACTGGCGAATCTGCAATTTTCCTTTTTTCACCAGCCAACAATTCCGTACAAGAAGTGCTCACATTCAGTGAGGGCCGCAGGTCGTGGTTCATTGACGATACGGTGAAAAGTGATGGGAAAATGCACCTTTCCACACCAATCGATCCGATCTTTTTGGTGTTGCCGTATTTGAGGAAATATTGCAGTCAACAAGCGATCCCATTGGATCAATTGTTGAGGGATGAAGAGTTTCCCGAAACGGAGCGATTACTTAAATCCAGTGGCCTAAAATACTTGAATTTGATTGCAGATAGAAAGGTGAACAGTGCATTAAACCTTTGTTTGAGTGTTTTTCTATTGAATTTGTGTTTTAGGGTGAAGAAGAGTACAACGCTTTTAAATACAATGAAGAGAAAACGCTGACATGGTTAAAAAAGAAGACCGAACGTGTAGCAGACATACTGAAACAGAAGAATATCAATGTAAGCGGCGGAGCGATTTCGGCGTCGTTTGTAAAATCATCCAAGAGCGAAGTGGACAACGAGGCGTACTTGAAGTACGCCCATGGCATCGTTTCCGAGTACTTAATGGACGATTTGAGTATGAAATTGTTGAAGTTCTTGAATTTGCCCGAAGACACAACACCAATCAGTAATTTAAAGAGGAAAAGTAGTAATTTATTGCAATCTGATGCGAAAAAGATGCGAGCAGAAGATGAGAATAAGAGTAGTACGTCGAATGTGTTGGATTTAAGTAAACCGGAACAGAAACAACAGAAAACACCAATTAGTACCAAAGAAAAGGCGAGAGCTAAAGCGGCTGCGGGCAGTAAAACGATCAGTTCTTTTTTTAAAAAGACTTAAAATCATTTTTGTTTAATTCTAGTTCAGTTTAATGATGGTATTATGTGGTTTTCTTTATGTATTTGTATAAACATGGATATTCCCTTTAAAGCAATACGGTATTGGGCTTCCAAATTGTTTCCATGAAAATCTCATATTTGTAAAGTGAATTATTTTCTAAATTGGAAGCCCCACAATGTTTTTACTCTTATTTATTAAGTGATTATATTTTTCTATCGATTTTCTCATTACTCTTTATTATTTTAATTGGAAATGGAGTATTCTCCAAATGAAAATTTGTTCCTATATGATAGAAAAAATTGTGAATGACTGATATTCGTAGTTCGTGAATGTAAATCTAATTTGATGCCAGTAAAAGAAAAAAAGGGGAATATTCCCTTATATTTAATGTACGTAGAAGGCAATACAAATCGAAATGTTCATATTTTAAGTATTGTCTAATTTAGGAATAAAAAGTAGACACTATATCTATAAATAATTATTATTATTTAATTCAAATTGGATTTTGTAAAGTACTTCCGAAAGACAGTTTTTCTGTTTTCTCAATAGGCATTAGTGATTCTGATTATATTTTTATTAAATGTTGTGATTTCATGTACTCGTAATAAAACAATCAATTCAATTTGTTGTTTCTTTCAAATTGTTTAAATAAAAAGAAAAATTCAGTTTAGTGCAAGAGTACTCGCAGTAGAAATAGTGTACTAATGAACAGCCCTAAATCGGCAGCTAACTTCACACCACACAAAAATTATTTGACATTTAACATTGCCAACTGTCAAAATAAACGTGAATTTTTCAGCAATTTTCAATAACAAATAAATTGTTTAAATAAAAAATGGGAAAGAAAAATAAACCGGGAACTTCCCTGGGACGTTCCCTAATAAACGACCGTTTTGGTTCGAATAAAAATCGTAAATTCGTTGCGGATAAATCAATGGTAAAATTACAACAATTTCTCCAAACATTTTGTCATATTTTGCAATTTCAGTTACATACAACCGAAATTCATGACGGTTACGATTGGGGCCGCTTAAATCTCCAGTCTGTCACTGAAGAGTCCTCATTTCAAGAGTTTTTATCCACAGCCCAATTGGCTGGAACGGAATTTCAAGCTGAAAAACTCAACATAAAATTCGTCAATCCACGATTGAATGTTGGACTTTTGACTAAGGATGAAATGCGAACAGCTGCAGATGCACATGAAAAATTTAAAGACGTCCTAAAGATCCCCAGAAGGTTTAATTGAAATAAATTCAATAGAAAAATGTGTTAAGAAGTATGTTTTAGGCCCAAATGGGACGAAACCACCACACCGGACGAATTAGACCGCAACGAGCGTGAACATTTCTTGGAATGGCGTCGTTCTTTGGCCCAACTACAAGAGGAGCACGGAATCCTCTTGACACCGTATGAAAAGAATCTGGAATTCTGGAGACAATTATGGCGAGTTGTGGAACGTAGTGATGTGATTGTACAAATTGTGGACGCTCGAAATCCGTTGCTTTTCCGTTGCGAGGATCTAGAATTGTACGTTAACGAAGTGTCACAAGAGAAAATCAATTTGATTCTTGTAAACAAAGCGGATTTCTTAACAGACTCCCAACGTCTTCATTGGGCAAACTATTTCTCTTCAATCAACGTTCGGGTTGTGTTCTTTTCCGCTAAATTAGCAGCTGAAGATGAACAAAAGGACGAGAAATTGAATCTAACCGAAATCAGGGAAAGTATTGAGACTTTAGAAACGGCAGTCGAAGAAAACGCTCAAATATTAAACCAGATTATGGACAAAATCGAGCAGATTGTCGACAAAACTAGCCTTCAAGTGGAAACAAATCAAATCCAGAACTCCAGTGAATTATTAACACGAGACGGATTAATCGCCTTGTTTAAAACAATCCACACCGGCCAGAAAGTAACCGAAAACGTGACAACAATCGGTTTAGTCGGTTATCCAAACGTCGGTAAAAGTTCCACCATAAACGCTCTCCTTTCCTCAAAGAAAGTGTCCGTTTCCGCCACACCAGGCAAAACGAAACACTTCCAAACACTCTATTTGGACAAGGATTTGTTGCTGTGCGACTGTCCCGGCCTTGTGATGCCCAGTTTCGTGTTCACCAAAGCGGAAATGATCCTAAACGGTATTTTACCCATTGATCAAATGCGCGATCATGTCCCTCCGACAAATTTACTCTGCAATCTAATTCCACGGCATGTAATTGAAGACAAATACGGGATTATGTTGCCTAAACCGATGGAAGATGAGGACGAAAACAGACAACCGACAGCTGAGGAATTACTTAACTCCTACGCATGTAAATAATGTGAGGATACGGAATTTATGCAATGTTAATGTGTTTTCTTTTTAGTTAATCGTGGATTTATGACGGCAAATGGTCAGCCGGACAATGCACGTGCCGCTCGTTACATTCTGAAAGATTTCATCAATGGAAAATTACTATTTTGTCATGCACCGGAGAATTGTGAACAGAGTAGTTACCATACGTGGCCGGAGAGGCAGAAAAGTGTGCAGAATGATCGAATTGTGCCGCCCAGACAGGTGAGAGCGGTCCAAGGCTTTCGGACTACTACGGAGGACTTGGACAGAGTGTTTTTCGATGCAAAGGCCAGAGGAGTGCATGCAAAAGGGAAAATTGGGATTATGAACCATCCAGGCACGGCTAGTGACGTGGAGAAACCGTGGAAAAAAGTGAATAAACACGCCAACAAGAATAAGAAAGAGAAATTGCGACGTGTTTACGCGCATTTAGATCAACATTAAGTTAAAAATTTGTTGTATATTAAGGAAATTGAATTATTAAAATAAATCTATTGGGAATATGTGTTTGCATCAGTTGAAAACGATACTGTGTAGGATTGGTCGTTGGCATTTCTCTTCGAAATTGTGGAGGACTTCTTCTATGTCATTGTCGAGATCTTCCGTTTTGGCCATCTGAAAAATCATATTTAAATATTTGTACAGGGGAATTGAGTGTGTCGAACCATCATGCACATGTCGCTGATTAGAAATGCTCCTAAAGTGGCCTCTTCCAAGTTGTCTTGTATATCAATGTTGACTACATGCACAATTGCATTGTCGGTCGGCGTCCGACTTTCCATATATTCTAAAACTTGATCGTAAACGCGCTCTTCGCAGGTGATTAGTATGTCGAATTTCTCCTTGGTCTCTTGGAACTTTTCCGGGTGGGATTTGATTCGTCGATTTCTATCTAAAGTGTGCAACAAGCCGTTTTGAGTATATCTGGAAAATTAAGTGAGGTTATGTTAGATGAAAAGCGGATTAGGCAGTGAAAACGTACAAAGTTTTGTCTTTAGCTAATAAATCATTGTAAATCTCATCATATGTGATGCCAAACTCGTATACGTTTGGTTTGTCAGCGGCTGAACCGGGAATTTTCACCTTATCGCCAGTACCGTACGATTTGACTAGAAAGCCTTTTTTTGATAAAAACGCATGGGCCTCCATACTGCGGTTCATGTTACTGGAACATATAACTGCAATACGTAGATCACTGATTGGGGCCATGACAGTGGTGGGTTTTGCAAGAAATCAGCCTAGAATTACGATTTTGAGGTTAGGGTTTGAGTTGGAAAACTGGCGATATATTGGCGAATGGTTTTAAAAGCTAGAATTTAATTGATCTCCTAATAATAATTTCTAATGGGAAATTGTGATTTGCAAATAATTGTTATTAGGACAAGGAAAAGATGTTGGGAAATGTTTCTCTGTTGTCAAAATGTCAAATGAAGGTAAATAGGGAAACTGTAAAGAAAAAATTTTACATTCATAAATACTTGAAATTTTATTATATACTCTAAATATATTAATTACAATGTGATTTAACAACATAGTAAACCCATTAAGTTAATTTTTTTTATATTAAATAGGGAATTTATTTATCCTAGTTCCTAACCATATTTTACAGATTCCCAATAGAGCATCTGCGCCTCACAACAAGAGTTTGTGTGAAAGTTTTTCTATATTTAATAAATGACACAAAAACACAGAACAATAATAGTTTTAGAGACAATTATAAACACAAATTAAATTGCAAATAGAATTAACCACATTAGAAAGGTTTAAATCACAAAAAACAGCCAAAAACTAAGCAAAAACAAATTTCAATTTTGAATGTTTTACCTCCAAGCAATGACCTTGATCGGTTTGACAGTTCGCGCAGGCGCAGATGCTCTATGTGCCCAACTGTCAAAAAACTGTTTTTGTTATAAAGCATAGATAATATAACTAGAGTTGTAAATAGTTGTGTTATAAAGTCAAGTGGCATTGAAGAAAAATAACTAGAGAATTAAAAAAAATTTATCATAAATTCCGATCAAAAAAATCAGTGTATTAGACGTGCTAAAGTACTTAAATTAAAACAGTGCACATAGAAAACCGACAAGTAAGTAACAATTTCACGGTACTGGTTGTACAAATTTCCCATTTTTCATCCCCATTTTAGCATCCAGATAATTCCTAACAAGTGTAACAATTCTATTGGAATTACCAATAGCCAAACACGTGTCCGTAATCACATTTGCATTTGTCTGTTGCAAATTCGTTCTATAATACGTTTCCATTGCACTCGGAAACCACAAAATCGCCATCGACATAATCGACATGTTCAAATTGTTTGCTTTCGGATTATTCTCCATCCGAACCTTTATCTGCACCGATTTTGCATACAACACGGTCAGAAAATACACCAAAATGTTGATTATGAAGAAGTAACACTTGACTGTTATCTCCAACTGTGAACAATCCTCCATAGAATTTGTGTGATTGTTTAAATAATAAATGATGTCGTACATTATAGGGGCATGGAGTTGCTGGTCGGTTTTAGCTGTTTCTTGTGCTTTTTGCACAATATCGTACACATTATCAACGACTTTTTTAATCTCCTTTTGCTTCAGGTGCTGATGGCTTACATTTAGAGGCGAATTAATCACTTTTAGAATGTTTGCATCAATTCTTGTGTTGTTAAAGTTGAAATCTGGAAAGGGATTGGAATTTTCAACATGTTCGGGCACTCGCATGATGCTGTATAAGATAATAATCGTGATAATCGGGAATAAGAGTGTAAAAACCACACTGAAAAGTGGAAGTATCAAAGTCTCCTTGGAAACTGTCGATTTAGGTGGTTCCTGTTTTACCGATGTTTTTGCTGCCGATTTCGCTTTGAACATTTCCACAATGGGCTCTTCAGCCCACGAATCTGAGGATGTTTCGATGGATTCAATCTTTGTTTCGCTGCTTTTCACATTCTTTTCATCGCACTTTTTACATAAAATCGTTTTGTTTATTAATGACAGTAAACAGTGAAGGAAAGAGTACAACATGAGTGCATTTTCAACGAAATTTCTCGTAAAACATCTTGTTTTTAGATACTCTTCAAAATTCCCCTTGAAATCTTCCGGAATTGCACGTTTTCGTCTTGGATTCAAGTCTCTGTATTGTTTGTTGTTGAAGTAAATGGTTTTATTGTGCCAGGAAGCGTTTTGTTGCTTCTGTTTGATGATATCCTCGAAGAACTTTTGGTAGTTCTTCAAAAATTCGTCACTTGTTGAAGCATTTGTGGGGAAAACTGTTTCAGTTGTGTCTTCGACACTCTCTTCACTCGAATTGTTTAACATAATTGCAATATCATCAATATTTTCTGTGGAATTGAAATGGAACGTTGTCTCAATTGGTGATTCATTCTCTGATAGAATGCATGCACAATATAAATAACAAATACCAATAACAATTGTTATAAATGCGTCCAGAAATGAATCGACTGTTGTTTGATTGAATTTCTTCGTACGTAGATAATTTAGGAAGTAAACAGCACTTATTAGACCGATTATTGTTAATATACAACCGATTATTATATAAGTTATAAACATTTTTATTGAATACAAGTCGTTTGAGGTGAATTTCAGTACTGGTGCAATTTCAACAAATTCTGCCCATATATCATTGGTTATAGGGGCACTTTATCTAAAATAAACTGTAAATCTAACTGTGTTCTGGTTTTAATTGATTGTTTTCGTTGTAGAAATGCCGATTCGACGTGCAACCGATCCAATAAATGTGAAGAGGATTTGGGATGCGGTGAGATGCATTTATTTGCAACATCAATCAGTGGATACACAAAGGATTGTGAAATATTTACAGAATGTGGATAGTAATTGTACACCGGCACAAGCGGAATTGTATATTAAACAAGCATTAAAGGATGGATTGATAATGTATGAGGTTTTTTTCATGTTTTTTGAGTGGTTTTTTAACTGTGGCATTTTTTAGTGGATCCAGTGGACGAGCAAGTCAGAATCAGAAGAGTATGGATGTGGTGCAAACGTATAAAATTGCACAAACTGAACTGGTAAGCGTCGGTTTATGAATTTCCATATAGAAAATTGTTGATTATCGTAAAAAAACAAGAGTTTTTAATTTTTCTAGTGACTTATCATTTTCCATTTCAATGTTGGTAGTAAAAGTAACTAGAAATGTCACTAGAATTTCTAGTGACTTTCAACATCTTACCTTTTAATGTTGGTAGTAAAAAGTCACTAGGAATGTCACTTAAATACGAAAATTGATTTTTATTTTTCAAATTTCTCTTTTCCAGCCCGAATTGGACGGCAAAGACTGGTACTGTTTCGAATGTCACCTTGCTGGCGACGTAAATGTTTGTCGGAATTGTTTTCGAGTATTTCATACCGATTGTATAGCGGCATCTAAGCGACGATTTGAGGCACAAAAGAAGACGATCGACCAATCGAATGGACCAATCGATGAGGAGAATATGCCGAAAGACGAGAGTACACCAAACATATCGTTAGACGAAAACGACGTAACAACCACAAACAACGCATATAATGTCATAAAGAATTATATATACGATGAAACATTGTGTTGCATTTGTAATATCGCTAATATTGATACCGAATACGATTTGGGAAAGAGTGAGATGAATTATTTGTTGAAATTTGTGTTGCATCGAATACGTTCTTGGGTACGTTGTTAAAAATCGAGTTTGTTTGTTTGTTTGAATGTGTTTTGTTTTTAGTTACCAACGACGATAACACACACAATGGCGGTCGAAGACCGACCGGAATGGTTAACAGATGCCGAATTAACATGGCGAGCGAATCATCTATTTTACGTACACAAAGACATGTCCGTAATCGAAGTGAATTTAAATAACGAATCGTATTCACAGTTGTGTGAATTTTATGGTGATGTTTTGACTGTGTTACACAATGTGGCCATTTTTCATGGAAGTGAGTGGCGGCATCTAGTGACATTTCCATTCAACTACCGTTTGGGGTCAAAATTAAACTAGTTTTTCTTCTGTTTTAGTGGAGTCTCAAGAGTACGGTGCAGCTGAACTGATGGTCCGTGACACAATCCATGATATCACCGAATTACGTAACTGTTCCGACTGTTATCGACACAGTAATGAAAAGATCAACAATCGTTGGTATTGTTTACCGTGCCGTGTGCCACACGAATTAGTTTGGGCCAAACAGAAAGGCTATCCATACTGGCCGGCAAAAGTGATCAAGAAAACATCGACACACTATGATGTGCGCTTTTTCGGGGGCAAATATGAGAGAGCGTTGCTAGTGAAAAGCTTAGTGAAAGATATTTCAATAACCAAAGAAACTTTACGTGTAAGAAAACATTGGAATTATAATAACAAGTGTTTAATTGGCATTTTTTTTAGATAAAATCAACGTCTGCATTTAATAAAGCATACGAAGAGTTGCAATTGCATCAGAAATTGTTGTCAGATCCCGTTGAATTGGAGACACTTTTAGCTAGTGCAAAGCAACGTAAACGACCACTGACCAAACCGAAGAATGCACTACAAATGCGTACAAAACCGTCACCAAAACCGTCCACATCGTCCCAGCATGTGGATGCAGAGTCGAGTGAGATTGGTGGTAAACGGAAACTGTCTTATCGCGGTTTCCGTGAGGCAATGGAGAAAAAAAAAAGACTGTCGAATGGTACGAATGCGAATGACCGTGTGTCGGGGAATATTATCGATATTTCCGATGGGGACGAGTTGGAGGAGGATGGGGGTGGAGCGTGTTCGTCGAAAACGTTCCCGGAAGATGTGTATAGTTTCGATGAGAGCTACGAACAGGTGACCAGTTCAACGGAGAATTTTCGGGGGGCGGAGATAGTGTCGCCGCGTCGTGAGAATGGCATGCAACAATTGGATCATCCGTACAGTGATTCAGTGGAGAAGATGAGAAGGAAATTGGAAACGTTAACGAATAAGAATGAGATAATTAAATGTGCAATGGATTGTATGCAATCGGAAGTGGATCGGATTACGAATGAGCATAATGATCATTTGAAACGATTGTTTGAGTCGCACAATGCACAGATTTCCGAAACGAAGAAGAAACAATGGGTGAGTTGGGAAGGAAAAATTGTTAAATTGAGTAATTGATTGTTTTTTTCTGTTGTAGTGTTACAATTGTGAACAGGATGCGATTTATCATTGCTGTTGGAATACGGCGTATTGTTCGCAAACGTGTCAACAGCAACATTGGCAAGCGGAACACAAGAAGGTGTGCCGTCGTAAGCGTTAATTCCTATTTATTCATTTTTGCATATTATTTTTGTTACATTGTCAAAAGAGAGAAATTAGCTAAACGTTATTTTGATTAAGTAAAATATGTACTCATTATAGGAATTTGTTTCAACAAGGGCTTTTTTTATTATTAGTTGATTTGAAAAATATACAAATTATGTGATGATGTTAAGAAATAAAAAAATTATATTGAGTTTTGTGGTTGTTTAATCGTCGTCTTGTATTTGTTCGAATTCAATGTATTTGAATGCATTTGCAATGTCGTTATGTTTCTCTAGGAATTGCAGTTCAGTCGTGGAGAGTTGTTCGTTTAGTTGTCGCAAAGCAGTTAATATTTCCGCCTAGAAAAATCGTTTGATTAATTGCTGAAAGTTGATTGGAATTTCATTCTAACCTTTTGTCTGTCTCTGGCTTCTAAAGTTAATCGATTCAGTTTGACTTCTTGATCGAGATTCTCTAGACGGTCACGTAATTGTTTCGGTTCTCGTCTACCGAACAAACGTATCACTTCGGGCGTTTTGAATGCTTGCGATATGGCCGCTTGGGTTGCCAGTTGAACAGCCCCTAATTCACTAACCAAAGAGATATCGCCGTTTGTAAGCTTGTTTAAACTATTATTGAGCTCTTTTAGTTGGTCCATAGTTTCTTCTTTGGTTTCTGTGTACTCTTCTTCATCCAAATCGGCTCTAAAAAGGATATTTTAGCGTTCGGGTACAGCGATGGGCGTCCAACTTACTTGCAATTCTCCAAATCAGTCAATTGTTCCATCAGTCGATCTAATTGATCCTGTAAGTTCTTTTTTAATTTCTCATTTTCAATTTTCCCGTGCGTATTCATCCTGTAATGTATTAAAAGTTAATGATTTTTAACAAATTTCCATCTTTTTCGAGGTTATATTGATTTTTGACGTTAAATTAATCAAAGACATACATGCAGCCTATGAAGTATACGCCACTAATATATTAGACAGAGATAGAAAATAATTTAGATTTCTGTGAAATTGGCATGCTGTGATTGGTTGAAAACTGGAATGTAGTTCGAAAAAAATCCGCTAGTTGCGTTTATGTAGCAACGTGAAAGCCGCGTGTCAATTTTAATAAGAAAATTTTCAATAATTTCTAATAACATTAGGTGACATTTTAATTAAACGTGCGTAAAAACACTATTAAACAATTGTTTAGTTTGTCTAATAGCATAAACATTCATTCGCACCGTCAAAGTAACTGTAATCAAGTAATGTTTTTGCTGTGTAACTCCGCCATCTTGAAATTATCTTAACCTTTGATTGTGGCGAGAAAAAGGAGAGTTAATCAACGAGATTCAGGCACGTACACCGTAAATACAACAACACAAGTGACAAACTGAACCAACAATCCAAAAACCAACTGTGCGTCTCGCGTTAAATGTCCCGAAAATGTCCATAAATCGTTCGACGTTCGTGTGTGTTTTGTGTTAAATTGTAAACATATGCAGATGCAAAGCGAAGCTCCGTGGCGGCTGCTGTAAGGAGGCATCCACATCTTCTGGCACGCCAAGATGAGTGGCAATCCAAAGCCGGCCACTGGCGGCGGCCAACGTTACCAAACGTATCCTTTTTGCAATTGAAAATAATTTTTTTTCGGGGCTCTTCAGTTACGCCCATCTGTCAATCGAAAATTTCGGAAAAATCAGGGAAAATCGTGGCATTTTTTGTTTAATTCTCTACTGTACTGCAATCGTGAAATAATCGCACATTTGCATAGAATGTGAACGTTTTTAGTTCCTTGTTAGTGTCAAGTGGTGGCGAACAAACTTTCATTATTCAGTACACATTCACCTGCTTATTTAGTGGTCATTGTCATTTTGATAAGTCCATATGGTGTGATAGAAAAATTGGTTTTCGCATTAAATCATGCTGAATTATTAGAAAACGGTAGAATTTTTTTTATCTAGGTGGCTAGTAGATCTGGGGATTTTTCCTAGTGCTTTTTGGGCCGAAACAGTGTCTGTAAGTAAATTTTTGTAATCAAGTAAACATGCATTTATTACTCATACATGCCACGTTTTTTAACCTTGTAATAGATTATAATTTGCGTTATTATTACGTAAATAACGGTTAATTATTGACAATTGGATAAAGAGCGAAAAAAAACGAGTGAATATTGTAAATATTTTTTACATCAATTATTTTGTTGCATTTTTATATCCGAATTTCTTGGAATGCCAACATGTTGAATTTAAAAGTGATTTGGTGTATGCAATGCGCATGCGTCACTCTGCCGGATTTCCCACCAACTAAACCGTACAGTCGATACAATGGCGTTGTCGCCGAAATTCTCCACAAGTATATAATAAAAAAAATTCTAATAACATTTCCAATAACAATAAAATTGCATTTTTTTTTATTGGAAAACAACATTTCACACAGTCTGAAATCGCATAAAATATTGAAATTGAAAGCAATGTGTTTTAAGTGCTACGTCACGTCGAAAATCGTGCGAACATGTGATATATAGAAGGAATTGTACATATGTATGTGTGTGTGTATGATTTTCTGTGTAGTGTGCTGTGTGTAATTATTTCGTAAAACGCCCTTATCGATTTTTCGTCTGTGCTCACACACAACCAAGAAAATCACACCACCAACGGCGGAGTGGTTGAAAGATGGCCAGAAATTTGTGAAATATTTTTCTGATTTTCTACTCTTGAAACCGGAAAAGTCACATCACCGTATTGTGTTCATTAAACATTAATTTTCTGTAATTGAATCCCACCCTATTTTTCGCATCCGAGTGACAATTGAGATTTTGACAGTGTCTGTTCCATAGCACACTCTACCACACAAAGTGAACTTGATAATGTCTCACGATTTTAAGAATTATTTCAATTGGAATTTGAATAGAGGACGAAAAATGGCCAATGACTTCCATCACACGAATATAGATTAGAATTTTTCGTTAAAAAGCGTATTTAAAAAGAGTGTGTTCTTTTGTTTATTTGTGTGAAGAGAGAAAGGGAAAAATTTAAAAATGGTGTCACGTTATGGGCCTGTTAAACCAGACGGCATCTGTTTATTGCCACCACATTATCGGGTGATGACTCCACAACGTAAGTCGCAAAATGCATTTTCTCCATACCCGAAAAGAACTGTTTTCAAATACGATTTTTGCAGGTTTTCGTAAGTGTTTTAATTGTTGAAAAATCAAGCCATTTTCGAATCGATAATAATGAAAAATCGCAATCGTCTGGGTAGAAAAAAAAGGTATCAGAGTGCCGTGACTACCTACAGCCAACTTAAAGTGGTCACAACCACCTACAATAAATCATTTAATGTTCATTGTTAGGTTGGAATGTCATCGAACTGTGGGAAGACATTTCGGGTTCATCTTTTCAGTTTTTCATTCTTTTGTAGATTTGTTTGTCGAGATGGATGGAAAAAAAAGAGAGAATGAAATTATAAAATGTCCTTGTGGATGTTAATTGTATTTTGTTTGTGAATGCAAAGTCTTGTGAAACAATTTTGCTTTTTTTCATGTTTATTCAATTATGATTGGCATCAATGTCATTCTAACATTTGAATTTTAAAACCAAGTAAATATTGATGTTGTTTATGGGCAGAATTTAACCCTCATTAAGCCAGACGAGATTGTAATTAAGTTTTCTAATGATGGACAGATTAAAAATGATTTAGAATTTAAATGTAAGTGAAATTGATCAGTTTCTGTGCAGTGGAATGTTAAGTATTTGTGGCAGTAACTGTACAATGTATTCAACCATTTAATCCATACAAATCCTTGTTTTTTTAGTCACAATTCTTGGGTGTGCACTTCCGAATTATTGAAAGAAAATTAATTCGAATTTATTAGAGCGTAAAGAAAATGGTATTCATCACATTTATTGATTTAAAGTGTTAAAGTCTTGTAATTAGTTTGAATTTTTCATTTTCGGGAGGTCATTAGCCTTATTTATATCATTTATTATCAAAAAAAGAGTTATGGTTTGTAGGTTTGAAGTAATTTTACTAAATGCGAAGTGTTTTTAAATTCAAGGCTTCCAAGATGTAATTTTAGTGCATTTATCAGTAGATATTGTTTATTACGATTTTAGAAACTGGCAAATGAAATTTAAATGAGCGAAAGTGTTTTACTATCACGTAATTGTATTAATTAATGGTGAAATGCTGTCTTATTTTGGTGACCCAATTTGCATCCCTGAAACGGTGCGAGAAGAGAGAGAGAAGGGCCTACAAGGGCACTTGTGCATACAATTTTATTGATTTGTTACATTATTCTAGAACTGGTTTTTTTCTAAATTGAAACAACACCTGTTGTTATACGATTTTTAATTAGCGACTAAACATTTATATATTTAGATAATGTTTTGCTATAAATAAGCGAGAGAACACCCTGTAGATGTTTACGTAAATTTATTACGTCATAAAATTTGTATTGTACGAAAAAATGGCAATTAATGTTGTTTACGTAGAAATCATTTCAAACGAGGTGTAGAATTGTTGTGTTTGTATGTTAAATCGATTGTTAATGGTTTGTTTTTGCTGTTAAATTGCATGAGGGTGAGTTGTTCACTGTATTTTTCTCAGTAAGAATTTTACGATTGACAGATTTATAATTTTTTTTGTGTAAAAATCTATTTTCCTTAATATAAAAATGTACAGATATCCAATATCTCAACAAAGTGAGTTTACTGGAAAGCGATATATAAAATAAAGTGTAATTAATTTTGTTGCATGTTTTAAAAACTGTTTGAAATGTTTTAGGAACAGATGGATTCGCAAATCAACAACCGACTTATGTACAACAAGCGCCCAATCAAGGTGGAAATCAAGCACCAAATATAAGAAATCTTCCACCATCGGTACCACCAAATCAGGCGCCCACACCACCTAACCAGGACCTAAAGGTACAGCAGTTGCCACAGCAACCACCCATAGCAAATTCAGTGGTAAGAGTTGCAAAAAAAAAAATTAAAAAAATACATAAAAAATGCCAAAATTCAAGTGACGTCCGGGTGGTGGTAGAAATTCGAACTAACATACAAGGGTTGACTTTTGTTTATGTTTTCCCCTGTTTGGTAGTTCGAAAATCTGACTCCGGATGGCGCCAGTAGTCACAATTTTGATGTGCGTTTTGAGTGATTGTTTGTTTCTTTTTGTAGTTTCCCAATCAGCAACCAATAAGATCGCAAGCTCAATTTTATAATCGACCACCGCCGCCTCCACAACAGCCCAGAATGCAGAATCGACAGGTAAAAACTGAAATTTAAAAAAAATGAAAATGGCACTAATTGGAAGTGTTTTTCAGCCACAACAGCAAGCGACCATGTACCCCCACCAGCAGCAAATGATTATGCAACCGATGATACTGAACGTTCAACCGGCACAAGCCCAATCGATTTATATGCCACAACAACGGTTCATGCAGCCAAATCATTATCAATACTTTACTACACCGCATATAGGACAATATTCCTATCCGGCACATGCACCAACACAAACGATAAATACATACGGTAAGAGATGTTTATTTAAACGGAGTAAGATGAAAAAATTCAGTTTTATAGAAAAAAGGATTCTTGTAAATTTGTTAGTTATCGACAAATATAAGAGAATTAAAGAAGAAAAAGTATTGAAAAAACGTAATGTTGGTTGCCTAACTTGACAACAATGTATACTTGTATTTTCGCTCAATTCTAAGGAAAAACATCAAAAAACAAATTTACAACAATCCTTTTCTCAATAAAACTGAATTTTCACATCTATTTTGGAGCATATTTTCCCTTTTAACCGTAGAACACCCTAAAATACTCGTTTTCTGAATGTTTCAGGCTATTTCCAACCGAACCAAGTACGAAACACCGGCGGCCCTCCAACCCAAGCAGCAGCAGCGGCCGCAGCAGCCGCAGCGGCAGCAGCACCCCAAAATCCAGCCGCTCAAACGGCATCCGCACTGAATCCAATGCAAATCCAAATGCCACCACAATTAACAGGTGCCAGTGGCGCTGGTGGCGGTGGTGGTGGCTACCAAAAACAAACCCATCGTCGTCGGAAGAATGCAATCGCCATTATCGATCCAACCACCGGCCAGGATCGATTGAATGAAGTGTACGAACAGCAGGAGAGTGTGTCGGGTGAATCGTCCGCACGCCAAACACCACAACCGGCCCCACAGAATCCGCATAATAAAGAGGTGCAAGCGGCATTTGCGAAACAAGTGGCACAGGCAATTAGTGAGAATAATACGACAAGTAATGTGAACAGTGTGGAAATGGTGAGAGGTGGGAATAGTCAAGTACATCATGTACATCATCCGGTACAGCATGAGAATCATGTGATGGAACAAAGTGTTGTTTATGGTGCACCACAGACGGCTGTGCAATCATCCAATCGGGATTTGGAGAATGTGGTGCAATCGAGTAATTTAAAGGTGACGAAAAAAAGAGAGAGAAAGGGGGAAGTGTTTGAATTTTGTGATTTTCAGGTGCAGGCAAAAGAGTTTGTCAGTACATCGAATACGGCCAAAGAAATGACACCAGTTGTGTCGGCGAATTGTGACGCCGAAGAGGTGATCTTATCAAATAAGCAACAGAAAGACAGGGACAGTCCGATCAAAGGACGCAAACAAACAAGGGAACAACAACAGCAAATGAAGGAATCTTGTAGTAATAGTAATGTTGTTACTGTTGGTGGACAAACAATGGTAACAACAGCAACATTAGTTCCAACGGCAGGGACAAATAAAGATACTAGTGATAAACAATCTACTTCCATATTAGTGAAAGACGATATAAAACAGGAAAATAAAGAGAATTTAAGTAGTGTACAGCATGTAAGTGCAACAACGAACACAATTGCAAGTACACCGATTAAAGATAGTAATAAAGAATGTGTCGTCGATAATAAAAGAAGTCACAAGAGTAAAGATAATAAAATTGATTCAAAGGTGCCTAATGTTGAAATTAGTGAGAGTTGTGCTAACGTTCCAGCACCAATCACTGTTCAAACAAATATTAATGCTCAAGATAATAGTGGTAAGTGGATCTTTTGTATTTTTGAATTTCGCGCGGTTTGGTGGGTATCATAGGTGTTCTACTTTATCGACATTCTGGTATTTGACAGTTGCTCACTGTAGTTAAATTTGTAGAAATTCAAGAGACTTTTTTTAATGAGATTTAATACATTTTTTAAGTAATATTTTATAATATAATTAACATTTAAAGGGTTTTTTAAGGTACGAGTGAGATTTAGTTTGTGGGTGGTGAAGAATTTTTTAGTTATTTCCATAGAATTAGCCAAAATGGCTTAAACCACGTGCGGTGATTTTTTTTAATTTGGAATTTTACTTTGAATTATGCTTTATAATCGTGATTTATTTATATAAGAAGAAGAGTGGCGAGTTTATTTTAAAACATGGGTAAAAAGAAGTGTAAGTAATGATTCCAGGAATTAATGAATTTACCAAATTTAGGGAGGTTTTTCCGTTTTTTTGGTGTATCGATTTATTTCTAGAAAATCGTAGGTAAACAGTAGTTTTGATAATTCTTAAAATAAATAGGAATTTCGCTTGCACACAACAGGCACGGGACACAAAATTATATAAATACATTTCTAAATAGAAAACTGTTTTAACTGTTTTTTTAATGGATCTCTGAAATAGGAACAATATTAATTTTATGTTTTCTTTTTTAATTTTTTAATAACTGGCTCTAATTTTAGTGTTAATTATAATTACGTAATTGGATACAGTTTTATATAAATTTATGAACCAAGTAGGTTGAATTTAATAGTAAAAGGGGAGGGAGGGGGCATAACCCCGTAATAAATAAAATAATCAAGTAATATGCACCAGTAATCGCCATTACCAAAAAAAAAAACAAAAAAAAGTTGCACTTTTTGAAGATCTCGTTAAAGATCGTTTCCATTGCCGTTCCGAACATGGACGAAGTGATTTTCTAAGATGGCAGACAATTTTCTTATTGAGCGTCGACCACATGGGTCGCACGCAACGTGGTTAATTTTTTGGTTACAAAAAGGTTTATAAAATTAGAAAAAGACTAGTGCTTTTTAAATGTTGTTAAAATATGGACAATATTGTGATTAAAATATAGATTAAGTTTGATTTTTAGTTTTCTGACCTTCGTGTCCGCCATATACATACAGTTTTAAAAAGTGATTTCTTTTTTTATTTTACTTTATTATATTGTTATTTAATTTAATTTGTGATTAACTCAATGGTTGTGATATTTTTGTTTTTAATTTGTGATATAAAACCGTGGTGGTTTGGACTTTTATGGTGATTGCAGTGACGCCCACATGTGCATTTTATTTCATTGCCAGAAATAGTCATTACAAATTGAAGAAAATTCAATAAAAAAAAACCATGATGGATTGGCAAACAGTGAGCAGGGGTAGGATTTGCATTTAAACTAAGTAGGCATATGGTGAATGAGTCACGTGATTTGTGCAGGGCGATAATTAAATTGACAATTCACTTGTCCAGAACAGCATATGAATTTTTGTGTGACGTTTTATTAAAGAATTCGGTTAGAATTACTTTTAGAAAGTTGCAATTCTAGTAAACCAGTATAAATTTCATACATATGGTTGTTCTTTTTGTGTGTGTGTGTGTTGCGAAATTATGAATTTGTCGACGTCCTTCTCTTCCAATCCAGACTAACATGATTTTATAAGAGAAACACAGTTTGAATATGTAATTTGTGCATTTTTCATGGCCATGTGAGTGGTCACATTTTTCCTCTTGTAAAAAATATGTTTTCTAGCATAAAAATTGATAATTTCAATACATAAGGTCAATGTCATTCCGATAAAAGGTTAATTTTTTCGGGTGGAAAAATTGTATTTTGTAATTTGATGTGATTTCTTTCCATTGGACGAGATGGAGTTTTTATTAGTCAACGTATATGGTTTCACTATACGTAATTTGTAAAATACGGTTTAATACACTCTGTGCAGTGGAATTCTTGTCAATTTGCCAAAAATCGTCTCTAATAATACTACAAAACGGTTTTTATGTTGTAAAATGTTCCATTGCTATTGAATGTCGTATTTCTCGATTCAAACTAGTGAATAATACATATAATTACAATTTTAAATAAGGATTATTCATTATGTATGCAATAAATTCAATATTTTATGTGGAATAATTTTTTTCAATCTGAAATGTCAATATTTGAGGTTAGAAACAGAAGTTAGCTACAAATCACTTTTGCCAACATAAAAAATCCCCCAACTGAAAAACACTAGTTGAATTTCTGTTTTTTCTTTTCAGCGAAATCTAAAAATGCTTCACAGAAGAATATTAATCAAAAACCGTCGCCGAGTAGTAGTGCCCCATTGGCGACACCACAACAACAACAACAGCAGCAGCAGCAACCGGCTTCAAATAACCAAAAACAACAGCAAAATGTCAGTGTGCCACCGCCACAGCCAGCTAAGCCGAACAATAAATCGCATAAAAAGAACGAACTGAACCAAAAGGGGGCCAACAAGGAGGGCTCCGATATGGACGTGTTCCAAGACAATTTGGTGGCAACAGCAACAACGGTGCAGGAAGTGAATGCGAATGTAACAAGTGCAGATGTAATAACAAATGTTCCTACAACAAACGATATACTCAATGCGAATTCGTATACAAACAACAACAATAAGAATCAATTGGACAATGTACAGCAACAAGTGATTGAGAAAAAGGAGATTAGTAATGAAGCGACGACAATCAATAAGAATGTTGCGGCGACAAATGTGGAACAGTCGAAATTAAAGAGGCCCGTTGATATAACGGATATTGTTAAAGATTTCCCATCGAAACCGTCGAAACCAAGACAACAATTTGAACAGCAAGATGAAACGGATCGTATATGTGCGATAAATACGGAGAAATTGGTGCAAGTTAAGAATGAAGTGAATGCAAAAGGTGGCAATGTGAATAGTGATTATGCATTGATTGAAGGTGTTCAAAGTGGTCCGATTAATCCGAATATACCGTATGCAGAAAGTATGTTTAAATATGTTTAATAGAGTCGTTTTTTTCTTATGTTTTGAATGTGTTTTAGATCAATGGTCGCCCAGCAATCCATCAGGAAAGAAGGTTTACAATAAAGATTTCTTGATGGCTCTCAGAGAGGTACCGGAGAGTAAAAAGAGACCGGAACATAATATTCCTGACAGTGTGACAGCAGAAGATCGACCGGTAAGCAAACGGATTCGTTTTCATACTGGAAATGTTGAATTATGTTTGTTTTTAGCGTTATAATGATGGACGTGCATCGATGGGTGGACGAACTGATTTCACTACACCGCCATTTTCAAGTTATGGCAGCAAATCGAGCTCACAAAGAGGTGTAAGTATTTCTCTTGATATTTCATGCTTTTAATCAATCATTCAATGATGATATTCAAAGAAAAAATCGATGAAAGTAGTGAACTGACACGAAATTGTGCTGATAATCAAATAACTGACTTCAAAAATATTTTTAATGACGAATTTTGAAAGTTTATGGGATATTAAAGTGTTTTTTTTCTGTTTTAGACTGTAACCAAACGCAACAGTCAATCAGGCAAATTAGGTTCGAAGAGTGCCAAACGTGACACTGTAAAAATCTCGTTATCATTACGTGGTGAAGATGTGAAATTGAATAAAGCGGAGAATGCATGGCGTCCGGCACGTTTCAAGCCGGGCACCGCAATGACGGACGACGACAAAAAGACTGAAGAGTTGTATAAGAAAGTGCGTGGCATTTTGAATAAATTAACACCACAAAAATATGAGATACTTGTTAGACAAGTGAAAACATTACAAATTGATACGGTGGATCGATTACAAGGTGTTATCGATTTAGTATTTCAAAAGGCTGTAGATGAACCAAATTTTTCGGTTGCTTATGCAGCAATGTGCAAAGAGCTGGCTCTATTGCAAGTGCCAACAGCAAATAGTACCGAAGAGAAGAAAGAGTTTGTCAATTTTCGGAAATTGATTGTGACACGTTGTCAAATGGAATTTGAAAAGCAATCGATTGATGAATCGGAACGGAATGAGAAGATTAAAGAGATTGAAGAATGTAATGATCCAGTAAGTGTTGATAAAAATAATTTATACTTGGAATCATTGGAGAATTTGTTTGTTTTAGGAGAAGAAAAAGGATCTGCTGTTCGATTTGGATGAGTATGATAGAAAATTGCGGATGAAGTCTGTAGGAAACATTAGATTTATAGGTAATTTAATTTTAATTTAATTGTATGTCATGTGTCGCCATCTAGAGGCTGGTAGACGAACTGCCAACTTTCAAAATGATGGTTTCTGAAAGTAGTGGACTGATTCAATTTGAAGAGCCATTTTATGACTGATTTAACATTTTCAATACGTTTTTTATTCATTTTATATAAAATATTTGTTTTTTAACACTTCTCGTTTTCCAGGTGAATTATTTAAACAACAAATGCTGACCGTCAACATAATGATGCGATGCTTGGACAATTTACTAAGCAACAAAGACGAAGAGAGTTTAGAATGTCTATGTAAATTGTTGACAACAATTGGCAAGGAATTGGAAGACAAGAAATTGAATCTTCAACCGCATTTCCAAACGATGAAGGAAATTGTTGAGAAAAAATATGGTAAAGTTAGTAGCCGGGTTCGGTTCATGTTGCAAGACGTGATCGATTTACGTTTATCAAACTGGGTACCACGTCGGCAAGATTTGAATCCAAAGACAATCGATCAAATACAGAAAGAAGCAGAAAATGAACAACTCACCAATCAAACATTAAATGCAGCCCCAATAACACCGAGGAAAGACGATAGGAATATGTCGTCGACAAGTGCACAACAATCGGATAGAAAACGTAATAAAAATGTAACGGATAATGATGGTTGGGTGTCGACACAGAAAAACAGTCGTCCAGCCGCATTTACAGTGAAATCTGATAAGTTACGTAATGAATTGCCCCCGTCCGATGCGGTATTGGGTTCGTCGAACAATTACAAGAATTGGTCGAAGGGATCGAATATGAAAGTGCCAAGTGTGAATATGTATTCGGCATTGGAGAATATTGGGGATAATGACAAACGTTTCGGGCCACCATCAACGAACCGGTCGACAAGTAAAGACATTTATGTACCAAAAGGGAGTATTGAAAAGTATAATCAATCGTTTGATGGACGTAGTTCGAGATCTGGATCACAGAATAGAGTGAAAGACCAGCAACAATTAGCACCGACATCGAATATACAAACGCAAGCGAGTGCACAATCAACATCGATACAATCGAAAAATGTGCAACAAGTGAATGTTGTTGCACCACAACATAAAATGGATGAAGAAATACCACAGGAATTTGATGAAGAGAAATTCTTAAGACGTATGAAAACTTGTATTGATGAATATTTAACAGAATCAACAAGTGCTGAAGAGTTTTTCACGGATGTGTCTGCTTTTCTGCCGCCAACACATCATTCTAGATTGGTGACTGAAAGGTGAGAGTTTTTTTTTTTATTTTTATGGTGCACAGTCAATTTAACTGTTTGATTTAAAATGTTGGACAGTATTTGATTTGTGCTAGATTAAAATGTTTAAGAGCGGTTTCGCTAGCACCACTTTAAATTCAAATGAGTGGGGTTTGATAGTAGCCTCTCTACAAATGTTTCGCGGTGAAATTTGAATTGTGGTCGGTATTACAGGAATCTGAAAAAAAAAGACAGATTTCAATTCAAGATGGCTGCCGGGGGTAAACAACTTTTGAGATGCTTAAAAATCATAATTAAACATTCTATTTATTTGGTGGTTGCATTTTAGAATACTCGGTACCCGAAAACATGTAACTGGAGCCCTATTTCCTCTCCTGGAACAATTTTTCTCTTTTGTGCCCCGGCAGCCATTTTGAATTTTTTTCAAGGTTATGTTAATGTTTTGGTCTTGATTTTTGCAGTTACGCATTCATTTTGGAGCGATCCCAATCGAGCCGGATAAATGTTGGTGAATTGTTTGCTCAATTAATAAAATTAGGCAAATTGTCATTGGACGATTATTGTGCTGGATTAGAAGATACATTGGCGGAAGCGGAAGACTTAATCATCGATATACCGATGATATGGGATTATTTAGTGGATATAATGATAAAATTAATATGCCAACAAGTGTTGCCGTTGCAACGTTTACATACAGTGTGTAGAAGTTTAATAACAAGTGGTCATGTAATCGAATTGTTATCGCGTCTATTTAAAGCAATTATATTAGAAAGTGGTCCGGGTTTTCTAAGCAATATATGGCAAGCGTCTGGTCTACATTTAACTGATTTTATATCGAATTCACAAGTGAATGCGTTTGTTAAAGAGAATGTAAGTTGATGATTACACAGTGGAAAACATTAGCGATTTTAATTCGATTTGTTTTTAGAATTTGGAATTTTTGAATGGTGGCGAATGTCGTATTGGACAAACACAACTAACATATGAACAAATCCAAAGTAAATTGATAGATATGTTGAAACGTAATGTGGCAATTGACAATGTTATCGATTGGATTACTGTAAGTTGTTGTTGTTTTGATTCGGAATTGCAATTGAATTGCGCTTTTGTAGGCGAATGTGGGCGAACGTGTAAGAGAAGAAAAATTCATTCGAGCTTTAGCGACAGCCGTGTTCGAAGATTCAATAAATAATAAGAAATTAGTACAAGATCGTCTACTGAAAAATCAAGTACTGTTCCAGAGATTTGTTGATAATGATGCCAAATATGAGTTGCAATGTTTATTTGCACTGCAAGCACTTATACATAAACTAGAACATCCACAAGGTACAAAAAACAAATTGAAACAATGGTGTTTTTTTTTTTCTAATTGAATTTTTTGTTGTAGGCCTTCTCCTCTCAATTTGTGATAAACTTTATAATGATTCTACATTTTCTCAGGAAAGTTTTAATTCCTGGCAACATAGTAAAGATCCTGCTGAGCAGGAAGGCAAAGGTAATGGAATGATTTCAGTTTTAATCACAGTTCCAGCTTCACACAATTCAAATCAATTGATTGGGGTGACGTTTTATACTGTGTAAATCAATTTGCTAAACAATTCCTATGTTATTACAGACTGATCTGTGATTGAACATCATTTTTAGCTACAAAATCCATTCAATCAGGGTGAATGGTTGTATTAATTTCTGTTTTTATGTGTTTTTAAGGTGTGGCTGTGAAGCAGCTCGTTAGTTTCTTTACACAATTGAATGAGATCGATGAGGATGAGGAGTCAGATGAGGGTTCGTGCTCGTCGGAATAAGAGAAATCGCCTGTGATGTTTTTGTGTGCGTGTGTGTGTGAATTTGTGTTGTAAATACGGCATATATAAATTGAGAAAGAGGAAAAAACCGAGAAAAAAACGGAAAAACTAAATATATTTAAATTTTCTACAGAAAAACAACAAAAAAAATGAAAAACATTTAAGTGAATTTATATATAAAATGAAAAAGTAACAGTGACTTGATAAACTAGTTAAAAAATTTATACAAATTGTTTATATTATATATATATTATATTATACAAAAAAAATAATAATAATATTTAATTTTTATTTCTTTTTACACTCCCGGGGAGTATAAAAAGAATTTGAAATGGAAAATTCTATTATAACTATTAATTAAATTGAGAATAAGTGCGCGTGCGGCGAGAAGTTGTGTAAAAATCAAAGTGCCCTCTGTTCTTAAAACAAACTGAAAAAATTTAGTTTTTGTTAAGTTGGTAAAATCGACAAAATGGACTCTATTTACCGATCTTAACGTGCATAAAAATGGGAGGACAGATTGTTTTTTTTTTTGTGTGTGGGTGAACGTTTAGCGGATTCTTTTTATACATAATTTATAATTGTATTTTATAATTATTGTTTTTTTTTATGATTAATGTTTGTTTTAGTTATACATTGCAGTACAGTCTAATTAATTGAATTGTTTTCTGTTTTTTTTCTACAATCCGCTGAACAGTCGCAGGAAAAAAATCGATTTTTTTTGTTGTAACTCCCATAAAAGTTTATTATAAACTCATAGTAAGAGTAGTGAATTGATTTGTATAAAAAACGAGAAAAAAAAATAAGAAAAATTTTTCTTACATCATGAAATTGTTTTTTTGATGTAATTTGAGATTTTTTTGTTATTTATATTATAATTTTGTTGTCTATAATTTCCCTACTGTTTAAGTTGTATAGGTTTTAATTTAATTTTCTGTATAATAAAACTTTACAGTTGCATTAAGACAGTTTTAGATTTTTTTGAGAGTAAAAAAATGAATCTGAAACTGCGCTTTGAGCGTCTGTTAAACTAGTCAGAGAATTTAACATTTGTTTTCCAATGTGAAACACAATTTTTCTGACTGATCAATGTACATATTAATGAAGACTTGGATGGTGAAAATGTTGTTATATCATGAAATGAATTGACCACACGCGCTGCTTGTGTAAAAAACGAATTTGTCCAACTTTTTTGTACACAAGAATTGTGTGTAGAATTGTAAGAAGAGAGCGGACTTGAGAAAAACAATGCTATTATTGGTTCTATTTTTTATTTATGCTACTATTTCACATAAATATATTTAAAGAGGTCAGGGATTGATGAATTTATTAAGTTTGGATGAGTTCAAACAAATTTAATGCAATGAATTGTTAGTGAATGGTACGAAGATTTCCGCCAAAATCTGTTAAAAATCATTTATAATTGATGCTAAGCCCAGACAACTGATTAATAAAAAAAAACGCGAATTACCAACAAGGTTTTGGTTGTTTTTTTTTTTTTGATTCCTTGTCCAATAAAACTGAAGATTGATATCGTTGTTTGTAAAAAGTTATTAATAACCTTGATAACAAAATGAAGCAATTAGAATAGAATTGTTTGTGCTATTGAGAGGAGAAACGTTGGAAGAATGGTGTTTAAATTGAGTAAATTGCTATTGAAAGCGAGTAGGATTAATTTGAGAAGTTGTAGGCAAGTGTCGCAGTTTTATCCCATTGATGAGCACATTTTCGGATTGAATAAAGAACAAATTCAAGTGAGAAAGAAAGATACGTTTTAAATATGTGACCAAATTCCGTTTTTTTTTTCTAGTTAAGAGAGACGGTTTTTCAATTTGTACAAAAAGAACTTGCACCAAAAGCGAATGAAATTGATAAAAATAATAAATTCGAAGATTTAAGACAGTTCTGGAGGAAATTGGGAGAATTGGGGGCATTAGGTGAGTGTTAACACTTGATTGCATCGATGTCAGAGTGTTTTTTGTAGGAATTACAGTGAATAGCGAATATGGAGGCACAGAAGGCTCGTATTTGGACCACATTATCATTATGGAAGAGATTTCAAGGGCCAGTAGTGCAATAGGATTAAGTTATGGGGCCCATTCGAATTTATGTGTGAATCAATTGCATCGAAATGGCACCGACAAGCAGAAAAACAAATATTTGCCAAAGGTGACTAAGTGAAAATTGTGCATGTCGGTAGGCAACAAGCAAAACGTCATTTTTAGCTTTGTTCGGGAGAGCATATTGGAGCGTTGGCAATGTCGGAGCCCGGATCCGGTTCGGATGTC
Organism: Silvanus unidentatus; assembly: GCA_963930825.1. Classification (NCBI taxonomy): domain Eukaryota; kingdom Metazoa; phylum Arthropoda; class Insecta; order Coleoptera; family Silvanidae; genus Silvanus; species Silvanus unidentatus. The sequence goes on from OZ005758.1 coordinate 2,147,255, forward strand.
GTTTCCATGCGTTTAAAAGCAGAAAAACAAGGGGACTACTACATTCTGAATGGTAGCAAGTTTTGGATTACAAACGGTCCAGATGCGGACGTTTTAATAGTAAAAAAACAGAAAATCTCGTCTTGTCGTCTAATTGTTTTGTTTGTAGGTGTATGCAAAGACTGATCGTTCGACAAGCAAACCGCAGCACGGAATCTCAGCATTTATCATCGAAAAAGAGTTTGAAGGCTTCAAAGCGGGTCCGAAATTGGATAAATTGGGAATGCGTGGCTCGAACACCAGCGAATTGGTGTTCGACAATTGTAGGGTGCCGAAAGAGAATTTGTTGGGACAGGAGAACAAGGGGGTGTACGTTTTGATGAGCGGTTTGGATTTGGAGCGATTGGTGTTGGCTGCAGGCCCGTTGGGCATAATGCAGGCCTGTTGTGACATTACGTTCTCGTATGCACACATTCGAAAGCAATTCGGGAAGAGAATTGGACAGTTTCAGATGATACAAGGCAAAATGGCGGACATGTACACAATGTTGGGGGCGTCTAGGTCTTATTTGTACAATGTAGCAAAGGCGTGTGATAACAAAAAGGTGAATAGTAAAGATTGTGCGGGAGTGATTCTGTTTCTAGCCGAGAACGCAACCAAAATGGCGCTGGATGCAATTCAAATTTTAGGTGATCTAGTGACTTTTTGTTTTTGGGGTTTTTACAGTTTTTGAATTCAATTTTAGGTGGGAATGGGTATATTAATGATTATCCCACCGGACGATTGTTGAGGGATGCGAAATTGTATGAGATTGGGGCTGGAACGTCGGAAATTCGACGATTATTGATTGGCAGAGCGATAAACAAAGAATATTCGTAAATTTTCTACAAGATTTTTATTCATATTTTAAAATATCGTTTAGTTGAATTGAATAATAATAAAACTAAAGGTAAAGAACTAATATTGACTCTTTTAACATTACAATTATTATTTTATATATAAAAAAAAGAAAATTCAGAACTTTTAATTATGTTATACTTGACAAAGTGTTTATTTGTGTCATTTATTATTTAAACAAGTGCCTTGTCAGTCCATTTACTTTATTGTTTTCATTTTTGTTTATTCTCGTTCCATTCATCTCAATACAAATTGAATTTTACAAAACTATTCTTGATTTTCATCATTATTTTTCAAATATATATTGTATATAATAAGTATATTTAGAATTGTTTAAGCTAGAATTCATTTAAACACCCTAAATTAACTAATTGAATAATTATAAGCATTTTTGTTCGTTTAATAGGCACCCTCTCTATATTATCGGATAGTTTTTACAATTTTTTTCTTGTTAAGTAAACAAAATATTAGCAAAACTAAAAACTAATGCATAACTCAAATTATTTACAGTAATTCCTTAATAATTACATAAATATTGGTATTTTACGATATCCTTTTAATATGAAGAAAATAAATTATTTAACAGCTAGCAAATTTTAGGCGTTCTCCCAATAAATGCAACATAGACAAAAGAAAAAAAAATGAAAACTTTGTTGCTGTTCAAAAACGTTCCAACACAAGAGAATGAGAAAAGTACAACAGAAAAAACTAATTACAAAATCATATTAAATTGTTAATAACATGTGCGTTTTGTTGTGTTAATGTGAGGCTTTCAACTCTTTTATTTGCCTAATTAGGTACGCTTTCTCGTCGTTGAATTGCTCGTCCTCGGCCCGATCCGTATGGAATCTCATTAGAAACTCTACCAATTTTTCTTGATTACGCAGTAAAATGTCCAATATCGGTTTGGGTTTGTTTGGATTCGCCACAAACACCTGCAAAATTCAACCATTCAGTGATTTGTTTTTAACCGATTCTCTCGCTTTTCACCTTGAAAACATGAAACGCTTCAAACTGTATATTCCTAGATCGTTCCTTTAGCATATTCATCATTAGTTTAAGATTGTCAGGATTAGATATATACCTTGTCATCACCTGAAAAATATTTATCTCGTAAATAAATTCAAAATTCAGTAAACATCGCCATCTAGCAGTGAACGCTTGCAGTTTCGACTGCACTTGTTCACCACCTAGATGGCGACACTCAAGAAAACTGATTTTTAGGTTATCCAAAACTCACTGTAAAATTGTGTCGATCCAATAACAATTCACCGAGTAATTTAAGGCTTTGACGACGTGTTACATAATTTTCCGAATTTAATAATCGTTGATAATGGCTAAAGACTTTGTCGTAATTCATTTCTAGGAATTCGGCACAGAGGATTTTATGTCGCGTTAATAATTCCTAAAACAGCAAAATGCAGACAAACTAAACGATGTACAAGCATTGTAATTGTCACCTTGAAAGTGGAGAACGCATCCGAGGCAATATCGAATGTGGACACTTCCACATAACGGAAGAAATTGTAGAAATCATCGGAATAGAGCATGATTTTCGCCAATGCTTCGTATCGGGCGCATTCTCTCAACATTGTGCCACAGTTTAAGGCGATCTCTTGATGTTCGTAACTGGAATTGAATGGATTTCAATGAATTGAACGACAATCAACTGTCTAAATACGTACCCGGTCATTAGAGTGAACAAAATCTCCGGTCTGGTGCAAATGTACTCGACAGTCGGTGATCTGGTGCCAATTTGGCGTCTTAGAATGTTGTTGAACACTTGGGCCACATCCTTTTTGCCCTCAAAATCTATACGATTCAAATTTTGTATTAACAATAACAGTAAATTGCTGTTGTACAGTTCCTGAGCTAATTGGGCTACAATTATGTCCGCTTGCGGTTCAGCGTCCGACGTGCCATACAACATATTCTTAATTAACACTAAATTCTTGCTGACTTCCTCTTGGGCCTTTTCTGCCTTCTTGTCGCCCTTCTCCAGCGAGTAAACGGCCTCTTTGAGGGCCTTCACCACATCGGCTGGACTTTTCTGTGATTTACCAAACAGTGGCATGTTTGCACCGAATTTATTGATTGTATTTTGTTTATGATTTATGGAATTTGTTGTTCTTCAAGACTGCAACTGGTTTTCAACTAGCAATTCTTCACTCTGTTTTTCGAATGGAAACAATCAGGCAACACTTGACGGAACGTATCACAAAATATTCATTTTCTCATGTTATTAATGTTAGTTTTTTCGCTAATTAATTGTATGGAACATATTTGACAGCTATGCACTAATTTCTTTTTGTTTTTTAGCAATTTTTTTGATATGCTAATGCGAAGATAACTTCTTTGCATACAGATTGCCAACACATGATTCATTCACGCATCAATAGCCATTTGACAGCGACTAGGGGATTTTTTGGTAACTAGATTTGTGCTGGTATTACTGTAGCAATGTGCACGCGCGCTAAACTTGAATACTTTCATGCAACAAACACTGAAAATAAGTGTATAAATTTATTATTGTATAGGAATTATAAATTACAATAAATAGGATCATAAAATTAAGTACTTGTACAAAATATACGGAAACTTTGCTACATAAAATCTAATAAAAACTATGAAATTCCTAAATTATTTACTTAAAACACTAAATTCGGAATGCAAACAAGAATTTTACTAAAAATATCACAAGAATTTCGAAATAATCTAAAGAAAAGTCTCTCAATTAAGCCCAAGTAAAACGAACAAACATTAAGGCATTTCTCAACTGTATTTTCTGAGTGTTTTTGTTCAGCTTTGGTAAATTTACGTAGAAATTGACAATGTCCATGTATCTTTCAGCCTATTCCGATATTGTGAGTTCCTTTTCGTGTTCATTCTCATTCAACAATTGCAATAACAATTCGTAAACAGGCTCGAATGCTTTTCTACTACCGGAATTCGTCAACAAGAGATAATCATGCATGTCGTGATGACTTATGGTGCCATCTGGCTGTATGAAACCGTTATCAATTTGCACTAATTCTACTTTTTCAATATTGTCCACACTACTTTTTAATAATTTATTAACCTGAGCAATTTTATCGCGAATTGGATTCGGATGCTGGCCTCTGGGCAACAAAGTCTGAAAACAAACCAAATTCAGTACACTTTAAAGGCTTAAATGTCATTTTCTACCGGTAAAACCACATAAACATCGGCATGTTTCTCTCTGATTGCTTTTATCAATTCTACGATGCCATCAACGATTTCTTCTGGTGTGTTTTTGTAGTTATTCGTTCCCACATGAAGTACAATCGCCTAGAAAGGATATTTGTTAGTATTTTCTGATCAATTGGACAGTTTTTCAAGTACTTTTGGTTTGACGTTGTCCAATTCGCCGTTTTGTATACGCCACAAGACATTCTCGATTTTATCACGATGTACACCGAAATTTAAACAATGTAATGGTACAAATAAATCATTCCACACATCGGTATGTTGTAGGGCTTGTATTATTGAATCGCCAATGAATATAACGTCGGGATCTTTCTCTCTGGTTTCGTTTAAGAAGCGATTGTGCTAAAAAATGCTCTTAATTTAATTATGAATTGTTATGGTATTGTAGGATGATTACAATGCTGAGCCATCGATGGTCACCGTCACTGTCATCTACGGGAACGGGTATTAGACATGTATTCATTGTAATTATTGTATTTTGTTGGAAAATTATAAAAAAAATTAATATTTATGTGAACAACCGCTACGACATTGACTTTGACAGCTTTCGGTTTCACTATTTAGTGACTTTAATCATTTTTATGTTTCTGTTGGCATACCTGTAGCACTGTTCATTAGCACGTTATTTTTTACTCCGAGTACTGAAGCTGGCATTATTAACGATGTTGTGACGATGTCGTTAATTACTGTTAATTACATTAATTAATAATGAATGTATTGTATAGTTTTCTATAATAAAACAAATCTAGTAAATTTAGAACCTGTAAATTTTTTAATTGAGACTCGAGAAAATGATAAAGAATGAACCAAATAACATTTTATACCGCATTATTTAACCGAGTCCGAAATTGGAACGTGTAAACCGGCCTTAACGAATTGCCGTTGCCAACTTCACACCAGTCCAGTACCTACATTTTCAACGTGCTCGTTTTTAAGGTACGTATTAATATATAAATTAAAGCAAACTAATTAATTTAGATATATTTTAGATGGCGAAGACACGTTCCGAAACGGGCCCGCCCCGTAAACAGGGCTTCAATAGATCCAATCATTCAATGAACCCGGAACGCTCCAAAGATGGCTTAAAAGGTGTTGCAAAGCCCCGTACAAAAGGCACAATTAAACGATTGCAAATGTACCGTAACTTCAAAGCGAAACGGGATCGCACTGGCAAAATCTTAACACCAGCCCCATTTCAAGGCTGGTTAAAATCGGGCACACAAGCCCGTGTGGAACCAAATCAAAAATGGTTCGGAAACAGTCGCGTCATATCCCAAAACTCCTTACAAAAATTCCAAACTGAACTGGGAGCCGCTTTAAAGAACCCTTTCCAAGTGGTCATGAAACCCACCACGTTGCCCATCACACTATTAAACGAAAAAGCGAAAAATGCTCGTGTCCATTTACTCGACACACAAAGTTACGAGAGTGTATTCGGACCGAAGAAAAGCCGCAAACGGCCCAACATCAACGTGAAAGGCCTACAAGAGCTCAATCAGCTAGTCGAGCAAAAAGCCAGTGAATACAACAACGAAAACGATCGCAACATTGTACGCGACGACGAGGGCATCAAAGACCTGCCAAGAGACTGGGTGATGGCTGCTGGCCAATCCAAACGCATTTGGAACGAACTGTACAAAGTAGTCGACAGTTCGGATGTGTTACTGCAAGTGTTAGACGCTCGAGACCCGCAAGGCACCCGCTCCTCCTATCTAGAAAAATACCTAAAAACCGAAAAGCCCCACAAACATTTAATATTCATTCTAAACAAAGTGGACTTGGTGCCCACTTGGGTCACACAAAAATGGCTCGCTATTCTAGGCACCGAATATCCAACGGTCGCTTTTCATGCCAGCATCAATCATCCGTTCGGTAAAGGATCGTTGATAAATCTGTTGAGACAATTGGCCAAATTGCATGTAGACAAGAAACAAATCTCGGTCGGATTGATTGGCTATCCAAATGTCGGCAAGTCATCGGTTATCAACACATTACGTAGCAAGAAAGTGTGCAAAGTGGCCCCAATTGCCGGCGAAACAAAAGTGTGGCAGTACATTACACTCATGCGACGCATTTATCTGATTGATTGTCCCGGTGTTGTGTATCCGTCCGCTGAAACCGACACCGAAAAGGTCCTGAAAGGAGTTGTACGTGTGGAATTGGTTAACAATCCAGAGGATTACATTGCACCGGTTTTAGAACGTGTCCGACGTGAATACATTGTAAAAACGTACAACATACCCGACTGGACGGACTCTATTGACTTTCTAGAGAAAATGGCACAACGAACCGGCAAATTACTGAAGAAAGGCGAACCGGACATTCCGAGTGTAGCGAAAATGGTGCTGAACGATTGGCAGCGAGGCAAATTACCGTTTTACGTAACACCACCGTCCAACATCAAACCGGAATCCGAATTAAAATTGAATGTGGTGCAAGATTTGCGGAAAATCAAGGTCGGTTTGGATTACGAGGGGGAAGACGTGAAGGAGATGGAAGAACAAACAGAAATCAATGACGACACAAGTGAAAATGAGGAGAAAGAGGAAGAAGACAGTGAATCAATACATTCGGACAGTTCGTCGAGCATCAGCGAATTCTATTCAGACATGGAAGAGGAACAAAAAGACAGACAAATTGCCTCTTCAACAAGTGGCTCTTTCCAAGTGGAGCACATCGATAACAAACCTAATGAAAAGAAACTGACAAGTAAACAGCGCCGAGCTGTTGAACGTGCCCAAAAACGACGGAAAATTGGTAGCAACTTTTACGAAACAACAAACGTTAAAAATCGTAACAGAAACAGGTTGAAAGTGAAGAAAACTAATTAAGTCTCATAATTTTCTTGTACATACAATTGTCAATAAATACTTAAAAAAACAATGTTTATAAATCAGCCAACATTTGTGCCGCTTCTGGTGACGTCACCACCAATAATCCTTGTACGAATGTCGTTAGTTTCTGATTAAACACCTGATAACTTGCAGATTGTTTCCGTTTAATAAACAGATAATACACTGGAATACCTGGAAATGAAAGAAAAATCGTTAATTCACACACAAAAAAAGAGAAACAATTTTTACCGGACAAAGTAATCGCTAAACCGATCACTGTGTTCCACGGTTGCGTCGGTATCGGAAACAATACAAGAAATGCACAGCAAACAAGAAACAAAACCGGTATAGAAGTGTGTATTCGGATCGGACGCGGCATATTCGGTTGTTTGTGTCTCAACCATAACATGCCACCAATACTGGCAGCCACCGAAAACCATAAAATCTGTCCATAATAGTTGATCAATTCGATTATGTCCCGAACGAGAAGCATAGCTAGACTTGTTGCACACTACAGCAGAAAAACAATCAGAAAAAAAGCAGTAAAAACATAAAGTTTGTAATTACAGTGAAGAGTAAACTCGGTATTGGCGTATTCCGTTCAACATGAATAAAAGAAAAGAAGATCGGCAAGTGTCCCTCTTGAGAGCCAGTCAGAAACAATCGAGCGGAAGTGAATAGGATGCCATTAACACCGCCAAACGTTGAGAGAGCGACAAATATCGGCACAAACCAATGAAACTGTCCATACATTTTCAAGCCAAACGACTGAAATTAACGGAATTATTAATACAAAGTATAAAGATTTTATCGCTTCATTTATTACCAAAGCCACTGCTGAAAAGCTTTCAATTTCGTCACCAGACAAAACGGCAAAATAGGCAACATTCGCCATCACATAAATCCCTGTTACAATCGGTAAAGCAATCCAAATAGCACGCGGTAAATTCCTGTAACATAAAATTAAAAGCACACATTCAATCAATACTCGTAAAAGAAAACGTTCTCATCCATCCCATTGCAATTCAATGTGAAAAGAATGAATAAAACATCCACCCACACATTATTAAAAGTGCTTTCTATCGTCTCTCTCATCCCATCCACTTCATGTACGTGATTTCAACATCATTCAGCTACTTAAAGAGCGAAAAAACATACTTATAAGGATCCTGCAATTCTTCGGTAACAAAATTCAAGAAATTCCAACCACCAAACGCAAACAAACCCGAATAGAAACTCAATGCGATTTGTGTAATTTCATAATTCCCTTCAAATGAATTGCGAAAATTTTCCGTGTGGCCTAAAAAACAAAATTAAACAGCACATTAACGAATTTCTGTCGTCAAATCGCTTACCACTGCCTAAATAATAAACTCCCGTCAATATAATCGTCACAAGGGCAAACAATTTAGCTGCTGTAAAGATTGTCTGTATCCTCATCGCCCATCTAACACTCAAACAATTCACAGCGGTAAGGAGACCTTCAAAAACACCAATTACACGTCTCGTTAGTCGTCTATTCTCTTTGGATAATCCACTTACATAGACAAACGGCTGCTAATAGCCTCACAGCGTCTGCTGGCGGTGTGCATTCATCGAAAAACGGCTTGGCAACGTATTCAGCAAATGTTAGAGCCACAATGGCTTGTGTTGTCGGCCGGATGATGAGCAGAGCCACCCACAGACGGAGAAAAGCGCACAGGGGCCCAAAAGCCACATAAATGTAGGCATAATCGCCGCCAGATCGTGTCACCGACGTTCCCAATTCCGCATAACACAGTGCACCTAATGTGGAGAATATACCGGACAAACACCATACAATGATCGATAGACCAACCGATTTGGTGCTCAAATAAACGCCAGCCGGCGATATGAATATGCCACTGCCAATGATTGTGCCAATTATGAGGGCCACACCGTTCAGAAGGGTGATTTTCCGTTTCAGTTTCACGGTTTCGGTGCCATTGTGTTTTATTGTCGATGTCCCATTTTCCGGTGATTCGGTTTTCTTCTCCATTTGGTGGTTGTTTCCACCTGCCGTTTAGATGATGCAATAATTAGTTATTTAGCATGTGGCATTTGAAAAAATTACCTCAACTATGGGGGAGCACGTGTTTTAGTGGAAGTTGCAGCAAGGGGACCAGGGGGACTTCTATGTATACATATGGAACGAGCACAATATTCTACAACGTTATCATTTTTGTTTACTATTGCAAGAGCGGCGAGCACATTGCTTTAATAGTAAAATTTTGGACATGCGCCCCATTTCAAATGTTCATTCATCGAAAATATGACAAGTTTATTAATGAAAATTATCAGAAATTGCAACTATAAAGTGTAATTGTTATCAGAATTTTGTATTGTTTATGGTTTTTAATTAATTTGCAAAGATGATAAATAAATTAACTGGTACCGCCATCTATGCGTGCTGCATTCAACATGTAGTATAATTACAGTTTTTCTTGAAAATAAAACAGGCGGCATATTTAAAATTCTAATAAATATTCAAAAACCATAAAATCGATGAAATTCGTTTAAAATTACGATAAACTTTATAAAAGAATGCAGAAAACATAAGCAAGTGCATGTTTTGTCGACATCCAAGCGGGAGTCTAAAAGTTCTCAAAATAAAACAGCATAATTTGTCCCCAGATTGTGTAAGTTCAGTTTACCTCAAACTGTGTTACTGTTTACATATGTATAACAAGAACAATACAATTTATTCATCAATTAATCATCTATACAACATTCTCAATAAATATTAAGGTAAACTCGAATAATCCCTTTTCCTAAATTCAAAACCATTATGGTAAAAAAAACCAAAACCTCATACAAATTTTTTTTTAAAAACACATTCGCCAATTTCCAGCATTCATTTCCCCAAAATCCAAGCACTTTCCCAAAAAACAAGCTAAATTACAATAAAAAAACAACCATCTTGTTTTTGACTATTATCCAACATGTAAATTCTATTTTTACCAACAATTTTAAAATGACATTCATTTTATTTTTATAATTATAGCTAAATGGATACAACACGCATTGGAGACACCAATCTACGCTATAGAAGACCAGTGCGAAACAAACGCTACAATCGACGCGGTTTCACCGAAGACAAACGTCCCCCGAAACGTCTCTTCACCCCCGAAATCAAACGTTTCCTCAAAGACTGGCTGGTCCGAAGACGCGACAATCCCTACCCGAATCGCGACGAAAAGAAACTGCTCGCCATCCAAACGGGCCTCACCTACATCCAAGTGTGCAATTGGTTCGCAAATTGGCGTAGAAAACTAAAAAACGCCGGCAAAGAGCCCCAACAACGCACCTGGGGCGATTTAATCAAAACGTACAACCGTCAAGTGCAGGGAAATGTGGAACATTTCAGCATCTGTTCGGATGACAGCATTTGGGAGGAGAGTGCCACAATGCGAACGACCGCTTCGAATTACGATGACGAGCCGGACGAGAAAATCGACCACACTTACACATTTCATCAGTTGAACAATAACGAGTACTTTCGGGACACCGGCACACCGGCCGCAATGAATTGCGACGACAAACCGTCGATGATCACCCGCTGGTTGGAGAGTGCGGCCAATTTCAAGCCGAACGAGGACAGCTACATCGACTGGACGTTCCACAAGAACAACAAACGGAAGAAGTGCAAGAGAATCGAAGGGATTCACGATCGGGAGGAATTGGATGCGGCCGAAGCGTTAACAACACTCGCAAATGCACGAATCAAAATCGATAGACATAATTAAGTTTTACGAATGTTGCACTCAAAATATAACTGTGATTTTTTCCAATTTACTTACATTTTACTGGTTTTCTTTGTTGTGTGGGAAATAAAGTGATTATTCGACGACAATCTCGTTTTTCGACCAGATTTTCACGGTGTTTACAGACGCTGTTAGAATGGCCTCTTCATTCGGATGGACAGAGAGAGAGTTGAGGACTTTGCCGGCTGTGTGGCACAGTTTGTTGATTACTTTGCCGGAAATCAAGTCCCAACACCACAATTCGCCGGTTATTGAGCCGCTCATCACGTAACTGTCGTTGTTTATGATGGAACATTCGATGTTCATGTCGGCAATGTTGTGGCCAGTGTACCTAAAAAGGGATTTAATTAATGTTGGGTGGTTTACACGTTTTGCTGACTTACTCGCCAAGCAGTTCGCCCGAGTTTTTATCCAACAATCGCACAGTGCTGTCCGATGAACTGGCCAGTAAACATTGTCCATCATTTGAGAAACAAACGGAGGTGATTGCAGAGCCCACAAAGTCGCTCTCCATCGAACCGTTTCGCAGATCGTATCGGCGAATGGAACAGTCCACAGAGCCGGTTAGAATCTCGAAATCGGAGATTTGGATGGACGTGATGCAGTCTTTGGCGTCTTTTAGAGTTTGGATTGGGGTTTGGCGGCGTGAACGCACGTCCCAACAACACACGCTGTTGTCTTGACTGCCGGAGATGGCAACGGACGATTCCTCGCTGAATTTAACGCATGTAACGGTAGCTGCGTGACCTCGAAGGCGACGTAATGGCACACCGGTTGACACGTCCCAAATTATAACGGATTTATCGGATGAACAGGACACGATTTGACTGCTATCGCATGAACCACATGCGTCGAGGACTTCGTTTCCGTGACCTCCGTAGGTTTTGAGTAGGAGGTTTTTGTAGGGGTTCCATAGTTTGAGCTTTTTGTCGGAACCACAAGTGAGACAATAAGATCCATCAACTAGGAAATATAAAAAATTAAAATTTTGTGTTAATAAGCGTGTAAAGGTGTGATTACCGTTAAAACGAACTGCACGTACGGCTCCCTGATTGCAATCGATTGTGCTGAAGTATTTCAAGTCCATTGTTTTTTTTTGGGAATGTTAGGTTATGTTACAAGTACTTTTTTGAAAATATTTCAATGGTGTATTGAATATAATAAAAAGTGTTAAAAAACTCGTTGAATCTATTGTTTATAGAACAATATTCATTTTAGATATTAATTATCACTGCTTTAATGAAATAACGGTAAAATGTCAGTTTCAGCTTCGCAGTAGTTCATTTGTCCGCATGCGACATACGAACTACTTTCCTCTCCCATGCGCCATCTGTAGTTAAGACTGAGAAACATATTCAAATATACGCGGGTAATTTAAAATTTTATAAGAAATGTATACAAAAAACACGAGTATAAAGCAATAAATATGTAAATAGAACATCTAATAAAATTCCTTGGCATTTTTCCACATGTTGTTCACTTTCTTTACACTGCTAGTCATGAAATGAATTTTTTCCAGCCATTTTGAATTCTCATCATTGTCTGTCGTATCCTCTTCAGAATCATTCTAAAAAGAACAATGTTATATTCGACATTATACTCTATAATAATCAATTAACTCACTTTATATGTAGTCGAATACCATTGAGTAGTTGGACTTCTACAAGGACTCTCCGAATCACACACTGACGAACTTTCTTGTGAATTCAAACTGCACGGTGAAAATCTAGACGAATTCTTCTTCAACAAGTTTCCCGATGATTTTTTCCAATAACTACACAAAAATGCACAATTAAAAATGACGATTGAAATGAAACATTCAATTCATATGAGATTCTGTTAGTCCAACATTCACACCATTAGTTTTAAACAATTTATTTACGTACTCTTTGTTATTGGTGTGCTGTAACCTTTTTATAGAATCGCATAGAAACTTTTGTTTATTGGCAATATGCTTATTAATATTCCTTTGCTCTTCCAACCACAATTTAACATATGTACACACATTCCTACTTTCATTGCAAATATCATTGTGACTATTCACCAACTGATCGTACTGTTGATTCTTCAAATTCACCATTAAATCGTACCTCTGACAATTATTGTACGAGCACTGTATTATTCTCAATTCTGCCAACAATTCCAACTGTTTCTTAATCAGTGATTCTTTATCAAAATTGATTTTCTTCAACTCTAACAAATACGGTCCAAGTTCAGAATGATGTTGTTGTTTTACTGCTGCTTCAATCTCTTTCACTCTCACCATAAACTGTTCATTCTACAACAACAAACAATGAATAACAAATAAAAACATAATCACAGCGTACCTCTTGATTCAAGGCACAATATTTCTTCAGTAATTTATTCAACTGGTTCTTCAACGTGTTCAATTCCTCTTGTGTGACAACCACTTGCAAACAATCCATTTTATTACACTTTAAATTATTCAACTCGATGGTTTTTGTTTGGATTTCATCGCGCATTTTTACAATCTCATTCTCGAATTGTTGTACTAAATTTTGTAACCGTTTCTCATCGTCGTTTATCAATCCAATCCGTATTTGACACTCTTTTAACAATTGCTTTACTTCCTCATTTCTACTCTGAAGCAAATCTTCGATTTGTCCTTGTTTCAATTTCAGTTCGGCTTTTGATTCGTTCCAACGCACTTTTGCCACATCCAATTGCGACTTTAAATCCACTATCTGAAAAAGAAACTAAAGTTTGTACAGATTTTGTGAATGTTTTTCATGTTGTACCGATTGTTTGATGGCCTCGTATTGACATGGACAGTTTGTACAGCACGAATCATCATCTTCGTTCATCCATTTACATGTTTCGTTGGTGCAGTACGTTTTGAGGTCTTTATTTGGCAGATTTCTGTTCAATTCAATCATCTGCAAACAAAATTATTAAACTTTACTGTTTTCTCCGTGTTCGCGCGTAAATTTGAAAAATTCTCGCTTCTCATTGGCTGATTTGAAAGTTTGAATCAACCAATGAGAAGCCGGAATTTTTCAAATTTACGCGGCAACAGCTGGAATTCTTACAGTCTTTTTAAGGTCTCCAACAATCTTTTTGTACCTCTTCAACTGAGTGTTTCTCTTCGTCTCTTCACATTCCAACTTTCCATACTCTTCATACAAATCATTGTACTCTTTATCTTTGGCTATTAATCGTTCCTCTAATTCGCTTTGTTTTGCTCTTCTCTGTTCCAATTCCTTCTGAGTTTCACACAAAATTTTGCACTGTTTATTGTACGCTTTCTCCAATCGACTCAATTCCCTCGACTTCTCCTCCAAATTGTTACGTAAATCATTCAATCGTTCTCTGCAATTGTTGATTTGCGACATACAAAAATTTTTGTTCTCTTTATTGCACTCATTTTCCATTTCGTATTTAGCTATGGACGTTCTCAAATCGTCCACAATTCCATTCAAACTCAACACGTTGTTGTACAAATCTTTATTGACATTCACACTCTTTTCCAACTCTTCCCGGATTCGGACGATTTCCTGATCATGTCGCACTAAATCGTTGTCTTTGCTCATCAAATGTTGCTTCATTTCGTCCATTTTCACCTTGTAAAAGCGATTCTTCAGCTCACACTTGTGCTCCATCGACTCGAGCTGAGATTTCAGTTTGTTGTTGATTTCGGTGAGATTCTGAAGGGCTTCTTTCAAGTTTCTTACTTCTTGTTGGGCATTTTCATTGGAAATTCTCTAAACAACACAAACAATTACAAATCGGAAGCATGAAACGAATTAAAACTGCGTTTGCAAAGCGATTACTTACTAATAAATCTTTTAAATGGATTTTTTCCAGCTGAAAACTGAACATTAGTACGAATTCTTGTAACAATTCTGCAATACTCACTTGAAACTGTTTTAACATACATTTGTAATTGTTCAAATGCTTGTCTAACACTTCGATTTCATGTAACTTTTCACAATGTTCGATTTCTAATGTGTACAACATTTCTTGTAAATGTGCATTTGATTTGTTCACTCCAACGTAACATTCAACCTTAAGAAACGAATAAATCAAGAATAAAACAACATCCAATCAGGAAGACATGCAAATAATTTATTCATAAATAAAATATACAAATTTTTATGCTTAAAAATACTGATTGAAACTCAAACATCATGCACAAACTCTTTATTATTATTGTCTGGTTTGATATTATCATTAGTAAGGCCAAACCATGCACTCCAACCGACATTACTCACTTTTTCATCATACTTTTGCTTGTATTCGTCTAATTCATGTTTAACTGTAATTAATCCTTGTTGGAGATTGGATATAGTCATTTTTAATTGTTCAACCTAATTAAAAAACAACACTTTATATGGTAAAACATGCATTTGATTGATTTTACCTCGATTTTTCCATTCTCATTTGTCTCTTCCAACAGTTTGACGGAATTTACATAATAATCAACCTAATTAGGCGAAAGCTCAACAAAAATAAGCAAGAAAACCGTCAAGAAAATTAATTTTACTTACAGCCATTTGTAAATTACGCACTTTCTCCTCGGAATTACGTAAATCGTTCTCTAAATTGGCGATTTTACTTTGCATTTCTTTGCTGTCCGGTTGGTCGTCCTGGAAACCGACTTTTGCTTTACCTCGACATATTTTACATACTTTATACACCGAATCATCGTTGTTCTTTTGCAAAAGTTTATTCAGTTTGTCTATTTGCATTGTATACTCTCTAATTTCTTTCTCTTGCATTTGTTTACTCTTTGACAAATCGCGCTGCAATTCATCGATGGTGGCGTTGAGTTTCTCTACTTCTTCGTGTGTCACTTTAGAAGCAAAGCCCACTGAGTGTTTCAAGTCGGTGATCGTGTCGCAAAGCTTCTTTTTCTAAACATACAAAATAAATACGAAAACTGGCTTAATTATTCGACAAAACTTACTTCACAAAGGAGTGTTTTGTTGTTTTTGCACAAATCCTCCGCTCTAATGCCCAAATCTTGGATTTGATTGCAACATTCGCTGTTCTGAAAGCGGAAATGCACACATTTCAAACACAAACGTATCAATTCTTATTTAATTCGATATTATTTATGTACATTTTAACAGGTATATGATTAGGTATGACAATTCCAGTTTGTTTCGTTTGTAAATCACTTTCGGATTTAGAAGCTGGACGATTTAAAATCTCCCTTTTAATTGTTAGAATTTTCGAACGTTCGTTGTTCGTTTTGCACACATTTCGGTTATTTATTACAATCAATTCATTTGACGGATTATTGTACGGCTTTTCCGGTCTCTCAGTCTACCGTAAAACAGCCTTTCAACCTTTTTGGAATTCCATTAACATTTTCTCACCTGTTGCTTTAATTGCTTGATTTCCTTTCGTAATTCCTTGATAATATCATCTTTGAACACGATTTGTTTGTCGGCTATTTGACAACGTTCCTCCAATTGACAACAGTCCCGTTTCAAGTTCAGTATTTGATCGTGCTTGGAAGCGACTTCTTCGGTTAACGCGGTCCTCATGTCCTCCATTGTCTTTTTCAGCGCATTGTAATCGTCTTGGACGCGTTTCAGTTCGGCACACACTGTTTCCGTGTCGCAGCGCTTTAATTTACATTGGAATTGGTCCAGTTCCCTTGAAACACCGAAAATTAGACGGTTTAAAATTGTACAGATTGTTGATTTACTTTTGTTTCGTGTTCAGCTTGGACTCGATCTGAAACAAATGCGGGAATTATACTCCAGTTTTTTTCTCCGTGTAGGAAAAGATCGCGCGTAAATTTGAAAAATTCTCGCTTCTCATTTGTTGATTTGAAAGTTTGAATCGTCCAATGAGAAGCCAGAATTTTTCAAATTTACGCGCGAAGTCCATTTTGCTAAAAAAATGAAATATAGTGACTTTTATTAAAAATGTTATTATTATTAAAGTTATTATTAAGTTGAATGACGAATTAAAGGCTACCTCATCGGTGATAATCGAATCTTGCCTGAAAAATGAGTAAAACTGATAAAATCAAGCGATTTTTATGTAAATTTTGTACTGACTTTGCGTCACTTAAGAGCTGTTTGCTGTCAATGGAATAAAACGTTAATCCATCCGTGCTCCAATCGCTGTTTTTAATCCTACTGATAAATTCTAGTAATGATTTTTGATCATTTTCTAAATAAAAAAGCTTTTCCATTGGTTCCCTTAATAAATCATTGGTAAAATCATGTTCAATATACTTTTTCATCACCTAAAACAATATTTGTTAGTTGAAGTGACTGAATTAGAGCCCCTTTTGATACGTACATCTGTGTCCACATAAAAATAGAATCTTTAATACGTTCACGGCGAAACTCACCTCGGAAATGTACCGTGCACTTTTATGCAACTTTTCTTCCAGCATTTTCACGCGTTCGCACGCCTCATACTCCAATTTCTCCACCGTGTCCACAAATAGGCAATTCTGTTCGGATAAATTGGCGATCCATTGCGTTTGTAAACCGATAATGTCATCTTTTTTATCGTCACTGTCACTTTGAAGAATTTCTTGTAATTTTTCATCGTAGATTTTTTGGAACTTGTGTTGTATGACACGTAGGGTATTGGTTTCACCACAAATTCCTTCACCAACTGGCGCTTTACATTCACCAGACGTTTCCATCGCTTTTAGGAAAACATAAAATTTCTCACAACTGACAACACTCGCTGCAGACACATTCACGACCTTCTAGATTTTATTTATCCCACTTTTTCTTGATCTTTTGATTGTTCTTGACCAACTTTTGGGATTTCTGCACTTGGGTATGTGTCTCACCTTACGTTTTCTTCTATTTGTTTCTGTTTCCAAATATAAATACTCCTCCCTCTTTCTTAAGCTATAAATAATACTGGTGGCTTCCTGCTGGATGAGTTTAACAGTCTTTTGGCAATACTGGTGTTCAATCTAAGAATTTTTCTTAATTACATTTCAGTTCACATACGGTTATTCAAATTTAATTGAATATTCTGCAAGTTTTTTATTTTTGCAACCTTAACCTCATTTTCAGACGTCTTCTTCTTCCTCCACTCTTTTTTCCATTTCTGAAAGAAAATTGAAAAATTATTAATAAAATCACTTAATAATCCCACATTTAATGCATTATCTCGTAGAAATTCTTTATTTTTATTACAAAAATTTAAAACAGTACAGTAAATACAGAATCAAATTACATTTGACAACGCGGGAAATGTATGCAACCAGTGATTGTTGAACTAATTTCAAAATTCAAAAAATAAATAATTTATAATAATTTTATTGAGTATAACTTGTTTTTTACCTGTACAATTCACATTCTGTGTGCATACAGAATAATAATAAAGATATAATATAACCACATGATAATAATAAGCAAGCAAATAAAATTACATAATTATATTCAAATATATATAGTACAATGAAATGTATTTTTTTTTACTTACGATTCCTTAGGTATATAAGAATGAATTTTCTATTAATTGTTAATTATAACCAAATACATTAACATTAGTATGATTTCCTTCTGTACAACCACCATACTACATTGTACATCTACTAAAATTATATATTATAATGTATATATTTTTATATGAATATATAAAATTTATATTAACTAAACATTTGAAACGTGCTTATAATGCTGAGGACACAAACTCTCTCACCATTATCGCTTTGGGAAGGTAAACTGCTAGTATATCTGAGCTGGAATTTTGTAAAAAAAAAATGAACCAAAACAGACTGACTCAATTTTCCATCGTTTATAAATTATTGAAAAATTGCACTAGCAAAAATAAGAAAAGTTGATGAAAAATGTGAGCCAATCCAAGAAGAAGAACAGAAATCTTCTACACCGTCATAATATGTATAAATAATTAAAAAAAATGTAATAAGGATGAAAGCGTTTTATAATAGGTACGAACGTTTATCACAAAATTTTCATCTATGCACTAAAAGACATCCAGAGAAAAAAGTAAAAATAGCAAAATTGGACATTCCTCTTTTAATTGAATGGAAAAAAACAACATTGTAATGACAGTGTATTCGTATATACGTAAATTCTTCTTTTTAAATTACCTTTTTACTTATATATACGTATATTATATACTTTCATATCCAAATTGATATTATATATGTATATATCACTAAAAGTGCTGCAATACAGTCCAAGTATATATTTAATATATTTGTTTTATTTTTTTGTATTATTTAATAAATGGATGATTGACCAACTTGCAAACTTATCGACGAATGTACACATCACTTGCAACAATTTCCAGCCGTTTTAGCACCCGTATCGCCTTCTGCCAGTCGTCTACCTTGCCCACTGCTCCCTTGGCCAGTATTTTGTTCATTTTTCGGCAACTTTTTCGCTAAAACATGCAAAAAACAGTGAAAACCATCACACAAACTCATTTCTATTCACACACCAATTGCTTGGAAAATATCATTAACATTAACCGCCGTCTTGGCCGACGTTTCCATAAATAACAGTCCATTCTCGTCCGCGTACGTTTGCGCCTCCTCAAACTCCACCATCCGTTTGTTGGCTAAATCCTGTTTATTGCCTGCCAATGCGATCACAATTGACGGACTCGCCTGCCGTTGCAGCTCTTTCACCCATGTTTTCGCACGGCCGAACGTGTCCTGGTTCGTAATATCGTAGACGACAATCGCTGCCTGCGCTCCTCGGTAGTACATCGGGGCCAAACTGTGGTACCTGTTGACAAACACCGAAAAACAGTGAAATCCAAGTGGCCTTTGTGTGACATAACCTCACTTACCGTTCCTGTCCTGCAGTGTCCCAAATTTCGAATTTCACCGTTGTATCGTCTAAACATATGGTCTGTGTTAGAAATGCTGCCCCAATGGTGCTCTCCTGGTATTCGTGGAATTGTCCTTTTACAAATCGCAGTACCAGACTCGATTTACCAACAGCACTTTCACCTAATAATACCAACTTGAATTGGCATATTTTACCCTGTGTTGCACCATTAGGTCGTTGGGCTGTTCCCGTTCTGTTTGCCATCTGAAAATTGATACACAATGAGTGTACATGTAATTTGTACCCCTCCTGTATGTCTTCGTGTTGTCACATTAAATTTAATTAATGAATTGTCGTCAATAGCTTAATGGAATTAAAAAAAATAATTTCAGTTCATGTGTAGGGACGTACAATCTTTCACTGTATTTGGGTTTGTTGCGAAAAACAAACAAAGAGGAAGAGGCAGGGGGCGTAATTGTTGCAAAATGCCATTGAAATATTTTTTTTCGAAATTTCCACTTAAAGGCGGACCAAGTGCCGCCACAATCTACACATTGAATTATTTATGGATTTTTCGATAAAAAAACCGTATGATAAATGTTATTTTTTATGTGAAAATGTACAAGAGTATGACGCATTTGACATGAGAAAAAACATTGAACTTCAATAGTTTTACCTTACGGAATGCTTTGATTTTAATGTACAACTAATATGGAGATCAACTTAAACATAAAAAAAATCACCTCTAAATTGCATAAAAATGTGTCTTATTGTTTATTTTACAGTTTTACACTGGTATTTAGCACCACAGAAATTTTAATTAGAAAATACACTGAATAATGGACAATATGACAGTTCTTCAGCTGTGGGCACACAAGAGACGGAACAGTCGTACCAACCTCACTACCAACATAAAACCAAATGTCACTAGTTATATGCAATGATAAATTTATTTACAAAATGATAAGGATTAAATTCATTTTATGATAAATGATAACAACTAATCTATTAAAAAACGTTTTATTTCTCAATATTTATCATAAATGTATGTAATAAATTTTAGCTTCGCCTTCTATGATCATAGCGCCTTCTTCGATCCTCACTCTCTTTCCGATCCCGTCCATCTCTTCTATTTCCTCTTCGGTCACGACGATCTCGATCTCCTCTAAACTCTTCTCTCCTCCTTCGACCTTCATCCTCTTTCTGCCTCGATTTTTTTCTTCTCTCATCCTCCGATGACTCCGAACTACTCTCATCTGAACTTTCACTACTGCTGGAACTCTCACTGGAACTGGAACTGCTGCTACTCTCTTTCTCATTCACCAGCCCTTCCAACTCCACCTTCTTCGGCACATTCTTCAAATGCTCCCTCAACTCATCCGTCAACCCACCCAATCCAATAGACGTGAAAAAATTAATCGCAAACCTCGTATTCTTCGGATTGTCCCTCGGAAACAGTCCAGCAAAATGCACTTGCAACGTCGGATCCTTTAATCTCGTATTCAACTTGGCCAAACTCATATACTCAGCCAACTCTTGAAACAAAATCTTAATAAAAATCCTACTCGAACTGTTCGTATCCTCTTCATTCAATTGAATCACCTCCAACACCTCCCAACTGATCGCATCCGTGAACAACAAATGTGCAAAAAACTTGCTCACATTCCTTAACCGATTCGCGTCCAAACGATGCGTGGTCGCATATGTGTCCTTAAATATTTGCTGGAACGGTTGCACATACACATTATTGATTTGACAAAAACGTTGCGACAATAAACCGTAAAACTTCTCATACGTTCGTTGTTCAGCACAACAATCCAAAAACATGTGACACAATTCGATCTCTTGGCCCGGTTTCAGTTCCATTTTCATTAATTTATGGGCACACTCTTCAAAATCCAAACTTGATTGAATTGTTAGATAAATTGTACGTCTTAATGCGATCAAATTCGTTTCGGTTTTGTCCAGAATCGTACTGTCCGGCTGTTTCTCTTCTTCTCCCTCGTCATCGTCGTCTGAATCGTCTCCGTCTTCGTCCTCATCGCCATCTTCCTCTTCCGAACCCGATTCACTGTCACTACCCAACAATTCCTTCGTTAACGTCTTGTATTTCCCTTCGTTCTCCTCGTATTTGTCATCGAATTTGAACACGTTCAAAGTGTCCTCAGAATTCGCTTGTTTCACATCGTCTAAAGTTATTAAATGGGTAAATTGATCCTCTTCATCGACCAAATCGAGTTCCTCAATAATTGCAGCATGATCTTTGAAGCCGTCTTTACGTATCTGAAACATAACTTCGATCATATACTGGATACGTCGCTCCAATTGTCCTTCATGTAAAATATTCCTCAACATTTCGAAAATGGCGTTGATTCCTTTACTGGAGACTTCAGTCAACTTCTGGCCGCATTCTTTTAGGAAGGAAATCGCCACTTCGACACTATCATCAGTCGGTGTCTCAACTAAAAGCGTTAGAATCTCCAAAGCTAGAATTTCGTGTGTTACACGTTGATTGACTAAATGCGCTATAA
This sequence comes from Silvanus unidentatus, assembly GCA_963930825.1. NCBI lineage: Eukaryota > Metazoa > Arthropoda > Insecta > Coleoptera > Silvanidae > Silvanus > Silvanus unidentatus. The sequence continues at coordinate 2,169,259 of OZ005758.1, forward strand.
ATGTGACAGCGGATATGCATACTGTTTTGTTATTCTGCTTGAAACCACGCTTGAATTGTAATACCAATCGACGTAATAACAGTTCACCAATATTGGGAAATTTCGAATTGATTACAGCAACCAAAGCAGCATAAACGTTTGTGAATGTCGGTGAAGCGGCTTGCGCTTGTATGATTGATTTGCACAAGAGGCCACGACCTCTCACAATGTTCTCGTGCAGTAATTCCTTGGCAATAATGCCAATATTCGACGTATTGATTTTGTTTATGTAACCGTGAATGGATTTCTTCAAGGCTTCCCAAGCGATTCGTTGATAAGCAGCTGACGACTTGTCAGTGATTTCCGCTTGCATCATACGCAATTTTGCTGGTGGAATGTATGCACCGCCCGTTTTCGATGTTAGCAAGTCCACCGTTTTACGTTCACGTGGTGTAATTACGGATTTGTCCCCATTTTTCTCTTCTTCCTTGCTGATTTTTGGTTCTTTCGGTTCGGTGGGATCATCACTGTAATAACGTTTACCAACACGCTCTTTTGTAGGATATTTATTCCAGTAACGGTCACTGTTTTCATCCCTCTCGCCATAATATCTCTCGTAGATTTCCTCTTTGGGGGGCGATTTGTCCTTTTCGTCCCGATGTTTACGTTTACGATTTCTCTCACGATCTTTCGATTTTGAACGTTTCGAACGTTTGGAACTATGTTTAGAATGGTCTTCTGATGAACTACGGCGTCTATGTGATCTTTTCTTCACTGAATCTGTATCTGAAGTCATTTTTTAACTCGAAAATCACAAACCCAAACAAACGTCTGTCAATCGAAAAATGACACAAAAAGTAAGGTTATGTATATGTTCGTAGGAAAGTTTTACTGGTTGCCTAATAAACAATGTTGCCAACCGAAAAATTTACAGCATCACCACCTTGACGAAAATGAATTTATTTATAAATGAAAAATTTCACAGAATATATCTTACAAACATAATTAAAAAATTATAAGCACATAGTATTTTCTTTCTTATACAATTGTTAATTCAGAAGCATTTAATCTGTTATATACAGTTTGTTTTTTCACTAATACCGTCCACGAGATCCACCCCTCGAACCGCCACTACGTCCTCTCATATTCCTATTAGGCCCCCGATTGCCTCTCGACCCTCTAGGCGGTACATTCCGACGCGAATTACTACTACGTGACCGAAAACTATCACTTTGTCCAGGACTACCCCAACCACCACCATCTTGTGCTCCATTCGTATCATTCCTACTAAAACCCTGCCGAAAATTATTCTGCCCAAAACCACCGTAATTACGTGGTCCAAAATTCCCATACGGTCCACCATTCCTCTGCCAATTCCTCCCATCCTCATAATAATCGTCCTCATCGTCATACGGCCGATAATCACTCGGTTCATTTCCCCGATAATCCGGATCCCCATAATAATCATCATCCAAATCCGGATGCATATTGTACCGAAATTCCGGATCAGATGGTGGCGGATGGAAGTCAAGATCCGAAAATGTACGCATATCACTGTCACTATTCGAATACCCTTCCCTGTCCACATCTGACGGCTTACACATCGGCTGACTAAGCAAACTGGGAATGTGTGCATTTGACGGATTCGATTTCTCATCATCATTATAATCGTTCAAGTAATCTTCATCGTCGTCGTCATCCTTGATGGGCATTACATCGTGCAGTTCCTCAATAGCGCCCGAATCGATGTACTTCTGCAACGCTTCCGGCCCTTCTGATATCACTTGCTCCAATTTCGAACCAGCTACAAATTTAAACACAGTTGTACATATTTTAACGATGTTTTTCACACACTTACGCTCTACAGGTATCAATTTCCCATAAACAATAATCGCATTCGGTGCAATCTTCTCCAATGGCACCACACCGGGTGTATTCTCCACAATTTGACTAATCACATCGTTCAACGTACCCGCAGTATTATCTACACCAAAAAACTCACCAATTAAAATGTTTATCAAGACTTTTTTTTCAATTTTATTACCAGTTTCGTTCCACTGTGCTTGGAAATTCCGTGGAATCGGCTTACTAAACGGCACTTTCTTCGTTTTCGCCTTATCATCAGCCGTCAACAGATCCAAATCCAAGCCAGGAATCGTTTGACTGTCGTCATTCACCAACGACGTCAACTCCACTTTATCCTCCGGCCCCATACCGGGAATAATCGAATTCAATTCATCGTTCATATCGACTTCTTCCATTCCCGCCACGCCGGCCGGCAATGTATTCAAATTATATTTGTCTCTCATTTGATCTCCCGGCCGATTTCGCGTCCAGAACTTGCTGGTGTGGTCATTTGAGCCGGAACACAAGATATGTCCGAGCGGATGCCATGCTAGAGTCCAAACGATGCTGTCGTGCGCTTGTTCGATGGCTCCCACCTCCTTGTCAGCCCTAAAAACAGCCGGAATTAACCCGAATCTCGAAAAATGCTTGATTAAAGTGTGTACCCGACATGCCAGAACATTATAGCGCCATCCGAGCCTCCACTGCAGAACAGTCCTTCATGCACCGGATGCCAAGCGACACTGGACGCCTCCTTCTTGTGTCCCCTGAACGTTTGCACCTCTTGACTCAAATTCCGCAAGTCAAACAACTTTAACAAATGATCTCTGGACGCGGTAATCAACCAATTCCCATTCTCGTTCCATTTCAAATCCATTACAGTTGATTTATGTGCATGTCTGCGAAAAAAAAACGCTGTTAATCGCCCTTAAAACTGAGTGTAGCTCTTACAATGTCGCCAACGACTGTCCGGTCTTCGGATCCCACAATTTAATCGGCTGTTGGTTGTCTTTGCTGCCCGATATGATGAGCCCTTTCTGTGGATGCCAGTGGACACACTTCACATCAGCACCGTGCCCTAAAACGGCGAAACTGCGACATTTGTGCAGAATTAACAGTGAATTCACGTACCTCTGAGGATCTTCTCTTCTTGGTACCGAAAGAAATCCCAAATACGTAGCGTTCCATCATCTGAACAGGTCACGAATTTGGTATCCGATGGGCTGAAGCTGAATAACACATGCCCGAACAAATTAGATCATCAAATACAATTAAAACTAGTTAAAATTTGAATCATTAGTGCAAGAAAAACAATTTGCTCGTAAATATATTTATTCAACAATTACAGATGGAGAAATCGGGGTGATTTGTTTGTTCATGTAATAAAAGACGTGATTAAATCAAACAGTTTTATTTCATCAATGTTGAGCCAAAAAGGATTGAAAATGAAACATGCCCTTCCGCATCAATTTCCAAACGGCATTATTCAAACTCAGTTTGAAAATCAAATGTGGAAAGTGCTCTTGAAAATTGTTTAAAATTTATTAAGCATACACATAAATCACAGACAATTTCAGTCCTTTTACTATTGCAAAAAAGCGATAAACTGTTTTTATCACCATACGAATCTGTTATTTTTAACTGAATATCCTTCACAACAACGAATAGTTGCACTAATGCCAGGATCAGGAAGGTAATATTTATTAAAACAGGAAAATGTACTAATTTCAATATACAAATGTGTAACTGTAATACGGAGGATAGAAGTTGTAGATACCTTATGCCACGCAGTGCCTCTTTATGCGCTTGAAACATCTTTACGTTGTTCATGTTCGATTGCCAATACTTAACGTAGCCCGCATGGTCCCCTGTTACCATCCAACTGTCGTTGTGGCTCCACACCATCGTTCGAACGGGACTGTCGTGTGCCTGCAACAATTCACAATGGATTACTAACAATTCCGCAACGATTCAACCTTCTACTGACTTGTAATATCGTTTCAAAGTTGAATGTGAGCCCGTTCCATAGAGTGAACTCGCCGGAACTGGCGCCGGTCACTAAACGACGTCCTTCCGGCGTCCAAGCCATGCAGAAAATCGGACAACGCATCTTGTTGGTGGCTGTTTTAACGAAACGTGTTGTGACACAGTTGATGGGGTTGTCGGGGTAGCTGGGGGGCGGCATCATCTCGGGATAGTACATGGCGTCCGGTTGTAAGGCACGTCGATCGCGGTAATCCCGTTGCCACACTCGAGTCTCGAGTTCTTTGATGATGGAAGAGTTGTAGTCGACCGTTTTACGCATTACGGATTTACGTAAACGTTTGCCATCGAAGTCTTCCAGAGTCATGTTGCCGAGGGGGCCCGGTAGGGGCCGTTGCATATTCATAAACGGTCGGAATTGTTGTCTATTGTTGTAACCTGGAAGAAGATTTTCAAACAGGACTGTAGAAGTGGTTGTGTTTGGTGGTGAGGAGCAGTTACCTTGGGGCCCCATGTTAGGTGGTGGCATTCCCATATTGGGTCCACCACCCATATTCGGTGGTGGCATATTCACATTCATCGGAGCTTGAGCGAAATCCATAGTGATACTGTACTGATTTGGCAGTACAATGTTCACCTGTAGGCAATTAAAAATGTGTTTTGAGATAATGATTGTGAGCTGATAAAAGCATGTATCTTACCTCATTCTTTTTGTGCTAGGATATTGAATGTATTTCGAATGATGCACATAATTTTAACTAATGTAAATGTACCTAAACATTTAATACACACAAAACAATTTGTATTTTTATTTTTACTTGCATTTTAAATGAATATTTCATGTAGGAATTTTTTTACGATCATGAAAGAAGCAAGCAAAAATGGTGCCGTTGTCGGTAAGATTCGCTAATCTTATCTAAGACATGTGTAGCAGATGCTTGTCTTTCTTTATTATCATAAGAGGAAAAAGAATAGAATAGGCAAACAAGTGGATGTAAATTTATAGAGTTCTGTAAAACGACTGGGGTGAAGTTGGCGACCAAAAAAGTGTACTCCGCGTAAAAAATAGCTTGCCAACGAACAGTTTAACGCGCACATTTCGAGTGTGCTTTGTTAGTTGCATAACCCATTAAATTGTTATTATAGGCGGTTATGTTTTAGCGGCAAATTTAAACAAAAGTGTTTGTGAAAGTATAAAATTTATGTCACATCTTGTAATTGTTACAATTTTGGATAAAATGGAAAACGAAATAAAGGACATTGTAAAATCCCCAGCTCCAGAAACTCATTTAATTGCTGAACAGACTTTAAACAAATCAAAATCAGAGAGTTCAACAAAAATTTCACCAGTTGCATCGAACAGTGTTTCAACACTCACTGATTCCGATGATGAGGACTCGGTAAATCATCTAAAAACAGCCCTAACTAAATTGGAAACCAAGTGCCGAGTCTTGGAAATGGACAATGAATCTCTACGTACAAAGTACAGGAATTCGTTATAAAATAATCTGTATTTGCATTGTTTACATTTACAGTTTATCAGTCCAGCAAAGGAGGAACGAAAAACTCGAACGAAAATTAATATTCGTGAAAGAGAACCAAGAAATATTCATGAAACTAAAAGAGGCGTACATTAATATGAAGTACAACGAAGCGGTTGGCAAGAAAATGAAGGAAATCCAAGACAAGGCCATGCAAACGTGGGATGGAGTCTTGTGTGCTGGCTGCTTGGAGGCTGAAGAGATCCGTACCGAGGCTCGAAACTACATCGACAAATACAAGAACTGTTTTTTAATACCAAAGTACTCCCCAACTCTTTTTTCACTATTAGAGAAAAATAATTTGTTTTGTTTAAGTGAAACACTGTCGGATTTGGGCACAACATTGAATTACCTCCGAGACGTGGTGGAGAAGCGTGAAAAGTCCTGGTCGTTAAACATGGAACGAGAAATGAAACTGCGAACACATGTCGAAGCTTTGGAAAAAGAGAACAGCGAATTGAAAGAGTTGATCAAAGCACGAGCTGCTTCCCAACACAATTTTACTACGGATAAACAAGAATTGGAGCAATTAAAGCACATTGTTCTCAAGTATGAGAAGAAACTGAAGGAATTCAATGAGAATGTAAGCAAAAGTACGAAAAGGATCAAAACACCGTTGAATCATGCAGAAGAGGATCTTGTCAGAAGTTTATCTCTAAAGTAAGAAAAATATTTAAACAGAAATATTTGCTTTGAGTGGAATTTTTATAGACGGATCAGAAGTAAGAGCTGTGCAGGTCGAAGTAAAAGTATTCCCTCAAACCGTCCAGAAAATCCCCTAAACAAACAAATCGGAAATCCTTTATCCATGCTTGACACCCTCTTCAACTCCGACTCGTTCATGGACATTTAAATGCAATACAAAAGTAATTATAACAACGAATATTCAAATAAACATATTTGCAATTAGTGTAGGTGTCCCAATTTCCTACGACAAACAAGTCCATTAAACAACTCTGTCCATTTTCCACTGTATTCCAGACATCTCTGTACTAATTAATCTAGATTGGACACGTAATCCCACCCACATCTCCTTAACTTGCGTTCATTTCATTTTCTTTCAACTCTCCATTCAATTTTTCAACTTTCGAACGTGTACACCGAAATGTTTCAAGTAATTGCAGTGTTTTGTTGGACACTCGTCCCAATTTGGGCCGATCAAATGTCCCCTAATATCTACTGTGCCGATATGCGACCCCAACAAACCGTCATCATCGAACAGGTGAGTTTCCCCATCCAATTAATCACCAATTAACGTTTTAAATTGCACAGTTGATGGGCATTTGGTACGGAATCGAGAAAATCTCACACACCGAACAACAACATCAAACCACCACGTCGATTTCGTGTCCCATCATCCACATATCGGAGTACAAAGACAACTATTACAATCCCCGTGACCCAAATCAGCCCAATTACGGCTATGGGGGCAATAGTTACAACGATCGGGGCGTTTACTATCCAACATACACGACGAAACCGTATCGGGGCCACGTACAGACGCAGGACTACAACCGGGACTACAATAACAGAGACTACAATCGAGATTACAGTAACAGGGATTACAATAACCGCGATTACAACACCCAAATGGAGAATAGACAGTGGAATGGACGTACATACGCCCCGAACTACTCCGGCATCCCGTACACCCAGAACGAATACATCCGTCGCCAGAATCTGCAATTGAAGAAGCTGAAAATCATGTGGGACGAGGATGGAGTGAGTACGGAATACATCCTTAAATACAACATCAGCAGTCCCGGTTTCTGGATCAGTTCGGGCCCCCAGAACGGATCTGCATTGGACCCGAAATACAGCCACTTTGCTGGCACTGTTCAAGTGATTAAAGCGGTGGGCAACCACTTAGTGTTGACATTCTGCCATTTGATGCCTGATCCGCAACTGTTTACGATTTTATTAGCCAGAGAGAATCGATTGGATTATGTGGAAGTGCATGGGGTGCATAATATGCTGAATAGAAGAGGCCTAAGTACGAATGCTGTGAAAAAAGTGTGCAATTCCGCCAGGAGGGTCCATTATGCAATTGTCTCGTTAATTGTTTCCTATTTCCTGTGCAGAATGTTTAGATAGTTTCATTGACATGTTTATTTTTATGCAGAAATGTTAATTTTTTAATAAACAATCTTATTTCAAATTAGTTTTTATAATGGCGCCAACACATAGGCAACCAAGAAAACAGGCACAGGTTTTACAAGAATTTTAGGGGAAAATTATTATTATGTTGTAAGCATTGAAGTAACCGAACTGAACTTTGAGTGAATAAAAACTTTGCAAAAATAATAATTAATACTAATTATTATTAGTAGTTGTTAATTATTATTGAAAGTAATTTGAATACGATTCGAATGCAACGCCACCTCTACGTCAGTGCACAAACCGCGCGTCGCGACGCCTTCTATGAGCTCAAATTGCACACATTTTTCGAGTCCCAAATCGTCGTAATGGCGAAATAGTCGTTTTATATTCCAGTGCAGCAATTTTCTCATTAATTCATTCAATGGTGGCAATCCACACCGATTACCGGATGAGAAAAAATGCGGAATTGGCGTCCGTTTACCCGAAAAGCGAGCAATTGAGGCTATTCTAAAATTCCCCAATTACGTGACAATGTTTAAAAATAGTTTCTAGTACGGGTTTGCAGGCGAGAGTGAATTGTGATGGCTTTGGTGATGCTGCCCTGCGACCTGCCCTGGTGGGACACGGTCAAAAGCCACCTGAACAAAATCACCAACACGAAAAACACAATGGAACTGATCGAGGGGATGCAGAAGATCTACGAACTGTGCAAGTAACACTCCAAACCCGCCCCCCTAACACACTATTAACGATTTTTTCTGTTCCAGCATCAGTTTGGATCCGGACGAGGACACAAACGATCCCCAACAGTTCGTCACGTTCCTCAACTTCCTCGACAACGATTTGACGAGCGAGGAGCGCAATAATTTCCTCACCAAAACCCTTCCACACATTGTTAAACGTGCATTGAATATAAAAGAGTGTAAACCGAAAGGCGGTTTGCATTTCAGTTTACAACAACAACGTAAACGCACAAAATCCCATTTATTTAACACTGCTAATATGAATATTTCCAGCTGATTTGACTGAATTAGAATACACATTCGTTGCATCATTATTAGCGAATGCGTTCTTCTCCACGTTCCCGAAACGTACCGAGAAAAGTCATCCGACATTGCAAAATTTCAATTTCGCCGACTTTTTCAAATACCTCAACACGAATGTACAAAAAGCGAAACTGAAAAGTATTTTCTACTACTTCGATTGGCTGGAAAACAACGAGAATCTTGTGGGCAATTTGAGGATTCTCAGGCAAGTAATGACAGCCAAAGAATGGCTCACTATTGAAGATTGGTTGGAGTGTACGTTGCCATTGTGTCCGCTGCAAATTCGACACGAGGGCCGTTTGGAGCGGTCTGAAATGGACAGTTTGCATGTGTGCTTTTCCAGTGCCCGAATCGGGGGCGCAGTGCTAACCAGCGGAAATACTCAGGTAAATAAACAAAGAGAAAATAACATAAGAATCAGCTAAATTCCGTTCTGTTTAAGGAATGCGTAAATCTAGTCACTTCCCCTGAACTATTAACGCTTTTACTAAACGTAGAAGCCTTGGAGGACAACGAAGTGTTGACTGTGGAAAGAGTGCGTTGCATTTCCCGTATAACGGACCCGAAAAACCGAGCCGCTCTAGAACGGCTTGACAGACCATTCAAAGTAGGCGTACACATCCAATGACATAACACAAATATCGATAGTGTGCCTTGTTTCCAGACGACTGTGTGCTGTGTGGATGCGGACGATTACACAAAACTGCCAATCGGACAATACGAAGAGGACAATATACTTAGAGAGTTGAATAAATGTCTATTAGCCTTCCAACAGAAGCAATCCAAGCCGAATCAGCAACAACCGCCCGCTCCCATTCCAAACTGCAATCACAGACGTCGTTTATCGCCGATTGGTGAATCGCTCGGCTCCAATCCATCCGAGACACAAATACCACTGATAACACAAGAATCGTGCAGTACAAATCGCAGTTTCTCACCGCCAATCCTAAACGAAACCAACAAATTACGTGTACAATTACAAAACGAGAAAAATGGACAATTGAGCAACGAAATGTTGGTGCATAATCGACGGGGACGGTTCATTGTGCTCGGTTCGTCTGGGGAATGTCTTCCAGTCACCCGTAAACCGTTAATCGACACGAAAAGTGTGTACACAAGTTGCGAATCGAGCGACGATTCATACGAGAGTGCGAAAAGCAGTCTGGACGATGGCAGCGAGGAGGAATTCGCCCAGGCACGGTACGACAACGATTTAGAAACGCCCGAACGGCGACACACGTTCGCTAAACGTTTACGAGACGCATTAAGACACCAATTCTCCGACAGTCCATCCAGTAGTGAGGAATCCAGTTATGCTGTTGGGATTTCAGTGACTGGAGCCGATTTACAAGACACCGACATCAAGTAAATGTCAAATTAAACAAAAAACAGTTTAATTACAGTGAAATTGTTGCAGAGTGCGTCGAGGGGGCTCCACTGGCTTCGCTCTACCCGAAGACTCGCTCGACGAAGCGTTCCTCCAACACTCGCTGCACCAAGAACAGCAATGGATCGATAAATTCCGCAACAAACAGCCGACATTAAGCCGAAAAGAGTCAAATAAATCGTCCGAGTACAGTTTCAGTACGGAATTCAGTTCGGAATTGGAAGAAGTGTACGAACAATTCTCCCGTTGGCTTGATCATCCCATTTTAGAGACTGATAAGGGCATGAAACGGGAATTAGATGCAAGAGAAATGGCCGTAGTGAAATTTGCCGGTTCGCTATTGAAACGTACATTAAGCGAATCGTTCGCCGGCGTTCCAGTACCGTTAACTGAAGACTGTGACAGCGGATCGTCAGCCATTCCCGCATTTAACACGAAAAAGAACAAGTTAGTACTAAATGCAAAATCACTTAGTTTAGAATTGGCACGACAGAAACATCGACTCGCTGCACAATTGGTGAGTGGCCGTCCCCCGTTTTGTAGTTTTCTAGTTACGCTTTCTGTTTTCTTTTTTTTTGGATTAACAGAGTTTCGCAAGCGAACGTGAACCCGTCCAGCAATGTAGTTCTCCCTCATTAACAAAACGTGCCAATTTAGGTAGAAGGGCTTGGTTTATAACATGTGTTACTGAACATATCGTACAAAACCTCGAAGACATTGCAATCAATGTGTCTTTACCTGCACAGGTAATTCACAACTAATTCGGGTAATTATTTACTTTAAACGCGCTCAAAATCGATGACATTTTCAAAAATGACGTATTTTGAAGCGTAAATGACGAATGTGGAAAGGACAATTGGACAAAGGCCCCGTTTTACTCGTTTTTATTATTATAAAAGGAAAAATATCCATTTTCCTTCTTTACAATGAAAAACGACAGAATTTTTAAATTCAAAATTAGTTGGCTATGAAAATATTTCCAACAACACAATTACCTGAAATCATTTTAAATTCTTTTAAATATGAATTAAGAGGAACATTTTCGTGTCCGTTTTTCATTTTAAACAAGGAAAACGATTATTTTCTTGTTTTACAATAATAAAACGATTAATAATTTTAAAAAATGACCAGAGTGAAGTTGGCGTTTTTCGAATGTCAAATTTTAAAACTTTCCAAGTGAAATAACTCGAAAACGGGACCTTTGCCCCAATTGTCGTTTCCCGATTCGTCATCTACGGCCGAAAATACGTCAACTGTGAAAATTTCATCAATTTTCAGCGCGTGCCCGCAAAGTAAATAATTACCCCATTCGGCCTTGTTACTAAGGGAGAATTATACCGCAACTCTTGCCTCTCTGATCGCATTTCTCCTATTCCAGCTGTCCGAGATATCCAAGAAACCGACCAACGGTCTCCGACCAGTCACAACCGGCAATTGGGGCTGTGGAGCGTCCCGAAAAGGCGACGTACAATTAAAAGTAATTATACAATGGCTGGCGGCCAGTGTGGCCGGCGTACCGCACTTAATCTACTACACAAACAGCCACCAACAGCTCGTCAAACTGGACACAGTGTGTCGGATATTAGTGGACCGGAAATGGACGGTGAAGGATCTGGCTGAGGCGACTCTACGCTATTCCACGCACGTGTTGCATGGCAAAGAGCTCAGTGGCACTCTGTTCGAGGAGTTGATCGGCGCCGATCGAACGTAACGCTGCGGTATATCATTGTTAATGCAATTTGTCACCTGTGATAATTGAAAACAGTTCATTTACTGGTATACCTAACAGTTATTTGTTGTTATTGCGATTTTATATATCGACATTTTTCTATGTGTGTATTTTTCTACGTGCATACATTTCCGTTTGTTCATTAACAAAAATTTCTAGTGCCTATTGAAATAATTTTAACAACAGAATTGCACTGTCTTCCTGTTTTTTATAAGCCGTTTTATATTAATTTCATTGAAAATGTAAAAAGACAGAATAATGTAACAGGGGATTGTTCATTATACAATTTTAATAAAGATTATTTAAATACCATTCATTAATTTACAGTGAATTTTAGAAAAACATACCACGCATCCTCCTGCCGAGACCCTGTCGATCGTAGAGTATATTGAATTTGTTGACGAATTGATTGAGATCGTTGCAGCCTTTGGTGAGGGTGCCGAGGTACGTCATTAAAGCCACGTCGTTGCATTGCTGAAAGAAATCGATTCACATGTGTTGGTGGATGTCTAGAATTTGGCTTACGTTGTAAAAGTCTTGGGAGAAGGTTGCTGTTTGGACGACCGGCAATCGATGGCATAACGAATACGCCTCTCGAAGGATTTCGTGGTTTCTGGGCAATTGGCCACTTTGTACGGCTTTCATGTACTCGAGTATGAGTCGAACGCGGGATTGGAGCATTTTAATGGCACTATGTTGGGCCGTTAAATGTTCAGCCACTAAAGAACTTTCGCCTGAATCGTTGGAGGACATTCTGGCCACGTGATCGACGCCAATACGTTCCGCTTCTTCGGTTGCAAGGGTGTAGGTTAAAGGGACGAAGAACATGGTTGCTTCGCCACCGACGAGATCGATGACGGACTCGTACAAAGCGACTGGTAAATGCTGGAAAGTTTTTTGTGTAAAAAAGGGGATTAAATGGGATGTAGACTTACGTCGATGTTTTTGTCGTAGGGATTTAACTTTAACATAATTGGGGATTCATTTATTTCGCAAATCTGTTTATGGACTTTGATGTCAGAGCCGTTTGGGGCGTCTCCGGTTGTGTACCAGCCAATAAAGTCCATGTCACTAAACACTTGTTTAACTAGAACGAAATATGTTTAATTAATGGATCGTTTTCGAGTTTAGATGTATACATTGTTCCTCTTTCATGTTGTAATATTCCCTATCTATGATAATATCGCCTTTAATTTCGTTATAAACCAATTCGAAGCTGTTCATGATTTCGATATTCCGGCCCTTTTGTTTACCAATTAAAGCTCCAATAACTGAAAGAAAATATAGTTTTTATTTGGAATAGCAGAAAGGAGAGTTGAATTACCTTGTTTTACGGATCCTTCTTGGGCTCTTTCTCTGGTCCAATGTTCGGAAACGTTCATAATCACCAAAGGATGCAAGGAACATGTTACTGATCCAACAGCACCTGGTGCCATTACACTTTTCGGAGATTCGGCTGGTGCTGATTTTTCAGCACTGCTCGAAGGCTCTACTTCCATTTCCATGCCATCTTTGGATCCACTCATATTTTATTTAATAATATCACTTTATTTATCGTGCTTTTGATTATTTTGATCAATGTCAAAAACCATTGACAGATTTACAGATTGCTGCAGCAGCCGATAAAACAGGGATCTGTAATGACATTTGTACAATTTCTACAAGATGGTGGTTCGTGGCTGTGTGCATGTTGCTTCTTGTAAAAGAAAATCATAAAGGTAATAAAAAACAGTTTATTCTATAACATTCAATCAAAATCAGAATCCTCATCGTCCTCCTCATCGTTATCACCATTCTCCACTTTAAGATCACGAATTTTGTTCATCAACTCCTCCTTGTTCCCGCCATCCGATCCTTCTTGCTTCATTTTCTCCATATATCGAAAAAAAGTGCGTCGTTTCCGTTCACACAACGTTAACAATAACGCTTTCATTTCAGAATCCAACTTTTGTTGCTGCTGTTCAGTGGGTGCACCTTCAACGACTTCCTTGGATTCACAACATTTCGTACAAACTCCCAATCGTCTGCCACACTCCGAACACATCACATGGTAAGCTTTTCTCACTGTTTTCTCATCACACTTTACGCATCTTTTCGGCTGTGTTAAAGGCTTGTACTTCTTGTACTTAATTTTCCATTCAATAATCTCTTTGCACCTCACACAAACATCGCTTACTTGTATTGTGTTTATAAACTTTGTCCGATGACTGGTGTCGTGTAGATTGTTTTTAAATGCTGTACGATTTTTATATTTCTGTGATCGTGTACGTGAATTGTTGCCCTTTTGTGAACTCATCCCTATAAAAGACAAACAGGAGACTAATTAAAAGGGGACACTTTATTGGTCTGGATAATCGTTTAATATGCTATCACGTTTAACTGTAAGCAGTTCAATCTCCTTCTTTTTATTCACTTGGAACTCATAAAGAATTAACAACTCGACTTCTTTATATTTGGCCACGATTTTATCTAAATCCAGTTCATTTCCCGTTAATATGACAACCAACGACTGATCGTAAGCCATTTGGCCGATTAAATGGAACACTAGTAAGAAATTATTTAATTTCGCTATTAAATCGTCCGCTTCTGCTCGTATGGCAGGCAATTCGTCCCATTTATCGGAAAATGTGCCCATGTCTGTGGCTAATTTGGTCACTTGTATTTGCTTTTCGAGGCAGTTTCGGTACTCTTGACTGGCATGAAAAATTAACTCCTTCAATTCGTCCATTAGCTTCAAAACTGCCGGTTCCCCCTTTAAGAAAGCATTTTGGAGTTGGTCTTCCGGTTCGGAGATTTTCTCTTGATTGGGGCCCAATTGGGCGACAATTTGCTGGGCCATCAGCACTTTATTTAACTGTCTACAGTAATTTTTGGTGCACGTTTTAACGGCGTGTAATGGAAGCCGTCTAAATTTAGAGAAAACTCGAAATAACCACATTTTTTTGTGAATTTATGAGAAACATAATTCGGAAGTGTGCTGTGGCGTTGTTTCCATGAGTGGTACGATAAAAAGAGATAAAACGACAACAGGGCGTCTTGTTAGCACATGACATTGAACTTCTAACCTCTAAAAGTAGAAATTTTTCAAAATTCAATTAAAAAAATCCAAATCGAAAATGTTTCATATTGTTAGAGTGTACAAAAGTCTGTTACGTACACATTTTGTTGCTGTACAAGCAGCACAAACGGGCATTTTAATGGGAACTGGTGATATTATTGCCCAGACTTTGGTTGAGAAAAAAAAATTCAATGAACTGGACAAGATAAGAACGTTGCGTTTTGTCGGTTTGGGTGCTGTATTTGTGGTAAGTAGTGATTAAACATTACCTGATTTGTTCAAAAAAATTGGATTTTCCGAAAACCAACCTCAATTTGAAGTAAACTAAACACACATTGACATCTAATTACAGGGACCTGCAGTTACCCTTTGGTACAGATTCCTATCACGCAACATTCGCGGCGCGCCAAAAGCGGTGCTATTCAAAAAAGTCGCACTGGATCAACTGCTATTCGCACCCACATTTCTTGTTGGATTTATTTGTGCTGTTCAAGTGATGCAAGGTGGAAATATGGACACAA
The DNA here is from genome assembly GCA_963930825.1 of Silvanus unidentatus. NCBI lineage: Eukaryota > Metazoa > Arthropoda > Insecta > Coleoptera > Silvanidae > Silvanus > Silvanus unidentatus. Next base: position 2,184,448 of record OZ005758.1, read on the forward strand.
TCCAATACGAACTGAAGCACAAGTACCGAGACATCCTGTTGACCAACTACAAAATCTGGCCTGCAGTACAATTGATTAATTTCTATTTCGTACCGTTGCAGGGCCAAGTCGTTTTGGTACAAGCAGTTGCGATATTATGGAACGCTTATTTATCCCACAAGACTCAACATAAGCAATAAAACACAGTATTAATTGAAGGGGAAATATATAAAGAATAAATAATGCACAGAGGAGTATTTATTACCATTTTCTTTTATAATTACATTTATTTGTACAAGATATACATATTATTTATAATTTATAAAATATCAATAGATAAATTAGGCGTTATTTGTGTTTGATCAATAAACATATACAGCTATTGTCAACAGAACCAATAATTTCTTTCTCTCTTTAAAAATAGAAAGTATGCACGTTTATAATTCGCATAGAATAAAATAACAATTCAATTAGTCATCGTTGTATGTCCACAAATCGTTTCATTATCATTTTGTCAATTACAACACATTAATATGTGCAGTGGACATGAAAGTATGATTATTTTTCCCCTAAAAAATACATTCATTTGATGAATTAAATTCACAGAAAATGTTTTAATGCATAACAAAACGATTAGGCCATGTATTTATAAACAAACCGAAGAAACATTCATACAACTTTGGAATAGGTAATTGATTTTCTCTCTATTTATAATAAAAACATTAATCTAGCTATTAAATAGAGATCAGTTTTATTTTGTGTTTATTTATTTATTGCACAACGTTGTTGTGCTGCTCTAAAATTCTTTCTATTTTTATGAATAATCAATAGATATAAGTTATTGGTGAAAAAGCGATGCAAGGACATTAAAACTTGCATCGCCCTTCCAACATTTAATAAATTTGTGTATGCTTTTGATATTTGTGCGTTTTACACTTTATTCTCGTATAATCCTGAGCTGTGGAAAGCCCGTTTGCCCAAATTGAGTAGAAGCTGTCGGTTACGGTTCGCTCCCTCTTTCGCCTTCTTCCTGGCAATCTCCAACAGGAGCCGATTACGGAGCACATCCAACGAATTCACAATGGACAACGAGGAACCGGCTTCGCCCAATCGACCGACCCGTTTGCTTCTCTCCATGTCTTTCTGGAAGAAACAGGTGCGACATTGAGGATTAAAATGCGACAGTCTTCAACTGACATAAATTTATTTTCTACATTAATAAATATTATAAATTTTGCTAAAAATACTGGTGGTGTTTGACTAGCAATTCAAATCCCTTTCTCCCAACAACAATTTCTCGATTTAATTCGAGTCTTTCGTTTGATTATGGATAATTAATTTGTTCAACATTCTACGATTCTCTTCGGCCATCCTCCGCATTTGGGTACGCATAAACTGTTGTCGGAGTATTTCGATTGGCACTTGAATGGAAATGGTTGCGCGTTTTCCATCGTGATACCGTTTGGTTCTTGTGTTGAACGGTGTCTGCATATCATGTAAAAAAGAAAATCTCTTAAAACTGTGCGAAAAATCGCTGTTGGGAGATGGAAATTCGAGTGGCCTTGATTACAGGTCCCTTTTTTACCAAATGTCATTGGAAATCCATTGCTCACCTGATTATCAATGTCGTTCGATTCCATTTCGGTGAGAAGGTAAAATCGGGGATCTGTAACGCCGCTCCAGTCGCTGTTCGGTCGATATTTGGCCGTCAATTTGGGCAGCAAATAAGTGACTGTCTCTTGGTCCGGGGCCAGATTGACCGGTTCCAGATATCTGCCTAAATAATTTGTATTTTCTTCACATCGGACTGCAATTACGAGGGCCACACAAACTAAGTAAACGGACACACGCATCGTATGTACCTGGAAATTGAAAATTCGTTCAGTTTTCCATCAGAAAAAGCGGAAAATGCAATCTCTTTCGATCAGTCAATGTTCGTTTATTTGGATGTTTTCGTAAAAAATCATGTAATTAGCGAGAACACTCTTCTAATTGAATTTCTGTTCATTATGCAGCATTTTAATCCGAAATGTTGGATCTAATCGAATTATTCAATTTGTTCGGAATGAGGGAAAGTAGCCCGTATATTTTTCGATTCAATGAAGGTGCAATTAGCGTTAAAAATCTCTCCTTACATGTTATTAATCAAAATTCGATTCACTGTGCTTAAAATTGGCCACTTGAAAGTCTCGTCTGAGCTCGATTTCAACAAATTACTTACTGAATTATTTATAATTCCACTATTATTATGATCCCTCAGTGGAATATCTGACGGAATTACTAAAAAACATTGTGCAACTGATGCTATTTACATCTATGTTTAATTACAACATTGTCAAGAGAGTTACAGAAACTGATGAGTTGAATTAAAAATATTTACAAGTGGCAAAATGATGTGAAACGGTTTTTTTTCTCAAAGATAATCCACTGGTATTGTTCTTAACTATAAAGAGTTTTTAAGAAATTTTCCATTAATTCCATTAATAATTTTTATCATTTAATTAAATGCTAATTTTAGATTAATTGTGCTATATTCATCACTTTGTTATTACATGCTTAAATAAATTTTGACTGAATTTGATAAATAGGAGTCAACGATTAGAGGAATTGATTTGATGGACTGTTTGGGCAATTAACTATGAAAAATCAGCACGAATCCAATGCATTGCTAATGAATGCGATAAATTCAATCGAATCTCGATTGTACAGAGAATATGTTGCCACTAAAAGCAAACATTGTCAACGTAAACACGTACATTTGCCAACAAAACAGTGGCCCTTTTGAGAAAACACATTAGTCTGTTACGACTTGTCTACGTTTCAAAACACTTGCACGTTAATTTTTTCCATTATGAGGAAGAGAGCTTTTCTGTCCGCATCGCACAATGTCAACACAAGCTTTCTACACTTTCTTTCAGTCACTTTTTCTTGTTGTGATTTAATTTAAATTCTTTTTATGTGGCGCTTCTTCCAATAATCATCAATCATTCAATTGTGGAGATTTTTTTAGGAAAAAATTAAGACTTTTCCAATGATGTATCGAGTTTGGGAATCTTTTCTGGCCAAATTGTGATTGACTTTAATTTCGTGACAAGTTTTAGGATAAATTTAAAGAGAGACGTGTTCATTAAAGCCTTTTTGTCGCTCATTTATTTTTCGAATATGGGAAAAGTTTCGGATTTTCTGAAGCGTGCAAGAATATTGAGTGTCATAAAATGTTCTTCTCGTATGTTAAAGCTAAACTTTGTCCATTAATCGATTTCGTAACAAGATCAACGTAAATAATACACTAATCTGAGGATTGAAATGACTTTTTTGTTTTAAAATCCATATCGATTTTATAATGCGGGTCAGTAATGAATGGAAGTGAAATTTATTTCTCTATATTTGTTTTAATTACTCGTACGTATTTATTTTGCGCTTCTTTTGAAATAAACTGACCTCGTTCATTACAAAAAAAAAGTTTCAAATTCCGTTTGAGAAACAATTTTATCTTTGAAAATAACCAACAATTTAAACAATTTCAAACATCAAAGGTTTTCTCCTACATAATTGTGTAATAAATTGAAAGAAAAAAAGGTAGCGAATTCTTTTAAGCGCGGGCATGTACACGGTTCTTTCGTTTTGCATTATTTGGAAAAGTTTGCGGACATAGAGAGAGGCTCGTGTGAAACTTGTTAGCATATAAATGGAATATTACACTGAATATGTCAGAACAAAATATTCTTATACACCTGAATATTAGATAGAGAGTTTTTTATTTAATTTAAAACAACAACATTGTTTTCGTTCCATCAAAATTTAGATCTATGCATCATTTTCCCCATTTTCCTGACGCTTTTTGAATATTTGAATTTCGCGTCATTTGTTTAATCGATAAAACAGAGCTTGACCCTACCGACTTCCCCTCCCCTGTTCCTAACCTCATTTCCACTGCACTCTCAATAACAATGTACGATTTCAACGAAATTTGTTGTGTTTGTTTAAAAGTGGCAAAACGGAATCGTTTACCACTTTCAACAGAAGAAAGTGATAATGTTAGTTACTTAATTAAACTGGAAGAATGTGCCCAAAAGGAACTTGTAAGTCCACAACTCCCTTTCCAACGAACCCATGATCTAATTTGCTGTTTTTCTCTCTAGAAACCGAACAAACACATGCAAATATGCAGAAACTGCATCAAACAACTCAACACCACCCACGAATTCATCAAAACACTTCTACAAGCTGTCGATGTATGGTCAGACTCCAAAAGGCATTTCAAAAACGAATTGTCCACCGATGATGATGAGAAAATCGATATAATGGACGATTTAATACTGAAAATGGAAACCAACGAATACGTGGACATGTTCAGTGAGAAATCGGACACGTCCTGGATCAATTCCGCCTCATTCTACTGTTCAATGTGCATAAAAAATTTCCCCACCGAAGATGAGCTCTTAAATCACGCCTGTCCGAAATTAAAACGCACCATCGACTCGCCCAAAACACAATTCTATTGTAAATTGTGCAATTTATCCTACGACAAACGGTACGATCTGATCAAACATCGCCAAATCCACCAACAACATCGATCCGACACCGATGTGGAAATCGACGAGAAAAAATACGTTTGCACTTTCTGCGGAAAGTCATTTAAACAATCTTATCATCTACGTGAACACATCACATCGCATACAGGCGAAAAGAACTTCTCCTGTCCCATTTGTATGAAGAAGTTCCAACGGATGTCGTCGCAGAGGCGACATATGCGAACACACCAAGCGCCGCCCGGTCAAAAGACGAAAAAGACACCGTTTTTGTGCACGATTTGCGGCAAAACGTTCCCCTATTCGAACGGGGCGCAACGTCACATGCGAACGCATCAGGGTGTGAGACGTTACGAGTGTCCCACTTGCGGTAAAAAATTCTCACAGTCCACACATTTGCATGTCCATCAGCGGACGCATACGGGCGAAAAGCCGTACATTTGTGATATGTGTGGGGATGCGTTCGCATTGAATGCAACGTTACAAAAGCATAGAGAGAACCACAGAAAGAACGATGTGAAAATGGGCAGGGATGGGACAGGTTTAAGTTTTTAAAAATGTAATAAACGTAATTTGTAATGAATATAAGACTATTTATTGAATGAGAGTCTTTTACCCGGAATATTACGTTCTATTGACGATGAAAAATTATTATTGGTCTAGACTGACTTTTCGAATGTGGAAAAAACACACGAAATCGAATAATTCATCAACAGGTGCTTTCAATTTAGATAATGCGGCACAAATTCAATGTTATTATAGAAAACATAAGTGTTAATTACACGCACATTTTACACTTGAACACGAAATTTAACATGAACATAATTATATTTTACACACAAGCGCACAGTTTTAATGGAATTTGTGACAATTACGTGTTGAATTTAATTAGAAAACCGTCGCAAAATATTATAAAAATGCTACGACGGATAAATGGGGGAGTAGTGCATCTCGAAAATCAGATAAAGACATTTGCTTTGACTTGGAGGTGAGCGTGAAATTGAAAACAAGTGCAAAGGTACAAACGGAGTGAAACAAAATCGATATATGCAGTCTCTTCTAGGTAAAAATGTGGTCGAATCGAACGTAAAATCGAAGTTGGAGTAACTAGTTTAATTGTTGAACAAAACAGAAACTCGTCGAGTGTATCCATCAAAAGCGGCGAGTGTAAATGGGGCACAGCTTAACTTGATACAAAATAATAACAAAACATGCTCCACATACAGAAGAGAATATTATAAACAGACTAAAACTAGAAGGGATTCTATGGAAAATAGGATTAGGTTGTACGTGGATCGTCCCTAAACAAACGAGGGAAAAAGTGGTAAAAAGGCGGTGGGAAGTTGACTTCCGATTTGGAAGTCCGCTCGACCCACTTTGGCGGATCCGCACAGTCTAATATTAAGGAGCGTCTTATCGAGTGCTTTAAAATGAAAAAAAGTTTTTAATTGAATCTTCATAGTTGCAAATAATGAAAATTTTTTGTAAAACTTTCATTTCATATGTTTTTTGTCTCATGTGGAGATTCGATTAAAGAATTCCATTAAAATTTTTGAATAAAAACCAGATTTTTACTCTATTCATTTTTGTTCAATCGAAAAATGGAAAACAAGATAAAGAATTATAATTTATGTGCTCCGATTTGTTATCGTTCCACGTTTCCTGTGTCATATATTTAAATCATCCCCAAATTGAATTGTTTATGATCGTCATTTTTACCAATATTCGCGTTTTTATGTGCCATTTAAATTTGCAAGAACAATTAAGTGTTCATTAAATTCATGCCTGCTGAAAATTCACCCTGGCAATAAATGGAATTTCCCTTAATAGATTTATAAAATTGTTAATGGTTTTGTAATAAAAGGCGGCAATTTCGCATTTTATAAGCTAAAGTTAATCATTCATATTGAAAGAGTTTCTATTTGTATGGAGGGCGGTCAAATATGAACATGTTTACATTTCAAAGTGTTTTATAGAAAATATTTTCAAAAACAGTGCTTTAAGCTCTTTGATTAGCGGTTTTTACTGCGTTTTTTCTGTGCCAAATGAAAATTACGATTTTAATATTGCGCGTGTATAGCCGAAGGTCATGAATTCGAATATTTTTATTAACAAAATTGATGCACTCATTAATCAACCTAAATGGATTAAGTGATTCTTGTTACAGCTGAGACAAATTTCAATTTCATTAAAAAACTTTTTCTGTAAATTGTAATTACACTTTGTACGAAACTTCAATCCATTTTTATCCGAATTAAATAAGTTTCTACGTTTGTGGAAAAATTATAAATTCATTCATATAAAAACGCTCCGATTTCGAGGTGCAATTACAAAACTAGTCCGGAAAATTAGATTCCATTGATTTCTTTCCTGCGATTTTATTTTCTCTTATTTATTAAACTCTTGATGGGCACCTTTTTGGACGGTTTCTGTGTGGGGGTGTGTGAATTAATTAGTGCAATTTGCGAGTTTAAACCGTCACCACACAGCATAGTTTAAACTCGTACATCATCTGAAAGTATTAAGAGCAAGGTAATACATTTACCGGTGCGGAATTCTGTGGGGAAATTCTATATAACATTACGAAATGGGAAAACAACTGTTGCTCAACACAGAAATGAAAACATATCAATTTTCCTTTCAACATGATTACTCTAGAATTTACCAATTGCAGCAAAAGTAAAGCGATATTTTTACGGATAAAGATGTTGTATGGGGGCACAGGTGCCCTTTTCCCACATCAGATTTAACAATATTGTTATTACTGTCGATTTTTACGTGAATTTAATTAAACCGTCTTGTGTATGAACACAAAACGCACCTTATCGCACTTGAACAAATAGGGGACGATTCATCTTTGAGGGCTGAATATTCAATTACGAAAAACAATGCCGATTTCAATTGTGGAAAGTAGTTGCAGTCCGATAAAGAAACAAAATTTGAAAAGGGATGGGATTTTTCATAGAGTTGCACTAGGAAAAATCCATATTGTGACGTGCATGGAACAAAAAGCGCCAAACCCCTTTGTAGTGTCCCTCAAGTACGGCCAATTTAGCACATATGAATATAAATACACGCAAAGTGCAGAAATTTTTTGTTCACGACACGCTTTTGAGCACATTTCTGGGTCTATAATAATATTTTTGAAGGGAGAATGTGGAAAACATTTCTTTTATATGAGAAAAATTGTATTTTTTCCTCATGGTGGATATCAGGTGTTGTGTTGGATGGGAAATATAATCACACAGACGCCGTTCTCCTCTATTTAACGACAGATGAATTGGGATATGATTGTGAATATCAAGAGAAAAATATTAACACTGAGGGAATTGTGTGTTTCCTTGCAAGCCCATTAAGGATATTAAACTGTCTTGGGTTTGGAACATTGACAAATGCCGGCCAATATTCGAAACAAAACGGAAATCTTGGAATACTCGAAACGAGGATGGTGTAAAATTTCACGCCCCCAAGCAATTACGTACCTTTAAGTGAGCGAGAGATGCTGAGAACGGTGTGTTTTTGATTTAATTAGTGAAGTCAATTTGAGTTGGGGTGCTGTGCAATTTTCCAGTAAATTTTGCTGAAAAATCAGCGGTCATCCCGCATTTGTCGATGGAAATTAGTCTGGCACACACTCGCAAATAAACATTTTATAGAAAATCCTGTTTTCCCGTGTATGTCGAAGAAAAATGAAGCAAATATTTGACATCGGTATTAAAAGGAATCAATCTAAAGCCGATTATGTTGACGGAGAGAGGAAAAATTCGAAAGGGTGTGGCACGAATGTTGAATGTTTATCGTTACATAAACAATATAAATTTTGGAAATTTCAGTGGATCTCGTTTTGAATGGTGATTAAATCGACAACCACACAATGAAATCTTCCCATGGGACAATTGTGGGTGATAAACGATTGTTTGATTGTTGTGGTGCGAGTTGGAGTAAAGTTGCAATTAAAACGACGGGGTGTTGACCCATTTCGTAGGTGATGCAATGTAATTACAGCCACCCGATTATCGTTTCGACACGTTGATGCCCTATAAACACCATTTTCTAGCTCTCTTCAACTCTGACACGCTAAAAATTAGATTTTCCTGTTTAAAGAACGTAAGAGACTCCCGGAAAGTGTCCGCGACTTTAATGTGCTCATTAAAGAAGCTTTTCATTAACGGAACAATCGATGGCAAGAAATGAAATTAAAACCGGTTTAATAATGACAAATAGAGTACCCAATTACGTCAATATGTACCGAGATGATTATAATACAATGTAATCAATCTGATTTTGTCAAATCACAACGCTGTCATCCGCTTTTTTCTTAGCCAAATCGCATTTACCAAGTCCATTAATTTTCTGACACTTAAATTACATACGGAGCTTAATTAGTCGCGTTCTTTTCATTGGATTTGAAGACGTTTAAGTAAATTCCGGACGACAGATGAGTTTTTTTTGCGGAAAAAGCAACAGATTACAAGTCCATTAAACAAGTTGTGTGTTGTTATGATTTTTCTGTGGTGAATGGGAGCTTTCACCCTCCGAATGTACAGCATTAAGTGATTGTATGGCATTTAATGACACTTGTATGATCGCTTTTTATTGCTGTTATCATTAGGGAATGATAAATGTGCATAATTCATTGAAAAACCACACATTTTTCCATAAAACTCTTTTAATATTGTGTTGATTTCATATCGATGTGGTGGATGTTGTCTTTTACTCTTTTATGCACATTGGTATGCGATTCAATTAAATGTTGTTGCGCTAGAAGCATTTCTAGTGTACAAATGGACTGTGGACCACAAAAACAGCGTTTTTCGACAATATTAAAAGTCCAGTGTTTGCATTTTCCACTCATATTCCACTATTTTATTAAAATCTCGGATTATTATTGCTAGTTGACGATTGGATTTTATGAAAACCGCTCAAGGGTGCAATGAGAACTTAAGAAAATTAATTAACACACAAAGGGACTGATTTAAGGAATGTTGGCGTTTAATTGCCTTTGTGGTGGCGATTTTTCGGTCTCTATCGATTCATCTGTGATCCTTTTACTTGAATATTTCACATTTTATTGTTTATTGAAGAAGTGTTATGTTTTATGTGGAGTTTTACAACGTTTGCCCTCGTAAAAGGCGCTAATAAAGTCGGTAATAATAATCTATCTAAAATTCAACGGGAATTTTTGCAATTTAAATACCTGTGGATTATGTAAATGATCGCAGTGCGCAAAGATGTACAAAATATTACACCAATTTGCATAGTAAAGTAAAAATTAGCAACAACTTACCGTGAATTTCGTTGAGGATGCGAAAGAAACCGTTGGGAAATTCAACAGGTTGGCGTTGAAAGTTTCGTACTTGTTAACTTAAAAAAGTTTCCTTTTTTCAGATGTCGATAATAATGTGATGGAATAGGATTGGAATTTTTGGCCCGTTGCACACAACTGTGGCGAGTAAAAAGTGTTGGGAGCGCGTCTTCGGATGCCGGATGGTGGGCTAATATGGGGCCGTTTGATCAGCACCTGCAACTGATAAAGAGAGCGCCGATTATGGTCGTCGCGACGCTGATGGAGCGTTCTTATAGTACAGTGACATGCGCGTCCCTCATTTGATTTGACGCTTATGATTATGAGATGACTCGAAATCAAAGAGTGGATCGAGGGGAGCCCCAAACATTTTCTACACTGTGTTCAGCCCACGTTTCACACAAATATACATTTCCAATAATAGGATGGACATGAAAAGAGCACTTTTCTATATAGAACTCTTTATTATCGACTCTGTGTGTCTAATGCCACTTGACTTTTTAATTTATTTTCTATTATTTTGAGAACCAATCAATCAAATCAGTGAAATTTTGTTGGAATTTGCATAATGTACAGTGTTGGATGTTAAGATAGGGGCGATTAATTGGATTACTGAGCCATTCAATTTTAATTTGTTTTAGACTGTAATGTGATCGCGACTTGAATTGGCATTTGTAACGATGTTATCATTTATTTAACGATAATGCCGACTAAAGGCAGCAAATAGATAAATTTCAATTTGTTTTCGGTACCTACAACAGGCGAAAAATGTAATTAATCGAATGGAAATGTGTATATTTGGGGAATAGATGATCTCTGCTGTCTGCCAGTGTAAAACAATAAATTTACTGTAATCCGAAACATGTTCATCCACTCGAATAAACCGCAAAATATTTGCAAACTACTCACGGTAAAATAAACAACAAAAATATTTTATACAAGATAATAATCTATTGTTGTAGGGGGAGACTTTGTGAATGCATTTTTGTGTGGAAAAAATCTTCAATAGCCCACGGGTTATTGTAATATATGAACAATAAAACGGGGAGCTTTTATATTTGTGAAAATGTTTTACTTTTCTCATGATTTGTGCATGCTTTCGATTATAAATACGGAATAAAATGCATCGAAATTTAAAATTTCAAAAATTTGAATTTACAGGAAACTGTAAAATAAAAACCGTTCAATTCAAATTTGGAGACAATTCGAGAAAATGTAACATTTTTATAGCGAATTAGCGACTGGATCATTGAATGGCTTTGTTGATAGTGTGAATGAAGCTATTTATAGTAAAGTTGTACGATCTTTTTATTGCTGCACAAACTTATAAAAATGCAATCGGATTTTATATGTGCGAAGAAAAGCAGGTCGAAAGAGGAGACTTTGCCGGTTTGGAGTTTTCCACGTGGATAATATCGAAATGCGATTAGTAACACTGGACTTGAGATTAAAGAAAGGTCAAAAAACATTGTCAATCGATTTGGAAGGAATAAATATTACTATAAACTCTCGTTTAGCGAACAATGAAGCCGAGATTTGAATATAAAATCGAACGACTTTTACGGCATTTTGATGAATTTATTCTATTCATTCCAAACAAATATAAATAAGCGCGTTTATTCTTAATACGTGTGCATTTTGCAATGTCACCAGGTTGGAATCAATGCGAAAACGGAGCGAAACACAACGGAAAATCACAATAAAAATGATAAATTTACGTTACTTACGACGAGAGAGGATTTAATTCTTTTGTGTAGAGAAAAGACGTGCGCTTGTGGCCGCATCAAAGCAAAAGTATTTTAATTAATTTCATAATTTTATCGTAAATAAGTGCCTGTTCTCCCCCAGTTCTTCCAGAGGCGAAACGTGCCCCTACTTTGAATTGTTCATCGCCACAAATATAAAACCGCAAACACACCGAATCGGACACATCGCCATTCGAAACAAATCAAAGCAATTAGAATAATGGAAGACTGTGTGGATAATGCGGATTGGGCTCACTACTTGGAAGCAAAACTTTTAATCTGCTTAAAGTTTATGAATATTATCTTGTAAGGTGAAAATGCCACCCGAAGGCGATGCAAATTTCCATCCAGCAGCGAGAGAGGGTTACAAAGGCATTTTTTGCATTCTGGATCCATGTGAAAGACTCGCACTTGATTAAATAAAGAGCTATTCGAAATGGAAACCGTCCATCCCGCATACACTCACGTCTCCGTGTATTTTCACAAATCGAAATTGCTCGAATCTCTACCTCTCGGTTATTAAAACGCATCCCTATAGGTATTTAAAATCATTTCACGCACCACATTATTATAATATCAATAATTTCAAAGGTTAAAGGTCCACAAACATCTCGCTAATCGTTATTAATCACCATCATTAGTGGACGCCACTTTGTCATACCAAAATGGGAATGTATTTGAAATGTATATGAAAAGAAACACAATATCCGACTGTAAATTGATTCCATGTTGTGCAAAGAAACCGGAAAAGTTGAGAAAGGCTTCAGTTTCCGACGAATATGTATCGTGAAGTGAATGACCAGTCACCACTGCTTCCAACGCAGCAAAACACCTTAAATCATGACGGTTTGTCGATGGTGTTGACGATTATTTGTATAATTGACGTGTTCGGAGTGTTTCCCATTGTGGCATTGCCGAAAGCGATCACAGAATGCGGTAAGCCTCGACACATCCACATTTTCCACCAATAAATCGCAATGTTTGTTAGGTTTCTATGGGATTTTGGTGGTGTTTGTTGTATGTTCCGTTCAAATGTACACCGCCAACTTATTGGGAAGATGTTGGATCCAATGTGAAGAAATCTGGCCGGAAATCAAGCGGAAAAATCGTTATCCATACGCTGCACTGATAGAAGCCACTTGCGGTGCTAAACTAGCAACTTTTGTTACATTTCTACTGGATTTGACTGTGTTCGGTGGCGGCATACCGAATTTAATCTTAGGTGAGTTGAAATCCAACTCAATTCGCATTCCAAACTGAAATTTTGTCACAGCATCACAGAATTTACAATTGTTGGGGCTGCGTTTGAGTAGCAACACGTTCGATGTGTCGTTCTGTTACTGGATTCTCCTCCTAGGCTCTGTTTTATGTCCAGTATTGTGGCTTGGAAGCCCGAAAGACATGAAGTAAGTTGCAACATTCTTGAATATTCGAGTAAAACAGCATTTTCAGGTGTCTTTGTTCCACTTCAGTGGTGATCGTCTCCTCCGTTTTCCTCCTAACATTGATCTCGCTCTGTACCAGCCCCACAATGGACGTGCCTCCCCAAACAGCCCCGGACCCGCTCTGGCGTACCATTCTCCTCGCATACGGCATCCTCTCTTTCCAATTCGACGTCCATCCCACGATTCTCACCATCCAAATGGACATGAACGACAAAACCCAGCTACCTGTTGCCATTCTCATTGCATTCCTCGCCACTCTCGCCATGTTCACGTCCATAACAATCGTAGCTGCAATCAAATACGGCCATCTGTTGTTGCCCAGTGTGTTAGAAACATTACCAACCACCATAACGCTCCATTTCGCTGCCATTCTGGTCGCTTTGCAATTATGCCTAACATCAGCGATTAGTAACAGTGCATTGTACCAGCATATGGAGGACTGGTTCGGTATTTCAAGAGGTACTTCTTTTTTTGTTCCTTGTAGCAAAAATTGCGCGTTAATTTGAAAAATTCTGGCTTCTCATTGGTTGATTTGAAAGAAAAGTTTGAATCAACCAATGAGAAGCGAGAATTTTTCAAATTTACGCGCAAACTCCATTTTGCTACTGCGTGAAAAAATGAAATACAAAATGTTTCTATTTGCGTGTTTTCAGAATTTAACCGGAAACGATGCATTCTACGAACGATTCTCTGTGTTTTGGCAATGGTGTTGGCGGAATCCGTGCCGAAATTCGAACTGGTCATGTCTTTAATTGGCGGCACATTAACCGGTCCGCTAGTCTACATTTTTCCACCTTTAATTTTCGTTCGATTGGCGATTTTACAACAAAACTGGACTGGAAATTTCGAGGTATTTTTCTGTATTTTAATAATTGCAGTCGGTTGTTTAATGACCGCATCCACAACGTACATAAACATACTGAATACAGTGACTTTTGCGAATTTCTCGCAACCTTGCATCTACAATCTCTCCATGACTCTGTTATATCAATAAAATCAATCAACTATTCAGTAACTTTATTAAATCTAACATTGAATAAATTAGAAATGTTTAAAAAAACGTACAAAAATTTTCAGTCACACAATTACAAATCGAATAGGAAAAAACTGCCAGCGAACGTGTTCACTGGCCTTTGTGGTACCATAATTTTGTTGATGTTGTGTAGAACGCCATTCGTCGCTAAATGATCACAGCTTGTAACAGTGGCCCGATTGATGCGCACTTTGCTCCCAACTTTGCCCACTTCCACATGCTGATCCATCATTGTGGGAATGACGTTGTTGAAGCCCCACGCTTTCGGGCCCACTCCCGAACAGCACAACACCTCTGAAAACAACAAACTGTGTTTAAATCACAATTTTCGTTGGAAGATTGAAATATAAACTGCTTTCTTTTACAAATTTCTGTTAAATACTGAGTTAATCTGATCCAATTTAGTGAAAGAAATTCAAAAAGTACTATAAAATTCCATTTTTTCTCCGTGTAGCAAAAGTTCGCGCGTAAATTTGAACTAGAATTAACACTGAATGAACGAACGAACTATTTTTTTGAATTTCTTCCAAAGAAATTGATCAGATTTGCCTGTTATCTGATTAACAGTGGAATAGACGACCACCTACCACTTAAAATATGATTTTTCAGCACTTCTTCAGCGCGTTTCTTGTCCTGCAACAAATCCTTCTTGAAATCCTCGTCGACAGCAGCAAAAGTCTCGTCAGTCGGCGCTAAGAACGTGATGGATCGATTGTTTTCTTGCAGAATCTTCTCGACTTCTGTGTCTTTCATCAACTCCCTAACCGTTGAATATTTCTCATCGTCTTGTAGTAATTCGTACAAGTTTTTCGTAGGCGGTACCAACAATCCGTTCACTTCGTGCACAACCGAACCGCACGCTTTCTCATCAAAGTCCCCAATACGGGCACAGTTGATTGTGGCACGATTCACGACATTCGTGAACAACGGAAGCTGTAAAACAAATCATCAATTAAATATTCCATCATAAAACACAACATTGACTCACAGTTGAATACAAATTCACTCTCAACTCATTCTCATTATCGTAAGTTGGCAGTTTCTTGTTGTTGTCCAAATCACACGATTTCACTTCCCCTTTAACAGTGTGATATTTAACGAATTGCTGCAATTTTGATGTATCATCCCCGATTTCTTCCAGCAATTTTTTACTCTCCGGCTTCTCGAACGCTTTATTCGTCGGTGCAAAGACTGTGACATTATTCAAATTGGCAAATTCATCCTTCAATCCCGCTTTCTCAATCAACTCTTCGAATTTCGTCAAATTCTCCGTTTTTAATATATTCGCCACGTCCAATGCACTGTCCGGCATCACGAGTGTATCAATTAAATGTATTACACCATCAGTTGCGATTATATCGCTCTCCACGATCTTTGCTTTCCCCTCAAAAATCACATCATCATCCAATGTACGTTCCAAATTCAATGTGTCTCCTTCCACATTGTGTGTCGTTGCATTGCCAATAATTGCGGCAGAACAAACCGTGTGAGCGGTGATATGATGTTTTAATATACTCGAAGCGCATCCACCGCCACTTAAAATCTTCTGTTTCTGTCCATCCTCCAATTTATTGAACGCCTCATCAGTCGCTGCAAAGATCGTATAATGGCCGTCGGTTTTCATGTGCGAATAGATGTCGGTATTGTCCAAAACTGTAATCAGATCACGTGATTTTCGGTCACAGCCACTTGATTCCCGACTTACCTTGTTTTAAACTTGTCAATTTCGGATGTTCCGCGATGATTTGTCGAATTGTTTGTGTCGCCATCACCACAACACCGTCCATCACATGCACAATCCCGTTCTCTGCTAGATTGTTCATTCTTTTAACTCGTGCACAGTTCACTGTTGTTAAACGTTTGTAATTCTGCGGTGTGGGATAATAATTGATGCGAATTGAACTGTTTTTGTTGTCACTGTAGATCACATCTTCATTTGAGAGTTCTGTTAAGTCGATGAAACCTTTAACAGCGTGACTGAGTGCTAAATCTCTCGCTGAAAGACTGCTCTCAATTGCACGTCGTCTTTTCTGTCCTTCGACCGTATTCTGAAACGAAACATGAATAAAATCTGCACCGATTTCAATTAAATTTCTTACCATTTGTACGATATTCTCATTGTAATCGTTGAGGGCCGCATCAGTGGGTGCAAATAGCGTGTAATTCTCATTCGTCAACAGATCCGCTACATTGCCATTCTGAATCATCGTCTTAAACTCTTTCGCATCCAAATCGTCCAGTGTGGCCATCAGTGGCTTCAAGTCCACCTGTTTCGAGCAACCAGCAGTGCCCTCTTGTCGCTTGAACCCGTAACAGCACTTGTAACGGACCGTAAACGTTTTCACAACACCATGATTATTAATTCTAAATCATTTACAAACACAATTAGCGTCTTTAATAACTGTACAATATTAATAACTAGTTTTTATGGTTGTGTTTGTTACCTTGTGATGCATTCGTATTTGTTGGACGTTTCTTGGCATTTGGAGAAACGAATCGATGTCGAGAACAGATTCAATGGGTTTTTGAGCACTTCCGTGCTGTTCTTCTCGTCGGAATCCTCGGACTCGTCGTCATCGTCGTCGTCGGTGCTCTCTTCGCGTTCAATGCACACATTCGGCCTATAAAAACCATATTTACTGTTACAGACCACTCATTTGCGTCAATTAGAACGATTTATTTTTATTTACAAACAACAAGACGATTTCTAAACCCGCCTACAAGTTCAAAGTTCTGCACAGTGTGCTCATTTATGAATAATAATAAAAAACGGGTAGAAAGTTGGCTAGAAATTGGCACGAATATGTGTGTTATACTTTTACAAAAAAAAATTATTGTACCCTTTCCACCATTGGCCCGAATCGGTGCCGAAGAAACTGCCAAAACTGAAGACACCCGGTTTGCGATTGAAATTCAAGCCGGCCACATCGAAGGGGTTTAATGGCTGTTGGAAGCCGCCTGCGTCCACATCGACGATGCCTCCGGGTATGAGGGGACTGTAGGTGGTCGGGGGATGGGGTTTCGGTTCCAGAATCGGTTTCTGTTCACTTCCGCTCGGGGTGGGGTCCTTGAAGTCGGGCGACAACTCTTCACGGTCTTTAATGGCCACATTCCGTTGGGCAGCCCAGTTCCATGAGTCGATTGGACGTTGGAACAGGTCAAAGTCGCTAGAGGAATGGTTAATAATTGTTAATTGTGTAAAAATAATTACAGATTGAAGGAAATATTTAATTATTTTTGTTATATAGGTTGCTGTGAATTATGATGGCGTCAAAATTATAATTTCAAAGCCCACTGTTGAATAATTATTTGACCATGAAGATTTTTTCAATTTTTGTCATTGAAGCCATTTATTCAACTAGCTAATTCCCCACAACAAATATGATTATATAACTGGAATTAATTAACTATCTTGTTTATTTAAAACACGACTGCACATTTGCATCTTCCGCTGTATAATTAATTCACGTCTCTCTGGCCTTGTTAGAACGTAAATCTCGGGATGATTCGAAACTCTTAGAAAAGAACAATAACTATTGTCTCATATTTGGAAACTAAATCATTGAATTCCTTGCATTTATTCTTGTTCATCTCAACAAAACATAAAGGAATTCAATTACAATGTGTTACCATATAAAATTAATTAAAAAACCTCATGGAGGAGAGAAATTCTAAAACGTTTGTTGAAATTTCGAAGGTTTTTGCTTGCAATACCGTAAAACATTTGTTTACAAATATTGTAAATTGTTTCGCATTTCACGCTGTTATGATCATCTCAGAAAAAAGTAATAAAAATGTTTATTTACAAGGAAAAGAAAGGCCACAAAGTGGAGAAGATATGCATACATTTACCTTGACTTGTAACGATATAAATGACCGTATTTACATTTGTAATAAACTGCTCTTCTCTGACACACATTTTTCCGGTCAATTAGAAAGGTTCGGAGGATATTCTTACCTGTAAATGCTGCAGTGGACGCTGCCAATCGCCACCAACACACAAAATAGAAGAGTCTGCTCTCTCCGCATGATTCCTCAAACAATAAACTGATTGCACTTTGTAGAAATTCTCACTGTTTGCTTGTCGAAATCAACTGATCGCTCTTCGTGCATGGGGGCCCCATTTATACCCCGCTCTGGTGGGGCGAAACTCTTGATAATAACAGTTAGTTGGACGGTGATTTTGTGCTCTTATTGTTTTGTTTTCCTATTACTCCTAATCATCGCTTTTTAGATAAAATTGTCTTGCGTTTTCTGGAAAGTTCTCTGCACTCTTCGTTCCCAAAAATGAACAAGTTTCAGTCCATTCTTTTAAATAATCGAATGTGAATTCATTTTAATTATAAAATTCGCTAATCGTTGTTATGTAATTGCAAATTGCCATCCAAGCCAATGACTTGTATTGTTCTTTAAGCCGATTCGAAGGTCCCGAATGGGTGTGTTTGCGATTGCAATAAAAAATCGACCAATTCATGGTTAATTAAGTGTTTATACACAATTCGTTAGATGTGGAAAGAAAAACAATAATAAAGTGACGCATCCACACAACTTTTTGCACCAAGGTCAAGGCAAATCAGCTTCCAAATGATTCACATTGGAAAAAAACGTTCCACATTTGCATATGGACCAACAAGTGGTCCTACCTAATTTTTTTTCCAACACATAAAACTACCATCTCTTCATTTCTGACCAGTTTAAAGAATTTTAAAGAAGTTTTTTCTGGAATTCAAACGATGAGTCACTCTTCCCTTTTCGAGCTCCATTGACTTGTAAAAATTCACACCAAGACATTCTAGAACAATACAAATTGCAATCTTTTCCTATGCCAGGATGTATCTAGTTAATTTAATTTACGATGTGGTCGAAAATATCAGTTTGCATGTTTATTATAAACAAGTGACTTGAATTACAAAACATCCACGCCCGAGGAACTCTTTTTCTAGGAATGCTAATTCACTCATCCGATTATTGAATGATCTTTTATTAAATACAAATAACAAATACATACAAAACAATGTATATTCATAAAATACAAATCCTTTTCATTCTTATACGCTAATTTGTCAACTAAAAACTTCAATATACAAGTGTGACTCTAAATTAAAATATATTCTTATTATAAATAGAAAAAATAAACGAATCATTTCATTTCTGCAATAGGATATTCTTACCTTTTGTTATCTTCAATTGGAATGATACTTAACTATAATAACAAGGCATACGTTCCTAATAATTTCATGTATAGAAAATGTTTACATTTGCGGTAGTTGGTCGATTGGTGTGGCGAATTTAAAGTCTTCTGGGAACAGATTTGAGGCATGTGGATACATTAATTTGTACGACTGACGTATTGTGACATCCGCAACACCAGCAATATCTCCAATCTCCTTCTGGCTCCTTTTGTCCTCAGAAGCCTTAAAAAAACGCAATTAAACAGTGAATTTCGGTAGGAATCGATGTGTAGTTACCTGTGACGCCATATAGATGGCAGCAGCTGCAACTGAAATGGGCGACCGTCCCGGGACAATGTCCAATTCGACCGCTTTTCGGGCAATATGTGTGGCAGCCCGTTGCACCATATTCGGCAGGCCCAAATTTGAGCAAAATCTCGACATAAAATCACCAGTCGTGATGAGATCCACGGACGTTTCCAATGCTTTCAAAATCAATTTGAAGCAACGGCCAATTTCACGTTTGCTGATTTTACTAACAGCGCAGATTTCTTTGAATGTACGCGGCACACCCTCCTGTCGACAGGCAATGTACAGGCACGCCGAGGCGATTGCATCGTTTGAACGTCCCTTCAGATTGCGTCCATCGTGGACCTGTTTGAACAAGTTGTTTGCCCGATCGACAATTGTACGTGGCAGATTGATTCGGTCAGCCATTGCATTGATCTCTTTGAAGGCATTTATTAAAGCACGATCGGAACTGTTCATTGTACGGCGGTTTTGGTATCGAGCTACACCGAACGAATCGAAACTGGCGTCTCCTACAAATAAAACAAAAATGTTATCGGGGAAATGGGATGGTTGTGAATGTAACTACCACCTCGTCCCGGACCAATCATGGTTGTTAAATCAGACCCATTTAATAAAGGATTCTCTGGCCCACCAACACGACTTGGATCTACGCCACTTTTTTCGTTACTGAAAGTTCTCCATTCCGAACCAACATCTATAACTCTAATAACGCAATGAGAATGTAGATTTAATGAGAAGATGGCCTGTTTGTTACCTGTCTCCAACCACAAGGCCGCATTCTGAACAAATTTGGTCACCAGCTCGATAATCTTCAATTAGGGGTGCATCTGGATGCGAACTGCAGCAAACCTTATTCGTGTCATATCTGGAATGAAATTTATCATCAATATTCATCTAATGTCTTTTTAATGTTAAAATATTTGATTATTTACCTAGAAGAACTGGCCATTTCACATAAACTGCTATTATTTTCGTTTTTAGATTAGTAAATTGATGTTAGAAAGTTTTTTGACAGAATGATTGACAGACGAACTAACATAGAGGGCGCCTGTTTGAATTTCGCGCAAAGGCGGTAAATTCAAAAAAGAAATCAAATACTTTTCCGCATTTTTTTATTCATATCAAATCTGTAATATACAGACACTTTACTACAATCATTTTTCTAATACAACAGTTATTAGGAAATAACTATTAAATAATAAATCTGTAATTAATTAAATGAAACACACTCATACGAAAAACGAATAATATTCCCGTACGAACAGTTTTACGAAATATATATAATAAAATATTAAAAACTAAATTTCCACATGTATTTAAAAAAATAACACTTATTTACGGAATTGATTTACGATATTTTTTAATATCTTTACTAATAGTTTTCAGTTTGTTCATACACAGTGGAATCCAGCATAATTCAATTTACTAGTGCAACAAAATTACACTACAAAAAACTTGCTCAAAAATAATTTAAAACCTTAAAATTATCAAATTCAATAAAATTCCATCCTAATATGCATCAGACAGTCGGGTAATTGCATTCATAGGCCCACAAAAACCACAATTTAAAAACGATATTCCGGCCCAGCCATATCAATAGCCCATCGAAACTTATCACGTTGCGTTTTATTATAAATCTTCTCAATCGGCACATC
Source organism: Silvanus unidentatus (assembly GCA_963930825.1). Lineage (NCBI taxonomy): Eukaryota > Metazoa > Arthropoda > Insecta > Coleoptera > Silvanidae > Silvanus > Silvanus unidentatus. The sequence goes on from OZ005758.1 coordinate 2,205,625, forward strand.
ATACTTCTTACACCAAGCCACACTAATCCTCGGATCCAAATAATTCAACTTGGACGTACCCAATGCAATCGTCTTATTCTCATCCCTATCCGTCTCTTGTATCTCCAATTTGGTCAATTGCTCCCTCAACCGTTGCAACTGTTTCTTCTTCTTATCATACACCGTCTTCTCCTTCACACTGCCCCGTTTCGCATCCTTCTGCGCATCCTTCACTTGCCGCTCCGCATCCTTAATCGCCTCCCTTTTCGCATCGATTTTCTCCTTCAATTTCTCCATCGATTTCTGATGCCCTTTCGGCACCGAACGCTGATGATTACACAATATCGCCACCGCTCTATTCGCTCGATTGTACGACAAAATCTTCTCCGCCACCGAATCCTCAGCCGTCGTCAACAAATCCAATTGTTGTTGCAACGTGAAACTCGCATTGTACGTACGGAACACTTTCGCCGTCAATCCTTCCATCAATTCATTCAAATGCTTATTCATAATGGCAGTATTCAAACGATCAAACAAATCATCACCCGGCGCTTTATTCTCCATAAACAATTGCAGATTCTTAAACACACGTTTCTCAACTGGCACCTCGTTGTAGTACCGTATCGAATCTTTACCAAGAAAATCAAACACCACCACATAATCCTTCCCATCTTTATGTTCGTGCAACTCAATATGTTCCACACGCAATGAACAACAACCGACCGTGTCCGCCTGATCCTCGTCCTTCTCATTACCCGCTCTCAGTGCCAATTTATCGATAAAATACAAAGCGACCGCCCGTTGCCTGATCCGCATCTCTTTCGACTTCCAATCGTCCTTATACTCTCTTCGTATCTTGTCGATGCATTTATGCAATCGTCTAGCTGTCTCGTATTTCTGCCAATCCTTTTCACCCTTCAACTTCGAACTGGGATTCAACATAATGTATTTCACTTGTCCTTGCACATTTTCCGTCCACGATGCTAACCAAGTCACCGAATTATCATGTCGCACTTCCTTCCATTTATGACCGGGTGGCGGTTTCGGTATCTTCGAATCTTTACTACAATTTATGATAATCTCTTCGGCTTCGACGCGTCGCTTCAATTTGCCCATTTTCGGATGTTCACCGCGACCACGAAACAAACCGGGCGGTTCGATTTTAAAATTGCCAATCTTCTCTTTGTGGCCGTCAATTGTACAGAAACCGTACTCTTTTAATATCGCTTCATTCTTCTCTTTCAATGCCAATTTCTCCTCTTTGGTGCGATTGCGATTCTTCTCGGCCAAGTCCATGAAATAGGCGTGCATCTTTTTGAAGTCGCACTTCTTCAAATCGGTGATTATTTGACGCTCTTTATCGTTCATCACTTTACGCCAATCTTTGAAAAAGTTCGTATTGAATGCCTCTTTTGTCGTGTAATCGTGGTCCAACATTTTCGCATAGAATGTGGCCACTTCCTCCGCTTCCAGCGACAATTTCATCTCTTTGCCATTGTAGTAGAATTTTATGTTGTCCGGCATTGGTTCGTAGGGCGGCGCAAAGACGGGACCTTTGTGTTCGAGGAACGTCCATTTCGCACCGTCCTCCCGTTTCTCCTCTTCCCACCTTCAAAAATTACGTTCATTAATCAATTCACGAATCACAACGGAAATTTCTCACCATTTCCACACTTCTTGCTCTTCTTCTTCTTTTTTCTTGCGTCCTTTCTTCGGACTCGTTTCACTTGTCTCCTGTTTCACTTTCTTGAGTTTCTTTTCTTTTTTCGGTTCACTGTAATCATCGTACTCTTCCTCGCTCTCGTCACGTTTCTTTTTCTTTTTGCTGCTCTTCTCTTTTTTCGGTTTTTTTCGAGATGTTAAGGGCACATCGTCTTCTTCATCGTCCGATTCCAGTTTCCGTTTCATAGAACTGTTATTTATTCTAGACGCCTTCAAAATACAACATTTTCATTAATAAACAACGAAACGATATTAAAAAACGAGTTTTTTTATCTATTTTGGTGAAAATATTGCAAATTTAGTTATTTTTGTAAATAAATTTTTAAGTTGGCAATGATTTGACAGGTTATTTCATCGCTAACTTTTTCAATTTCAAAATGTCAAACACCAAATTTAAAAAATGCACCAAAATAGATAAATATTATTAAACTCTATCTCAAATGACAACATTTAGTCTGCATTACCGATCCACTTGTCTCGTGGAATGGTCTTGTCTGCAAAGACATAACAGAAAAATCACAATTTTGCACCACAATTGACAAGAACTAGAAATAGAAACACTCGTACCAATGGTGTGTCCTCCTCACTGTCCTCATCGTCCTGATTCATTTGCATCCCATCCTGAGATTCCTCATCATCTGCCTCGAATTTCGGCTCATTTTTACTGAACTGAGACAAACTGTAATCGCAACTGCTCGCCACCGACAGATTCGCATCCGCACGTTCATCATAACTCTCCTCTTTTATCACCAATTTCTTATCATCATCGCTGACATTCTCCTCTTTAATACGTTTCTCTTCCCCTGCAAACATAACACAATCTAACACGTTTTGACACACTGAAAAACTGTCAAACTCACCATGTTTCTCCTTATCTCTGCGCTCTTTGTCCTTGGAACTGGAATGATGTCGATGTTTCTCCTTCGAACTGCTATGGTGCTTGTCCTTGGAGCTGTGCTTGTGTTTCTCTCGATCTTTATCCCGTTTCTCTTTATCTTTCGAACTGGTCTTGTGCTCCTTGTCATTATGGCCACTTTTGTGCTCTTTACTGGACGATTTCCGTTCATCTTTATGTCGATCTTTGTCCCGATGCTTTTCCTTCTCTTTACTAGAAGACTTGTGTGAACTGCTGTGCCGCTCCTTATCCTTGGAACTCGTCGAATGTCGTTCCTTATCTTTGCTGCTGCTTTTGTGCTCTTTGCTTTTGTTCTTGTCGCGATCCTTGTCCCGATGTTTGTCCTTATGGTCCGACTTGTGGTGGCTGCTTTTATGCTTACTGGACGAATAGCCATTCAAACCGTTCACATGATTTGAATCGTTATTGTGTTCTTTGGCCTTGTTCAGCTGGAAATGTAATAAACACGTGTATTTGTAATCAATGAAAATCGAACCGTTTTATTGTCTATTTTGTGGGGAAAAGCAATTTGGGGATGGAATCGGTGTAAAATCAGTGAAAAAACGAACCGAATGCATGGCCTGCCAGTGTTATACGTGGGACTTAGTCTCTGACGCCATTTTGGGACTTAGAAAAATTTCACTCTCACACACGATTACCAGGAAAGTGGCATTTAATAGCAAGTAATCGGGAATTTTGTTCGATCAAAATGTAGATGGGAAAATTACAAGATTCAATATGTACTTACAGATTGTGTGTAGTCGTGATTTGTTGAATTTTCCACATCCATTACTTGTACAGATTGTGAGAATTGTACAAGTGGAAGTCAACACTTTGCCGTTTTACTACACAAGCCGCTTGTAGGGAACAAGAAAGCTACGTTTTTACAAGTACGCGAATTTGTATAAAGCGCATGAGTGTAATTTAAAGGCATTCACCTTTAGAGCGCGTATATTTGAATTACACTCACTATAAACGAGAAGAAAATAAAGAAGTAGATTAGTAGACACTTTTATCCGAATTAAATACGATAATTTTTTTAACTTGTTTATAGGTTAATTACGTTGACAATTTTTCTGGAAGGAAAATTCTAGCCATCTGTCGGGAGGTTTGAGAATTAAAACAGTTGTAGTTGGGCATTTCCCATATAGATGTCGCGTTGGCACAAAATTTCAAATTATTGATTGGAATATTTTATTGCAAATCGCATTTAATATTAACACATACAGTTTCTTTCATGTTTATTTATATGCAATAAGCAAATATAAAGCGTATTTTTCCACTAAGCTTATTGTTTTTTTAAATCCACATCGAGTTTAGGCACATCATCATCACAAATTCGTTCCTAAAAATGCACACAATTCAATATACATCGTAATCACATTAAAATTGATCCAAACCATTTCATAGGGTGCTCCATAAGCATAAATAATTCCATCATCTGGTTCATTTGGATATTGTCTCGGCTTGATAAGTTTCCGCACAAAAGGAGCCAACAATTTGGGATCCAAATCACGTGGATCTGTGGCTTTTGTCAGAAAACTCACCCCTAAGCCCACAATTATGGAGACGGAGGCCCCAATTAACGAGTACCACAAATACGACAGTCGATAAATCATGAATTGTTCACTGAAAAGTTTCCATTAAAATTTTCATATCATTTTAAAACGTTTCCATCCTACTCTGCATGAATAATATTGGTTGTATTTGTGGGATCAAAGTGAATTTTTCCACTTTGCTTTGGCGTGAAATGATAATGGCATCCCTGTGTAGAAATCGGCTTTTCGGGGAATGTTAAGTCGCCAGAAGCGATAAGACTTTGAGCCTTTAAACACAACCAGCCCATAAATAATAACGAGGTTACGCCGCCAGTTAAAGCACCCTGTAATACATTAAATTTTAAGAATTAAAAAGCAAAAAACAGTGGAAAAAAAGGCAATAGAAGAAAAAAAGTTTCCTTCGAGCCGGATTTGAACCAGCGACCTATGGATTACTATGCATTTAAACCGCTACAGTCCACCGCTCTACCAACTGAGCTATCGAAGGATACTCGATTCTTGCTCGTATTTTCCACATAAGCCATCAATTTAATTAAATTTTTGGGTCGGAGAAAGTAATACCTTCGAGTTCACCCAAGGCAATAGAATCCCCATAGTAAAAATCCCAATCGCCGGACCGCTTGCAATTGAATTCAAACTCAACGTTAACTGAAATGTCATAAAACAAATTAAACAATTGTTTATTAAATTCCGTTTAACTTGCCTGTAAAACTGCTCCCAATTTCTCCACAACAAACACAAGCAGCACACATAAAACACCCAACGAAACGACCGTAATTTTCATTAGTATCTCTGTCCTGTTCTGATTTAATTGCTGTTTAAAGAACGGCTTGTAAAAGTCCTCCAACACAACGGCAGCCATCGCATTTAATCCCGTCGATAAAGAGCTGGAAAATAAGAAAACAACCGAATGCACTTAAATATTGAACATGACATTATTCTACCTGAGTGCAGCACTAAAAATGCCAGCAACGAAAAGGCCCGGTAAACCGGGATAATCGCCCAAAGTTTCCATCACTAAAAGGGGTAACAGTTGGTCCTTTTCTCTAGCCAACTGGAAAAAAAACCAAGTTTAAAATCGGCACAATCTGTTGATGATGTGTTACAGACCATTGTGGTGAGAGGATCGCAATTATGAAAGGTAGCAAAAATTAACAAGCCACAATAACAACACAATATTACAAATAGTACAATGCCAGCGAAGAACGTCCATAAAGCGCTTAATTAAAACGGAATCGTTACAAAATTTATGTGAAATTTTAACGCAGACATATAGTTACATTTGTGACGATTTTAGTGTCGGTAGCGACAAGTACCTCTGGACCATATTCTGGTTAACGGCGGCCGATTGCAGTGTATAAACCATACCGCCCACCACCAACGACCAGAAAGTGTGCCTTGACAATGGGTTCGTGTCAAAACTAAAACAAAAACATAGAATCCGTGATGGCTGTGAAAGTATGACACTTTACTTGGGCCTCTCGATTCGGTCGCTGTCCCAATTCCGTCTGATTACCGTCTGAAATCCGCCCACATCCAACGTCCCTTTAACCGAGATCAATATTAGTGCACCCACCATGACGAAAATTTGCACCACATCAGTCCAAACGACCGCTTTCAAGCCTCCCTAAGGAAATTGCTATGAATTAATCGCATTTCAAATGAGAGTCTGCTCACCATTGACGTGTAAAAAATGCAGATAATACACACAATTGGGGTGATTAAGTGGACATTAGCACCAGTAACTGGAAATATGAGACAAACAGTGTTTCATGTACGATTTTCAGCGGTTTTTACCTTGATTGAAGGCAAGAGCCGGCACGTAAATCACAACAGGCAGCCAAGTGATCTTGAAAACACGAAAACTGTACTCCCTTTCAGAAATTCAGTTCATTTTCTTACTTACAAGTCCAATTGTGAATAAAATCGAGCCGAAGAGTCGCACTTTCCGATCGAATCGCCGTTCATGGTACTAAAATCGCATATTTTTCATAAAAATCCCAAAATTTCAGATCGATTACCTCGTAAGTGGACGTCAAATTGAGTCCGTGCAACACAGGCAAATAAATATGAGCCATAATGAAGTTCATGCAGAAAAAAGCGCCCAAAATGTACACATATTGGATACCGTACACGTAGATTTCCGTCGGTATGCCCAGCAACGAGATCCCGCTTATGTAACTGTGCAAAACAAACCGATTTATGTGTGATTTCAGGCCGGACATGTCGAATCACCTTGCAACCAATGACAGAGCCACTGGCACCACTTGCATCGACCGATTACCAACCAGATAATCCTGAGTGGACTTGGACCGTCTACAAAAACCGAAAAACAATCCGATCGCCACACAAATCAACAACATTAACAGAAACATGGTGTAGTCCATCACGCCGAACCGCTGCATTGCCGCCTCCACGTCCGCCACACCAATGACCGTCTTCTCGCCGGTATCCAAATTTGTTAGGATCCCTTCGGGCACCACATCATCCATTCCCGACAATCACGTATTACTGTAAGTCAAATGGAACATGTACTCAGTGTAAGAATCGATTGTGAACAATTTTTGCAGGTGTTTTAAAGCGATTCGAACACGTTTCATTGCTGAACGATTCAAGAATGAAGTGATAAACCGACACGCGATAATTTTTTAACATAAAAACTCTACCTTTGACTTGTGTTTATTCGTTTGGCAGTGGAATTGTGTTGGAACGGCGAGCTATTGTTACACACTGAAGCGGATATTATTGAATTAAACGATGAATTACTAAATTAACGTTAATATAGGACAGATTTAGAGGCATGCAATGTGTGATCCTATTTAGATTTATTTATGTATGCGATTTTAGATGGAATCCTGATGCGCCTTTATTATCTCTTTCTCTTTATTGATTTAAGAGAAACTGATAAAAACTGATAACACAGTTTTAGTTTAATGATTACGTAGAAAAACGGACTAGCCAACATGAACGTATGTATTGTGAAATAAACTGAGTTTTTGGTGATTTTCAAGAGTTTTCAGGACGGAGAACAGCCGACTGGTCTACGCTTCTTGCTCACCTATTCAGGAGCTTTAAAATGCATTGAAGAGGTAACCATTCCACTCTTTCAAAACGTTGTTTAATCGTATTTCTACAGATTGCCAATGCAGCCGTGATTGGAATTCTGCTCACTGTCGAATCATCATTGAAAACAACAATATTAAACCTAGTTGCCGTGTCTGCGTTGGTAATAACACTTGTTCTAGTCTCATTACACGTCCTGGGGGTGGTACGGAAAACATTATTGCCCTGGTATTGGATTCAGGCTGTACATAATCTCGCCACCACCGGATTATACACATTGTGTTCGGTTTGGGTGATTTTGACGCTGGAAGCACGCATCGTTCTAGCCGGTGTACGAATTGTTCCCACTTCCATCAACACATGAGAATCCCTTGATTTTTTTTTTGTTACAGATTGCGGGGATTATCGCGGCGGTTGTTTATTTTCTGGACATGTTGGACAATTATCGGAGGGCGGTGACACCGAAGCCCCAATACGTGTGGAATGTGCCCACAAATGATGACGATTTTATTGCATGATTTTTTTTATGATTCACTGATGAGTAAATAAATATTTTTCGAATTTTTCGTATTTATTGGTTTATTGGGAAACGTTTATCTAATCTTATCGAAATTGTTCGATTTGCGTTTTGGGAATTGAAGGAAATTTTCAATTGTGACGACGCATTGTAACAGTTTGGTTTAATTTCGCTGAGAAAAGAAGTTTGTAGCATTCTTAAACATGGCAAATAGCAGTGTTGTATTCGGAAAAGGGCACGTCACATCCATTCAAGGGATTCTCAAGGTTCTAGAACTGGTGAGTGCAACAAATAGCATAAAACGCACTAAAAACAACGATAACAGTCACAGTGACTAGTTTTCAACTCATAATTGCCTTTGATAATGAAATTGTAATGGAAATTGTTTCAGGTGTTGCTTCTAATCGCCTGTCTCTGCATTTCGTATTACGGATGGAGTGCTGATACACTGGAGGCCTTCATGTCCGCTGTTATAATCGGCACTTTCGTGTGCGTTCTACTCCTGGTCGTCTGCTCCTCGGAAAATGGAAGCAACTACGAACGAATCCTCTCCTTCCAATGTTTCTTCCATTTGGGTTGGTGTATATTTTTACTAGCAACAATAGGCTCATATTTAAACGACAATTCCGAATGGCTGGACAGCGAATTGTTTCCAAAATCGAAAAAAGCTGGTTGTGCTTTCGGTATTATGGCAGCAATTGTTTATCTCGTGGATGCAGTGCACAGTTTCATAGCATACCGACCCTTCTAACTGTTTTTTTTTGTAATAAGTGTATTTTTTTCCATTGAATAAATACGAAAACAACTTACCGCATATATTAATTACCGCCCCAAATGACTGATAAGGAAATAATGGCACGTTTCCGTCTTATCATTCCAATTAAAAAGAAAAACTATAATAAGCATAAAGTCCACTTTAAAACAATTCATTTGAGTGCATTTTCTGTAGTGCATCGAAATGACTTTAACATGCATCCTCCTCATTTGCGTCATCCTAGTGGCTTTGTACAAATTCTTAAATCACCATTATTACAGTTATTGGACCCGTTTGGGAATCGATTCGGTACCTGCACAATTTCCCTTCGGCAACATCACCAAACTGCTCTTCCAGCAAACTGGCCTGGTTGAAATGTTCACCGAGTGGCACCGGAACTGTAAAGGCCGATATGTCGGTATGTACGTCGTCACCGGTCCTGTTCTGGTCGTGAAAGTAAGTATACTCCATTTTTCTCCGTGATAGCAAAAGTTCGCGCGTAAATTTGAAAAATTCTGGCTTCTCATTGGTTGATATGAAACAAAAATTTGAATCAACCAATGAGAAGCCAGAAATTTTCAAATTTGACAAACTCATGTTTTGGACAGCTACTCATTTGACCAAGACTCCATTTTAGGATCTCGACTTGATTCAGCACATTTTGGTGAAGGATTTCGCCAGTTTCACTGACCGTGGCATTTACAATGACGAACAGAGAGAACCCACATCGGTGCATTTGTTTCGCATGGACGGACAACGGTGGCGCGACATGCGCACCAAACTAACCCCTCTATTCACCACCGGGAAATTGAAAGTGGTTTTCAAGACAATCACAGATGTGGCCGGTCGACTCAAAACACATTTACAACAAACCGTGCAAGATACCAAAGAATTCAATGTAAATATTGCCGATAGGCTCGATAAACAACGATTCATGTTCAATTGTTTTAGTTGGTTGACTTGACAACTCGGTACAATGCCGATGTCATAGCCAGCTCAGCGTTCGGTTTGGAAACCGACAGTTTCAACGATCCCAACAACGAATTCGTACAGATGGCGCTGGATATATTCGTATCGAAAAGTTTTCTGCGCATTTTACGCGGCCTCTTGCATCTGTACTTCCCGCGAGCGATTCAGAACATCTTCTACAAAACTCGCACCGTCAAACAGGACACAAATGAATTTGTGACTCGAATGGTGCACGAAGTGATCGATCATCGCGAGAAGAACCGAGTGGTGCGGATGGATTTGATGCAAATGTTGATGCAGTTGAAAAATCAGGGCCGAGTTTATGCGGACAACGATCAACGTAACGTCACCGCCTCCGACAACGGTAAATGCTGCTGGAAAATCTGAGTTCCTGTTGAAATATCTCGTTTTAGATGGCAGTGTGAAAAAGGGCAGCATCACAATGAACGAACTGATCGCTCAGGCGTACACGTTCTTCTTTGCCGGCTTCGAAACCGCGTCCAGTGCCATGTCTTTCCTCTTGTACCATTGTGCATTGGACCACGACTTGCAGGAACGCATTCGGGACGAGATTCAGGAAGTTTTGAGCAGACACGGCGGCGAAATCACGTACGAATCCATATCGGAGATGCAGTTCCTCGATCGGTGCATTCTAGGTAGAATTCCAGGCATGAATCATTCGCATGTTGAGTTTTTTTTTCTGTTGTAGAGACCGTCAGGATGTATCCGACGTTGCCGTATTTGAATCGATGCGCAACACAAGACTACACCATCCCTGGAACGGAGATCACATTGAAAAAGAATACGAAAATCCTCATTTCGGTCACTGGCATCCATTACGATCCAGCCGTGTATGAGGAACCGGAACGATTCGATCCGGACCGTTATCTGGCGGAGAATTTAAAGAAACGCCATCCAATGGCGTTTTTACCGTTCGGTGAAGGACCTCGGAATTGTATCGGTGCGTATTTCAATTAAAAATCATGAGAAGTTACGAATGTTTCTTAATTGCAGGTAAACGTATGGGAAAAATGATGGTCGCTGTTGGAATAACCACCATCCTAACCCAGTTTTACATTGAAACGTGCGACAAAACCGATATACCAATGCGATTCAATAAGTTATCGTTTTTCGTCAGGGCACTGAATCCGATTCAGTTAAAGTTTGTGAAAAAATGACCTACTTTTTGTATACAATAAATTTATTATCAATTTAATGTAGTTTTTCGTCAATCATAAAGATAATGAACAAAATTTTTATAGCTGTATATAAAATATGAGAAAACAATGACAAAAAAAAAACTATAAATAGAAAAAACAACAAACATTTTTTATATAGAATCGTCCATTTGGTTAACAAGGTACAAAACAATTCTGAGCAACATTTAAGAATGGAAACATTTAATATATAAATAGAAAATTATTTAGACCGCTCTAGACAATAATTTTTTTTATTAAATCTCACTTTCATTATCATACTTGTTTGAAGTACCGTTTTTTTAGTTAAATAACTATTTTTTTAGTAAATTCCTCATTATATTTTCAGACATTAAATCTACTTAATCATTTAAAGCATTCACTTTAAATCACAATTTATAAGTAAATGGTTTCTAACAATAATTAATATACAAATAATTTCTGCTCAATTTCAATGTTAAATAACTCAATTTATGTATATATATTTTGGTCAGTAAAACACTTATCTAATATCTAATTTATTAATTAATACTTTGGTAAATGGAATCTCTTTTCATCATCTTTTTTTTTATATTTCTTTTGGCAACAATGACTACATACTATACATTTTAACATTATAAATAAAAAACATATATATATTTTCCATATTACTTTTATACCTCTTATAAGGCGAACAACACAAAAAAAAACCTAGAGCATTTTTCAATCGTTCAATTTAAGAGAGCATCATTGAGAGTTAGCATGATATGCTTTTGAATGTACAATTCGTCAAAACAAAATATTTCTGCCCTAAATTACACACTTTTTTGTCTGGTTATTATAACCTACAGAGTCTTAGTTCGATTACTTTTTAGGTCGTCACATGCTTTACAAATTGAAAGCAACATTTAGGTAATCCCCCAAAAAAAATTGTTAAATATCAACGATTACCTTTACTTTCACACAATATCACCCGAATCCATATCTAATCACCAGGTCAGACATTCATTGCATAGAACAGTGGTTTCGTGGATGGTGTTGGATTTGGCGGTGATGTCGGTGACGTTATCTGCGTCGTATCCTGTGGCGACACACTAGCCGCCCCCTCCGGCACACCACGCTCAATAAACCGTGGCTTGGTCGGCGAATTCGGCATGGAATCCTTCCCAAATTCCTGTCTTTGAAATCCATTCGGCAACAACATTTGCCCACTATGCTGACTCTCCGAATCGGTCAATGAAACATTATCACCAGCCGGATATTTTGGCATTCCAGCCGGAAAACTGTGCCGATTCATCTTCGTCACATAATTCCCGTCCATGTTCCAATTGAGCGGCACGGGCCGATACCGTGGATAATAATTACCTGTGCCTGGTGTCTGTGTGGAGCGTGCAGTACTAAATTGGCCAGGAAGTGGCGATTCGCTGCGCGAACAATTCAATATTTGCTGTCCATTCGGACGCGGTACCATCTGTGGCTGAATTCGACTCTGTTGCTGATAAATCGGCTCAATGTACCGTTTATTAATCTGATTCTGATTGGAGACGCGTGCATAATCGCTGCCCGCTTGCTGATAATACGGCGGTACCGGCTGGTAGCCATCAATGTGATTATACGGTATGTAAACCATTGTTTGATGGTACGTTTTGGACATGTCCAACGGTGGTGGTGACTGTGGTCGACCATTCGCACGCACTGTACGTGGCAACGATTGATAATACTCCGTACAACCGCCACTAACACGTACCGACGTTGCGTACGACGTGTTCACATTCGTACGGTACACACAACGTTGCTGATTCGAGCAATTCTGGTACATGTTGTCGTCTGGCAACGATGTGGGTCGATATTGTGGCGGGGCTGTGGCGAAACATCGTCCCTTTCCATCTTCAGGTACATTTGAATACTGATAGTTTGGCATTTGGTTCATGTTACGTGTCTTTGTATTGTCGGTCAGTGTGGATTCCGAATAATAAGGCCATGCAACAACACGAGACGGCGGTTGTAGTTGGTTTTGGATTTGTTGGAGGATTTCCGTGGTGGAACCGAAACGTGGTTTGATGCCGCGCACACTGGGCCGTCGATTGAAGCCGTAATCGTCATGTTCATCGTCCTCGTCTTTCGGCTCCTTCTCCGGCTGGTATCTGAAACAAAAATCCAAGGGAAATCAGTCAATTTACTCTTATTTAAATATTTTTAAAAAGACAATAGTTTAATTCAGGGACTTTTGTTTTTGTACTAGAAAACGAATGACAGATAGAGACGAAGAAGAAGAATAAAAAAGTTATTATTTTTCAAAAATGTTCTTAAAAATAAATAAACATTCTCTTACTTCTTTTTAATTCGTTCGATTCGACTGGCATCCTGCTGCACAAACATTGCCAACTCATCCCCACTCTCCGATGCGGACGGTGTACCAGCAAGCACATCCGGCGCAATCATCTTGTTCTCCTCCTCCATACCATTCTTCAAACCCTCATCAATGTCCTCCAAACTGTACTCAGTACCCACCGAACTCGCCACTGACGCCCTCTCTCCCACCATTTGCGTACTACTCAAATGGTAATAGTAGTCATCTGCATTCATACTCATACTACTAACACATGCCGTTAATGGCGCTAAAAACTGTCTCCTCGAATCGATCGCATTCAATTTGCCATCGATCACATCTTGTGCCGGTCCACCGAGATCCGGTGCTAATGTTTGTACAATTTTCGTATCACTTTGCACATCTGGTAACTTGTCCACCCGTTTTCCAAACAAATCGGTTATCTTTCGATATGTGGACGACATCGATGACGAATTCGAACTGGTCGTCGACGACGAGGATGGCGAGAAACTCTTATTGATTGCCGTATGCACTTCCGGTGAATTACGTGCCTCTTCACCGGGCGGACTAACACGTGCCGTTGCCATCTCCTCCTCCACATTGTCCACATCACATGTCAATTGCTTTATACGTTCCACTAAGGAATTATCAGTCTTTTGGACGGGCTTCTTCGGACGCGGCTCGTACCGTATCAATGAACGACGCAATGTGTTCCGTTCAATGGCACGTTTGATCGATTCGTCCGTATCGCCACTTTGGATGATTTGCGGTAATTTGGAGCGTTTCGCCTCTTCGAAGGCACGCAACGATTCCGCCGTCACCAAATACTGATGGTGAACGGATGCATCGCTTTCTTCGCCTTGTTTCAATGGCATTGGTTTCGTGCAGGGGAACAATTGGCGCACAGCCGAGTTCGGTTTTAGGCTATTATTCGAGATCAGTACATGATTTCCCAGTTTGAATGTTAACATCATTTCCGTGGACTCTGGCGAAGTGGATTGTGTTGGTTTTGGGGCGATTGGTGGCTTGGAGTCCACCTCGTCTGGCGGATTGTCCGGTGCGCCATCGCAACTATCCCGTTTCGATTCCGTTTCAATAAATCGCACCGATCGTCGACTGCCATTCTCCTCGTCCGACGTGATTCCCTGTTCGTTTTGTATCTGGAAAAAAACACAGTTTTCGAGGCACACTTTCTCACACAATTCTCCACTCTTACCTGCTGCAATTCCGCTGTTGACTTGATTGTAGCCGCATCTAAGCTTTGCTGTTTCCACAGTCGACCACCCTTGAGTATGCCACTAATTGGGGAGCCACTGGAACTTTGTAAATTAGGACTGGGAATTTGCCGTTCTGCATCTTCAGTCTCATGCACAATTCGATGTTCTGTCACTGTTGTCATGGTAATTGTTTCCAAGATGTAATTAGGATTGTCTGAAAGTGGAAATTATTCGGTTTAAAGTGTTGTGGGTCCATTAAATTAATTACAAAGTGAACAGAGACAAGAAAATTAGAGATTTTTACCGGAATCGTTCGGTGGTGTTGTTGGTGTAGTTTGCTGACTCTGGTCAGTCTTCTCCTTCTCCTCGTGCTCATCGGAGTGTGTTTGATGTCTCACTGGCTCTTCGGTGTCCGACTGACATTCATCACCTACAACACATTTCATACACAGCTTTATTAAAGCCCCCCAGAAAACTGTGCAAAGAGGATTCCAAAGTACGAACAAATTCTGAAAAATCGACGCTCTTTTCGGTCACTGGAAGTGGAGCAGAATGATTTATTCCCTCGTTTTTATACCATACGGTATTAAATCAGCGTAAAACCGAGAGACAGGGCCACAAAAAACTGGGATATTTATTTAAAAATGCACAAGTTACCGCATAAAGATAATTTTAACGTTAAAAAGCTACTCAAAAGCATCCATTACAATAATAACAAGCACTTTCTCCATCCCGGCTTTTCCTTTTTGCTTTCCTCTCTATAAAAACATCCCTTTGCTCCAGTATCGATTTTATATAAAAATCCTTGTTGTTATTCCCAACATTTTATTCATGTACCAACAATAATATCTGATATGAAACATAAAACGTCAACATTTCGCACGTTTCCCAATCCACAAAAATCAAGATTCGAATGGCACGATTCTCTTCCACCCATTCAAGGATTCACTTCCTGCATAACTACATCCGACACTGGAATTGTGCAATTAAAGTGGGAAACTCGACCGATTATCGATTTGTCGACGAAGAGAGAAACGATTTCCATAAAACTTTTCAATCTAAATATTTTCGCATTTAAATTGCCAACAATAACAAAGCGATTCGAGTGCACTTTACAAAAGAATCATATTTTAAGGATGAGATAAATATTTGTCCAAGTTTCTAATGCTGCACGTTTAATGGCAATATTTGACTAAAATTTGCCCATGTAAATTGGAGGGTTCTGATGTAGGTGTATTAGTTAATCCACTTAGGGAATTTCATGTTTGGCCAGTGGGCAAATGTGCCTCCCAGTGCCCAGTTTGAGGAAAACAAGCCACAAACAACTTGGTAATTAGAAATGTTCGACAATCCCGGCACCAGAGTGAAAAATAACAATAAATACCCCTTTGACATTGTGTGTTTTTGTACACAACGAGACGATTTAGATTGAAGAACGTTGAGAGGAATCGAGAGATCCAAGCCAATTATTTATACTGTGCTCGTGTTACTCTGCTGATCTCCTCGAGAGTGTTTCTCCTTTTGTAAATACACCTCGAGAAATGTTATCAAATATAAACACACTTTGTGGGAATATGAGCTTATGTTTCATAATTAAATTCACTTCTCCGCAATTTTATGAAATTGGAAAATGTACAATTGATTGGCAATCATTTTTTGATTACTGAATTGTTTTTACCTATTTTCAGTGGTTTGTACACAATTTTAACGAACGTCTCCAACATTTTCACACCAAAACAAATAACCACACTCAAATAAAGAAAAATGCCTTTTAAACAGGACAATAAACCACCTTTACAACATTCAATTCTATAGGTACTCGTAAACATCACCGTATGTACAACCACATCCTCTTATTCCATTCCATGTGCGTTATCTACCAACAATATTTGCATACTGTTTGAGATAAGGTTTAAAAAACGCTTAATATCAGACTTTTTTAACGCATTTTTTCGTAGTCTATCGCATTTATTGTTTTATTACTCATCCAGGGGCCACACAAGACATACACGAATGTGGGCTGCTTTTTCCATTTGCGTATACATTAACTTGATGAATTCCACCCTCGAAAAAAACCCACTTGGCCCCATTACTTGTCTCTCTGCTGACACAAATGTGACACAGTGAAAAAAAACGTTGACGAAAACAAATTCGTCTCATCAATATTTTATAATTGAGCCGAAATGTATTCATCCAAAAAAAAAATGTACGAATTGATGGAAAATAAGTAGAGTTTATGGATTTTAAAGGGAGAAGCACAAAATCCCAACGTAATTTATTTCTTATTATTTTGAAATTGGAATTTTTCCCTATTTTATGCTTTTATAGCCCATGGCAAGTTATCATATATTAAAATGTTCGCATTCCTCACCCATCCACCATGTCCTTTTTATACAGGGCGTTTAATCAACCAACACCATTTACGAATTTTTCAGAAAAAAAAATTATTGCAGTGCATTTGCATTTCGCTTATCTCCCCCAAGAAAAATCATTAGATTGTTTAGTTTAAAAGCATATTTACACAATGAAATTGAATAAATTTCAGCCGGTTTTCGGAGTTACTCTCAAACACATTTTCCGCCTTCTCCTTAATACTCGATTTTCCTTGCTGTTGGATTTTATTTCAACTTGTCGACTATTTATAGACACACTATGTGGGTGAACTTGAAATTAATCTCGTTCAAATATAATATTTACATTTTCCTAATCGGTTATTCCATGGCGTTGGCTTAAAACTTTTCTGCCAAATTGCTAATTAAACGTTTCCCCGCACTTTTCCAACACCCACATGCAAACACTTTCACCAAATCCCTCAAAAACAAATCACATTACATAATTAATCCACTAATTAAACAAAATTTATATCTAGTGTTACTGAAATCTGTGTATTTTTATTGTTTGTATATGATTTTTTTCGCATCCAGCCAAGTGGAACGTGAAACGTTTTAAAATTTTAATTAAACTGTAGAAATATTTAAATTAAAACGAGAGAGAGACGCGAGCCATTTTAACGTGAAAATCAATAAATCACTCCATTCTCCCATAAATTGCATTGTTTCAATGACAATTTCTTGCAAATTCCCTTGTCAAAACACTCAAAATATGAAGAAACAGTGTAACATGTGTGCAAATCTCAAAGATATCGCAACAAATCACTTGCACAAGAAAACACCCTTCAATACGCTCATCCTAAGATCAATTTTGGACCAAATATTGGTCAGTCCGAAGCCGGTAAAACTAGCAAAAATCTGTCGACAAGTTGTTAAAGAGATCACAATGTTCGGTCCATTCAGTTCATGTAAACTAGCAAAAAAATACAGATTCATCATCTTGAAACATCAAAATTTATTCAACTTGGAACTAGTGGAAACGACTCATCGAATCTCTGTAATAAATCACAACAATCACTCTTCGTCTAGTCGGAATTGTTCCAGTGAAAGCAACCAAACAAATACAATAAAATTACATATGGAGTGTGCAGATTTAAAAACATCTCCCCGCAACTGGAAAAGCATCCTAAAATCAAAAAGACATAAAACCGATGAAATTTGCTTGCTGGAAGGGAAAATGTACTTAAAAAGACTGTCCACATCTAAATCATGACTGTAAATTGAATTGAAAAAAAGCACGAGCACATTAAAGAAAGTCCCTTTGTTTGTGCAACAAATTGTTTTCTTCCACATTGCGTTTTCCGAACAAAAGGAAAACAAAGAAAACCGTCTCTCTTTCCCCCTGGAAAAATAATATTCAAATGTTGATTTTAACCTTGATGCTCCCAACTTTCATTAAAATTTATCATACCCGGCTTCCTGTGTAAGTATATGGAAAACGTGAAAAATTAAAAGGGTTCCCATATCTGTTTGAACACAACGGAAGCAAAAACATAATGATATACGCAACTACCAACTAATCTCTGATGGGAATTTCACATACATTAAACAACCATACAAATTTATCCACTTGCATTTATACTTTAAACACCAAAGACTTTCTTTACTTGTTCGTTAATTAGCCTGTTTGAATTCCCATTTACTGTAGCATGAAAACTATGGACTGTCATGGTTTGCTGAACTTCAACCTCGACTCTTTTCAGGGTTGGTTTTATTACCCTTGTTAAATATTTCCTACATATACGATTATTCCATCTTCATTGGACGAAAAGATATGGAAATATATTACACAAATCTAATGGGAGATCTAAATTAAATCACTTTTTCCACTGTAAATTCAAATTCATGTAAACAAGCTCTCTATGGGATTGTTCAACCTGTTTGTTTTTCCTCCCCGTTAATGACCGACAATAAAACATTTTCAATTCGTCAATTTACCCTCTCGTTTTTGGATTGACACAAGACATCCCTTTATGTGTTTCCGACAAAGAAGAATTTGCGGTTTTTTCGCCCCATTTAAACAGCAGTTTGTGCAGAAAATACAAGAAAACAGACAAGTGAAAACGTAAATTGCATCTGGTGCCATACACGCTCTCAACTGTATTTTATTATGCACAATTTTAAATGTGCCTCATTGCAAATTGCCTGCGAAATCCCATTTGAATACAATACACACCGATCCGGTCAAAGACTTCATCTCTTCACCAACTAATTAACAATTAACCAACACTATTAAGACTCTCTAACCCTATATGCATCGTGTCGTTAATAAAGAAGATATTAAATAACAATTATCCACTTCATTTTCACTTTTCCAGCATCATCATTAAACTGTATTAAAATCCGTTTCAAAAATCAACCAAATCGAGTTTCTCTCTAAGCGTCAATTAATTTATGTGAGGCCAAACATTGAATTAATTTCATATAAACTAGATTAGAGTTTCGCAAATATGCAACAATATCCCATTCTCCATTTCCGTTTTGTGGAAATTTTTATGTAATTTACACTGTTTTGCAGTGAATTGAATAAAAATGACCTTTCCCTACAACTGGAAGACTTACATGTTACACAAACATTTACGAAACCATTAACGATCAATAACACAGTTTAAGAACAGCACAAAAACGTGAAAAACTCTTCTTTTACCACAAAAAGTGTCAAAACGTTAATGGCCGACATTTCGCTGAATCGGGAATCAATATAGCCTAGTAATTCAAGAAAACACTGTTGTAATTTAATCAAAGGTACCTGGTAGCGGTTTTTGACAAGTAGGCGCTATTCTCTCAATTTCCTCCAGCACACAGCACTCTTTTCAAACATTTTACAATACTGGCCATACACACACACACATATTTCTATGTAAATTTCACAAGGAAGAGAATACCGTACGCGTACACTGTACATTTACCAACTGAAATGAATAAAGCAACCCAAGAAGGTGGTTTGTTGTTCCATGCATGCATGTTTACGCTTTCCTCACCATTACATATTGTTTCTTTTTAATTAGGATGATGGCAATGAAACCGTTTTGAAAATTATGTAATCAAGTATACAATTACAATGTATAAACAATAGTTGGTTCGTGTTGGATGTGGGTGAACAACCCTTAACGAAAATTCATATCTGTATGCAAATGGGCTCGTTAACAATATTAAAGAATGCAAAATATGCATCGATCTAAAACAAATACTGGCACGTTTTCAATGTTGTTAAAGGCTTTGACATTAAACAATAACATTTGTACGTGTTTGGGTAACCGAATACTCCAAACTGCTTCCAATTTTTCAACTAATCACAATGTTCTGCCTTATATTTTCACATTTAATTCCTCCCCGGCATTTTTAATTACCTTTTCAGTTCGCTTTTAACATTAATGAAATAAAGAGTATTTGAACCGTGCACAAAACAGCTCTAAATAGGGCACGATTTTCACTTTGCCTTCACGTATAAAACTAAAACTTTGTTCTTGTACAAACTTTTTACATGATGGGCTGAAAGCTTACTTAAAATTGCATTTCTAAATATATTCAAAAACAGGGAGAGTGTTTACGCATGGAAAAAAAAAATTAATAACACATAACATTTTATAAATGTTGGTAATAAAGAAGGGATTACAATTTCAAAGGGAATTTTTATTGCCTCTATCGATTGTATACGCGAAATGGGAATCCGCTACCATATAAATACTGCAATTTTGTTAAAAAACTTTAGCGAAAACAACTTGTTGTCTATTTCTACTTCCTATTTTAATTAAATTAAAACCTATTTATGTTGATTACGTTGTAAATATTCAAATTTACATCCCAAAATAAGCTGAATCGATCATTCTAATCTCACCCAGTAATGAGTACATTTTTTTTTCATTCAATTTAAAAATAGAAAACTCCATTGTTCAACAATACACAGAAACCCATCCACAGCGATAATAAAAACAAAAACAATGCCTTGTTCTTTTATGGAATCCTCTTATAACCGTTGATTACGAGAAATATTTGCCTCACTCACCATCCTCATCGTCCTCGTGCGTTGCACTGCACTCCCTACACACAGCCGCTCTTTGTCCTCTTTGCTGCCTCATCCGTTGCAACTCCATCAACTCCTCCTCGCCCAATTCCATGTCTTTATACCCTTCCGGCGGACTCAATGTCACCGCATCGACAAACTCAATCGGTGGCGCAAATTTCGGACTTTGCGGCATCTGCTCACCATATCCACAATTACAATTCGGCTCACAACACTGCAACCGTACCATTTCATGTTGATTACACGTACACACACCATCATCGTCCTCCTCATCATAATCACACTCCTCCCTTATCAATATTATATAATCCGCATCGAAGAATTCATTCTTTGTCTCATTAAACACCACACGATTACTTTTCTTCTCTTTCGTTTTGCCCGGCTTCTTCAACAACGATCGCAAATGCTCCTTGTCCGGATTGTGTTTGCTCTTCTCACCGTCCGTACCCATTCTATTCACGTTTATTCGACAGTACGTTTCATCACAACTACTATCACATTCACTACTGCTACTTGAATTACTGTACACTTCATTCTCCTCCAATTCATCGTACACTTCACAGTAGAAACCATTATTGAGACGTGTTAGATTCGCGTCCACTTGCCGCACATCGAACTGACAAAATCCCTCAACTTCGCTCACAATATTCTGATTGGCGTCCAAGACATTGTCGGTGAATGTAATACCAGCCTGTTTCAATTTACTCTCTAAATATTTGAGACGCGATTTCGGTTTATTCAAGTCTCTACTGTACAACACTTCAACTTTGTCCTCCTCGTCTTCGGCACGCTGCTCTACACCAACCACTTGTTCATCAAGGACACTTTTCCTTTCGGCCGTTTCGAATACCAAACGTCCATTCTTAAATCGCCAACACAATTCTTCACTACGTTTCTTCTCACTTGATTCGTTTTGGGGTTGTTCATCGGACAATATCTCAGTATTGTTCGTCAATTGTGTTGTTTGTTGTTGGATAGGAGTGGTGTTGTTGGCGGCCGTAACGCGACTGCACCCTGACGTCTGTGCGCATTGTGCGACGCCACATTCGATCGATGCCGCCACTTGGAGCACCGTTTCTGGACGGTCTACTAGCTGCTTCGCGCACACATCTCCATCATCCACTGCCATCGTCTCATTATCCGTCATTTTCAACGTATTTATGCCAATTGGAGGTGAATTGTCTGCAACATTGTCTTCCACTAACCCAACACGATTGTTAGTCAAACAATTTGTTGGATTTGGATTTTGTACAGTTGTACAACTCCCACATTCGTTCGTCCCCACCGCAGCATCGTTCATACATTCACGATCAGTTGGTGGTTGGTGAGTCGTATCACCGGTTTCCGGTGCCGTTCTATTCACATCGTCATGCAATCGTGCCACTACCATTACATTACTGTCTAGTGCATCGTCTACCTGGACACTCTTATCTGTTGGTGTTGTTTGGAATGGTTCCGGTGCCTCCAGAATTGTTTCGTTTAACTTTGACATAGCAACGGAATCACTGTTGCTGCTGGTGGATGATGATGTTGTGTTGTTGTCCGTATCGATTGCGGTCTCTTCCACATTCTCCTCTCCGTTTACCTAAAATAAATGTGTTTAGAATTAATTATTATGTTGTATTCGATCACGTAATCGTTATATAGCAATTAATTATTCGATTTGATTAGAATTTTTTTGTTGTTGTTGTGAAAGTGTTTATGATTTGTTGGCATTTTAACGGGAATTACAGCATTTTCAACTGTTTACTCTATTAATTGTCATTTTTTCAATGGAACTACTCGACTTTCTCTGCGTATTTTTATTATTATACCTTGTTTGTGTTGCCGCAAAGTCCCGATTCACTTGTTTGCACTCCATTCTCTTCGATTCCCAATCGATCATTACATTCCGACTCATTTCCAACAATTACTCGATCGTTTTGTTTTTCGACACTCTCATTAACCAATTTTAAATGTCGACCAATTAAAGAGGACGGTTTTATTTGCCGTACGGGTATCTTAGATGACGACATTCTCTTCTCTTTCCTTCTGCCCTGCTGGTGGGGCTCGGGGGATGCTGCATCACAACTCGACATTAAACTGACCTCGTCCGATAACATATTCACCAATTGCATATTGCTGCACTCTTTTTCTATCCTCTCTTCATCATATTTATGCCCTGGAACAAAGAGAAAACAGAATTTTACTTGTTGAAATTCCATACGTGCTCGAAAACTATGCTAAAGCTTTAAACATTTACGAAATGCGATACACACTTGAATTTCGCTTGACAATCAAACGAAACAGACGAGATATTAACAGAGTTCCATCGTTATTTTTCCTTTAATTTCCCCTTTTAGATGTACTTTTAATCTGCTCATCTAAAATAAATTCATTTCACTATCCATAAATTTGATTAGAGAGATTTGAGTGCGCCTCGTCGACAATATCGTCGTCTTCTCTGTTGCTCAGCCAGTTGAGAGTTTAATTAAGACTCTTTTTTTAATTACTGACTTACTTTACAAAACGTAATTGGAAATAACACCAAATTTCGCTTATAGGCACACAGAGAAAATCAATAACTTTATACAACTTGTATATGAATTCAATTAAATTCGCTTAGTGGAAAAATTTATCACAAATAAACATAGAAAAATTTCCGAAAACAGCTTCAATATTCTGTATCGTTGCCAAAATCATTATATCCCCACAAATGTTTGTTATTATCTTACCGGTGAACAAAAAAAGAAAACAATATCCAGAGTTTTTCAAATGAAATTTAAGTATAAGATTTCCCCGAGGTGAATCGACTTTTCCTGAGTTAGTGTGTGTGTTTTGCAGCTGACACAAGTCCCCTTTTTTCACAGATATTTCCAACAAAATAAATGTACTTGGTGCCAAGCTGGAATCAAGAGTTTTTCCTCATCTCAATCTTGTACAGCAATAAATTTAATAAAGCCCCTATAATACTGCACTTTATTAAACTTATTACCGAACTTTTTTCTTTTCGCAATTTTCCCATTCGTCTTTTTAGTTTTATTAAAAGCATCTCTGGACGAAAATATAAATAGAATCTCTCGTGTGTAACGTAGTAGGTTAGGCTGAAACGTCAAACCCAAAGTCTTCTAATTATAAATTGTAAACGTCTTTTTAATGACTGCATCCAAGACGACATTTTTATGTGCCATCATTAAAAATTATGATTCAATTTACAAAACGGAGCATTTAATTCGTTAAATATTTGCATGTGTAGCCAAAGCCACATGAAATAACATTAATAATGAATGAAGTGGGTGTAACTTTTCATCTGGCACACAATTTATCATAATACTGTAAAATGTATTTCTACCCTTGACCAAAACACCCTTTTCACCTCACAGTCAATAGAAAAACTTTAATCACATTTAACTTATTGATTAAAGTGTTAATAATCACATATACCCAACTTCACGGTGGGTAAAGTAGGAAATACATCAAAATTTCAACAGCCAACTTGGCATGTGATTAGAAATTCCCTTAGAACGAAAATCCACCTGTAATTATAAGCGATTTCCTCTTACTTACACTATCAAATAGTGTAAATTAATTGCAGACCAACCCCTTTAAAGTCAAGATAAATCGTCCAACTCGATTTAGATGTAATACTTTGCCCATTAATCACCTGACAGACTAATTATTTACCATCACTCTTTTCCCTTTTAAACAACAAAACTTATTCAAAAAGAAAAACTGACACACTTCAATTCCAAGCACAAACTGAAACCTTTAAGTAAGTCTTACCGCACTTTATGTGATTTTGTTGGACGCTTAGGAAGTAATCTTGCGTGTTTTGGGGGCCGAGAATGGGGTTCGGCGTCCCCAGTCCGTGACGGCCGTCTACATGGTGCCACACACCGAAAATCGATACAACCAAAAGGTAAACCGTTTTATTAATTATTTACAACATGCATTCAGGTTTTTGTAAGGGACAAATTTGGACATTTCTCTTATGTTTAACAGTAAAACGATCGGCCATCATGCAGAGAATTTACATAAACTCTTGTAAATAGAGCGAAGGAGAATCCCTTGAAATTGTGTTAGAGCAGCAAGGGATTTTCGGGGTGTGGGATGCAAGTAAAAAGAGTTGAGAATTGTTCAAATACACTCTGATCCTTGTGATATCATAAAATTCGCATCATTCTTGTCTTGTACGACTCATTCAAGCTTTTTCTACTCGCTTCCAGTGTATTATAAATGACGGGAAACGTGCACGGTATTTTATAATTTTCCTTTCTCCCCTATTTTCATTTTTATTAGACTACTAACATTGTTTTTTTTTTAACAAATTTTCTCTATAAATTTCATTCGAAAGCAGAGAATAATTCACTGTAAAGGGTGCACAGTAATTGAAAATTGAATTCAAGTCAATAACAGACAACAAATTCAATGTTCTTGTCAGGGTTGATAAAAAATTGTATGAAACTAGCTGGATATTTCTGTAAATTGTTTAATTTTCTCGTATTTTTTTTGCTAAGCTGTGTGTGTCTTCGACGTGACAATCGATTATTTTTTTCGCATTGTGCTTATTTCTTTTCTGATTTAACTGAATGTGCAAATTGAATTTTATTCTGTATTAAAATGTATAAAGCGAGACGCAAAAAATTCTCTTGTAGGGTGCAATAACATCAGGATTCGGTTTTTTTTAAATATTCGTCTGAGGACAAGTCTCTCAAATTGTTGAAAACTGATAAAAAAAATTTTAGATATTTTTCTCTCAATTTCTATAAATGTTCGTACTGAACTGTCATCGATTTTTCAGGAAAGTACAGAGTACTTGAAACAAACGTTTCTGATCACTTTACAACGTTTTATTTACAGTTAATTAGTAGTTTTGTAAAGTTATTTCAAGATTCAATTTTTCTATTAAATTTGCTTCAATGAAACCTTCTCATAATTATAAAAAAACTAAAACAAATGCGTTTTATTACAATTTCCAACCAATTTACCTCACATTGTTATCACACAACAATAGATTGAATATTTTATTTTTTATCAATATCAAAAAAACAACTTAATATCAAACAAATTCTGGATATTCGAGCGAGTTTACATCAATTTCTCTCAAAACATAAACGAAGTTTGTCTGGATTGCACCGAAATCCGCCCATAGAAATGCAAATATCTCTCGTCCAAGGGCACAAATATCTAAAAGAATGAAAGGTGGGCGCACATTTGTTTAGTAAACACTTTTAAATTTCCATATAAATCATATACATAACATTTTTACATTTTTACTATTCCAATACGCAATTATTGTTTATTATGTGAATTTCTTCCACACTTTTATTATGTGAATTGCAAGCACTTTTTGTGCATGGGAAAAGTTTATATAAAGATAAACGTACAACAAACTCTCCTCTCTTCGATACGAGGGTGAAACTTATTCTTTTAAAACAAATTATCATTGTTGAAAACTTGAGACTGAAAAATAATTCACTTTTTATTTCGAAATGGGGTCACATTAAAGCAAACATGGAACGAAACGCGCACTGAAAAAAGGAAAACACACACACCGTTGAGTGATATTTCTAGTGGTTGTTGTGTGTTTTTTATGTCTATTTTCGTAATTTCTCTGTGAGTTTCAATTGTGACTAGAAAATCTCCACCTTGTCTATTATTTCGACGCCCTTTAAACGTCACAAAGCATTCGTACGTTGAAAATTAATCGCACATCTTCTGGGCACCATTCAATTAAAAAACTCATTCCAACTTTCATCGCGTCTTTTAAACTTTCTTTCAGTTATTACCCCGAATAAAACAAATATCTAACATCACTTAATTGTGATTTATCACAAAACAACCCTCGACAATGAGAAAAGTTGCAAATGCATAAATATCAAAATGAAAAATAACAGTCTAGACAAGAAAATGCTTCAAGTTCAATTAAAATGTAGACACACGAACGAAAATTGTTGAATAGTTGTTTGCTGTGCATGAGTACATTCTAAACTGTTATCATGACGGAAAATTCACATTTAACATCATTCCATTGTTCTCCTTACAAATGGCAACATGCATCGATTCTCCCATGTTGGAAAAACTCTCCACACACAACAAAAATGTATGCTGTAAATTCAAACTAATCCAATCCGACTGTAACATGAGGTTATGTGGCCATTCCAAATCAATTGAATTACAAGTCACTTTCCACTGCAAAGAGGATTAATTTTTCAAACGAGATCAGTTCGTTGTCAGCCTAACCTAAATAGTTGGATGCCTCCAGAGTCTAAATCCAAAGTTAAACCGAAATGCAGAGGGACATTTTTCATTTTTCAACTCCATTTATATTCAAATCATGTGTTTTATACCGATATACATAAATTTCACGAAAATATGTTGATATATCTTTTATAAATGCAAAATACATTTTGTAGCCACACACAATTCAAATATTACATGACCCAATTTTATACTGTGTTAATTAAATTTTAACCATTTCCAATGAGAAAAAGTCTGTTACACTTGAACCACATCGTCTTTTATTGAAACGACACGGAAATTCATCTTTTATTCACCCGATTGGAGTGCAATTTTTCCCAGTTCCTTTTAATATAACAATACCAGTTCCCACTGCATGCTTAAATTGATGTGATTTTGGACACATTCCATCTGTTACTGAACGAAATGTGATGAAAAATACTGAATAAAACTACTTAGTACCGAAACAGGCACTAAATAGACTTTAGACAGGCGTCTCGGTGCCTTATTGAATAATTTATGTGTTTGCCAGAAGAAAATTGACATCTTTTGCAATACAACCTCACATTAATCAAATTTTAACAGACAACAAAATACCATTATACATTTATTCCAATAACAACACACGGTGGATGGGAAATTTCGTTAAAAAACATCCACAACCCTTTTCAAATCATCGAACTAATTCCAATTGGAGATCAAGTGTGGCGCAATATCAGATCTTGTACATCCTTTTCACTCAAGTTACCAATTCAACACATCATAAACTTGCAAACTTATCAAGTTATCACATTTCCTCGATCGGTGTTGCTACTATTTTCCCATTCTATTGTGTTGACAGGGAAAAGTCAATGGCAGAATTCAGGAGAGTGAATGTAGGACACCGAATTTAGGTCGAGGTCGGCCACGTGCTTCAACAATTTCCAGCACAGGAATTGAAATATTTCCCAACACTGATAAACCAATAAGAAAAACTCTGAATGCACGTGACTCTAATAACCACTTTTTTGCAACCCTTCAAACAATGGTCTAGACAAAATTTATCTCTGACTAAGAACCAAAAAAAATTCTATTGCAAATTTATGCGTGCTTCAAGTTTTTTTTTGTTTAATCCAAGCCTCATCATTTTTTTCAAGAGAAAACTTATCTAAAATTAGCTTCATTCACGCCCTGCGTCTGTATTTAGCCACACTAAACCCAATTAATTATTCTCTCCAAATAAAATATGCATAAATATAGCACGAATCGATAATAACCGGGGATTCTTGCATCATGAATTTTCGGACTTTCCAAAAACAGCCGAATATATCTTTTAAACACACTCTAAACTGAAAATGGCCATCACAAATCTAATCAATGCCAATCCATCAGGCAAAAGGGAATTGCGCATTTCACAAACGGCTCCCTCATTACAGTCTCCAATAATTTCGGCAATAAATCATCCACAATATAACAGCATGCAACGATTCAATCAACCATCGGCAAATCGATCAATTTAACAGAGAATTTCATTTGGTTTTTAATGTGAAAATAAGAGAGAACAAACGTTCCCCTTTTAGAGACAAAATGAAATTGTTTGTCGAAAAACGCACGGAATCCACCTGAGCTTCAACATCTTTTTCTTATCTGATTTTGGAAGTTTTGGCACCGAGATGAATATTTATGAAACATCAACGATAAAAACTCAATTCGATCAAGTTTTGAATTTACTGCGTCCCGACAAAAAAAAAACTTTAATATTGTTACAACTTTGGAAATAATAATGAAAACGCGATTTATTACCATTAGAAGAGTTTTCAGCAATATAAACCTGGAGTTTATATTATGCATATGATCGTAACTTTTTGATTTACGATAGGACAATTTGCAATTGAAGCAAAAGTGTTTGGAATTCTAACGTTTGCGGTCGAAAACCGCAACACTTCATCTTCATACAACAATAGAAATTATTTTCTATATACATAAAGAGAACAACCACACAATCTCGTCAATATTTATACAAATTGTGGACGTGTTGCCACTTTTCGCCTCAACCAACCCTCGTATCATTTAATTCAATCAACAATGTTTGCTTAATTACATGTTTAAGCCGATCAATAATCCACTCGCAATTGAAAATTTCGTATAAAATACAAGTTTTCACCGAGGTTTTCACTTAAAAGTTTTCCCACAAAATTTTGAGAAAAAAAACCGTACTTTTTGCTCATCGATTGTTCATGTTTGTACATTAAATTAATTAAGTTTACGTCGTTCTTTTTTTTTATAAAAAAATTGTGAGCAAACACAGACGGAAAACTTTCTTAATAAATCGAACAATATTCGATAAATGTATAGAAAAGTTTCAAATATCAATCAAAGCCGAAAACTTTACAAAATATCAATTTGTAAAAGTTCAAGTGAAATTCATCTGTATTTACTCTTTCCTCGTCTCTCGATTAAGACTTCTTAAACTAGTTTCAAGTACTCTTAATCGAAACACCCTCCAAATGGGAAATTACCAATTAACTGCCGCACAATTTTCACATTTTATTAAAAAATATTGTTTGAAACCGAAAAAAAACTCGTCATTTGCATATCGAATTAACTTCAACTCGAGATTTCGAACTTTTAATTGATATTACGGCCATTAACAAGACTTTTCTCTTTAAAAAAATTGTTGCCAGTATAAAAATTCATTGTGGATTACGCAAATTGATTTGCTTTTCTATAATGTAGATTTTCGCTTAATAAAATCAACCCTTAACGCGCCCCTCATAAAACCGTATCGAATATTTACATAATATAAAAGTAAACGACTATAAACATTTTATAGTCAATTAATAATTACAATAAATGTGGCGCCAATATACAAATATAAAATCTCTATAAACATTGCCTCAATCAACACCTGAAAGCACCCCATAAATCTCTCTTTTAAAATTTAATTACATATCGAAACTTTTCTTTCAATAACCGAAAAACTTTGCTTCATTTATTTGTTGGGACAATTTATAAAATATACAGAGTGAATATTTATTACACTCCGATGCAGTTCACTGGTGCATTTCGTCAATTTACAAGCAAACTGTTCATATTTACTTAAAAAAACGCGACAGGAAGAAATCGCAAAACGTTCCGCTTATAATTAAATAGAATCATAACACAATTCGAACAGCGAAATGCCAACAATCAACTTTATCAATAGTGCAATATACATAAAAATTGTTTGCATACTCTTCAATTTTAATGAGAAACTGTGCATTCCATTCAATATACTGTACGTTATTTCTACGGTCAACATAATACCCTCATCTCTAAAATACCGAGCTTCTATTTAGCAATACATTCATTATTCCAGATGTATTGTTTGTTTATCTAAACATACAGAAGGCTTGTGTTTAATTCCAGCGATTCGTGATACAGTTTTTTTCCATCTGTAGTAGGCACCTCTCATTTGTCTTTTATATTTCAGCCAACTGCACGACATTTCAATTAACGAATAACGCACATGGCATACTGCAATTGCGCTTGCCAAATGCACTGTTCACTATGATGTGCAATTAATGTAATTAAGATGTGTCAAAGAATTTTTTTCAAACTGTTTGAATATTCTTCCATTTTTAGTTTTCTATTCTGGTTGTTGGAAAACCTCATAAAAGACGAACCTAACTATCGTTTACAAAGTTTTACGCCGCCCTGCAACCCCCCTTGTTATAAACTTTTTACTCCGGCCATAACGTTTGTGGCAAGAGGCCCTTTGTGTATATTTAAAAGACAACCGCATGTCTTGTGCGATTTCAGGTCAATGGGGAAAAACTATAGTCACTTTCATGCACTTTTTTTTATTATTAACTTAATTATCGCCATAATAAACAGAAAATGTTGAAATCACATATAAATAATTGTCAATTTCTAGCATTTAATTGTTTTCTCTCAAATCCGGTTTGCTGAGAGAAAATAGAAATATCACCTCCAATCAAAGGGTGCGTCTGTCATCGAAATAACCTTAAAATCTGAATTTTCCTAATTGTTATTAAAACATGACGTGCATTTATTATTCCAGCGACTGCATTAATACTTTAAACTAGTTTTATATTAAAAGAAGGAAGTTTTTGCTATATAGAAAGCAAAGTACAACGACCCTATCACAAAATGGTTTGAATTAACAAAACACAACCCCATTGAGTGTTGTTTTGAATGAAATTTTTACCAATTCATGCATGAAATCTTCCACTTTGCGGTTTTTCTCTTGCATTTCCCTCTCTTTGTGTATCACTATATAAAAATGAGTGTATATTTATTTGCCAAAACAATCATCATTATAAAACGGACTTTTATTATATAAAAATCCGTCATTTATTAGAAACTCTGAGAAAATTCACCAGAAATTTCATTGTTTCTGTTTGTATGCCATTAATTAAACTAAAATCTTTATATAATTCAGGAAAAGGTGAACCATTTTCCATTCAAACCGTCTTTACATGTTATAGTTCCACAAATTGAGATGAAACTTTTATTAAATCACATCTCCGTACGAAAATCTTAATTGAATTGCACTCTGTACCTGTTTACATAATATTTTTCGAAATTTCCTTCCATACAAATCCCGTCAATGCCCGGAAAACTTTGTATATTCAATTATAAGCGAAAATTCACAACATATTCGTTGATGTTTGAAAATAATTAAACTTGTTAAACTTTCATGGTACGGAAAGTGTTTGTGTCGATGCAAATTGCGGTGGATTATTGCAATATATCGTCCAAATACACAAAATATAACTGTAAATACAAGTTTAGGAAAGCAGGTGAGTGGACCCAGCCACCGGCCAATTAAATGGCCATATTGGTGCGTAAAAAAAACGGAAGGGAGATCTCTTTACAATGGCACAGTTTCGTCTGAACAGGTGAAACAGTTATCGGCTCTTATGTTTACAAATTGGCGCACCTGTGTGGCTCTTTAAAACGCACTTTTGGTCATTGTCATTGCCCTTCTGTCAAACAAACAAAACATGGACATTTAAACCACGTGATCACCAGCCATGGCAACGTCTTCACAGCCGACCTGTGTTATTATCGCCGAAATGGCGTTTTCAAGTATGCGTAGATCCGGTACATTTTCCCATCGGAATACACTTGATATTGTTTGCCTCTTGATGGGATTTTTGATTTTGTAATTACACAACAATCGCCCCCCATGTTCCGGTTCTTGATGACTTTCGCACAACGCGGAAATCAACCATATTAACAAACTATAAAATCGTTTTTCCCAAATGGAAAAGTTTCAATTCATAAAGTGGGTTAAAGAGGAAACAATCGTATTTAGATGGTAAATTGGCCATCTGTTACCCTTCCAGCAGGGAATCTTCTCTTACAAGAAGAGATCCAAGTGGTAATTTCGTTTTGATGGTGTGTAAAAAGTACAAAAGAAATAGAACGCTTACAAACTTGTCGATAAAAACAGCAGTGTGTGCCTATTTAGATTAGTCGGCCTCATTACGAACTTTTCCAACACTAAACACGCTTGTTTTCCAGAAATCCATGTAAAATGTTACCATTAAACTGTACCACTTGAGTAATTTCGATAATAATCGTTATTTAATGGGGTTTACAGAGGATTTCGCTGACACTAATCGTTTGCTGAGCAAAAACTTTTACATATCATTTTAATTAGTTGCCTGTCTTTTGTGTGTAGGTGTACTAAACCTTCGAATGCATATTGTTACACGTGAACCTGCATTATTTAATATAAAATCGTGAGATTACGCGGTGTATAATAAAAAAAGCGAATTACCATATTTTGTTCACTGTCTGAAGGCTGCAATTAAACACAATTTCCCATACGAAATCACACACATACATTTAACACACACCTTTTTCAATAATGTTATTCAAATGGGGATATTGTTTCATTCCGAATTGTTTTCGCATATGGTTACAGGATCAGTTTAATTAAATTATGCACATGCTACAAAAGCCGACTGATGTTCACTTTGTACCGGACGCGATTCTTAACTCTCTTTCATTACGAATGGAACTGATGGTCGATGGTAATAATGGGACGGATGGAAGGAGCAATGTAGTAATGGTATAGTAATAGTAAAGTGGAAGTGGGACCGGAGCGGGTTTCTTGCACTAACCAGTTTCTATGTGTGTGTATAACTGGTGGAAAAAATGGTCTATGTTGTGGTAGGACGTAGGAAGTGGTTCTCAAATAACCGGAAAATTGAGGTTTTTTTCAGTGGTCGCATGTGGGAGGAAGTTTTGAGGTTTTGGATGGGGGCTCTTTTTTATGGCGCCAAAAGAAAGGGGGACACTCACGATGATTTATGTATAGGAGTTGTTTTCATGGGACATTTATGCACAGTTTTATCACTTGCACTCTGTTTTATGATAATTACATAGAACAATTAATTAAAACACTCATTTTACTGGATTTTTTAATGTTTTTCTGCAGATTAAATTCCGAGCCACAAAATGCCGGTGCAAACGGAACTACTACCCCCCTCTATCAGAACACTGTTGAAGGTTGTGGTACAGAGTTCTGTAATTCTCAATGAACACGTCGTTCTAGTGACAAACTAAAATTCCCTATTCAGGTACGTGTCAAATTTTGTGATGTGCCGGTGATTGAATTTACATCAAAGTAATAAAAATGTCCAAATATTTTATCCACCGTGAGTATTAATAAATGCTGTTCAACACAAAAATTCTATACTCTTTTCTCTTGTTTCAGTTTTCGTCCTAGTGGCTTTGTGTTTCGCAGCAAGCCATGCAATCGTAACAGGTTATATTGGACCAAAAGATGCCAAAAAACTGCACAGTGTTCTTGTGAAAGCATTGA
This sequence comes from Silvanus unidentatus, assembly GCA_963930825.1. NCBI lineage: Eukaryota > Metazoa > Arthropoda > Insecta > Coleoptera > Silvanidae > Silvanus > Silvanus unidentatus. Next base: position 2,239,257 of record OZ005758.1, read on the forward strand.
TTTATGAAGGAGACGATATAATATCACCGTATATCGGCGCAAAAGGCGTCAAGATCATCAAAGATGACATAGTGAAAGTATTAAAAATGGATAACTGTGCACATCTGAAAAAACACTACAAAACCACCGTTAACGCCGAAACTCAGTTCCATGCCATCGCTGCTTGGTCTCTACTTCAATGCGAAGGCCAATTACACACCGAAGCAAGTTTAAAAACGTTACGGGCAGTTTTAGAGGACGATAAATCGACTATTACCGAAATTCGATTCGCTTTAGAGGCGTTAACAACCTTAGGACAAAACATACCTAATCAACCTAAAATCGCTACCTCATTACAAACGAAACTGAAGGAAGACGACAGTCTACCATCTCTAGGACAAGCTATACATGCCGCCGCTTTACTAGGACCCAATGGAAAGTTCGCTTTGGATCGAGTTGAGGACGTTGTCGTGCAAGCGGACGAAATCGATGGCAAGCTGTTACAATGGGAAGGCGGTCTAACAGTCACCTCTCTCCTAATCACTGGCCTATTACGTCTACCCGGTGCAAAACCGTTCAACCAAGCACAAGCTGAAAAATTGGCCAACTATTTAATCTCCCGAACCACAGTTCAAACCCCCAAAGGCGCTCTGGCTCTACTCGAAGCGGCTGACGCTTTGGTCCACAGCAACGTGTCTCCAGTCAGCATCTCCGTACAAGGACCAGCCCTAGTTACCACCGATAACCCCGATTTACGTGTACGAATCAGCGATATATTCGGCAACGCTTTAAAACCCGTTCCCAGTCCAATTGTCGCTCAATCAGCCACTCGGATTGTTGATGATGTTGTAGTGCTTGCCAAGAAAGATCTCACCGCCACCAAAACAGCCACGGAATACGTATTGAATCTGAAACTGGAGCCGGGACAGTACAAAATCGCCCTTTTAGTCGGCACCATTTCCACTTCGTTCAATGTTCGCGTTTCTGGTCCGATTGCTTTGAAATCGGTTGAGATTGGATTAACGGATGCCGATTCAGCACCGAAATTGAACACTGTTCTCCATCCGGAGCAACTGAAGGCACCGTTACAAGCCGATGCTAGTCAGCATTTGGTGTTGAAGTTCGCTTTGCCGCGTGTCGTCCATCAGGCGTTTCTGCGACTGTTCGCGGGTAACAAGGACATTATTTTCGTTGTGGAACCGGACAGCAGTAAAATTTACAAATTGAATGTCGCTTTGGGTACGGAGTTCACTGAATCCGGCCTGTTTGAAATGGAATTGATACTGGGCGATGCGGTGATCACGAATCCGTTGCGTTGGAATTTAGGAAAGATCGATATTAATGTGGGTGTGCAACCAAAACCTGACAAGCAGACACGTACAGTAAAACCGGAAATTAAGCACTTGTTTAGACCAGCGGAAAAGCGTCCAGCTGAAATTGTGTCACTTCTGTTCACAGCTGCAACGGCCGCACCGATTTTGATTTTGTTTTTACTTTGGTTGAAAATTGGTGTGAATGTTGGGAATTTTACGGTGCTTGCATTGCCGTTTCATGCCGGTTTTGGGGCAATTTTGGGATTGTTTACGTTGTTCTGGTTGCGATTGGATATGTTTACAACGTGCGCTTGGCTGATACCCATTGGGGGCTTCACGTTTTTAGCTGGTAATAAACTGTTATGTCACATTGCAAATAGGAGTCGTAAAACCGATAAGGCTGATAAATAAAGTGTGTTTTAGTGTGTAAAAAATTGTGAGAAAAATGTCATTTTTTAATTTTCACCTTATCTTTTCGTAGGCTTGTCACTTTGAAGTACATCAAATAAATGATAAACAATTGTTATAAATACAGTAGTTTTATTTGTTTATCAAGTTAAAGAGGTTTCTTGGGCTTGATAATTTAGTAATTGTGGATTTTGTTTGACAAGGGCAACGTATTCTTCTGCTTTACAACAGGCTTGTTCAATTTCGTAGTTGTGTGATACTAAAGCGACCCATTTCGCTTCCAACACTTTCAACTGATCGCCTCCTTTTGTTTGTAGCGATTTTCTTTGCCAGTTGACTTCTTGTAACTCTTGTCTAAGTTCTGCGAGCTTCTTTGAAGCGATTTTTTCCAAATCTGTTAATGTTTGAAGGTACCTTTGCCATGCTGGGCAACAGTACTCTAACATCAATTGTAAGTTGAGAATTCTAACGGCCTGGTGTTCTAATTGGGCTTGGGAGTTTTTCACACATTCGTTCCATGCACCGACTTCATTTAGTTTTCCACTGGGAGGTGGTGGCAGTTCGTAGCGTTTCATTGAGAGTGTTTCCATGGGAAGACGGTTTTGTAGACGTTCAAATTCGTTGTGCATTATGGAGGTCTCGAATTGGGTTATGTTCAGAGGAGGTAAATGTTCGAGGTAGTTTTTTGTGGGTCTGTAACGACGGCATTCTTCTTCGACCATAGCAAAAGCCTAAAATTGAAGAGTTTCGGAAACTTCTAGAAAGTTTAATATTTACTTACAGCTTCCCGGACACCCGGTTCATCGTATCCCTGATCTATATAAGGAAGAGCATCTACAACTACTTCACCAGCCATTTAAAATCAATTATTCAATGTAATTCTCTATATTTTTTTGAAAATAACAATTGTTTTGATGAATTGGACGAGGATGCGGTATTTAAACTGTCAAAAATTATTTTTACAGATTCCTATTCATGTCAAGCGACCTAAGCGCCATCTAACTTCTATACACAAGTATTTAAAAAATGGCGCCCCACGGTAAATCTTGTTCAGGAGATGCAAATCATCATCATGAATCCCCGGAAATGGGTATTGAGTATAGTTTATACACAAAAATAAATAAAGAGAACTTGCAATGTTTAAATGAAAGTGTGGAGGGTGCTGGGAAGACGGTTTTCAAGCCATGGGAGGAACGATTGGTTCCTGAAAAAGTGAGGTTATCTCGAATGTTTTGTTTATCTCTATTAAACGTAATAAATCAGTTTGTAGAGTCAGATGCCGATGAAGAACTGTTGTTTAATATCCCATTCGTCGGGAATATCAAACTTAAGGGCATCATCATCATCGGGGAGGACTCGGATACTCATCCATCCAAGTTGAGATTGTAAGCATCTCTGACTGATTTGTACAACAATACGTTAATCTAGATGATTTCAGATTTAAAAATAGACCTGCTATGACCTTTGACGATATAAATGCACATGCTGATCAAGAGTTTGATTTAAGTAAAGACATCACCGGACAACTGGAATATTCCACCAAGTAAATCACAAAATACCACATAAGAAACAATTTCACATTAAATTCCTTTTGTAGAGTAGTTACTTTTCATAATGTGCACCACTTAACGATGCACTTTCCGAGGAATTTCGGTGCGGAAAGCACAAGAATTCACTATATTGGATTAAAGGGCGAGTTCAGCGAAGCTCACCACCATGGCGTAACAATTTGCAATTACGAAGCAAGACCAAATATATCGGACCACAAGAACATGATTGAGGATAACACGAACCAGCGTGTACAGTAATATAGTCAAGGAAACCATCGAATTTTGGGAGAAAATCCATTTATTAACAATAAAGTTCACCTACTTTTTGACAAGGTTGTTATATTAAATTATATCATATAGCTAGTTGTAACAATCTTGCGAAAAGAGTGACACATTACAAAATTACTGTATTAAAATAACAATTGACTTTTTGTTATAATAAAACATTACATAATATGGAATGTCTTTTTATATTATTCTATACTTCTTTTTTTCTCCTAAAAGGCTATCACTAAACATAATTGTTCTTTTTTAAAATATAAAGCTCAAAAAGGTATCATTACACAACACTTATCTATTTACTAAGTAAACAGATACTTTATATAAATTTAATGTGCAATATTCCCGTCCATTAAGACGGAAATAGTGCAACAACAAAAAATTATTTGAAAAATGAACATAACATCCATCAGTCATTTTCATCTAAAATTACCAAAAAGACAAATTACGATATATTCATTTTATATACAAAAGATATTTTGCCCATAAAAAATAAGTCTTTCTGTTTACTAAACCACAACTCCATTTTTTCGTCGTGTAGCAAAACGTTCGCGCGTTAATTTGAAAAATCATCGCTTCTCATTTGTTGATTTGGAATGTTTGAATCAACCAATGAGATGCGAGAATTTTTCAAATTTACGCGCCAAGTCCATTTTGCTACCGCTTGGAAAAAAAATGAAATCTAATCGATTTAAAATGATATGGATTTAAATAATGTAACCGAAAAACCTCATCTATAGGAACATAATCAAAACATTCATTTCAATATCATTCTATTTGACTGTATGATTGATTGGTGTAGTTATTGTAGCATCTGCAAATAAAACATCCGGTTCTGAGCCAGTTTCTTCCATCAATTCATCTGGAACTGATTCAATTTCACGGCCAGTCGTTTCATCTTCCCTCATTGTAGTCCACGTCGTCGTATTCTCCTCCATTTCCGTACTAGTCGCTGGCAGTGTATTGACACTAGTAAACAGCACTTTGTCGATATAAAACATCGTCCCCAAATTGTAGACGAACACTTCACTCTCCACAATTGTCGCATCATTGATATGGACTTGTTCTGCAACAGAAACACTGCAAACTCACACAAAAAAAAAGCGTTTTTCCCTCACCTTTCCGCAGTACGGTGATCGTTTTATTCCCCAACGTGGTCAACTCAATCCCATTCCTCAAATCCTTGTCGTACAGTCGTCCCTTAACGAAATGATTGAGCAATATCTGCAACCCGTCCCCAGTGGACAGATAATTGTCGGGCATTTTATCCAGACCGAGTTCCTCGAACGCCGTGTCAGTCGGCACGAAGAACGTGTACCCAGTGCCGGACACATGCGGCGCCAAATCGGCCAAATTCAAAAACCGTGTGATGTGTGTGAACCGTTTATCGCGCTCAAGAGCGAGGAAAGCATGGGAGAGGAACTGCGCCCCAAACCATGGAAATGCCAGCAATGGGGGCGTCTCTTTGTCGCGATGTTGCTGATGCAGCTTGGACACGACCGATTCGCTCACAAACAGCACTTCACCGATGAACATGATGTTGCCCTTCGCCACCGGTGTGTCACCTTTGACGATAACCGCTCCATTCACCGTTAAAGTGGCTGAGAACAGAGACACGAATCACGTAACTGGAACAATTGTGCATTTTTTCATGTAAAAAACAAATTTGGGGGAAAATACCTACGAGTCTTCTTAAAAATAATCTCCCTGTCGCCCAACGTTTTCACAATATCACCGTCCCGGATGGTGTCCTGCTTGATTCGGCCCTTGACAAAGTGATTGGTGATGATGGTTTCGGTGAATTCGGGCACACTGAACGGATAGAAGCCCCAGTCGATCGGATGCCAACGTTGGAACGCATGATCCGTTGGCACAAACACCGTGTACTCTTCATCTGTGAAATTTCACGAATTTATGTACACAATCGGGAGATGAAAGGCTCATTAACAGTGGCCGTTTATACAGTTTTAATGATGTGTACGGAGAGAATGTTGTCAAGTGTCCCTTCAGGTGTGGGAAAAATTGATTTTCTCAGCCTTGGCCATTTGGTGCCAAGTTAAAAAGGAGAACACACACTCGAGTCGTTTGGGGAGTGCATTAAAATGTAATAACAGAGCGGAATCGTGTTTTTATTAAACATTTACTTGAACACGTCCATAAAATTCAATAAAAATCTACTTACTTTCATCGAGCAGTTTGGACACATTCGATCGCGACACGAAATGCTGAAAAACTCGCACACCACTTTTGAGAAACGACAACACTTCCATTATATTCTCAACAAATGTGGTGTTCAATTGATTTTTATTGTCGAGTTGGAGGGCCGATTTTCGACTTGCCACTGTCGTCTGTTCGATTGTCACCACATGATCCTCCACTCGTTTCGCATTCTTGTCCTGTTCCTCATCGTCCTGGAACAGATAGTTGTCTAATACGACTAATAAACCATTCGGTGCGATCACACGCCGCTCCACCACGTTCGCCCCATTCGCCCTCAATATCGTTCCGTTGTTGTTCGCATCAATTGCCGACCGTATGTGCACCAAACGGCCGCCAAGTGTTTGGAAAGTGCTTGTACGATTGTCAGATGTGATGTTTGTCAAGTCGATACGTGAGCCGAGCACCACATGGTCCAATACCAGTCGCTTGACGAGATCCGGCTGCTGGAGCAGGAGATTTTCCGCACGTTTTGTTGCCGAATTTTGTGGAGCGAGGATCGTAAACGGCTCGTCTGTAACATAACATTATATTAGCACAAAACTGGGTTACTATTATATGTGTATACAACAAACATAGCGATAAGACATGGGTGGATTTTTAAACGTGCTTTTTACTACAGTCATTTGCAGTATAAACGAGAAATGTGCGCGTTTTTCTTGCTGTTTAATTATCGATTGTGTGTGAAAAGTTCTAGTGTCACTTTGGATTCGCTGTATGCAATTAATTTGTGAATTAATGGCCATCCCAATGCAATTATATTGCATTTGAACCGGACAATTTTACTATAGAAAAGGGGGTGTATTATTTACTTTCCAGACACGCGCTAGAAATTGATGAAATTTTCGAAATTGACGTATTTTGGGTCGTAGATGACGAATCTGGAAACGTTTAATTTTGGCAGAGATCCCGTTTTCGAGATATTTGACTTTAAAATGTTAGAATCAGTCATTTGGAGCAGTTTCTTTTTCTTTTTGACAATTTAATGAAGATTTTTGTTATTAATTGTTGTTTTTATTATTATAAAACAAAAAATATTCATTTTCCTTCTTTAAAATGAAAAAAGGCCAAGAAAAGAACAATTTATAGTGATTTTTAGTTCAAAATGTCTGTCATTTTTATTTATTTTTTTCTCTTTTTGAAAAAATAAAGAGAAACGGGAGGTCATTGGCTTGCATCCTTAACAACGTTCGATTACTGATCGCTATCGAAAAATGTGTCCAACCATTTGACGTCTTGTGCCAATAATATTCCAAGATGAACGTCACGTATTGGCAATGTTATAACATTGGGGTCGATCACTTCCAATAATTAAAATGTCTCCCACTGAAGGGAAGCGAAATAAGAAACCTCGTCGCCGTTTTATTTGCCAAATTGTGATTGTCGACTAATGATTTGAGTTGCAATTTCCATAAATTCAAACACAATTAGTGGGAAAACACCTCCGCCTCCGCCTCCAACGAGAACAACACAGTTTGATGCACTTAAAATTGTTGAGGCATTTGAAAGTTTGATGGATTCAAGTTCTATTCCAGCTGATCTCTTAAACGTACTAAATTAATACTTCCTACTGATGATGGCTGCTTTTGACTGTGCAAGATGAAATGATTGATTGCACTTGAAATTTCGCAAATTGCCCCGATCATCATGTTACACTGTGCATATTATAAACAAAACTACGTTTCATCATGGAAAACGGAAATGAAAAGTCAGTCACGTATGCAATTTTTCCACTGTGGTATTTTCAATTAAATTCCAGATAATTAAGATTCTATACTGCTTTCATCTTTGCCATCCAGAGATGAGATAACACGTTTAATACCTGAAGTGAATACGCCGTATAGAAAATTGTTATTGACATAGTCCCGTCAGGTTCCCTTATTTAATAGAGTTTACGGTTTTTTCCCCGTTCTTCTCTCTTAAATATGTTCAACATTACGTCGGGATTGTGTTGAATGCCACCAATTTGCATTGCTTTCTCGTAAATTGCTCTTGCACCATTAATAAATTATCAAGGAAAATGCAGTCTCTGTTTATAGCGTGTGTGAAAATATATAATTACAATTTATCCTGCTGTTATTATACAACCGGTTGGGAAATTAATTATCTCTTCTACGACACACAAACCGATGATGGATTTCATGTTGTGCTTGGAGATGTGAAGGTCTTTTTCAAGATGTTGTTGGACCATTTCAAAAGGTGAGGATGGACGGTGAGTGACCGATGAACACTGTGATTGATAGTCAAGTGGAAATTAATTATACACCGACGAAAACTGTCAGTAATGTCCATTAAATTAACATTACGTGAAAATAAACTTGAACATTTATAAAATCATTTATTGATTCCTCCCATTTTCCATTCCAAATAGAAACACGCTCTCTCGTATGAGTTTCGCCTGATGTTTCCACATTACCATCTGATGCTGTAAATGTAATGGAAGGCTTACTCTATCTTGGTGAAAAATATTGTTACGTCTCACATAAGACCACGAGAAATTCCTAAATATATTGCATTGTACATTTATTTGCGCCGTTAATAACAGTGTTTTTTTTTACTCCAGAAAAAGTCGTTATCGCAATTATCGAGCGCATAAATTAATTGACACTAAGCCGTAAAATGAAGTTCCTTTAGCATAAAGGAAACAAACATGTTAAGGTGTGCAAAAAGGGAATTTTTCCACCGAACAAAAGCCCATTTAATCATCAAGTGTACATTGTGGCTTGATTCTCCCGAAAACCCATATAATAACTGTAATGCACAACATAAGAGTGTCCCCCGGACAAATTCATTTGGGATAATTTTCCGTGTCGATTTTATGCAAAATTCTGCTGCTTCCAACGAGAGAGGGATTGTTTTTTAATTTCACAATTTTTCCTTTGTGCAAAGTGTAAGATCAAAGTTGGTGGAGAATGAAACACAAGAAAGCGGCGAGATGGATGCGCTGAAAGGCAAATTAGACATTGCAAAACGTTGGAAATACATTGGATTTCATGTCAACACACAACGATTGAAAATGAAAAAAAATAGAGAACATAATTTATGAATGATTCGCATTTGATCGTACAGCAAACTAGCAAAATCGCATTTTTACACGAACAAAAAACACTCGAAAACCGTTCCATACATCGTTTCGATCATATAAATCATGTTTTTGTTCAATTGATTTCCAATTTGTGTGAATGTGAGAGAAACCTTATACGGAGATTACGTAATTAAATAAATTACGCATGCATTTCAATGGAAAACCAGTTCCTAATGATTAAAATTTTTCTGTAAAAATGTGGGAAGAAACCCAGTTTACGTGCGAATGCACACCGACTTTTAATTGAAAATTGTTTTAAACAGTTACTGAAATTGTAAAATGAATAACAATGTCTTGACTCATAAAATGCGATGACGAATCCACATAATTCGTGTCATAATAATCGTTATTTGATGCAGGAAGGTGTGATCACGATTTCCTATTCCAAATAAACGTCCTTCAATATTTAAGAAACATTACAATTTGTGAGAAAGTACTTGATTTCTGACCTGGTTTTCTGTAAAAACCACTTGTCGTTTTATTGTCCGTTTTACGGGAAATGAACATAAGTCAGTGGAAAATGCAAAACACTTTTGAAAAGGAAATTGCGTGCTGATAAGCATTATCGAGATGTCTGAACATAAAAATTTAATTAAGCTAATACTTTTTTAAATTAATAAACAGATCATTAAGGGGAGAACGATGGAATTATGGCCTGATAACAGGATTAATTTTTTCCAACACAAAAAAGTTGGAAATAATCTAAAGTTGTTGTTTTTTCAGTGCGTTTTAATCCCGTTCTAAAAATGTTAATTATTCTTTAAAAGATGTATAAAATTTCAATTACAATGCATTTTTGTTTTAGTGGCATTTTATGAGCGTTGAAAGAAAAGTGGCCAAAACTCTTAATTAAAACAACACACTCAGTTTTATGAGCAAGTAGATTTCATACCGTTACAATGCAATTTCAATTTTTATGTTAAATCGTGTACAAAGCAATTATCTGCCAGCGAGCTTTATGCATAATTTCAGCATTTTGCACAACCGATATAATTGCCAACAAATTAATAACAAAGCCGACCAAAAAAAAAGAAAAAAACTGTATTAAATACAGTCCCATCTGCCAGATGGAATCAGTTTGAAAAACTTTTGCCTCCCCGTTAGCGAAACTTTTTAAAGTGGCTGGATATTTTCGTTAATTGAAGTGTTTTGCAAGTTACTTAACCAGATTTAATATCATGACGTCAAATGATAAAAGGTTTCTGGTGTCCATTGACTCGTCCCAGCACCAAAATCTCCCTCTCTCAATTCTTTTACCTGACATTTGGACGTCGTCATTGTTAAATGCCAACCAAAGTGAGAAGAAATGGTCCACTTTCAATGTAGCCGTCAATTGGCCATCGACTGCTGTCGTGTTGGGCAAATGGTATCGGTCTGCACGCACCCAATGCACCAGCACCACCACCACGAAGATGGTATCCAAAGAGAGCGAGACACCAGGCAGCAGCATCACTTGTTACACACTCGGTCTCGTATTGATGCGCAAAACGGCACTGTACGATTGATGGAAACTGGCTGGGAGGAACAAGTGTCGGCGGCGGTGCACCATAACACACTGTTCGGTGTGTAGGATGTTGTCGCCGGCTTTACCGGCTGCTTGTGCCACACACACAGTGGAATCCATGCGAGAACGGAACGAGACGACGGACGACGGACGCTCGAACACTGTACAAGTTTGTTGGATCGTAGCACGCAACATCCAAAATCGATTCAATTCGATCGATGCTCTTGTCACACTGTTTAGGTGATGGCCCATAAGAGGATATCGCACCTGGAATTAATCAAGTGTTGTGAATTATTAAGAATTGAAAGATATTCAGGATTTAAAGGGAGAGAGTCGGTTAATCTGTTGGCGATTTGGTGGGAAAACAATTACAGTTCCAAGTGTGGATGGAAGTTTGATAAAGCGCGAGTGTTTTAGTGTGCATTTTACAATGGGAAACTTTCATCCCTTTTAATAATTAGTGGGGAAGCGGAGTTGTTTCAAACTATGTTACGATATACCTGTAACTCCTTGGAGTTTTGTTTGTGTAAAGTTGAGAGAATAGAATTTATTTAATATCGGGCCCCTCCTCCATCTAATAACAGAAAAATATTAAATTTACGCCCTATTTCAGTTTGTCATCTTACAATATTTCACAAAACAATTGTTCCAAGTTGGTAATTTCACGAGTGGAACTTTTTTCGATGAACTTTCTCATGATATAAAACAACAGCAAGCTCATCTCTTGGACTTTTTCTTCACTCTTGATAGCCAAACATTTTTCCTTTGTCGAAAACTTAATTCTCCAAATTCACTGTCATTTATTTCATCGCCACTGGAAAAAGAATCAATAATCATTATCAGTAATTGAGATCGTTTGCATTAATTGCCACCAAATCGCCACGTTATCCGCTTTCCCCAAGAACCAAAAAGCAGTATGAACATTTCATATTCATAGAATGTATTCAGAGTGCATTTCTTTTCCAAAAGAGAAAAAAGAATGCGGGATATTTCCTAATAATGGCTTGTTTTAAATTTAAATTCTCCAACACACCCCAAAATTTGTTTGTTGTCAGATAGTTGGTTGGGATCGTTATTTCATCAAAGCCCTCCACAGACATTGCCAGTATATAATATACATTTGGTCTGTGTATATTTACATAGAATCGACGAAAAGAAAGCAGGATATCCGCGTTGTAATAATGCGGGGGAGGGTGGAATGTATATATTAAGAAGCGGCCATTGATATTATATGACAGGTCGACTGGTTTTTCGCATATTATCTTTTTCTCTTTGTAGCATTTTTCAAATTCCAACCGTCTCAGATTGCCTACATATTTTACATGTGGCTGAAATTTAAAACAATAACAAGTCGCCAGTGGAAAACTGCCATATATAATCTAGCTTGACCCTTTCGCGTTATTATAAAAGTCTAGAGGGTGGATTTTATTTGAAACATCACAATAAAATGCACATTACCCCAACAATTCCGTTATTGGTTTCTGGTTTATATCAAGTGGTTCTGGAAAATGTCAACACACAGTCACCGCCTACCCGCCAATTTCACTATAAACAAATCACCGGTAATTAAGTAGGCATTTTAATAATGGCCGAGAAAACAGTAGACAGTCGTCTGGTGTTTGGAGTTCGAAGAGCTCATTTCCTGCTTATTTCCCGTGGTTTGGCTTTTTCGCCACTAAATCATCCCATTCACATTCCCTTTGAGTTTCCCATTTGACGTATATATAGTATAGATATTTCCAAGAAGTTGATAAGTCGTCACCAAAACTACTTCAATCCATAAATCCGTGCTTTTCTTCACGATTCAGAGGCCGGAAAAAACAACAGCAGACTTTAAAGTAACAAAGTTTCCTGATACGGTTGCCACCGCAGTGCTGGAATAAAAACAAAACATCAAGTTTTTCACAAAAATTGCAACTTTTTCTCTTTACATATGATTATTTTGTCGTGTGACACCTGCAAACTTTTCCTACTTTTGCCAACAGAGAGTCTAACGAATATTTAATTCGTTCGCACTTTGTCACCGACAGTGGACGGAGAAATATTATCCCTGTTGATTAAAATTGAATGTAATCAAGTGTAGTGAAATTTGAGCAAATATTCCACTCGAACAAATTTTCATGTCACCAAAATTATTATTAATGTCTCTCCCTTTATTCAATCTTTTCACACATTACTCTCCTTATTGGCTCTTGTGTGCAGTTTTTCTTCAAGGGCCCCAAAAACACAAACTGAAAAAATCCATAACATATTTGTCTTTAATAATGCAATCTAAAGAGTGAAAAAGAACTTTTACTTCCCAAAACTCACCATGTTGTTATTTAATTTATTCCCCAACATCCATAACATCATTTAATAATGAACTTTAATTTACCTACGTTTCGTATAATCGTAAATAAGACAATGGGGATGAAAGTTTAACTAACTTTCAAGAAAGTACACTTTAAATTAAACGTATTACGTTAATAGACAATGAATTTTAAACAAAACACGAGATTATTTCTTAAATATTTTATTTAGAGCAGCATCTTCAGAGTTATATGAAAAACAATCAGTTTTTTTTTCATTTTGTGACTAGCTTTTCGCATTCAATTCCCATTATTTATTTAATGGCTGTGTGTGCCGTGAATAGTCTTGAATTTTCTCGTAAGCAGTTTTCGATTACGTTGTAATTTCTGGAAAAATGAAAACAAATACAACACCGCTATGGGAATTAGTAAGCAACAAGTACAAAACATTTACATTTCAAATATTTCCTTAATATCAAACACACACACGAAGGGATAAGTGGAGCAAACCAGACAAAATCAATAAAATTCATTTGTCATAAAGTGGAAAAGGAGATTCTACATTTATATAAAACCATCAATCTTGTACACCGGGAAATGATTTGCCAAAAAACATTATAAATGCATTACGAAAAACTGCAACCACTCTTCTCATTCTCACACAGAAACTTTCATATTTACATAAAGTCACTTTAATAAAGGGAAAACTTTTCACTCTCCCAAAACACAGTTCAACAATTGCAAAATAAAATGCAATCAATACATAATTTTCGCTCTTATTCAGTTGTTTTTTTCTAATCAACGATTGCAATTAATTAAAAACATTCTCCCCAACACACAACGAACAAAACTAATTAAAAAAAAAAAACTAAAACCGTTTACCTCAAATTTAAGTATTTTCAGTGCTTGTTTCGATTCGTAATTCCTTCGAGCCAAAGCCACCCGCACCCATTCCGGCTTATCCGATATTGTAATATGCAATAAAAATCGGATACCCAATAGAATATGTTCGAGAAACACAAACACCATCAACCATTCCATCTCGTTCAGCATCACTCCTCTTATCGGTATTTGTGGACTGCTTAGATATAACACACCGCAATTTGTTACAATCGACAGAGCACCCAACACCTCAAAACATCTCTACAAACAGAATGCCGATATTTTTAAGCCCCCCCAACATCAAAAAGCCACACCTGCCAAGCACCAATATCCTTAACCCTTCTACACATCGGCCTTTGGAATATTTTGCACAATTTAAATGCATCCGCACGTATTTCCAGCACATTATTCAGCACCGCCCAAAATGCCGCCACCGGATACACGGACGAAAATAAAAACACATAACCAAATTGGATAAACAGCTCCAAATAGTCATCGTAAGTGCCCTCATATTCCTCCATTTCGCCCTCACATTGTGCCTGTCTTACACGCGTCTCATCTCCATGGATCTGTGGCAATTTCATCTCGTTCAACACGTCCGGCTCTTTGCTAATCTTTTGATTTTTCATTAAAAACGATTTCATCGCCAACTTTTCCGTACTGCCTTTCAACATTCTCAATGCAAGCGGCAGCACCGCTTCTTGTAGATTATTAATCGCTTGCGATATTATCAACATAATTTGCAATTGACTTCGTAACATATCCATGTCACGTACCACAAATGCAATATAGAACAGTGACATGAAATTGTTGACGAATTCAAAGAGGACCAGCTTGGTGACACGGTGACGGTCGTATTGCGATTGAGTGCGATGGTTCTCTGCAAACAAAATTGATTAACAAACAAAAAAAAAACATTTTTTTACATGATTTTTACCCCATTCTGTGAGGAATGTCGCCAATCGCCTATAATACGTATTAATAATAAACACTAAAATCGTATAAACAATGCTTGGCAGTATGGCAAACGGCTTGAAATGCTCCACTTGCATGCACACATTCTCAACGAAAAATGACAGTAACATAAGTACAAAAGCGGCCACCAAACAGAGCAACACAATGGGAAACGATACACCGTACATCTACAATTAGTTTCTTTGAGAAAAAACTCTTTTCAGTGTGTTAACATACTTTCAAGTATGTGAAATAGCGGGTGTATTGCGGCTGGATTTTCCCCGTCACCGCATCAACGCCCATCGTACCACGGAAATTCGGCCGTGGCTCATCTAAACTTGTCATACTGATTGTGCCCCATTTGAAAGCGAGCGCATTACTGCGCCTCTTCCACACCTACAGAGGCAAAAACTTTTCAAATATTAATTAAAACTTCATAACACAAGTGGAATGAGTTTTTTTTTAATATTAAACACAGTCTCGCACATTGTTTTATATAAAGAGAGAGACAATTTCCAATTCAGTGTGTCTTTTAACCTTAATATCCGTCAGCATCCATTCGATGCAGAATAAGCAGTTAAGAACAGGAAACCAGAGATAAGAGTACGCCGAGACTGTTTCGCTTCCAACTAAAAACCGTATGATAAAAATCTATTTTCACACTTGTTAATCCACACATCGTCGTCCCTCTATTAGATATTCGTGAAATAAAAGGGGTGCCAGTTAATAACAGAGAGTGTATCTAGTTAGTTGAAGGGCGGAGGGGTAAAAACTTGCCCAAAGAAACGAATGGATTGCAGGGGGAGTGAAATAGTGAACGATGGATGACTGTATAGTGAGATAAATGGAGGACCCCACCGAAAAACACACGTCACAATTCGAAACTTTTCATAATAGATCACTTTCCGTTTTTATTTCCTTGAAATAAAACTTATTTTTTCATATCCTGCTATCCAATTTTTCCCATATCCTGTGCGCTTTGCTTTATATCCGAAATTTTATATGGTGCATGTAAAATGGGCCTCATATCTTTCTATTTCTCTGCTTTTATTTTATTCAAAACGTTCTACCCCACGTTTTTCATATCTCTCCTCTCACATTCCCTAGTTATTTTCTAATATTAATCTGGAAACTATTCCACGTACGCGAATTTAATTAAATTCTATAAATAAAACAACAAAATCTCAGCAACCCCAAAACGCGAGAATTTTTCTCTATAAATGTGCATTTATTTAATGGCATTAAAAAGCGTACGGCTTTTGTTCTGTTTGAGTTTCTAATAATAAGGGGAATGAATTTTAGTTCACTTACCTCCAGAAACACGGTGACCCACACCACATTGAATATGCAAAAAAATGGAATCGTTTCACGGGAAACGAACAGTTGCACGAAGCCCAAGAATGTCGGTATTAGAAGGGCAGACGTGTAGAATCCCAAAAAAGTGAAGTATAGGGCTATTGACTCGCCAAAGTACATGCGGATCTCCTCTGGAATCAAACAGAAATGTTTTAATGTAGCAAAAGTTAAACTGTAATGAACTTCACTCGTACATCTAAACATTCAACCCGAAAACTACAATCATGTGGTGTTGAATTTATGTTTAGTCAGTCCAACTTTATGTACCTGTACACACAATTTTAAACACACTCTCTCTATTTAAAGGAGAAAAGAGAGAAGAGAGAAAAATGGCCTTAATTAAAAACAAAATTGTCCCCGAAATGAATTTAATAGAGAATATGTGAGTGGCGGATATAAATCTCAAACAGCATTTTAAACATTCCATACACACAAAATGTGACAGTTTTAAAAGAACAGTCAAACCATAAATCGATAAAACACATTTGATAAATGGATTAGTGAATTATTAAAAGCGCACTTCTTTCAACTGTTTAATTTATACACGTGTGTATGAAACAAAACTCGACTTTTTAAGTTATTAAAAAGGAGAAAACCCTCCGAAATTAAGCGATTATTCAGACATTCCGCCCCTTTTATAATCCGATCAAATTGCTATAAAATAAAAATAAAATTGATCACGTCTTATAAACGCTCCCCCAACTCTAATCTTCTATAAGGGATGATTAAAATAATTGCGATAATTATAGCAACGTGGCCTTCTTCACTCTCTCTGTTATTGTACGGTTGTTTTCTTGTCTATATAATGTTAAATTTACCAACAACCATCAAAGGACATAAGGATGGAGGTTGGTAATGACTTGTTAACACGCGCCACTGCTCATTACATCCAACATAACCTTCATTAGACTAGGCAATTAGAGTTTTGCTCGTCCCTTCATTCCTACAACCGATTCAACCCTGCAGAAAACGACAATCTCTCCTCATTCAAATTGAAACAGGACCGTCCCCCAAAATCCCATCCAATATTAACACTTCTCCCAAAAATCCTAATGAACAATTCAATCGAAAAACGTCCTCACCAATTGGCTGTTTCGCAAACAACCGCCTATACCAAACTTGTCCCAATTTCCTCAACGTCTCCTCATCATGTAACGGATAACATTTACCAATAATACCAAATTTCTCGCACACTTGCATTATCGATTGGCCCTCGTACAACGTACAATTCCCATAACCCGGTATGTGACTCTCTTCCGGCAATGCTCTAATATTCTCCAATTCGTGTCGCACAATCGTCTGTCGTTCCGACATTGTTAACAAATCCTCTTCGTGCATATCATCTTGCAAGAAATCCTCCAATTGTGCCACAGTAAACTCCCTCATCTGACCACTTCGATCCTCTTTAATCATCTCCAATTCTTCCGCTGTTTCAAGGAACTTTATCTTCGACGCGGATATATGCAGCATGTATCCATCATCGCGCCTGTACGGCTGTCTCATTACAATCAATTCGGCACCACCGTCCCTCCGTTTGCCACGTATCTTCTCCACCAGCCATCGTACAGTGTTCTCTTGTGTTTTTCCATTGATTTGGAGCACAATGTATGTGGGAGGCAGTGTTTGATCGTCGCCAATCTCCTCCATTGTGTCACCGATCGCAAGACGTTGGCCACTCATCGTTCCTGCAATATTTGCACACATTAATCTCACCGAAAAGTTTCGATTATTAATTAAATGCTCGTTTTAATTAAAAGCAGTTTATCATATCGGGTCTATTGTGATTTTAATTGCTGTAAAAATTTATTTATCGCCCCATACGGTACTTTTATAATCCAGTTAATGATTCATTCGGGCGATTGTTTGAATTGCGCTTGTTGGGGCACTTTTTACACGGAATTTTAGCTTACCACGTAGAATGTCGAGGCTCTCGTGTATACCCCATAATGTGTTAATGCAGCCCCTGCTTTCATCGCCGCCACCATTATCTGGATTACATGAAAGGGATGATAGGGAATCGGATATACTGCTACTGGGTGGATCAACAACGTTTTGTTCCATTCGGTATTGCAATGCTTGATTATTCAGTTAAAGGGAAACTGTATTGAAAGAGGAGAATGTTAGAAAATTACAATTTGGGATAATCAGCGGTTTTCAACGTGTCATAAGTTTAAAATAAACTAACCTATGCTTTAATAAGTGATACAATTAGCAATGTTTGTTTAGGTGTAAATTTTAATTAAAATTGCGTCGTTTTATTACCTGGTTAAGAGCATTTAGAATGACTGCATGAGGGGACTGTGTTTCAAAATGATATTACAAAAGATTTATGTATGATAATTGGATCTAAATGTGAATCGGTGCCACTAAAAATAAGTTTTTTTTTCTAAAAGTTATGTGTGGATTCAAGAATGAATAACTGTTTATTTGAGTTGAATTTCAGAGGGCAGCAGCTACTGGCAACAAGAATTTCCTGTATTTTGAATCAAACACAGTTTAGAGTTTGATTCAAAGATGTTCCCATTTCAATGAAATCTCGTGTTAAAAATTGATTAGAATGCGGCTGGCATGCACCGCAATTTTTGGCAGCAATACGATATTTTTTATATTCCACGTGTTGCAGTACATTGGCATAAGCACTAGTTAATACTTACATAAATATAAATGTGTTAAAAGTTTCGTAATTTTTTCAATTCTCTTTTATTCCATGTCAATCAAACAAAATGCGGTGAAATTTTTTGAAAAGTTCAGTGCTGCAATCTATTCCATAACAGTGAAACCTTCCACAGGACTCTATAATGGAAAATTTGAAATTGAATTCAAAAACTTGCATTTGCATTTTTACGCCTCTTTGTACAATAACAAAGAACTGGTTTTCCAATAAACTCTTGTCAATGCATAAAAATGACAAATTTCCAATTAGAGAACTGTCCTTCACTCTATAATTTACAAGACAATAAAAACAACACATGGATTTATGCGCTTCGTACACGATTATTAATAAAAACGGTTTTCAATTTACATATACAAGTTTATTGAACCTTTCCCATTCAAATATGATGATGAGTTTATTATAGGTGCATATTATAGACACAAAGGCATTTTGTGAATGTATTAAAATAGTCATACTTGAAAGAAAGGAACGTGTGCGACTGTTCTCTTTCAAAAATAATTAAAGAAACCGTTCATTTCGCTCATTTATTTATCATTCCATGAAACATTCAAGGTTCGATACTGATCTTTCTTCTAAATACAAATTCCAAGTAAATTTCACTTAGCTTAACTAGTTTCAAATCACTAAATCAATCTATTACTGGCGATTTTTTATCACCTGCTTTGCAATACATGACAAAAGATATGAAATTATCTAATTTTACCTTCCAAAATGCACAAGTCATTTTCAAGGTTCTAATTCTAGGTAAAGTTAACATAAGGATTGTTGAACGAAGACCGAAAACGAAAAAACAGTTTAAAAATAATCCCATCCATTAAGTCTTTTAATCTCCTCCAAAAATATTCCCGATACATTTCTTTTAATATACTCCATTTACCACAAGTGAATACATACAATTTAATTGAAAACAATACAATTTAATTGCTTGGAACGACAACAAACAACAATTCCATGTTAACGGTCATACAAACAGTTTTAATGATCATTTCTCATCGTACATACACGAAATATTATTCAATGTGGAAAAAATTGTCCAAGGAAAATGGAAAATCATAATATTGGACTTTAAATATGACGTTAACAATTTCGTCACTATATCAATGCGAAATTATTACATGTAATCTACCATCTCATCATTTTTACAATGAATTAGCATTATATAAATCAAATATAATAAAACACAATAATATCTATCCACAAAACCAGCATATACAAACACACATTTATTTCGCTTAAAAACTCATTCACCAAAGCATTTACAGCGGAGTCGTACGTGGTGCTTCACACAAACCGTATCTCCTCTTTACTTTATTATAAACATTATATTTTTCAACAAGTTTTTAAGTGATTTATAACAGAAATCCATTTTAATATTGAGTGCATTGTGATCGACATTCAATAATCGACTGAATCCAAAGCGGTAAGTGAAAACACCGACCCACAAATCGAATTTAACATATATTTTTTTCCCGTATTATGTAAAAACAACCTTGAATATAATAATAACCAGTCGAACTTTGGTGCAATTGCAATACAAGAATCTCGGGATTCGGTCAAACATTTTTGAAAAAATTACATAATTTTTTTCTTATCTCAAAAAAATTAAATGACTGTGCATTTTCGGAGCAATTCCATAATTCATATGTAAATAGTTTTTCTGTCAAGGTCGAAATTAAATAAATCAGAATATACTCACATAATTAAATAGTTTTATTTCTCGTTTTAGGAGAGAAGGGCAGCCTCTTCGTCTCTAGTGGTAGAAAAACGTGTTCTTAAACAGTGAATGGGTAATTTTCTCTGTGATATTCCCAGAATTCTTATGTCCAACGTGAAAAGTGCCAGCATCTGTACCATGTTCTTGTCGGCATCCAACACCAATAACCAATCTTCAAAAGACTGAAATCATCATAAAATTTTAGTGCGTGTTTATAGACTGTTTAAAAATGGATGGAAGTAAGGACCACAATAATCCCAATCCAAGGGACAGTTCAAATCCCCTATCGATTCTATTTTTCACGTAAGCATTTTAATACGAATTTTCCCTCAAAACTAGACAAATTTGTATTTCTCTATTTTATTGGATCGATGCCAAAAATGAACATCAATTCAACATGCTCATTTTTTCTCTATCTACAACATATTTATATGTATTTAATAACTCTTTTATCAGAACGTGTACATTGTTTGTTTGTACATAGATTATTTAAATGAACACAAACTAATTGCGTGTGCAATCCATTTTTTTTCTCTCATTTCAAGCTTTTGGGGGCCAAAAACTGTCAGTCAATAACAAAAATTCTGTGACTCATTTGCTGTACTGCAAGATGATCGGCACTTCCTTCTTCCAAGATCTGTTTATCTTTCTCCTCACGTGTTTAGATAAGCAATATATTAAAAACCACATCTAAATACATTTCTATTAATAACACACTTTTACTTAATACATCTGTAAATGTTGTTCATTTACTTTACGAATTAAACACAATTCATATTGTTCTAAAGTGGCAACGTCAGAGGGGGGTAAACAACGATTTATTGGCTTTGCCACACAGATGTTCATATTGGAGAGGAGAAAAAATTGTAGACTGTCTAGGCAGAATAATGATAATCTCTGACATATGGGAACCATACAAAATAACCACTCAAATGTGTCCATTTGATGAATCTCAAAGCATTTCGTATCTCCAATTAACCGTAAGACGAAATTATCGAACTTTAAACTAAGTTCAAACATTTCAAGGGTGCCAAACATAAATAAATCTACATACAATCACAACAAGAAAACAATAAACGAAACGAAACTCTTTTCATATGTAATTCCATCCCGAATCTCCAGATAATCGCATTAAAATTTTCCATTATAAGCCGATTATCGAGGATTTAACATGCAAAATGCAGCTGTTTTGATTGATTATAGAAAACTGTCACAGACACACATTTGAAAACAAGCAAAATCGTATCGTAATCGCTTCTCTCCTTTCTATTCACAGATACACGTTTGGTATGTTCAAAAAAGGCTACACGAAACGCCTCGACACTGAAGACTTGTACAATCCACTCCGTGCCGACCAAAGTTCCCTACTCGGCGATCGATTAGAAAAGTAAGTTAGATAACAAACAAAAACAATTCAGTAACCCAACACCAAACATCTGTCTCTTCCATTGTCTTCAATTAGCGTATTTTGCATTTTACAGAAACTGGCTACAATGTGCCGAAACAGCCAAAAAACAAAACCGTACACCAAGTTTATTAAAAGTGCTCATAAAAACATTCTGGCCCGAATATTTACTATTAGGTATTGTCCTGTTCGTGATGGATTTAGGGCTGCGATTAAGTCAACCAATAATGTTGGGCAAATTGTTGGAATGTTTCCGGGGCGATAAGAACATCGAAGAGACGAACGCCTTGTATTATGCGGCTGCATTAATCGCTTTAAATACCGGCAGTGTATTATGTATTAATCAATACATTATGATGGCATTCCATTACGGTATGAAAGTACGAGCGGCTTGCTGTTCACTCATCTATCGAAAGGTAAACAAAATTAAATTTTTCCAACTGTCAAAATACAATTTTTCTCTGTCCATAGGCGGTACGATTAAGTAAAACGGCACTGGGCGAGACAGCTAGCGGCAAAATCGTCAATCTCCTCTCAAACGACGTGAGCCGTTTCGATATTGTATCAATTATGATACACAGTATGTGGTCAGCACCACTCTCCGCCATCATAATCATGTGTCTGTTGTACAAAGAGGCCGGATTTGCAGCACTCATCGGCACACTGCCAGTTTTCCTCGTCGTTCCATTGCAAAGTTACACCGGCAAACTGTCCGCCATCTATCGGAAACAGACGGCAGTTCGGACAGACGAACGTGTTCGATTGATGGACGAAATCATTTGCGGAATTCAAGTGATCAAAATGTACGCCTGGGAGATTCCCTTCAGCAAACTGATCCGATTAGCGAGGAAATCCGAACTTCGTGTCATCATTAAATCCAGCTACGTTCGTGCCCTTTTCATGACATTCAATCTATTCACCACACGTGTGGCACTCTTCTGTACATTGCTCACAATGACGTTAACCGATCAAGAAATCAGTGCGGCTAAAGTGTTTGTTTTCATGTCATTCTACAATGTCATCTCCCAAACGATGTCTTCGATGTTTGTACGCGGTATTTCCGAGATTGCCGAACTAATTGTCGCTATTCGCCGGTTACAAGAGTTTATGATGAACGAGGAATTCGTTCCATTCAAAAACCACCAAAACAACAACGAAGACAAATCAATTCAGAACGATATCGTGCATTTAAGTGGCGTCAATGCCAAATACGCGCCCAACTCGTCCGATTTGGCATTGAAACAAATCAATCTATCGATAAAAGAGCGCACTTTAACTGGAATTATCGGCTCGGTGGGCAGTGGAAAAAGTTCCCTCCTACAAACACTTCTTGGTGAAATGGTGATCTGTGACGGAAACATCCAAGTAAACGGGAGAATTTCCTATGCAGCCCAAGAGCCGTGGGTGTTTGGTGGCAGTTTGCGACAGAACATCCTCTTCGGTTCCGAATACAATCGGAAACGGTACCAAGACGTCATCAAAGCGTGCAATTTGGAGAAGGATTTTAAACAGTTCGTGGACGGTGATGGCACAGTGGTGGGCGACAGAGGGGCATCGTTGAGCGGTGGCCAAAAAGCGCGCATCAATTTGGCCCGAGCGATTTATCGGCAGGCGGACATTTACTTGCTGGACGATCCGTTAAGTGCTGTCGACATACACGTCTCCAAACATTTGTACGACGAGTGCATCAACGGCTTTCTGGCGAACAAAACGAGAATATTAGTTACACATCAAGTTTATCATCTTAAAGATGCTGATCACATTCTTATTATGAACAATGTAAGTAATTCAATTGTAATTCTATGTGCATTCACGCACACTTGTGTCAATGTTTGTTTATTTTATTGCACTTGTAACATGAAACGTTCGTTTATCTATGATTACAAACAGTTTGTAATGTTTCCACTTGGAAAGTTGTAAATCAAACCGTGATTAATTCACTTTTTAGGGAGCGATCGAGGATGAGGGCACGTTCCAGGAACTCCAACATTCCGACAACATGTACGCAACGTTATTGACCAGTGAACCGGAACCGAGCGACGAGGAGAAGTTGAAACAATTGGAAGCACTTAAATCGCCTAGAAAAATGTCGACCAGAGTGAGTTTAAAACGCAATTCCACCGGAACTGGATTTAAAATGAGTTTTAATTGCAGACAATGTCGTCCACTTTGAGCGCAATCAGCGATCTCAGCATCCCTGACAGTATCCTACAAGAAGACGTGGCCGATGAGGAAGAGGAGGACAAATTCGAGGAGAAAGTGATGCAAGAGGAAAGCTCCAAGGGAAAAGTGCACGGTTCTTTGTTCTTAAACTACCTTCTTGCTGGTGGGAACATTTTTTTCGTCATGCTTGTGTTGTTCCTTTACGTTTTAACGCAAGCTAGTGCCAGTGCAACGGATTTCTTCGTCAGTTTCTGGGTGCGTGTGGAAGAATTACGCTTAAATAACACCGATTTTCTCAATTCAACACAAGACGAAGTGATTGTCGACCATCAAACCGACTTATGGACCACAGAGTTTTGTTTATACATTTACGGTGTGCTGGTGATGTCGATATTTGTGATTGGTCTCGCCAGATCGATGCTATTCTACATGCTAGCAATGAAAAGTTCACAGAAACTCCACGATACCATCTTTAACAATGTGATCAATGCGACAATGCGATTCTTCGACACAAATCCGAGTGGCAGGATCTTAAATCGGTTCTCCAAGGATATTGGATCGGTGGACGAAATGCTCCCAAAAGCGATTCTCGACGCTGGACAAATTCTACTCCTTATGGCCGGTTCATTGTTTCTGGTTGCCGTTGTGAATCCGTACTTTTTAATCATCGTTGCAATTTGTGGCTTCTTTTTTATGATAATTCGACATATTTTCCTGAAATCGTCGAAAAACATTAAACGTCTGGAAGGAATAAGTGAGTGATTCGAGGTAAATTTGTTCGTGTTTAATTCCATTTCGGTTTTCAGTGCGTAGTCCGGTATTCACGCACCTAAACACCACCATCCAGGGTCTAACCACCATTCGGGCTTATGCAGCTGAAGGTGCACTCCGACACGAGTTCGACAAGTTCCAAGATCTGCACACTGGCGCCTGGTTTATGTACATTTCAGCCAGTTCCGCTTTTGGTTTCTACCTGGATTTTCTCTGTTTAATCTTCGTCGGGACAATTACGATTGCGTTAATCGAATACGGGAAATGTAAGTGGAAAAAGGCAATCTTGTATCGGTTCTAATTGAATTGTTGGCAGTTTTGAATTTAACTGGAGCGGAAGTTGGACTGGCCATCACCCAAGCCACTGCACTGACCGGTTCGGTGCAATGGGGAATGAGACAATCCGCCGAAGTGGCGAATCAATTGATGTCCGTCGAACGGTTATTGGAATACAAAACGCTGGACAAAGAGAAAAGTCCAGAGAAGCCGGTGAAACCGCCGAAACAGTGGCCGGATGAAGGGAAGATTGAGTTTGATGATTTGGGATTGCGGTACGATGAGAAATCGCCACTAGTTTTGAAGAATTTGAATTTAACCATCAAACCAAGGGAAAAGGTGCACAACTCTGTTGAATCTACCGAGTGTTGTTTATAATAATGTGAAATTTCGTTTTAGGTGGGCATTGTTGGAAGAACTGGTGCTGGTAAATCGTCCCTCATTTCAGCTTTATTCCGTTTAGCTCCAATCGAAGGTGAATTGCGCATTGATGACTTAAACACGAAGAATTTGGACCTCCCAACACTCCGTTCACACATCTCCATCATCCCCCAAGATCCGGTGTTGTTTTCGGGCACATTGCGATACAATTTGGACCCGTTCGAAGAGCACAGTGACGAAATGCTGTACAAAGCGATCAATGAAGTGGAATTAAAAGATCCTGCAAACATAATCAATCGATTGGAGAATCATGTAATGGACCGGGGCGCAAATTACAGTGTCGGTCAGAAGCAGTTGATCTGTTTGGCTCGGGCTATTGTACGAAAGAATCGGATTCTGATGTTGGATGAGGCCACAGCGAATGTGGACCCACAGACGGACGCTTTAATACAGAAAACAATTCGTACAAAGTTTGCCGATTGTACGGTGTTAACAGTTGCACATCGACTGAATACGATTATGGATTCCGATAAGGTGTTGGTGATGGATGCTGGTACAATGGTGGAATTCGATCATCCTCATAATTTACTACAGAATCCCAATGGGGTGTTTTCGAAGATGGTTGCAGAGTCGGGCAAAGGGACGAATGAACAATTGAAGAAATTGGCACGTGAAAATTTTTCACGACAAAACTCACTGCCAGAATAAACCTTAACAATTCACTTAAAACTATTTGAAATGAGAGTACTTAGACTACAGTAAATTAATTAAATAACGTACCTGTGAAAAAGTGCCTTCAACTGTTTCTGCATGGTGCTCAATATCACATATTTGTCACAATTGTTGGATCCATCCGTTTTTTGCGATATTTTATATTTATTACATATTATTTCGTATGTAAAATGTAAATAATTATATTTTAAGAGGAAAATAAATGAAATAATACTTTTAAACGCGGCATTTTCACTTCACTTTCAGTTATAGTTACCAGTGCTACCAATATGACACTATAAAGGAAACTAAAACAGCGCCCTCTATGGAATAAAACAGGAACCAAAAAATTGAAATTTTAATTTCTTGTATCAAATTTATTGAATTAAACAGATTAATTAAACAGCTCTTTATAATATATATTTACAACTAAAAGAATAATGAAATTTCCAAAAGAAAACAAACACTTTAAAGAGCGCAAATATGTATTGCACTGCAATAGAATGAATTAAAAATGAATATGTTGCAAAACTAACTTTTCTACATATTTCCATATAAAAAAACTGTTCTTTTTACATTCCATGTGAGATAGAACTTAAATTACTCGATCCACTAGATAAACTCGTCCAATCCGTGTCACTATCAAGATAAACATCATCATCATCGTCGTTCTCATCATCCTCTTCATTGTTTTCATTGTTATCATTTTCACTACGTAAATCGATCAACACCGTATCTGAAAAATCACCAAAAAAACATAAATCCCACGTCCATTCTCCACATAACAAATCTTACCATCATTATCCGACCCATCATCATCACTGCCCTCCATTCCCTCATCATCATCCTCCTCCTCCTGCTCATCCTCATCGTCCCTCCGCCTACCCACATCATAAATCCTCACCACACTCTCCTGCACCGACTGATACATTCCCTGATTCTCCACAATCGCAATTTGCGTATCATACCGATTTACAGCCAAATCATAAATATTCTTCTTCACATCAATCGTAGCAATGCTCGAATAATCCAATGCATCCACAGTTTTAAAACTCGAATCATACTGCGACTCCCCATCCAATTCCTGTTCCATTGCAATTGCATAAATCGCATGATTCAATGGCGAAAAAATCACATTACTCTCATTCAACGCCGGCACCGTTTTCAACAAACGAAACGTTCTTATATCCCACACTTCCGTATTCGACACAATCTCCAATCCATTCGGATGAAACACACCACTCTGTGTCTGATTCAATTTATCCAACTTATTAATCTCTTTGCCAGTATTCACATCGAACAGCACACCATCCGACAACACTAACTTATCATTCATACTAAATGTCGCTTTATTTTTCGTATACAAATTACTAATCATCGGCACAAATCGTGTCACTGTCTTCCCTGTTCTCACATCGTATATTGTTGCCACTTCACTTTTCGTACCAATAATTTTATCCTGTGTCACTTTACTAAATTCCGCATACTCTTCATCATTGAACGGATACTTCATTATATAATCTTTAAGACACCACAACGACGTTATTGGCCTGCCCCATGTACAACTCGTCAACAACAATTCACCATTCCGACTCGGCTCCAAATTCACTGCGTAACTATTATGCGCTTGGAACATATGATCCTCATTTCCCGTATGCAAATTAAACAAACGTATCTCGCCCGTATAATCACCAACAATAATCGATCGATCGTTCGGCATGAATTTGGCACACGTAAAGAAACCATCATCTGAATTCGAGCGCATTGTTTGTACCGGACAAAATCGTGAATGGACAAAACGTCGTTCCATCGCCTTTGATTGGATGCCCAATTGTCTTCTAGCTGTTCTCAATGTGAAATTATTTGCACTGATTATACGTGGTTTTGGATCGGGACACTTGTGTGGACTAAAACACAAAACTGTTACACGGAATTAATTCAAATAACACGCAAAACTTACATGAATAGATTGAATTGTGGACATGTCGCCATTGGATTCTTACAAAGTGCATGCTGATTTGTTAGATATTCAATTATAATCGAATCCAAACTAACACGTGGTTGATCATTGGCTATTTCCTCATTTAATTGCGGTGTACGTACAGGCACAATCGGCAATTCATTGCCAATTTGTTTTTGTAATCGCGAATTATGCGTTGTCGGTGTATGGCTATGATGTTTCCGAATTATTTTAATAGATGGCGTTGACATGCCATTACAGCTCTCTGTATTTGTACTGGACGAACTGGCCGGTGTTGAACTACGTTGAATCGACGACATATTCACACGATTCCGTGTCGGTGTTAATGTTGATGTATAACGAAACTTTGTCGGCTGATGGGCGGACACTTGTACAATCGAATTACTTAAATTCGCTTCTTTTACAAGCGTCGATGCCGTATCTGGATACCCTTTCATCACCAAATGCTGATGAATCAATTGTAACAATTGTCTATCGTTGAATTGAATCTTGGTTTGTGCCACCACATTAGCCTAAAAGCAAACAAATTGTAAAAAGACATTTTCAAAATTAATAAAAAATAATTACTCTGTGTATGTTTAATAACGACACATCCAATTCACTTCCAGAATGTTTCGTTTTCCCCGACAAACGTTCCAACAATTCCACTGCGTATTTCTGGAAGGCAACATGTTCCTGGCGTTTTTCCTGCAATATCGGATCCCTCATCAAACCTAAAACACCCACAAAATGTTATAAACTAAACCAAACCCTCGATTTATTTCATTACTTTGCAACTGTCCACCAGTAAACAACGGCAATTTCGTCACAATTTGACAAACAGTCTCACAACGTGCCAAACCAGCCAACGCTTTACACGCCAACGTTCGAATACAATCCGCATCCGTAATCGGTGTTTTCACATTCATCAATTGTATTAAAACCATTATCCCACTATTCGAACGTACACTATCCCACACTTTCTGTATCAACTCTTCCGAACTTTTATATTTCATCTTTTTGTTTGGTGAATTGGTCGCATTCAATGTGAACCGTCCAATCGACCCTCCGACACGATGTATCGGTGCACACACACAATTCCCAATCACACGTAATGCGGCCTTTTGCACCTCCACATCCGCCACAATATCCCCTTCAGCCGCTCCCAAAATAATATTAATTCCATACGTTAAATTATTCTCTTCAGGAAAATCGATACGTTCACAATACAACAATTGCACTTTCGGCATAACACACGCAATTGCCAGTACATCGAGGGCAGAACGCACCGTCTCCGCTCTGCCACTATAATTCCATTCGCAAGCGAATGCGATGATTTTAAAAAACAACGTTATGTCCCCTAATTTGAGCAGCTGATCCACCGGTGGCCAGTGGCTCCGAAACGGCATATTCTGCTGCAGCGTTTCAATCTGCTGTTGTATCTCTTCCGGTGACGATTTACATGCTTTGTACGACGGTTGAGCGGGCGGTAAAGCAACACTCGGTCGTTCGTTCGGTCGCATTTCCGACCGTCTCAATTGTTCCACTTTCGCATACAAATGTGCCTCCAAATATCTCCGATATGCCACACAAACATGACGTACAATTTGTCTTGAAGCACATTCCTGATCATCGGTCGACTGTGACCGTGTCCCTTCCGGCAACAGAATCGGCAATGTCGCTATAACATTATGCAATTTACGTAGACCGTCCTGTGCATCGAACTCCTCTAAAATGATCTTAAATTGGAAGGTGACACCAAAGAACATGATCGCTTGACACCGGCCTGAATCATGTGAACATTCCAACAGCCACAGAGCGTATTTCACCAGATTGGAGATGACGTATTTCGGCAATAAACACACCCGCTCCATCGCCTCTTCGCAGTAGCCTAAATAATACAGGCAAGTGGAGACGCCAGTGGCGGCAATCGACGGTCGAGGCACTTCCAGCAACGCTTCCAAGCCGCGACATTGTATGAATTCAATGGAGAACTTTTTATGACATAACAGAGACGCTAAAAACTTCAAAGCTTCGAATGCTAGTCGCGCTTCACGCGTACATCGCACATTCACATAGCACAGAATCAATTCGAGTGCATCGTTCTCGAACACGTGACTGAGAAACTCTTGGTACTCGCCCATCGGTGTTAAATAGCGCAAGATAAGGATTTGGCGGGTGGCTAGTGTCGGTGGGAACAGTTGCACTGTGCCAATAATGAAACTCTCCAATTCCGCCCAGCTGGAGTTGCTTGTTTCCGTGACGACGGTGCGTTGTGGTGGACTGCTGGGCGAGAGGAAAATCGGGGACGTGTTGGTCTCTGATCGGATGCATTTTCTTTTATGCCGTGTATCGTCGTGTTGCGATTTGTCGGGTGTACTGTCCCCACTCGGATTGTGGATGCCATTTTCACGGGCTCGCTTTCTTCCGCCCTCGTTTGGTGACGACTTGGACAGATGAGCAAATGGTCTCGACAAGTTCGTACAGAACTCCGATGAGTTCTTCAATCGACGCAGTCTTTGTAACAATAAAGGCACCAATCTACTGTTCTGTTCACGGAATTTCGTTGCAATGTCGGGAATCTCCATGGCAGCAGCTAACAAGCCGGTCGCGTAGCTTTGTAGCGGTTCGATTGAGTTTGTAACCCATTTGATTAATCGATTTATCAAGCTATCCATGCTGTCCTGCTAGAAAAATGGGGATTTAGACAGAATTCAGATGGGGTTTGGGGGAGTTTACCTGAAAGACGACGGAGGTCTCCAAACCTGGCATGATATCGAGCATTAAGCGACATGCAGCGATGTTTAATTGGTCAATATCACGGCCGGTTATTCCTAATCGACTGTAATATGAATCTCTTAAATAATCATTGACCAGTTTGTTCATTAGATTGTCTTTTCGGAAGAGGGCTTTTAAGATTTGGCCCAATTTACATTCTGGATCAGTTCTGGATGGATGTCGTTCATCGAATGGATCGGGGTCCATTTTCAGGTAATTGTCGGTCTCGATTTCAATGATCTCCGCCAGCCTAAAATTGTTTTCTTGTATATTACGAAACATTTTGCAATTTCTTTACCTTGTAAGTGTTGGTAAGGGATCATAATTTGGTTGTAGATGTTTCTCCTCCCAAGTCCTTAATAATCCGGTCACTTCGGTCATTATGGAGGTATTCGCGTTAGCATTGCTATTTTCACTCATTTCTTTTACAATTTGTAGAATTTATTCAAGTAAAATGAGCATGAGGTAGTTTGACATAACCTAGAATTTCTTCGGATGTTTGGAACTTTATTCCTTTCGATTAACACGCATTAAAGAATAAAACACAAATACAATAAAACTAAATGAAATTATTAAGTACGATAATTGGTAAATTTCTTTAAAAATTATAACACAAATTACAAATAGCCAGATCGTTCTATTAGTGATTTCAATAATGCCAATTCAATGTCAAAAAGTTACCAACGCCCAGGGTTACCAATCATCAAAACGCAAATCACAATCTAAGAATGCTATTTAATAAATGTGTGGTTAAATTTACCCGTTAATTTGCAAACAAATACTCCATTTACCATAAAAAAAGCATTATCTATTGATAAACTAAAACGATAAAATTAATTTTTACCATAAATTTCTGATTCTGGCTGTTGGTAGCACTTCTGTTGACATTTTTTTGTGTTAGTGATGCTCTCTGTAATAAAAACAATCTGTTTCTGTTGTCAGTCAGCAAATGGCGTCTAAGCAAAGGTGTACAACAAATTTCCGCGTAAATAATGAATGAATCTATTTTCGATGTATTAAATTTAACAAAAATGTGCTCAATAAAATAAATTCCAAGTATATAACAATACATTACACGAAGCGATGTGCAGATAAGAGTAACTGATGCTGATTTGAATGAAAATCAAGCATCAACAACAAAAATTTTTAGCGTTATTTTCCAAAAACACTTTTTTTAAGAAATGAACGAAGACAGTGATGTGAACAAAGTGAGTGAGGAGAGACACAATATGTGGCCCCCCATCGATAATGCCAATGTGAGTCCCATACCACACCAGCATGTGCCCCCGATGCCCACCACCCCCCAAGGTGCACCGATGAGCCAAGCCAGTCTCGAATACGATCTGCCAATGGAACTGACACAACAAGGCTGGCGGAAATTCTGGTCGAAGCGTGAAAACCGGCCGTACTTCTGGAACAAACTCACCGGCGAAAGTTTGTGGGAGATGCCGATCATCAAGCCGCATTTCGACCCCATCACCGACCCGTTGGGCATTTGTGCACCGCCACCACCGCTGCCCACCTCCTCCCTGCATCCCAACAACGGCCCTGTAACTGTGATGAAACGTCGCCCATCTGAGGACATGAACGGCCCTCAGCAGGTGAAAAAGTTTATTTTAGCTGGGCCCTGGGACCTGGATGTGCCCACGAACGTTATCATCCTGGAACGGAGTCCCTGCGTGTACATGCACTCACATCCCGAAGTGGAAGCGTACAGGTGCACGTTGTTGGCGAAATTGCGACAAACTTATCAGGAATTGTGCCATTCAAGGGAGTCAATTGATGCGCCCAAAGATTCATTCAATCGCTGGCTGATGGAGCGCCGAGTCATAGACACTGGTGGGTATTTGTGTCCTCCTCAATATCCTTTTAGCCAGTGTTTTTATGTAGTTTTCCAGTTTTGCTGGGAAATTCCTTTAAATCATCTGTTAATGTAGGCAACCAACAATACACAATTTTTGTTTTAGGATTCGACCCTCTTCTGCCCAGCAATTGTTATCCTGAAATATCGCACTCCATGTACAAAGAGATCATGAACGACATCCCAATCAAATTGGTACGACCGAAATTTACTGGTGACGCACGAAAACAACTGTCCCGATATGCAGAGGCGGCTAAATCCATCATGGAATCGCGGAATGCAGAAGCGGAAAGCCGAAAAGTGGTCAAATGGAATGTGGATGAAACGTTTCAGTGGTTAAGGAAAACGGTTGGAGCCACTTATGATGATTTTCAAGATCGATTAGCGCATTTAAAGCAACAGTGTCAACCGCACTTGACTGATACAGTAAGCAATGGAAATTGTTCGAGTGGAATTCAATATTTGTTCATTAATTTACAGGTGAAATCATCGGTGGAAGGTATCTGTTTAAAAATCTACAATTTGTCATGTGAATATGCGAAGAAAGTACGTGAAAAATCCAATAGTTTATTGAAAGAGCTTGGAACGGAACTGCCACCACCCTTACCAATGCAATCAACTAGGAAAGTTTGGTGTTATCCAGTGCAATTTGCAATTGCTTGTCCCCGATTGCCTGTTGTTGAGTATTTACCGGAACGGGATCAAGCCTTATTGCGATTCCAGGGTGATACATTGGCAATCAACACGAATTATTTACAGAAATTGGTGAGTTGCGAAATTTGAATGTGCCGCCATTACGCTGTGCCAACCTAAAAATACAAATGTCACTAGTCATGACACGCTAGATTGGCGCTCTTTTGTGCATTGTGAAAATTGTGTTGAATTTGTGTGTGTTTTCAGGAGCATTTGTATCGGCACAGTTGTTTCGATGATCGTAAATTCGAATTGTTCATTCCCCGTGTATGGGTGATGTTGAAAAGGTACTCAACATTCGTTGGAATCAATCCATTACCGAACAATGCAAATGCCGACATTCAAGATACTCAACTCTCCTTGCCGGTTACAGTTTTCGAGTGTTTAAATCGTATGTTTGGTGTGACGTTCGAATGTTTTGCATCCCCATTGAATTGTTATTTCAAGCAGTATTGTTCAGCGTTCGCTGATACGGATTCGTACTTTGGTAGCAGAGGGTAAGGATATCTGAAATCATTCTGTACATGTTTGACTTTTATTCACTTTTCAGGCCTTTTCTACAACTGAAAGCCGTTTCTGGTTCATTCGAAGCACATCCACCGTACAGTGAAGAGTTGATGGAAGCTTCCATTCTCCACATGGAACGATTGCTTACAGACAGTCCGGAACCGCTTAGTTTCGTTGTTATTATGCCGGATTATCGAGAGCCGACACCAGTGGCTTTAGAACGATTAGAGTCCAGCCAGTTTAAGAGGAAACAAGTGACGATACCGGCATTCGAGCATGAATTCAGGCACGGATTTCAGCATGTATTGAACAGGTTAGTGTAGGTTAAGATTTGCGCCCAATTACCGATCCAAACATGTGCTATCCTCGTTCCATTTTCAAAGTATTTCTTCAGACAAGTCTTTCCTGTGTTCATATTCCATTTGTAGTTGAAATTATGCACAATTGGTAAAGTGTTGTTAAAATTTTTAAGATCTGAACTGAATATACGGTCCACACATGGAACAGTGATTGCTTGGCTGCAAAATACAGCGGGACATCAACGTTGGGAACCATCTGAGGAGCGTGTTAAAGCGTTGTTAGAGGCTTTTCGACCGGGTAGGGAAAGGGAACGTGATAGGCAGGAGTTATTGAGTCCTACAAGACAAGGTAGCACGTCAGACACAAAAGATGTGTTAGTTCATTAAGAAACTCTAATTAATTAACAGCATTTATATAAAATGATATATTTTATATACCACAAAGGAAAATTTGTGTTTTAAATCGTTTTTGGAATTGATTTTTTTACTTATATAGATGTACCTGAAATTTGTTTCATCTTTGACTTAAAACAAAACGCTTTGCGGCAAAATGAATTGTTGAATTTCTAATTTAATGTAAAGATAAATATTTATGTATATAAAAACAAAGATAAAGCCATTTATTTTACAAATTTATTGTAAACAAATTATTTTATATTTGCTTTGTACAGTTTTTTAGATAGAAATAACTACATATTTGGTTTATACATAGCTTTTTTTTTGTAATTCACAGCTATTGTATCTTGATAATAGATATGTATAGTACTATTAGGATATTAAAGTTTAATTACTTGATAAAGTTATATCGCGATTTTTGAATTTCCCACGTTTTTTTAATCATAAATTACAAATTTGGTAGCTAGATGTCGCGATTAGATTTTCGGTTTACAGATTTTGATAAAACAGGAGTGTGGGTTTGTAGCTTTACTGCTAGATGGCGAAACATGATTAATTTTCCGCTATAAATTTAAAAATTATAAAGTTTCGAAAACTCTTCCCCATCAAATTATATTGCTAATGTAAATTGTAAATAACAAAACAAAGTACTATTGTTAATTATATTTATTGTTGAATCAAATTTCCACTTTACATCTACATTGATAATTAAGGAATATAATAATTTACTTTTTATTTTCATATTGGCGCCCATCACAAAAATTTAGGCTCAGACTTAGAAAATACAGTACGTTTTTTTTTATTTTTATTTTTATAATAATTGGAAAGTAATCATATTACAAAATAAACCAATAATAATTATAATTAATGTGTAGTATAAATAACACGAGACTACAACATTGTACACTAACTTTTCAAAAACCTGAATTGGAAAATGAAAAATACTAGATTAAGATTATATTTAAATATTATAAAATTTACAAAAACTGAAAATGTGGGAAAAGAAACATATATATAAACTCTGTTGAGATTGATGTCAAAGTACCGACAAAAAAAAAACAATGAATGAAATATTGCATAAAGCCATAGGCACTGCCATGAGGTAAAACGTTGATTTATTCGTACAGTCTTATCACAGAAAACAAAAAATGTAAGTTTCTATATAATATATGCATTATTCACACCAACAACAACAAAAAAAAATTAAAAAATTGTCTCTAATAAAGCTGAATGTTTTCAAAATAGTACGTGAATGATTTAAGAGGCGCGAGCATATTGTATAACCGAATTATACCGTACCGGTGACAAATCCACACTCGATTCCATCGATTTCAATATCATTTTCGATCGTTTCCTTGGCGGCAAACTCAATTCCGGATCGGGTGAAGACACTGGCGACTCAGGATTGGAATTGGGCGGTGTGATCGGTTCCACATCCAATTCGTCCACTGCCAATGCGGCCTCAACTCGTTTCCTAATATCCTCGCCCGCATTAAAACTGTTATATTGCACTGATGGTGTTGTAAAGTACGCTGGTTGACGTTGTTTCGTGATGAGATTGAAAACAAGTTCCGGTGTTGGGAATTTGTCGGTGTGTTCAGTTGCTGTTGCAGCGGCAGCAAGTAATTCCACACCACCACTGGCCGATGCTGAATAATTGAATGTTGTTGGACGTGTACAGAAATAATACCGTATATCCGTATCGTAACTGATCGGTTCTTGGATTGTTTGTTCTTTGTTTTCTTTGTCACTGCTGCAGGACGATTCACTGGACGATGATGATGATGAGGAGGTGGTGGGCGGTGTGGGTGCAGTCGGTGCAGCATTTTCCGCATGACTTTTAATATGCGCTTCCATATTCTTCTTGGATGTGAATGTGTCATTGCATATGGTGCATTTGTACACTTTCTCACCGTAATGTGCGACTTGGTGCAGTTTCAACACATGATTATATCCGAAACTTTTGCCACAAATCTCACAAGAGTACGGTTTCTCGCCGGTGTGTGTGCGTGAATGGACTTTCAATTGTTTGCTGCATGTGAAGCCCTTTTGGCAGACAGTGCAAACGTACGGTTTTTCACCGGTGTGTGTTCGCATGTGGATGACCAATTGGCCACTTTGGATGAACGTTTTGGAGCAAATGTTGCATTTGTGGGGCCGTTCGCCGGTATGGATGCGCATGTGACGGTGCAATTTGCCGCTGTGTTCGAATGCACGTGAACACACTTCACATTTGTAGGGACGCTCTTTGGTGTGGATGCGACGATGGACACTGAGGTTTTCTTTAACGCTGAAACTTTTGTTGCAGAATTCACAACGGAATGGTTTCTCGCCGGTGTGGGTGCGATAATGGCGTGTTAATCGGGCCGGGACGGCGAATGTTTTCGAACAAATGTTGCAACGGTACGGATCGTCGGTGTCTTTGGTGGTGTGGGTACGTTGGTGGGCTTGGAAAGCAGTTTTGGATGTGTACATTTTGTGGCAAATGTCGCATTCGATGTTTGGCGGTGTGGATGGGGTGGGTTGGGGTGGTTGAGGTAAATTCGGTTCGGTGATTGGTAAATCTGGACTACAGACGAGTTTTTTGATTGGTATTACAGGGGTGTATGTGGTTTCAGTGTAATAACCGACCATTTCCGGCTCTTGCCAATATTCTTCTGGAAAAAAAGAGAGAAAAAAACAAATTAATTTGGGTTGAAGTGAAGTTTAAGAGTGGAGGATGTTGATGTACCCTCGTTTGTTTCCGTTTTGCACTTGATTAACAAATTTTTTATTAACACTTGTTGGGAATTGTTGGTTTTTTCACTAGACGACATTTTGGAGAAATTGTCATTGAATGTTTTTTTTTTTGTAAGCGACTTGAACGGACACAATGCGAATGCAAGAGCAAAGAAGGGACTAACAAACATTTGGAAAAGTGCGTTTTGAGATGGGGGGATGGATGGTTTCAGTGCGTAGCTCCGCCCTATGCGTGTGCATTGCGTAGGTGGGGGATTAGGTCGGTGTTTGACCCCTAAAATTGTATATCCGAAAAGGAAGAGTGCTTGGATCCCCCATTGGAAAAAGTCAATGCACTCTAGAAATTTTGATGACTATTGATGAAAAGACACACCAACAGTTTTTGCATTTCTATGGTGATGTGTGCAGTTTTTTCTTTCTGCTTGTCACATAACGTTACATAAATTCGTAGAGTAGGTCATGAAAAAAAAAATGAATTTCAATAGGAAAATGTCGCACACTTGATTTGTCTGTGTGCAGGTCGATAAAATCAACAATCGAATTTTATTATTAGCCTTGTTTATTGGTTAAAAATAATTGTGAAAATAATATATGTATATATAGATAAGATGGTATGTGTGTACATATAATATTATCGTGAAAAGTGTATATATTTAAAGCGTTGTACACGAGCAATTCTGATGCAGGCATGTTGAGGCGAATCACTATGCTTTTTCATTTCAATCTAGGCAGCGATGTGTTGGCGTTTAGATGGCGAGGTCGCACGAGCGTTGCATACATGGTGATTCGCCTCCACGTGGAGGTGCTCGCTTGCTTTTTAC
Organism: Silvanus unidentatus; assembly: GCA_963930825.1. NCBI lineage: Eukaryota > Metazoa > Arthropoda > Insecta > Coleoptera > Silvanidae > Silvanus > Silvanus unidentatus. The sequence continues at coordinate 2,277,221 of OZ005758.1, forward strand.
AAACGATCACCGACCTCGACAATCCGGAGAGAGACGTAGGTCGTGAGTTGGGTGCGTTCCTCTCACCCCTTTATTTGTCCCCTTTTTTAACATTTTTTTTTTCTCATCATGATTTCAATTCATAATTAGATTAATTTAACGGATTTTTATTAATGGCAATTTTCAAGTGTGTTTTTTTTTGTGTGACACGGAAATTATCGTAGTGGGCTAGGTCGGATTAGTTTGAGAAATTTTCGTTGGAATCTAGGTGGGCTTTGAAGGTGGCGACTGATGGGGATGGCAATGGGAATGAAAAACGTTTGTACTTACCCAAAAAGTACTTTTAATTCATGGACTGTTGCGATCAATTTTCTTTGGAAACTTCAAAAGCGGATGTTGAAAATTGTTGTCACTTGTTGTTGATTAATTTTTAATGAATGAATTTAAAATGTATGTTTGGAGTATAAATTTGTTATTATTGTTAATTGATTTTAAGAAAATTCTTCTTTAGGAACCACCTTTATGTTAGACTAAAATCAAACTAAAATGTTTACCTCCTACATGTTCGTGTTGTGTCGTTTGTAAGACCGAACAGTGGTCGTTTCCTTGCCGCTCCACTCCCCTTGTCACAGCTTACTGAGTGAGTCTGGCTCGTGTAGAAGGCACACGTGGAGGCGAATCACTACCGCTTTTCAATTTACATTTATATCGTTTTATGTACACACACACACATATTTGCTTATTTAAAAGGATCCAATATGTTTTCAATTGTACATTTAATTCATATGTAAATAGATATGTTTTTATTTTCGATTTTATTAATTGTTTATTGGTCCATATTAGTAGGGTTTTTGAGCCTTTCAAATTTAGTTACCTGGAAATTTTTTGTTTTTTGTCATGGTAACCGAATTAAAATGGCCGTATTGATAATTGTGACCTTTAATCATTTTCTAAATTTAAAACGATTCTCATAGCCACCTGATTGGCAAGAAGCTAGAAAGTTGCCTGAATAGAAAAAAAATTGAGGTGTTAAGGTGACTTGATATAAAGGGGAATATTTTTTAATTCACTATCAAAAAAAAAAGTTGATTTCGCAATATTTTTATTATTGACATTGTGTGTAAAGTGCACAAATCGTTATCAGTATTGAGAGCCGCGATTCATGATTAAAGAATAACATTTTTTTTTGGGCAATAACCTCTCCGAAATACTCCACGTGTATTTGGAATTGAAAAGCGGTAGTGATTCGCCTCCGCACGCTCAACCATAATCGAGGCCAATACTCGGCCCCCACCATTGCGTCCATATTATTATCGCGCCAATAGGACAAACATTGATCGTTTGTGCAGAACTCGAGGATTTTTTTTTTGCGCTTTCCACACATACACAAACAGTACTCGAATGGGAAAAAAAAGACAAGTATTAAATTTAATCGCATATGATACACGTGTACCAACAATTGCGATTATTTTTAATAAAAATAATAATCTAGATGAAAAAATGCAATTTGAAATGTTTATTTTCCAGATATAAAATAGAATAAAAATTGTTATGTGTATTTATGTACTTGTGTGTTGTGAGATGATTAGAATTCTCGGAAAGGGAAAGTTGACACGTTCTCGTACGAATGTGAACGAAAGAGAAAGACGAACAGTTACGAGTGTGGCGGGGGGATCCGTGGCCACCTTGACCAATCTCAACATAAGTTAAGTGTGCCCCGTTTTGCGTTTAAAATGTTTCAATGTGTGTGTGTGTGTGTGTCAAGTTTTGTGAGTTATTCAAGTGTTTGAGAGTAAAATGAGGGTGGGGAAGAGGTGAATCGAATAAGATTCTTGATTGAATGTATTTGACTTTTTTGTCGAGGATGATTTGATTGTTTTCAAGGGAGGATTATGCGAGTCCTTGGCCTTAAATGAATTGTGGATTTGGCAAGGCAAATAAATAGTAAACAATTTATTTAAATATAGGTCATTGGAAGATTAGAAAGACGCATTAAATAATGTTTATGATTTGTTGTATTGAGAGAGAGAATTTTGTTTTGGGGTGCAGGGGAATGCAGCGGGGAGCGTAAATTGTGTGTAGGGCAACATAGGGCGTTGCGTTCCATAATAATACGAAGAGTTTTCGGATGAGGTTGTTGAACCTTGTGTCCCCTTAGGACATCAAGTCCCCTAAAAACGCACTAAAACGCACACAATTTCATATTCTCAAACACTGTGAGAGTAGAAATCAATAGAATTTCTATTATTGATAAACAAAAAACAGATCAAATATGAAAATGTGTTTGTTTATGTTTACTATATTTATAATTATCGATTTTACCCATATAAAATTGATTTGTATTTGAAAAATGGAAGATGTGGAGGTCTTTCAACTCGTCGTTTCATCATCCCAAATAAATTCATAAAAATTGTTGTTGTGTTGTCGGTTTTAGGTTCCACATAAAGTGCATTAACCGATTTCTTAAATTTTTATCTTGGGAGAAAGAGAAGAGGCTGTAATACACTGGGTTCAATGTATTTCTGTTGTGCCTGAGAAAAGAGACAAGCTGTACCTATGTTACATTCGTAATTATTAATGTGAATACGTCTATGATTATGTTTTTGGTTTTTAAATTGAAATTGATTTGTGAATTGGGAGAAAAGAGGAGGAGAGTTGGATGTTTTTGAGGAGAGACAACATGAAACACATTTGACTGTGTTGTAAAGTGATGGAGGAGTGGATTGGAGGCGATTGAACCCTGTGGTATACACAAAACTAGGGTAAGCATTAGCGACTTGAAGCTGCTTCACTCTCCCAAAACTTCGGCACGTGTAAGAAATGGTTCCACGTGCAGTGCAGTGTGAGTTCATTGAACTTGGAGCATTTTCGAGGGTCCTATGGTCCCCTTCACTGTGTGTATGGCCCCGAAAAAGCGAAACTCTGATCAATACAGTGCCGAAACGCAACAGAGAACACATAAAAATTGAAGCAACCCTCTGGAAGATAGTTAATATGGAATGGATGGTGGACAGGGGTGGGTTTTTGCTATCTTTGTGCATTTCGAATGCAAGAGGGAATAAAGGAAATTAACGCCATTACGTTATTTGTTTTTGACAATAATTTTTCTATTGATGAAGGATGTGAATTAATGTTGGATAAAAAATGCAAACGTAAATGGATTTCGTTGAATTTGTTTATAGATTGTGTGATGTTGGTGAATTTATTGCGCATTTAGTTGGAAAGCAGAATGTGCATATTGCAAATTTGCAAATAATAATTGGGTTATCATAACATTAGATACGTTTATACATGGAAAATGTGCATGTTGTAGGGTCGTAAGAGTCAATTCGTACGTTCCACACGTGGAGGTTCATTGTCAACCAAATGATGTGATGTAATTACTAGCATAATTATAACTTGTTGGAACGTTTTATTTGTGTTCGGAACAATACATTTCTATATTGTGCATTATTTATAAGTGAATATATAAATTTAATCAATTTTTTTGTATTTGAATTGTTTGTGTTGCGCCATCTAGAAGTCGGTCGTCAAACTTTACCAAACAGCCGGAGTAGAACTCTGTAAAGCGCAATCTACTTTTTAGGTTATGTTTGAAAGACGTCAAATAATTATAAATCATGAGTACAGAAACTTTCCTTAAAATGTAAGAAATATAATCAACTTTAATAAATATTTAAACAATTATTTGTTTGTAGAGACTTAGAATTACCATTTGCCAGTGAAAAGATTGCCGAAATCGTGTACGATGTTCTTAGAGTTGATGCGGAACCAAAACGTAGCGGTGTTTCAAAAGAATTGTCCCTAGAAAAAAATATACTATTAGTGTAGGTACTTACTGATCACATAACATTGATATTGAATTCGTTGTACGTTGTAGGAAATTCAATGCTCCCTTGGCGAGACAATTACGTGTAGCTGTAAACGGTTTTCTGGAAAAAGTCGATTTAGTCACTGAAACAATCGATCAATTTGGACCCCCAAACACGGACATATACAAATATTATTAAAATGCCCGAACATACACCGGCTCCAACCGCTAGTCGAGCGGTATATGGTTTTGCCATGTACTTATTTTTCAAATTAATTTTCATAATTTATTTAATTTGGGCCGTTGTTCCCGAACAGTATTTCGAATTGATTGGCATCACATTCTTGCCACAACGTTATTGGGCGATTGTGGTGCCGATTTTCCTGTTAACTGTTCTAACAATATTCGCATTCATTATTTATCCGAGTTTGGGGTTTGTTATGACACCGAATATAAATGATATAAAGACAATAAAAGACAAAATTGGCAGTGAGAGAAAATTGAATGGTGCTCATTTGAAGGGAACAAATCCGAATAGTGAGGAGAGTGTTTGTGTTTGTAAAAATGCGGAGAAATGTTTTAAGGACTATTATGAAACGATTGAGGCGACATCGACTTGTAAACGTATACCGATGTTGAGGGATTTGCATGTTTGGGATGTGTCTGAACATTTGTACTTGAAACAGAAATAAAGACAAGTTAAAAAAGGCAACTATGATTTTATTCTATCAAAATAAGGGCGTATAAATATAAATTAAAAATAAAAATTGGAAAAAGATTTGAAAAACAATTTGTTTTCAAACAAAAATAATAATACAATAAATTTGTTAGTGAGCCATTGGAATTATTGCTACATTTACATTCGGATATGCAATAATTACATATGATTACGAGTAAAATAAAGATAGGCAAAAAAGCGTTTACAAAAAGAAAAATTTACAATATTTTGAATAGATTTGAGTTGTGGGTTTTATTTGGTAAATGTTATTATTTGCAAGTTGATATGATTTTCGTGTAATGTTTACATACATTTATTTTTAAATGTATTTTTACATAAGTTTGAGAGTTTTTTTTTTGTTACGGTGGCACAGAAAAATCGTACAAACAAAACGAGTTTTTCGCATCAATTCAAAAACATCGAAAAATATATATTAACAATTTCCGCAATTTGTTTTTATTTTATAATACAAATATAAATTTTGCGTACCTAAATACTAAAATTATAATTAAATAATAATGTTAATAATAATATAAGATCAATCACAGACAATTCTGAAAAATAATTTAATGAATATAAATTGTTTAAAAATTTAAATCACTCTTCCATTCATCGAAAAAACCATTCACAACAAACGTTTCGTTTTTTTAACTTTTAAAACAAAAATAAATTACATTTTTTACTACAAAATATATGGAAAGACATTGTTTTCTATGAATTTTCTTTCTCTAATTGAAAAGTTTAAACATTCATTCTTGATTGTTTAATTTGCGTGTAGTTGCCAAGATGAAAAGGGAACAATTATGATTCCCCAATTAAAAAAATATAATTAAAAATAATACAAACATGGCATACCGAGACTAGACTATAGAATCACCCAATAGGATTTTAGTGATTATACATTTTCCACTTTTCCCCTTAAAAACGAAAACAAAATCCATTTAAACAACTAATAATAAATAATTAATTACAATTATTTATGTGTGTAAATGTGTGAACAAAATGCCTTTAAAAGACATTCCTTGGAAGATCATTAAACACTAAAGATTGGCAACAATTTGAGAAGAAATAAACTAGTTTTCCCTAATAAATCTACAAATATTTTAATACAGTCTCTGTATATTTACATAAAAGCAGTAATTCTCTCCCATTCATTGTGTATGTGTGTAATTAATGTTCATTTTTTCTCTAAAATATTGATATATATTAATTTAAATTCTTCAACAGCCAATAAATCCAAACAATATCTAATATGACTCTCTATTTTAGTTTTTTCATCTAATAGTGTCATATTTGTCCAGCAAATATCCAACAATAAACATTTTCCTTCCTCATTCACAAAAACAGAAACGAACATGAGAGTTTTTTGTGTTTGTCACTTAAATGTACAGTTTCGTCGTTGCAATGAGCACCAATACGAGCCACATCGATGGATGTGGTGCCATTGAGCCAGCTGTCTTTGAATCCACTTCATTCGAATCGATATCGGTGATTTTCACTTCTGGTCTGAGCGATGGCCGATCTGGAATGACAAATATTACGTTATCAGTGCAATATTTGTACAGTGCGATAAAAACAATGAGGAAAAAGGAGTGTAATTCGTACCAGGTTCAATATCGTGTGCACCGGACCCAGAGCCGCGCGATTCGTCGTCCTCGTCACCATCTGGATTGAAATCGGGCCCATAGCCGCTGCCGCTGCCCTCGTCCCGTTGCATATAGTCCTCGGAATTTTGCATACCGACCGAATTCAGAGCCATCTAAGCAATACAAGCTGTTAATGGAGAAATAAACATTTTTTTTTCAATTCCTTACATGATGAACATGTCGCAATTTGTCCACTAAATTCGCAATACGTGCATCCACATTTTGTATGTCCGCATTCGGTTTGATTTCCGGATTGTATTTTTGTGCATTCAAGCCAACATCCACCACGGTTTTCGTGTAACTAAGGAAAAAAAACAGTAATTACAGTGCTCTTTTTTTGTTGTTATGTTCTCAGCCTACTCTGCAATCCGTTCGCCATTCCAACAGTGTTGATCCTTTTGTTCGGCGAAATTCTCATCCTCGCACAACGTGTTCGCTAAATTATTATAAAATCCTTTTGTTTTCTCAATTGAGATGAGGAACTGTTCCAATTTCGTTTCGGGCAAACGGGGAAATGCGATCTGATTGTAAACGCGTACCGGTTTCCCGTCCACATTCGCTTGGAACATGTTCGTGTCCACTTTGAGGGGGTCCTCTTTCTGGGAGAACTTTGCCGTGCCACAATTTCGTCTCACCTGCAACCAACAACAGAGAAAACAATGTAGAATTTTGCATTTTGGAAGGCTATGGAATGTCGAAAATTCGAAAACAACCCTTTCGTTTCGGTTGCCAAGTAACCAAGTCAATATGTTTTAATTAACAGAAAAAATGGTGGTTTGTTCTTTTGTGGTAGAAACACATGTTCGATTAGTGGCAATTAACTCGTTATAGAAATATGTATATGACAATAAAACGATTTTATTGCTGTGAATGGACCTTAAAAGCGAGGTGGCTGACCACATGCAAGTGTTGAGAGAGTGGATTGGATGGAGGAGGATGCAAACAACGCACAGTGTTCGATTCAAGGCCGACAAGGAGTGAAGCATCCCCTCAAAAGGTTGAATAAAAGTGAACCGGCCGCCGCCACCGCCACCTACCACCGACACAATACACCATTCAAGAGTTGAGAGGATATCAAGAAGGCATTGGAGATATTGAAGATGGAACATTGTTGTGTTCTGTGCATTCCATTCTCACAGGACGCGTGAAACGATGAATTGCCGTTTTGCTGGCAAAGGTGTTGCCCTAATCGCTATATCAAAAACCCAACAATAACAGCATAGCGGCATAGAATCGCTTTTATGTGTTCTTTTGAGCATTTGTGTTGTTTTCATTTAGTTTATCGCAGTCGATTGTTTGAAAAAAAAAAAAACATTAATACGTTAATTGATAGAATGTCAAATGGTTTGAGAAACTAGTTGTTAAAAAGTGGATCCCCTATAAACATTTTAACGCTTTTATCTGTAATATAAACTCGTTTCTCTCTTTATATTCATAGGAAATGAAATGGGAATTTATTTAGCGTGTGATTTGCCTAATAGCAATAATAATATATTAAATAACACAGTATAAATCGCCTTTTGCGCACACTTAAACAGCAATTTACATTACAAACTTTGTAAATAACTTGTTTTTTTTTTTCATAATTCTTTGCCATATATGGATTAAAGAGAAAGTTGTCAAAAGGCAATAAGCAAAACGAGAAAAACAGCCATTATTTAATCTAAAATGTAGTATTTAAATTATGTTAGAAATATAAATTCGTAAGAGGAGTTGAGTTCAACTTAATAAACTCATAAATAAATTTCTGTTTGGACTCTACATGTTATGTAGGCGTTGAAATATTACAATATGCGAGTATGATGAGAAAATAACGCTGGAAGCGCGTCTCTCTCCCAACACCGAATGACACTTTTATAAAACAAGTCCATCGTTTAGCAACAAACACACAGTTGCATAGCAACACACGTAACAGTGGATTGTTTAAAGTTTCATGACAGCATAACTTTCAATATACCACCCATAAATGGGCCTTAAACAGGTCCCAAATTCCACACCACCACCAACATTTGAATACATTCCATCGTTGTTAAGTTTTTGGTGTGTTTCGAGAGGGTGTAAGAGAGAGACCGATGGGCCCCCAGACTATTAGCGGCAAATAGTAAAAGATGTCTTATTATTATACCTGTGTGAATGGATGAATGAACGAGAGGACCTTCGAAAAATATATCTATAAGGTATATTATCATCTTGTTGGAATGCGTATCTTGATTCTTCTCTCTCTTGGGAGAGTGGCTCTTTAATTTCAAACACCAGGTGGTTAGTTTTATCACTTGTAATAAGAATAGGAAGTGATTCGTTCGTTTTTTTTTACTTCTAATGTTATTATTATCGGTCCATACAATGGGAATTAAATTATTAAGTGAAGAATGAAAAGAGAGAAACGAGAGGATAATGTTATTTGCCCCATTTCCAATGATTGTCTCTTGATTCGGATCCAAAGTGGGGCGATAAATAGTTGGGAATAAAAGAGAAATGCTGGTGTGACCCCCGAAACGACATTTACACGCTTATAAAAATTCCATTCGACCCTCGAACAGTTGGAAATGCATAATTTTCTTCAATTGTACACCGTCATCAGATAAAATGATTTATGAATGGATGGCTTTTCTACCTAACTTTTGGTTTTTGGAGAAAAATAGAATTACTGTCCACCGGATGTATAAAGGCAATATTATAAATAAGAAATATTGGGGGTGTGTTGAGGCGCCGGCACGAGAAAACAGTTTTCATACAATGTGAAAAAAGAAAGTTGAACAGGTATATTCCCAGATTTAATCTACACTCAAATATCACTTTTGGGAAAATTTAAGTAGAAACGTAAGAATCGGAAAATCTAATCGATTTCATGGTGCAAAAGTGGGCCAAGATTTTTAACTCTCACAGTTAGTTGGAAAATTGTTAAACAAAAACGAACAAACTCCACTTAATAAACTGAAAATACACGGTTATAAATTCATATAATAATACAAGTTTTGTGAATACACAAAGTGTATTCAGTATGCGTTTTGTTTTCTGTTATTATAACCGAAATACATGTGTTTGTGCGATAAAGTGTTTAAGTAAAATGTTTAGGAAAATTTATGGCAAATCGTGACATTTTGTCGGTAGCAATATTTTCACTCCTTTTTTGCATTTAGACTGTAAAAGCGCTACTCTCTTCAAGTGCTTTTTACCTGTGTGTATAAAAATATTTTCAAACGAGGGCGAACCTTTGACCTTTTTTTCGCTTCCAAACCACCCCAAAGAACCGTTCCGTTAGAAAAATAAGAATTATTAAATTCTTGCATAAATTTCCTTTGGAAGAGAAGAGAGAAGAGTTGGATACAGGTACAATAAAGACGGGGGATGGCTTAGTAACACTGTATCGAAGCCAAGTGGTATGTAAAGAATGCCATTTGCTACTTTGAGTCAGCGCCTTGAATTCTTTTGTGTCTCTCATGTTTCTTGTTGGATTTTTTCTCTTATTTCTCTCTGGTCAACTTCCACTGTATAATTCCATGTGTGTGTGGACGCTTTTCATATAAAATAAAACCGCAAAAATATATTCAGGCAATTTTTTTTTGCAGCGGCAAGAGTGAAACTTGAAAATAAACATACTGGATGGCGGTCATTAAATTAAATGATTCATATTTCAAACATTATTCGGATTCCGACATCTTAAACATTCATTTGCATATAATTAATTGACAATTAAATTGAAAAGAAGCAAAGAAAATTGTTAACAACTCTCTTTGGGGGTAGATGGGAAAAAAATTAACAGTGGAATCATGTTATTAACATTTAGGGCCAGTGGGAAGGCAGTTTTACTAGCGATTTTCTGGGTTTGTGTGTGTGTGTGGGTTGGTCGGTTTATATCAAATTTAAATTAGAAACTTCCATTAAAACATGGAAACTCACGAAATACTTCTAATTACAATTTTATGGGGCCGAATGCTCGTATATCAAGTAATCTGAAATTATTTTACTACGAGTATAAATGCAATTTAACCATAAATATTGCATAAAATCAATTCCGTTTGAATAAATATAGAAAATTGTTCAACAACTTCAAAATGCAATTTAGATTAACAAATAATTCACGAAATAAACGAATTTATTATGTGTTTTGTGCACATTTGGTCTGTTTAGTGTTTTCTGTATATGAAAATAACTCTTGCAATGTTAAAATTGGGGGGCGAAACGTTCTCCAGACAATGCGAGAGTGCAGAAAATAACAAGCTTTAAAATATTTCTTAAAAGCAAAAAGACGTTTTATAGTTTACTGTTCACAAACAGTTGGAGAAATGTGAATTTCCACACTCAAAATCATAAAAACGGCTTTATTATAATCATAGAATTTATTATATCACCAAAAATCAATGTGACCGTTGAAATGTCATCGATAAAGGTCATTTTCGACCAACTATTAAGGCAGTGACACAACAATGTACATTTGAACTACGTATAAACAATTGAGTAGCGATTTAACAACGAAACAACAGTGTGTTTTTTCGCCCAACCAAAACGGTCATTAAGATGAGAGAAACGGATTGTATATACAGGTCGAAAACATGCTGTAACCAGTTTGAAATGGAATACGTTTTTGTCCATTGAACATTGATGGACGAGTGTGTGGGGGATGGGGACACAAAGGCAGGCGAATATCTCTTCAAAGAGATCCTCGGCCGTTGAGTGTTTACCTCGTCTGATGACACATTGGCGCTCATTGTAATATTTGTACATTTATATTTCATACACCTACAGATGTATATACACAAAGAGAACCGCTTCACAGCGATTTTCCATTAACCGAAACGTCCAATCTTGCATTTCCGTTGGAAAACCACATCTATACTGTCTCCCACCGACTGTATATGGATAATTATCAAGTAATCAAGTGATTGCGGTTTTTTAAACTGTCCCGTTTCGATTTCCTTCTAAACTGTTTTATAATAAATTCTCTTTTGCTAAAAACTGTTGTTGACAAACTGACGGCCATTTATAATATGTGTAAAGTGCTTCGCATTCCCATTAATATGTAAATTCGTTAACATTTCCCAGAGACCTATCCGATATCAATTATCGTGTTGGTATATAAAGTTTATGCAAATTCATGTTCACCACTTCTAATGCCAATGATTTTCGTATAGGATGCGACGACTCGAAGGCATGTTTCCTAGACAAATAAACACACACATAATACGGAAGTTGATTAATATGAAAACAGAGACAGGGAAACGATTAAAGGATGATGATGGGAATGGATTTTATGGCGCGACAGATGCACACTAAGCGAAACTTATCAATTTGCTGACGAGATTAAATTATATACAAAGTCGTCGATGATGAATAAAATAAAAAAACAGACACAGATCCAAACACACACACACTCATATTGTTATATTTTATGATAAGACATTTATTATCATTCAATAAAAAAATGTGCTGTTGAACATTTCAATTAATGTAACCGAAGGTGACATCATCCTCTTGGATGAATTTTTGTTGAGTGTCGTGAACTCGTCTGGCTTTATTAGTAGCAAAACAGTGTTATCGAAATTATAATCCTGGATTTTAACTTTTTTTTCTGTTGAAGGGAAAAAAACTGCTGTTTCATAATTAACTTCCACTCCCAGAAAAAAAAACGACACGGAATATCGCATCACCAACTTGGCCGCTCGCGCTTTATTAAAAAATTAGCGTAGGTGGAACATAAACACAAAACAACAACACACCGCTGAGGAATATTTTAAAAATACCGAAAAAATGTTTTTCACGTTCCACTCTCTTCTCTTCTCGTCCTCTATTGAATTTTTATTAGTTGTTTTTGCCAGACAATTTATTGCAGATGGGCGCTTGATTTGAATAATAAAAGAACCAAAAACAGATGACAATAAAGTTGCAAACATTTAATATAACGATGACTAAATAACGCGGTAAAATGTTGATTTTTTTTCCGTCTTGTGAATCTCGTTTAATGATTTACAGCGACGCACATATCCACAAACCTAACAAGACTGTTGATTTAATGAAATTGGCAAACGATTCGAATCGGTTTTTATTCTTAGCCGAGAGCGAAACACCAAAAAAACGTTCAAATTAAATTACCACGAAAAATAAAAACAATATTTTCACAGTTGAATCGATTTCTGTTTTTTTCATGTAAAAGAAACCGATACTTTGGAAAAATTCATCGAATAACTCACCCTGTTGTCGATCTCCTTCACATTCTCCATCGAATGCATAATAGCATTCGATATCAACGTATCCAATTGTCGAATGGTCGCATCCACATTCACATTACTCGCCCCAACATCATCGTAATTGTTGTTCCGTTTCATGGCGTTCACTAAACTCCCAATACCCTCCACATAGCCCGTCCACGGCATGTCCAATTCCGCCACATATTTCGCAATACATCCCCTAATCACATTCAAACAATAGCCAGCACACGGGCGCACTGTATACCCTTTACATTTCGGACAATATGTCATCCGTAACAATGCATTGTGACATTCCGAATTGGTGTCACTTTGTGCATCGATCAACAGCTTATCGGTGGTGCTTAGCACTTCGATGCCGATCTGGAAGGCTTGCAACAGCACCCGAGCCGCTTCCAAACTCTTCGTCAACGCTTGGGACACTTTCTTCGGTATATCACCGAACGGCAGGATCGAATCAATGGATTTTTTCAAGCATAGTTTGTAGTCGGCGGTGAAATCCTTGTCGGGCAATTGGGCCGAATGATGGTACACCAATGGGAATAAATCGGTGAAGAAATTGGTGACTGTCTCTTTGATGTTGGTGGTGGAATCGTTTTTTTGTATGTACTGGCGCATGTCGGTGTACAAATTGTTGATGGGCTGTTTGGAGAGGACGGCCATGCGACGGTACACTTGATGGAACAGTAAAAGGGTCTTGTTCTCCGATTGGCGGGCCAATTCCGAGACATGATCTGCAAACAGAAACAGTTTTTCAATTAAAATACGTTTTAATATTTGTATTTTGTTTGGTTTAGAGCTATGTTCGGGTTTGTTTATGTGAGTCGAGTAATTAATAAGTTGGCGGTGTGATATTGACAGACAAAGGCGATTTGATAAGATAATTCTCTATCTCGTATCTTATAAATTATTCAATACAGTAATTATTCATAATCCAATTTCCGACCGTTAAATCATATAATATTGAATTTTAATGGTGGCCTTTTATAGCCCCACTTATTGGTAAAAAAGCATACATATTAAAATTACCCGAAAATGTGCTAGTTGAAAGTTTTACGACTCCCAAACAGACGAAAATCGATATTATATTAGATCGGTTTTGTGTGTGTGTTCGTCGGTGGATTTTATTAAAACTTTTCCATTATCGTTTGGCTTGGAAATTTCAATATTTAATGTATACTGCATGTAATAATTAAATTTAATTCGTCAAATTTAACAATGGCCACAAAAGAAGAATTCCAACGCCAAAACAACATTTTGGACGTTTGCCAATACAGAAAAAATATTTGAATTTCAATCATTTACAGAATGAAATTGTTCATATTTAACAAGTTTCTATAAAATTTCAAGTGCCCGCTTTTTCCGAATAAAATTAGAAAATGCCAACAGAGAAACAACAATTTCCGATACGATGCCAGATTATTTTGGCATGTTGCGATGCTGGACAGAAATTTGTAGCAGTATAAATAATTTGCTGTGTGAATGGATGTCGTCGACCTGAAACTGAAACACACCACTTTTCATATCCGACAAGAAATTTGTGGAAAATCGAAGCAACATTTCGTGTCTTCGCAAAATCAATGTTTAAAGAGACGAACATAAATAGAAACCGTGTTTGTCTGTGAAAAAATGCACGATTTTAATTAACGCACACACAATAATTGTTCTTTAATGAAAGTAATTTACGTAAAATGAATTTTCATTGAGATTATAATTAGAATGTCAGGAAGAAAAAATGTTGAAGGTGTACACAGAGTTGTTTTCATTTAAATAACAATGATAAGATGAAAGAATGGAGCAAAAGAGAGAAAGAAAGAACGAATATTGAGTAATTCCCTTAGAATTTTTATTATTATTGTTCGCTGATGTCATGATGTTCTTTATCATACGAAATAAAATAAAAACACAGCCACACAATTGCTAATTAAAATGCTTAGAACAGAAATTCTCTTTTGAAGAGAGCAGAAAAACTTCGGTCTCGTAATTAGTCCTAAAAGTTGTTAATTTGTTGAGTGTGTGGGCCAAATTTATGTGAAGAAGTTGTAAAGCCTTATGGCATGTTTACAAATTTAATATCGCCCCAAACTGGCAAGTGATTAGACGCTAATGTCAAACCGAAGTTGCGATGAAAAATCTTAATAACATTGTACAGCCATCAAAGAGAATTTCGATGTTCATTGATCGAGAAAATGGCATCAAAACACCGAAAAACAACAACGATCGCTAATACATTTCCAAAAGGATTTTAATCAAAAACGAAATAAAAAAAACTCTCGCTCTACTTTCATTATTCGTAGTTTTTTTGCAGAAAAAAAAAACAGTGTAAATCCTTATCTTATAAAACTGTGTTCGTGTTAATTCGTTTCCCTCAAAACTTTATAAATAACTTTTCCGTCAATATTTTTCCCTCGATGGGCCGAAAAATAAGAGATTACATTTTCCCTTCTACTGAATTTATGTTGTTTTCCGGCTTTTTTTTTCCACCCAACTCGGCACATATGTTTTGTATAAATATGTACGTGTACACACACCGACCCAGTGATTTGTTTATTTAAAATACAGCCCTGTGCACCCGAAAAATGTATAAATTTCTCTTGTTTGTCAACAAACACAGCACAGCCCCCCAAAACGTTATACTTCTTCAATATTTATGGACGGGCGTTTTATTATTTTTTAAACAACACAACAAATTTCATTTAAAATTGCATATTCCAACTGTATTTTGTTTTATATTTAAATCCAGCTGTCTAATTGTTTAAACACAGTTGGCATGGAGCGTACAATTTGACATTTCCATACCTTGGCAACCTTGATATCCCAGCGTATAACTCAATTGTCGTCGATTTTGACATTGATAATAGACGGAAGTGGTGATTAGCAGTGATTAAAGGCCATTACAAACGATTCCACGTCTCCCTTTCAGTCTAGCGGCAATGTAGACAGTGCGTCTGTGGTATAAAAATCTCTTACAAGCCGGTCATTAGCTTTACAACTCCCAATTTAAGTGGTTATTATGATTATCTTGCTTAATTTCTCTGCTTTCCGTCAAGGAAGAAGAAAAAACACTTCCATTCGTCTCTCAATTCAAATCGATAAATTTATTTCTCTCAAGTTGGCATATAAAAATGGCATTTCTAAGCCCTCTGAGTGGAATATCAAAAAACTGAAATCAAAGTACAATTCCATGTTGAATTTCAGTTGCAATGGAATGTTGCACTCCACCCTCTAAACGCATTCTTTTCCACACACCAACAACAGAAACTTGTGCTCTTCTCCATCCTCCTCCCACACACTCAACCCATCTTTATTCAATTCATTTAATCTTGAATATTGTTAATGTACGGTCAGTGGAGCCCCGAAGGAGAACACTGTACCTTTCCCACGGACTTTTTCTACATTCCATCGTCGCTTATTTAAAAAAACAACACACAAGTGTGTGTGTTGAATCGTCTTTTCCTCGTCCAGCAAACTGACTCATATTCGTACACCTTCTCTGTCCAGACATTCCACCAGACTGCCTTTCATCTCACTTTAAACATTTGTCCAACAACCCACCGTCTCGCTTTTCAATCCTTTTGATGTTGCAGCGCGATGGATTTCAATGTTGCAATCGAAACTGACCCATTTTTCGCCCCATTTTTTCGACTTTCTGAGCTCCTCTTGTTGCTAATGCAAATATTTGTGCAAATGGCAACGTACAAAGTGCAGAACGTGTTCTGCTTGAATTGTTATTAAAATATTTATCCACTTAATGTATGCATTAACACAGGACCGTTTTCATTTCAGAACGTTGTTCTAAAATTATCGATTTACATTTTTTTTTTGGCCAGGCGGCTGGAAAGTCGCTTATTCCGGACTAAAAGTCACTCAAAATTTTTACTGCATTTCTGATTCTAATGTTGGCAGTTAAAATTACTAAATCATTGCATTAAATGACAGCTGTCACGCTGACACTGTCAGTGATACATTGTTGCACCTACAGTTTCCTGCATATACACGATAGATTTTTAAATAATTTCAATTGGTTTGTAATTGCCAACCCAAAAAATTCCCCTGTGTCATAAAATGTCAATTTAAATTTAAATATGAAAATGAATAAATTTTAAACGCCTGGCCAAAAAATCCTGTGGATCACACTGCCGGAAAGTATTATTACAAGGGTAATAACATACTTTCCGGCCTAGTTATCCAAATAACTATTTCATTTATCATTGAATTAATTAAAACGCTGCTGTTCATATACAAAATTGTTATCGATGATGAAATCCACTTATTTCCATTCAAATTGGAACAAATTACACTTGCAAGCTTCAACCTAATCAAGACATTTATTCCAACCGGAATTGGAAATGTGAAACAAAGACAGAGACCGAAATTAGGGTGGATCCAGCAACCCCCAACTGAACTCTTGTAATTTATCCGTTCCTCCCTTCCCTTAAAGCCCAACAATTACAATGAATGTGCATACAACAATCGTACATTACGGTTAAACAAAATATACACACTGAAAGTCGCCCATAATAAATGGTCAAAGACCACATTTGAAAAATTCACAAACATCGCACGCTGGAACCGGTCCCTGGGGGGATGAAACAGGGACAATAAGGACTTATTTGACGTAAACAGTCACGTCTAATAAAAAATTACTGTCTGGAAACACAGCAGAAACATAAAACGCCAAGTCAAATAATCAATTGACAATAATGACATCATAAATTCATTGTTTAAACGCCAGATGTTGGCTAAATTGTTTTCAATTCGAATAGACAATCGTAATCTTTTATTTTGACATCGATTATAATTTATTTTCTTATAAACAGTGTCGATTAATCGATCATGTCTTGCATAAAAACTCGTGAAAAACCATGTAAACAGGTAAACTTATGTGTTACATAAGCGATTTTTCTCTCTTTCGCTTTTCTGCCTGTACCGGAAGTCAATTTATCACCTGTGTGTGTACCACGAAAAAAAACACTCCAAAAGTCATAAATTAAATTTATACAAACTATTTCTCGTCTTTTCACATCGTTTATATGTTGAAAATGTTTTTTTCTCCCAAACGATTACACTTGAGAAACACATTTGCCAAAGTGCATGTTTCAATAACAGATTGGATTTTTTCCTATGTGTAAATGTGTCATTCGAGCACGTATACTTGCAAGTAAATTGGATTTCCATGCATGTGCTTGTAGTTAAAGACCTTCGAATTGCTTTAAACACACGAACAAATGTGGAGATGAATCATTTTTGGTACGAATTCGTCAAATATAAACATCATCCAGTCGAGCAATTACTGTAATACGTTGATGACAACATAAACTACAGTTCCCCATTTAAAAAGGTGTAAATGCTGTAATTACTGTAATTATTGTGATATTCATAATGTGGAACTTGTTATTATCGTATAAAAAAGAGTCTAACTTTGAAAACAGATGTCGCTTCGAATTTTCAAGTGATAACAATTATTGTCGGCCACCGAGATGTTTTTTCGTTGCTATGTTAACGCGGAAAACCCATGTAACTTTTGTGTTGTCAATGACAAAACAAAAGTTTCCATTTCTGTCAACCCTCTTTTAAGCCCTCCGGGGTAAATGCAAGTTTTCCACGATAAAAAAAATTCTAAAATTGTCCGCCTGGCCTACTCCTAAATTACTAATTAGCCCAAATGTTGTGATGCATTATTGAAATGTCAAATGCAAGCGAAATCAATTGACGTCAAAGGTTACTCGATGTTCATTTATACTTGACTGTCAAATAATTGAATATCGACGTAAAAACGAGTGAATTATTTCTACTTACTTTGTAATGTGGTGGCAGTAAATGTTAATAATCCTTGTAATGATTGTGAATTGTGTTGAAGTAAAGCCGCAAAATCCCTTTGGCCTTGTCTTCTTAACAATGTTTCAGTCTTATCATCGCAGCAATCGCCACCACAAAAGCTCCCTGTAAAACAGAAAAATTAATTACCTTCTTCTCCCCACATTTTACATATAAATAATTAACGTAAATTATTTTAATGTTTACAGATAATTTAAACGGTTCTATGTTATAATAAATGCTAATTGAATGCAAATCGTTTGTTTAAAGTGGTTTTAGTTTTCCTACGAACCAAACATGGCTTACTAGAAATCAATTAAAATACAAATTATAAACAAAAAAACAACAGAACACAGTCCAATTGTTATTGAAAAAACAGTTTTCTATTTTTTCAACATTCGTTGAATATACGATTGCAGAAATGGAAACAATAAATTCGTGATAATGACGCAAAAGGGCACATTTTTGTATATAAATATAAAGGTTGCCCCAAAAACTCTTTTCTCTTCTATTTAATGTTGTTCCATCACCAATTTTTCATCATTTTTGTATAAAACGAATGGGGAAATTGTGTTTGTGAAAGCTTTTTATTTAGAAAACTGGCGTTGGGGGTGCTGAAAAAAACACTTGTACGTTATGTGCATGTGTTTGGATTGTTAGTGAAATTTAACGATAAATTTTACTTGATAAAAAATTAAAATGGAAAACAAAAATCCACAAGGGAAATCTTATACCGCAATTTTCTCCCTTTACACTGTGAAAATACAAATTCGTTCTGATTAAAAACGGGAAAAATCCATCGAAAACTTTTTACTACAGACAGAAACACCTCAAATGTACTTTTAGAGGTTAAAACAGTTTTTATAATAAATTAATCCGAAACTTTTAACTCTATCAAAAACAAGGGATCATTTATTAACGAAATTTAATGGAAAAACTTATTTTCATCATTTGTTAGGGCAGATGGGGGTGCAAATCAACTCGTATGCGGTTGTAATTACAAAACAGTTGGCGGCGCTTCAATTAATTAGTGTGTGAAAATTTGTTTGGGAATGAAATAATCATCGATTGAGGCAAAATCATTGTTATACCAACTTCATTAATTGGCCCACAGTGCAGCCAACTGATTTTCTCTAACAATTTCAATTAAAATGCACTTTAACGATTTATTAATTAAATTGAACTTTGATAACAAACGCACACACAGTGTTATTATTCCCGTTTTTCTCTTTTATAAACCGTTAAGGTCGTTTCACAGCGAATCCCACCCTTAACAATTATAATTAAAATATTCCAACAGAAAGATCCGTAAATCTCATTTTATTACAACTTCCTAGTCTGCAATTTGTTTTAATTAAAACTTCCAAAACTTTATAAAAAAAAATTATAGATTTCATTAAATGCACACGTTGTCCAACTTTAAATTTTTCTTCACATTTTTACAAGCCAAAACGAAACTGTTTCTGTTATTGTTTGTTCTGTTTTCATATTTTTATGGTGATAGAATTTCCGTTCTGTGAGAAATGGCAATAAATTACAGTGACATAAAACTCGCCTCTTTCGATCTATCCGGAAAACTGTACTTGGGATCCAGTGTGGGAATTGCACGACATATACGAAAAACCATGTTGGGAAATTGAAACGATATATTAAAAAGATAGTCGCTTTATTGTGTAAAACGATCACAGTGTGCGTCTAACTGTGGGCTAAGTAGACTGTTTTTTCTCTCTTTTGACAGTAAAAACAGACAAATCTTCAACGTTAATCCTTTTCTCAAAAAATCCCCTACATTCGATCAAAATTGAACGCGAATTTCATTCTAAACCGGTTACACATTTATATTCACGTTTTTTTTCTCTCTCTCTTCTCCAACTGTAAATTTTCAGATGGCACCAAAGATCGATGGAATTAAACTGAAAATTGATGCAACATTTCCGGTAAACTCTTTGAAATTAAGAATTGGGGTTCGTATATGAATCCTTTCATATCCGATTGTATTCCCAGACCGGAAGTGTCATTAATTCGTTACACATTGAATGAAACAAATCCATGGGTGGCTATGAAGCCACCGCACACACAAATTCACCAGATCGTGTTGCCATCACAACTAAATATAGCCGCCTTGAAATCATTTCGCATTTTTGTTGTTTATAGGTCAGTCTGGAGAGCAGCCAATGCATTTTCCACAATCGAGAATCGCCATTACGGTGCTACAAAACGCGATTTAACGGTGCAACAATGAGCAGGTTTTATCATCGAGAGGAAAACAGTTCTAGGTCGAACGTTATCTTAATATACATATTAAAATTACAAATGTGACCTGCCCTAACACTGTTTCTAGTTTATTATACAGATATCTCCGGTTAAAGTGTAGAATATTGAACATTTTTTTCTCTAAAAAAACGCCAAGGAATTCATACAGTTGGAAGAAACAACAAGAAAATGTTATTATACAAGTTTATGAACCTGATTGGAGATTATGACCTGTCTGTCCATGTATGGCATTATAAAATGCACACCTACGCCCTAAATATTGCCGTGTTTTCGAAACTTTCAAGCCGCTTTCTTCATTTTAACATTTTATCATGACTATAAAACGTGAATAGTGCACCTTCAATTAGATAAAGTGCGTTAAATAACGAATTAATTAATTAATTGCCCCACTACTGTTGTGTACATAACATTTATCTATTTTTATTTTACACAAATTGAAAAATCGCATATTTCACTGCCAGTTCAAGGTTTACACATTTTTTTTGCAGTTTATCTTTTGTGGAATGTGTTAAAATTTGTGGAAAACAAACTGAATGTGAATTAATTCGCTGTTCTTGTGACCCAATTGCGATTTTCCATTTAAGAAAAATTGAAATCAAGTTACGGTGGGTGTAAACGGCCTTAAGATAGACGGAATTAGTGAGTTATTCGACGCCGGTGCTATCGATTCGCCGTCTCGACGCTTTTAAACAATACACAACCGCAAAATGTTCATGTTCTCGTTCATATACGAAACTTAAACAAGCCAATAAAAATCACATTACAATGGAAATTAATAAGAAAACTGTCGTCGTCATATTTGGGCGTTTTACATAAATTTTGGGGCCCAGAAAATAATGAAAATCGGTAAGGAAAAGAGAACTGTATACCTGAGAGTTTTTAAGTGATTTTGGCCTCACTTTGATCTGTCATAAAGTCAATTTGGGGGATATTTATGTCTGCAAAGGTATTGTTCACCTTACAGTCCATTGAACTGTGCTCTTTGAAAGGAAACACCGAACACCTACCAGGATTATTTTGTTATTTGTTAAAGAGGCACAGTATTTATCGCCATTGCCGAAAAAAGAAACCGATCATTAAATTGGTTAATCATTGTAATTGTCTAGAATCATTTGCATTCGCATTTGTTATGTATATTATTCGTGACACCTTCAAACCGGCCCATCGACAGATGTTTGGCCTATTAACAAGGGTGGCCATGGCAGGGTAACTATGATAATTAGCAAGCAACTCGTGCCACACCGTCAACGTGTTTTGTTCACAATTTATCAAGTTGCTTAGTTTGTCAACAAAATAAAGTGATTTTGTTTGTTGTCTTACCTGGCCGACTGTTTTCTGTGGTGGATGTTAGGCTTATGTTCTTCGTCTGGAAGAAACGTTCAACTTTTTCACATTTCGAATGTGTTGCATTTTGGGTAACAGTCCTTTTTACGCGTACAGTGTCTAGACTTTTGCCATTTACAATTAAACTGCACAATTCACACACAATCAAACAATAAATAATTTTATAATTGATGGTAATCATCTTCATATTTTGTTTTCTAGGTTATTGGTATGGTTTTGTGATGAGTGGTCACGAATACATACAAAATTCAAAATGCACACACATACACTATATATTAAATAAAAGAAGTAATTTACGCGATATAAATGTACAAGTTTTATGTGTATTCACATGAGAAGAGACTGTGAAACCGCCACACACCGACCGAACGCACCGAACAACTGCGACTGACTGACTTGATATTGCTAAAAAAATTACTCTTGTACCACCGAAATTCCGTCGATGCGCGCGCAATCGGCCCGATGGTTCTGGTACGTGTCACCATCTACCAGCGAATGTGGTAAGTACGTGGCAGGTAACTGTAACAAATGTCAATAACAAGAAAAGTGAATTTTTGGTTAGGAAAATGATTGAATATTTGTGCCACGTAATTTTCAAATAATAATTGATAATTTAAGATGGGAAATACAGAGAGTGTTGATATACCTGGCGGTGGTACTGATGGATATCACGTTTTAAGGGTACATGGTAAAATGTTTTATTTGTTAGACGAAAAAAGTGAACAAACCCATTTTAGGTTCAAGACAATTCGCCTGGTAGCAAAGCTGGTCTAGAGCCATTCTTTGATTTTATTATAGCGATAAATGGCACCCGACTAGATAGAGACAACGACACATTAAAACAGATATTAAAAAATGGCATTGGTACATGAATTGCACGTAAAACATTGCGAATTGACTTGATGACATGATTTTTGTAGGTAAACAGCTGCCGTTAACGCTGTACAGTTGCAAATCACAAACCGTTCGTAGTGTAACAGTGGAACCGAGTGACACATGGGGCGGACAGGGTCTGCTCGGTATCAGTATACGTTTCTGTTCCTTCGAAGTGGCTAAAGACAAAGTGTGGCACGTGCTGGAAGTGCATCCGAACTCGCCCGCCGACTTGGCCGGCTTACGATCCTTCTCCGACTACATAATTGGCTCCGATTCCATTCTGCACGAGAGCGAAGATCTGTTTAACTTAATTGAGAATCACGATGGGGTCAGTTTGAAGTTGTATGTTTACAATGTGGACGAGGATTCGTGCAGGGAGGTCGCCTTGACGCCGAATTCACGTTGGGGCGGCGAGGGATTGGTCGGTTGCGGTATTGGCTATGGTTATTTGCATCGTATACCGGTTCGAACGAGTTTGAAGCCGCAAGGAACGGATGTTCTTCCAGCTAGCAATGTATTCACACAAAGTGCCACAAATGAGCCACCGCCGGTCACGAATGTGGTGGAAAGTGCAGCCAGTTTTCCCGTACAGCCGACAACAACGGCCGATTTGTTTGGTCCAGTGACGGAAGCGGAGAAAATCAACGATTTACCGCCAGTGACGGAGAATAATGTTGTAACAAGTTATAGTAACGTACCACCGCCCACATCAATTCCACAATTTTACAATACTGGAACAGAAGGGATTCAGCCAGTTCCAATGTACCCGACAAGTTATCCAAATTTCAATTTTCCACCACCAACAGTCGCAAATCAAGTGCCAGTATTTACGAATTTTTCACAGCCGAATGCACAGCCAACAGCACCAGTGGAAATGCCACCAGCTGCACCGGTTAATTTACAAAATCAGCAACAACCTCCACTTATATTTGATCCAACGATTGCGGCCCGATCAGCTCAACAATTATTAAGTGCAAATAACCCGACAGGATAATGTTTTAGAACAGTTTATGTGATTGTTTTTTTGGTTTATGAATGTATTTAATGTGCAATTCTATTATGAAATTTTAAATAAATAATTGATAACTTGAATTGGGTTTTTGAATTTGCCGCCCATTTGTGGTGCAAGAGGTGTCATCTGTGATTTGTTTTCAGCACTTTTTTTCTCGTTGGTAAGAGAGAGATAGAAGCAGAACAAATGTGGACTTTTAATTGAAGAATACCAATAAATAAACAATTATTTATCTATAAATTCAAGAAATTAAAATCCTTATCAATAGGAAATTAAGTGACGATTGTTATCAGTAACTTGGATTCGTCCAAATATGTAGGAAATGTTCGAGTGATTCATCGCAGGTGTCAAAATAAAGGTATGTTTTCATTTTGTCACGATTCAATTGTATTTTCCAGGAAAAACATATTTCTCTAGATTTTCCGTTTTGTTTTAAGTAAAAACTAGTGAATGCAACACTGGAAGCCATAGATCCAAACGATGTCAATGAATTTCTAAACAGTTTCATCGATTACAAAATATCCGCTCCCAAACAATGTTCATGGTGTATTTCGAAAGAAAATGACTTCCAAAGAATCCAAATATGGTATATTTGAAAAGAATGAATTGCTATTTGAGTGCAGTAAACAGCAAACACAACGTACCGCAATCTTGGGTCAAATAGTGAAAATCTCTGCAATTTTGGGCGGAGGAAATGTGGCAGTGCAGTTCCTAAAAACGGACGAAGAATGGGAATCGGAACAGTTCTATTGCCCCCAATCGAAAATCCTTCCGTTAGATGAAAAATTGTGGCCGTTTATAGCGTCAATCGCATCGCCACAGGAACGTGTTAAGTTTGCGAAAAATCGCGAATTGGGCGAAAAACTGAAACAATTGAGTGTGGACCAAGTGGTCGGTTTCACTGGCACGGAGAACGTGTTACTGGGTAAAATACGCTTCATCGGGCATGTGAAAGGGATTGGAAAATGCTACGGAATCGAATTACACGTAAATATAAAATGTGAGGTTATGTTGACATAACAAACTTTTGCGATTTCAGGAGAAAAAGGAGAAAAACAAGTGTGATGGCTCGTGTAGTGGCATCTCGTACTTCCATTGCACCCCGGGCCGAGGTCTGTTCACCACCATTGAACAAATCCGGCCGTTGGTGTGCCTAAAATCCGACCCACCCAAATTGCCACCCTCCAAATCCCCTCTGGACGATTACTTGCAACGAAACATTTCGGGAATCATGGAAAACGGCAAAATGAAGAACGAGGAGATCGTCACCAAGTACCAGGAGTACAATCCGAAAAAGCAGCCACAAAACACGTATTTACGGCATTCACTTTCGCTGCAAAATTTGGACATTGAATCGACCAACACAAACAACGATTTCGACCAGAATACCATCATCCAACCGGAACGGTCGCATCTGATCGACGAGGCAGCGAAAAAGGCGAAAGTTAACAAATCAGAGGTGGATTTAATCGAGGTGATTGGAGGCTCCTGGTCGGGCTCCAGTGACCAGAAGGAATTGGCGCACTTTGCCAACATCCGAAGGAACTTTGACAAGAATGACAATGTTAAAGAGCGCAACATTCGAGCCCGGATCAAGAGCATCAATCCGATCGATCATTTTTTGGAGAATCCGAACAGTCGTCGAAGCAAATTCTACACGGACGACGATTACACAAGGAAGAATGGTCATGAAACGGGCAAAAGTAAGGCAATTATATAATTTCTTACCAAGACAAATGTGCAGTTTATTCACCCACAGCGAACGGCGTCGCTTTTTATAATTAAAACGTTGTGCGCACATTTTTTAGCTTTTGCTATTTTTAACCACCTTCACATGTTGTCCACCATTTAGTCGAGTGGAAGAAAAAAAACCGTGCAAATTATGTGTTGTACCATAAAATTATTAAAAAGTTCGTACAATACGCTAATTTAATTAGAAAAACTAAAATCATGTCATTAAACAAGCGGAAAAACTCGCGACTCATTGTCAAAATCAAAAAACCATCGACTGTAATAAACAATAACAATTGTGACGCCATTTACGCCAATTTCAATGGCATCGATGATGCGGACTTAATTAATATACCACTGTCTGTCGTAGAAATAAACGAGAAAAACCAACAGGCCCAACAACGGTCCACTTTCTACGTGAATAACGAGCCGAAACCAAAGTACCATGACCCGGAACCGGGCACCACAAACGACATCACCGTCGGCAGTTTGGTGGAAGTGATGAACGACATCAACGACGACCCGTTCTACGGTGTGGTGAGATGGATGGGCGTGAAATCGGACACGAATTTCATACAAGTCGGTGTGGAATTGGAAGAGGAATTGGCCCATTTGCCGTTGAATTTGACCGATGGCACGTGGAATGGTGAACGGTACTTTCGGTGTGCCGAGGGCAGAGCGCTGTTTGTGCCATTGGAGCAATGTCACAAGGATTCCCGGTTTCAGGACGGTGTTCCGGGGGTGGAATGTGCACAGAGCGTGCCAGAGAACGTAAGTGGGACTGATTATTTATTTTTCGGGTTCAAAATTGATGAAATTTTTGAAATTGATGTATTTTGGGGCGGATATGATGAATGTGGTAATGAAAATTGGGGGAAAGGCCCTGTTTTCGGGATATTTGATTTTAAAATGTCAAAATGAAAAATGACAGAATTTTTAAATTCAATATTAGTTGGCTATGAAAATATGGCCACCAATAATTTGCCTGAAATCACTTTAAATTGTTGTTTTCTTGGCCTTTTTTCATTATAAAGAAGAAAAATGAATATTTTTTCGTTTTAAAATACTAAAAACAACGTGTAATAATAAGAAAAATCTTTAAATTATCTAAAAGATGGAGAAACTGCTCCAAAACGGGACCTTCCCCTAATTTTCCTTTCTAATTCGTTATCTGCTGCCCAAAATACGTCAATTTACTCGTAAAATTCGATATAATACTCTCTAAATAATTACCATTGAATAAAGTGCTGAAATTCCGTTTTTTCCAGCAACCGGCGTGCAATTCGATTGCAGGCGCAGTGGCGCCCCTTTGCATGCCCACCGAGGAGGATGTGATGGCGGTGTGTGGCAAGTTCCGTGGCATACAGGGCCACCATAATTCCTGCTATTTGGATGTGACACTGTTCTCAATGTTCACGTACACAGCGGTGTTTGACAGTGTGCTGTTTCGACCGAAAAATGGCAACGATGTGCCGGACTATGAGGAGGTGCAGCGTGTTTTAAGAGAGGAGATTGTGAATCCGTTGAGAACGAATTTATTTGTGGGTGCTGATCATGTGATGAAACTGAGACGATTGTTGGATCGATTGAGTTCCGTGTCGGGTTTGACAAGTGAAGAAAAAGACCCGGAGGAGTTTTTGAACTCACTGTTAGCACAAATACTGAAAGCGGAACCATTTCTGAAACTGAACTCCGGTCAGGAATCGTTCCATTATCAGTTGTTTGTGGAGAAGATGGCGAATTTGACGTTACCAACGGTGCAACAATTGTTCGAACAGAGTTTCCTCACAAGTAATGTGAAATTGAAAGAGGTACCAAGTTGTTTGATCATACAAATGCCACGATTTGGGAAATCGTATAAAATGTATCCGAGAATTTTGCCATCACAATTACTCGACGTGACGGACATAATTGAAGGATGTGAGTGTGTCTTTAATTGATGTAGCGATGTTTGTGTACGATTGTCAATTGTTTCAGCGCCACGACAGTGTTATGTTTGCGGAAAGCTCGCTAGATGGGAGTGTAATGATTGTTTTGATCATAGTGTGAGTGCAGGGCTGGAGAATACGGCATTTTGTCGCGATTGCTTGCAAACGTCACATAGGAATGAGTTGAGACAACACCATCGACCGATACAATTGGATGTGACAAGGGAGTTTTTGATGTTGGAGGACCATTGTCAACCGCCTAGACTGTTTATGGAATTATTTGCTGTGATTTGTATAGAGACGTCGCATTATGTGGCGTTTGTTAAGTGTGGGGTGGGACATGAGGCGCCTTGGTGTTTCTTTGATTCGATGGCCGATCGGCGAGGTGAATATTCACATTTGTGGTTAATTTGTTGATTGAAGTGTTGTTTTTTCAGGTGAAAAGAATGGATATAATATACCGGAAATGGTAGCGTGTCCGGACGTGTCTGGATGGCTGTCTGATGACACGATTTGTCGACAATTGCATGAAAGTTGTCCGGTGGATCGTCTGTTGCCGGAACATGCACGGCGATTGCTTTGTGATGCTTACATTTGCATGTACCAAAGTTCGGACGTAATGATGTACAGATAGAGAGAGATTTATTATAGAAACAGAAATATTTTAATAAATTTTAAAAGTGCAAGTAAAAGAAGAAAATTATCTAATATTGACTGACTAATATATTAGAGATTTATCATTTCATCTTGTTGAATGTTACGTTATTTATTTTATAAAGTTGGTGAGTTTCTCATCTTTAGAGTTACTAAAAAGAAAATGTTGCATAACGATTTATGGTATAGAAGTTACGTTTATTATTAATACACAGTATTTATTTAAATAAAAAAATACTCTATCTCATTTTGTTGTAATAAGGAGTTTGGGAAATAAACAAGTATTACGTTAATTTGTCATTTACTTTAATTAACAAAAATAAACCGATTAATCAATCCACACACACATTTTAATTCTAATGTTGGTGGCAATTTCCCATTGGAAAATTGAACCGATTTTACACTAAATTCAGATCATAATCTATAAATTTTGTGTTAGTAAATACTTTTTTTTTAATTTTTATGTTAATACATATTGAAAAATTTGTACGGTTCGATATATTGCTAAATAGGTGTGTATATGTGAATATTAAAATATAATTAATGAATATTGATAGTGAGATCTCCACCATTCAAGTCTTAAATTCTGTTTAAACTAAAAAACACAACTATCCATTTAATAATATGTTAACGATACAGAAAATCGCCATTCATTTAACAACAAACTGCATTATTATTAAATAAACACAAGCTCG
This sequence comes from Silvanus unidentatus, assembly GCA_963930825.1. NCBI lineage: Eukaryota > Metazoa > Arthropoda > Insecta > Coleoptera > Silvanidae > Silvanus > Silvanus unidentatus. Next base: position 2,305,909 of record OZ005758.1, read on the forward strand.
TCATCGTTCTAAGTCAGTTTTTAAGTTTACGATAAGAATTTGTACTATTCCAAAACATTTATTATCACAAACTTAAAAACAATCAACCGAAACTACCTTAACATTATACATAATTAAACTGTCATATAAAGAGAAGGTCAAAACACCAGAAAAACAAGTTATACTTAGTTTAACTCTAAATACTACTCAGATTTTGAAACATTTGTACTTTTGCTCTCACCAAAAGACTTTTCTTTCTCTTTTAATCGTACAATTCGTCTTCGTCCATAAGGAATTCACTGCCCAGTCCGGAATCCCAGGCGTACTTTGGACTGAAATCAAAAGCAATAAATACACGTTAAATCACCCAACAAGATCTCTTACTTGATCGCTCGACATGTAAAGAAAACGATCCGTTTCAGTTTCTTGTTGTAAAAGAAATAATTAAAACTCCATAGACAGCCATCTTCCCCGAACGGATCGGACACTAGGTCCGGATTATATGAATAAATATCACAATTCTCCAACGAGATCTCATCATCGATCGCTGCCCACAAGGAGGGACACATGAGACGGTATTGTTCGCCAGCAGTTGCCACCAAATTCGTATCGATTGCATTGGTGACCCATTGACGGCTTGGCTCCTTACTGAATTCGTCGCTCTACAAAAAGAAACAGTGATCTTCTGTTGGGAATCAAGTGGGAATGGAACGTACCTTCACGTCCATGAAATCGTAGTCGGGAAAGGCCGAGTTCAATGTGGCTATTAAATAGAAGAGCGTCTTGCGACTGATTGTGTCGCACAGCGGGCCATCCTCGTCGCCCGACACACTGTGACTGTACACTGAGGAGCCCTGGGGCGGTGATAACGCTTGCAAATCGCTCGGATTCACGCCGACAGCATTGAATCGCTTGTACAAGGCCTTGTCGCCTCCGGCCATCTTGCAGGAGTAACTCTCAATACGGCCAATGATTTTACTGTCGCCTGTTTGGATTGATAAAGCATTGTTGATTGCTTCGAAGCGAGTGCTTTCCAATAATTTCATGTTTGATTGGTTTGCAGGTTTACAAGTTGTACTGGCTTATTTTGGGCGGTTATATCATGTTGATTTATATTCTGTACGGTCTTGTAACACTCGCACCATATAAGTTTTTAAACATTGCTGTGGGATGTATGAATATTCCTTTTCTCTTTGAATGGACAAGACTCGGACTGGGTACCAGAGTACGCGGTGAATATTTCTTCGTCGATAAATAATTTGAACACATTACAAATATACAGAATTTGGAAATGAACGAAATTAAAACACACTGGATACAAGTTGTTGGTTGAGTGTGTTTTGATGAGAGATTGGTGAAAAATGTTTATAAACACTGGAAGGAAAAACTGCTCGAAACAAAATGGGCGAGTCCACTATTTTATAAACAACGAAAATCACTCACTTTTTCTGTGTTTTAGTGTTCAGAATATTCGCAATAGCACATCATTTTAATGGATTTGAAAAACACACAGATATATTGTTATTTCGATGGGGTTTTAATGGATTTTTTAACTAATTTCTTTGTGATTAAACAAAGGGAGACAAAGCAGTTGATTGACAGTTATTTCAACAGTTCTACCAACTGCGAAGAATGGAAATGGATGTACTGAAAAATGGGTTTTTCACACAGAATTATAGTATCCTTATTTAATATTCGGCTATTTGCGATAAGAGCTTACCGAATAAACCGATAAATAATTTCTTATCATTCGATAACGCAAATAATGTTGAATTTTTCAAGATATAAGTTTGGCACCAGTGAGTGCTCAAAATGGCGGGCAATTCAAATATGCCCTCTAATCTCCCATGCACTTATCATGACCTTTTTAAATTGCAAGTTCACCTTGCTAAATTTAAACACAATTAATTGTCATTGGACTCATTTCCAAATCGAGTTTTTGTTAAAAATATAGTACCACTTTACACACACAACAAAATACACACCAAGGTCTAAAAAATTCGTACCAACAAAATTCCCGCTTTCACAAATTTTTAATAACTTATACAAAAGTTTATTTTTATTAGTAAACAGAATATTGAGGAATAATTTGGACTTCCGGACGTTGCCGAACTATCAATCTACTAAAATTAACTCAAGCGTCGGGACGTTCTGGATGCTGGCTCTTGCTACTCGCTTTGGGAACACAAAATAATATCATTCGCTTGAAAATAACTTTATTAGATGTATTGTCTTTACATAACACGGCATAAAGATGGTGAGTCTCATTTTCTCTACCACATTTCCCTCAATCTAACCCCCCAGTAACAAATTACTCATTCTTTTGTGTGTTTCCACGTAGCAGGTAAACCCCATGAACAATCCAAGAGCATGTAAATAATATGAGCGACTCTGAAACGACAATAAACGGCGGACAAAGTCCTGGCTCCCATCCAAAAACTACCAAACGAAATAGTGGTCTGTTCGCTTTCTTTAAATGGTTCAAAACGTCCACATCGCGCGAATCCATCCACTCCTCGTCCAGCAGTGCAAGTTGTGAAAGTTTAGCGTCCCTCGGCACCTTGGCCTCATTCCACTACGTGCCCCCAACCGACTACCATCTCCCCGCACAGAAATCCATCAATCCCGGCCCCGAAACGGACACTTACCGGGCCCGATTGAAGCAGCGCGACAAACGCCGCGAATCCGACAAGAATCTCACCCTCCGCCAAAAATACAACCTGTTCTTCCAACGGGAAACAATCCAAACGGAGGAAAACACCAAAAGTCTGCCCCTGTTGACGAAGACCGCCATGGAGGAGAGCGAGGAGAAGCTGCACCGTCGCACCAACAGCGAATCGTCCAAGATCCGACGAGCCGGCGCGTATTTGCACGTGAAAGGCAAACGGAAGGCGCCCCAACCGCCCACCAAGGCCCCATCCACACCGTCCACATTGAGTCTGAAGCGTAAGAAACGTGTAGCACCTCCGCCACCCTCGCACATCAATAATAAAGTTATTTATAATGATTCGTTAAAATTAGACGACGGAATGCTGAAAGAGACACGACCGGACGATGGAAATCGGGATGGAAATAGTTACAAGACAAGGTCGGATGTGGTGGCAGCGTCACCGAAGCCGTGGTACAAGCGAACAGCGATTAACAAAGAGGAGAAACGGATTTCGGGCCTGTTTCAGACGAATATCAGTGAATTGGACCGTGAGGCAACCGAAATTGTGAAGGAGAGCAAAAAGAACGATGAACAGGAAATGATGCCGGAATTTATGCGGCCGAAAATAGACACAAACGAGCCGTTGACGAATAAAAGACGGTCAGCACGTGATTTGATAGCAAAATTCAATGCAATCACTAATGTGACCAAAGTGACGGTGTTTGGGGTGAAGGATGGCCCGAAACGGGACTATTTCGGTGGCAAGCGACAAGAATTCCTCCTGGAAACGCATAAGAAGAGAATCGAGCAGATTGACAAGAAGGTGAACGGATTGATGAAGTCGGAGAGTGCGAGTGTTGTGAAATTGTCCACCGACAAGCCGGAAACTCCGAAGACGGAGAGAAAGAGTTGGAAGTGTCCGAAATGTTCGCTACAGAACGAATACTGGCGGATTATTTGTCATGTGTGTTCGACAATTAAGCCGTATTTCGATGATTTCGCATCGGGTAGCAAAGATTTCAAGCCGGCCAGTCCGAATATCAGTGGAAATAAGAAGATTTCGGTGCCGGTGGAGAGTGGATTGTTGGAACGGTCCAAAACTCAGATCGGATTCTCCGCTTTGGCGACGTACAATGAGAAAAGGAAGCTGGAAAAGTCGGTGTCGTTGGATGAGAACAAATCGGAACGCGATAATAAGTCAGAGGAGAAGGAGAAGCTGAAGAAGATGCTGATTGAGATGAAGAATTCGTTGCCGAAACGGAAATCGCATATGTTGAACCACAATCAGAGGGCGAGTGTGATTGAAGAAGCGATTGAAAAGCCAACAGACGACAGTATTCAGCAGGAAGAGAAGAAAGCTGAGATTTTAGTGGCCACAACGCAGACAATTTACGAAAACATCAAAGTGAAGAGACAAGAGAATGGAGGCAAGCCGATTAAAGTGTCTTCTTCGGCGCAGACAAGCAGCGTTCCGAAGGAAACAGTTCCACCGAATGCGCTGAAGAATCTACTCAAACCACCGAAGACAAACAACTACGAATTGATGCGTCCGAAGGACTTTGAGAATATTTACACTGACAAGAATTCACCGGCGAAGATTTACGCAAATTTGGCACGGAATGATGATCTTTCGTTGTTTTTCAACATGCCGAAACGTTTGAATGAGCTGAAAACGAATTTAAATGAGAACAGTGCACCGAATGCGGACACGATTGAAGTGAATCGACTGTTAAGACGTCTGGAGACGGCAATTGCGAAAGGGGAACTCACCGAAGCGGCGTTGTTTGCGAAGGAATTGGCGCAGTTGAAGGTAAACTGTTCGGTTATCAGACAGAGGCCGCAAAATGAGGCGAAAGTGGTGGATAAAAACGGTTTTCAGTAAGTGAAATGAGAGTCTGAGCGAGTTTTTTTGTTGAATTCAGTTTGTTTAGGATTGAAATGTTTGTGGAGGACAAGATATCACATCGGGGGCCGTTCCCGTTGCAAGTGCAGGAAAGTCAGACAGTTTTGGAGCTGAAGAGGCAAGTGGAACGCGAGTTTGAAATACCAGCGAACGTGCAGCGATGGATTTTAGGGAAAGAGTTGGTTACCAATGAAAATGCAACGCTGAAAGACCATCACATTTCCACTGGGTGTCCGGTGTTCCTGTATTTAGTCGCTCCCGGTGAGTTTCGTTGTAATTCCTCATAAAATTTAAATTTCATTTTTCGCGCGGTAGCAAAATGGACTTCGCGCGTAAATTTGAAAAATTCTCGCTTCTCATTAGTCGATTCAAACTTTTCAAATCGACAAATGAAATGCGAGAAATTTTCAAATTTACGCGCGAACTACAAAACATCAAATGAATTTGTGTCAGATGCGAAACCAGTAGAAGTGGCTCCGAAAAAAGACCCCATTGTGCCAACCAAAGACATACCAAAGATTGTAAATGTTATACCAAAGAGCAAAGAACCAGAACCCGTTGCTGTTGAAGAGAAACAAATCGTTAATGAGAAACCAACCACTTCTGCCGCATCAACAGTCACAATTGCTGAGGAAAAGGACGATTACGACACGAAAACATTGAAGCCCGAAAAGCAGGAATGGGAATGCCATTTGTGCACCTTATTGAATCCGATCAACAGCAATGTGTGTGCTGTTTGTGCGTCAATTCGTGCCAACAAAGTGTACCCGATAAAAAAAGGCGTGAAAAAAAAACCGAATCCTCAACCAGCAACAAGCAAAGACCATTACATGCAACTAGTGAACTTGGACAATGCAGATTTAGTTTTAAATACCGAAAAGTTCGAATGTGTTGTCTGTTTGACGGAAATCGAAGCGGGAGATGGATGCACTCTGCGTGAATGTCTTCATCAGTTCTGTAAAGAGTGTTTGGCACATACGATTGAGTATAGCGATGAGGCGGAGGTGAAATGTCCGTACAGAGACGACAATTACGCTTGCAACATCACATTACAAGACAGAGAAATCAAGGCTTTGGTTACACCGAGAATCTATGAAAAACATTTGGCCAAATCGATAAAACAAGCTGAGAATAAAATGAGTAGATCGTTCCATTGCAAGACGGTGGATTGCAAAGGATGGTGTATTTTTGAGGATAATGTTAACGAGTTTCGGTGTCCGATTTGTCGACAAATCAACTGTTTAACATGCCAAGTGAGTCACGTATGTTTTCGGATGTATTCGTTCTGATTTTGTTGTTTTCCAGGCAATTCATACGAACATGAACTGCAAACAATACCAGGAGAAAATGAAAAGTGATTCGGAAATCGATCAGGATGCAAAACGGACTAAAGAAATGCTGGATGAGATGGTGAGTAAAGGAGAAGCGTTGACTTGTCCAACGTGCAAGGTGATTTTGATGAAGAAATGGGGCTGTGACTGGCTAAGGTGTTCAATGTGTAAAACGGAGATATGTTGGGTGACAAGAGGACCACGATGGGGACCGGCTGGTAAAGGGGACACTTCTGGTGGTTGCCAATGTGGTGTGAATGGTGTTAAATGCCATCCACAATGCAACTATTGCCATTAGGATTTAATTATGTGTGATATCAATTTTTTTAATCATTTTTTAACATATTAATAAAACAAATACTGCCTTATTGACTAAGAAAATAGGATGCTAGTCATGTAATTGTTCTAGTCTAATAAATTGACTGATAAATGCATTTATGTGTTTGAAAATAGTTGAAAAATTTCAAATTTTTGTTGTCCACCTCAGTCCAAAGCTTTACAGATTTCTATAAGGAGAGAAACGTTAGAGGGCGCTCTACGTTTTACCGGGTTCTTTTAGGTTAGGTTTGGGAAGCGTTTTCATAACGAAAACAATTTATTTCGTGTTGTAGGAGCCCTAAAAAACCTCCAAAATGGTAAGAAATTGATTGATTTTGTACAACAAAATTCACTTGCCCTAATTATTGTTTTAGACGATCGGAAAGAATAATAAAATGATCCAACATATAAACTACCGAGTCCGTATAACATTGCAGGACTCGCGTACATTTATTGGCACTTTCAAAGCATTTGATAAACACATGAATATGATACTTGGAGATTGTGAAGAATTTCGTAAAATCAAGCCAAAAAATTCCAAAGTGGAAAGAGAGGAGAAAAGAGTACTTGGCTTTGTGTTGCTGCGAGGTGAAAGCATTGTTTCTTTAACAGTGGAAGGTCCTCCACCGCCAGAGGAAGGTTTACCGCGAGTTCCAATACCCGGTGCAGCTCCGGGTCCCGGTATTGGCAGAGCTGCGGGCCGGGGAATGCCGGCTGGCATGGGAGGCGTTCCAGTGGGACTACAAGGTCCCGTACGCGGTGTTGGGGGTCCGTCTCAGCAGGTTATGACTCCTGGCGGCCGGGGACAAGTGTCAGCACCGCCACAAATGAACCAAGGACCACCGAGAATGGGCGGCCCGCCGCCAGGTATGATGGGACCGCCACCTGGAATGATGCCGGGCATGCCACCGGCTCCAATGGGTATGGGAAGAGGCGGTCCGCCACCGCCGATGGGAATGAGAGGTCCACCACCCGGAATGATGAGGGGAGGACCACCTGGACCACCAAGACCCTTCTAAATACCATTAGATTAATGTTTCTTTACTTTATAAGTGAAATCCATCATTTCTTTTTTAATATAATACGTAATTCTTAATGATTCGTCTTTTTTTTATTGGTACTGAATTAAAATTTAATTTTGAATTTACCGCTAATTGTTATACCGGAAAATGAAAGAGAGAGATAGCGATAAGTAACTAAATAGGTTGGCAACACTGAGAATGTCAGCCATGTTGATTTGGTTCCAGCGCCGTCCTTTTCTGTATGAACTAGAATAATGACTGGATTTAGCGAAAAGGTAAATGCATTTTTCTGATTATTTTTGCATGAAAATAGATAAAAATAACAGCAAATTTAATTTATATAAACTGTTTTTCAATTTGAGTCACTTGATTACGTTCAAATTCGCATATAAATCTTATTAAGCGGCACTTAACCTGACCGTATTGCATACACGTGTTTATAAATCTCTTTCTTATTTTCAGGCTATCCTAATTGACGGCAAGGGCCATTTACTCGGTCGTCTTGCCGCTATTGTAGCAAAAACCTTGCTACAAGGCAATACAGTAACTGTTGTACGATGTGAACAGTTAAATATCTCCGGTAATTTTTATAGGTTAGTTTGGAATTGTTATTTGTGGTCAACATACTAAACCGTTTCATTTTTAGGAACAAACTCAAGTTCTTGTCTTTCCTCCGTAAACGCTGCAATGTAAATCCAGCTCGTGGTCCATTCCATTTCAGAGCTCCGTCGAGGATTTTCTGGAAAACCGTAAGAGGTGAGTACCGTCCCCATTTCCCATTAAATCTTAGCATTTACGCCATGATTATCAACCTATCTTACCTACATTATTTGATGTAACGTGAAAACACACTGCGAATGAGCATTTCCATTCGCAAAGCATGTTTTGAGTGTTTGGGGGGTGAAATCTGTACACGTGGGTAATTTTAGGAATGCTCCCACACAAGACGGAGAGAGGAAAACAAGCGTTGCGTAGATTGAAGGCGTACGAGGGCGTCCCACCGCCGTACGATCGCAGAAAGCGTGTTGTAGTGCCTGGAGCACTCCGAGTGATTTGCCTTAAACCCGGACGCAAAGTAAGCTCACGTTTTGGGCCATGAATCAACGAGACTGCTAACCAATCGATTTATTTTCCAGTACTGTCACGTTGGACGATTGTCCCATGAAGTGGGCTGGAAATACCAAAGTGTTGTCCGTACACTGGAGTCGAAACGTAAACTTAAAGCTTCATTGGCGATCAGTAAACGTGATAAGCTTAAGAAATTGACAAGGAAGGCGTCAGAGAAGGTGGTGAAACAAGTGGCACCGTTCACAGCTGTAATCAATTCGTATGGTTATAATTAAGAAGAAAATATGTAATAAAAAAACACGCTATTTGAGTAAACATTCGTTTTCATTTCTCATCCATGCGACGTGCTAATTAAATCAAGCTTTTTAGCTTGTACACGTTCCTATTTACATTGTTTCCCGATTAAATAACAATATTTATTCAAAACACAATCAGATCTTAACGTTTCGTGATCAATACTCGAATTATCTTATCAATAAATTGTGAGAAACCTGATTTAAAAGCAATTAGTGATTGTTTGCATACAACTTGGTATGAGAGTGTGTGAAAGTAATGTGAATAATGCGAAAAGACGGACTGGTGTACTGTCTAAACATCAGTACACTGATCTCCAAATTCCTGCCAAGAGTTGCGATAAAAGTGAAGAGTAAGTACCGAATTTTCCACAATTAAACTTGGTTTTATTCAAGTGTGATTGTTTTCCAGTGAAAAATCGCTCATTCGCTCAGCATTGAACCGAAATCACTTTCTTTCTTTGTCATTAACTAAGGAACAAGTTGAATTGTGTGTAAATTTGATGTACATCGAAGAAACTGCACCGAACCAGACAGTATTCGCCAAGGACGACGTCGGTGCACATGTTTACGTGATAATTGACGGAACTTTCCAGCAAATCGACGACGAACACATCAAAACTCTTGAAACAAATGCCGTGTTTGGTGAATTGGCGATTATTTACACCACAAAGAGACCTTGTACCGTCAAATCACTCACATTGGGCAAACTGTTCGTGTTGGATTGCATCCACTTTCGTCAGAACAACATCGAACGAGATAAGAGCAAACAGGAGGCGATTTTATCGTGCATAAACAATGTACCGTTTTTCAATACGTTCAGTGTACAGAAATTGCAACATTTAGCGGATTTAATGAAAGAAACTAGGTTTATTAAAGGACAGAAGATTATTGAGGAAAACTCGACAATTCACCGTTTCTACGTTATCAAAAGCGGTTCGGTGGAAGTTCATCACAATGACGAAAAGTTCAGTTTGCGAACAGGTGACTGGTTTGGGGCTTTAAATCCAATCGTTTCGGAATCAACGATTTTTTCTGCAAGTTCAACCGTTTGTCTAACGATCTCATGTCGTGTGTATTCCATCCACTTCAATCCGATGGAATACACCGTGAATTTATTACTGAATTCAAAGTTGAATGATTTCGAGGTGCTGCAAACGATCGGAAGAGGAGGATACGGAAAAGTGCAACTCGTCAAACATAAAAAAGATTCAAGTGTGTTTGCGATGAAATCGCTTCGGGATTACGATGCATCGGACGCGAAACAGCTGAAAAACACACTCTACGAGCACGATTTGCATATGTGCTGCGACAATCGATTCATTGTGAAAATGTACCACACTTTTACGGACAATGCGAATATTTATGCCATTTTGGAGTACTGTGCTGGTGGGGATTTGTTCCATTTGCAGCAAAAACAGAATAAATGCAGATTTGATGAGATTGCAGCTCGGTTCTATGTCGCATGTGTTGTGGAGGCGTTTGATTACCTGCACGGACTGAAAATCGTTTACAGGGACTTGAAGCCGGAGAATGTGGTGATTAAAATGAACGGGTATGCAAAGTTGACGGATTTCGGGTTCGCTAAACGCCTGACCGGAGAAAGAACGACGAGTTTTTTGGGCACTGAAGAGTATTTGGCCCCGGAAATGGTGAACAGTTCGCCGTACGATCAGTCAGTGGATTATTGGAGTTTGGGTGTGTTTGTGTTCGAATTGTTGACAGGAAGGACGCCGTTTAGGGAGAAGAACACTCGTCGTACATACACACAGATCCTAAACGGGATTGAGAAAGTGTATTTCCCGAATTATATGTCGTATAAAGCGGTAATGTTGGTGAAGAAATTGTGTAAATTGCTGCCGAATGATCGGCTGGGGTACAACAGTGGCGGAATGGCGAAAATAAGGAAACACAGTTGGTTTGGTGGCTGGAATTGGGAGGAATTTGTGAGGGAGGAGATGGTGGTTCCGTTTAAACCGATAGTAAGCCATGAAATTTGAAAAATGACAAGAGCAGCGCGCCATCTCGTGGCACTTTGTTAACATACTGACATTTGAATGGGAAAAGTTTGGATTTTTTGTGCAAATAGTTTTATTAGAGTGTTTATTATAACAAACTGTATAAATAAATCATTGATATCCTTGTCCCAGAAATAGCGAGACATTTTTCTCCCATTACACATAAGTTACAGAGTATTTAAGTACAATAAAAGTTTTATCATCTTTTTGCTCACAAATTCCCTTTGTTTTCATTTCTATTGTTATCAAATATTAATCTTATTTTGCCTACGTTAGATATAAGATAATTGTGAGCAATCTTAAATTTGTATGTATTTAAAACGGCTGCTGTTTTGAGTGTGGGCCGTTGTGCATCAGAATGAGCTGTCTTCGGTGTTGTAGTTTTAATTTTACGTGGATTCCGGGTGCTGCGCCTCCAACACAGAGGACCAGGCCGATTACAGAGCAGCCAGTGCCGGAGGACGAGTCTTCCAGCCCAGCGGGCGATTCGGTGACGGCTGTGAAGAGAACGGAGGAGGAGGAGGTCGTCCGAAGGGACACCACCGATACAATTGAAGATGAGACAGTGGTGAGAAGGAGGAGGTCGGGTGTGGTGCCGTTGGCGGTGAATTTCGATGAGAATGTCCAAGATTCCTTACCGAAATACCCGAAAACGGAAGAGTAAGTAAATTTTCTTTATTTGTTTGATGTTTTAGAATTCCTTAGATAGCGGCAGGTTAATTCAAAGCGCTTTAAAAATGATTGAATGTTTTGATAAAATTTCTGATAAATTCGTCAACGTATCTCGATGATTATTTTCCATCGCTCACTTAAATGTGTCAAAAACGTCAATTTTTTTCGGATTTGAACAAATTTCAAAAGTGTGCGTGATTTCAATGTAGATTTAACATCAAAGATGTCGCTTTTTCCACTAACTCACCTTTCTGCATTTAGGGAAGAGAAATTGATTCGGGAAGCATTCGAAAAGAACGATTTCCTCTCGAAATTCCTCACCGGTAAACGACTGCAAGATGTGATCGAAGCGATGTACAAGAAAGACGTGGAATACCGAGAAGTGCTGATCAAGGAGGGCCAGAAGGGGTCCCAGTTGTACATCTCGGCCGAGGGCAAATTCCAAATCACAATCAAAAAGAAAGTGATTGGTGAAATCAATGTTTGTCAAGTATTTGGGGAATTGGCGATCTTGTACAATGCCAAGCGTTTAGCGACCATCACAGCATTGACAAAAGGCTCTGTTTGGGTACTAGACAGCACAATTTTCCATAAATTGATGGTCGGTTCGGATATTAAAGAGCAGAACGAAACATTGGACTTTTTAAAGAACGTGGAATCGTTTAAGAATGTGAAAGATGAGATTTTACGTAGCGTTGCGTCGCTGTTAAAGAGCGAATTTTTCACATCGGAAAAGGTGATCGTTCGACAGGGCGACAAAGGGGACAAATTCTACATTATCCGAGCTGGTAGTGTGACGATCACGAAGGACGGTGAGGGAGTGGTGAACAAGTTTCGAAAAGGACAGTATTTCGGCGAATTGGCACTGCAGAAAGAGGACTATCGACAGGCAACGGTGACAGCAGACCCGCCCGGAGTGGAATGTTTGACTCTAACGCGACAACAATTCATCGACCATTTTGGAGATGTGGAAATACCGATGATCAATGTGCCCCGGTACTCGGAGCAGTTGTTTGAAGCGGTCGCCCAGCATTCGGACATCGAAATCAAAGATTTGAAGATAATTAAAACGTTGGGAGTGGGCGGATTCGGGAGAGTGGAGCTGGTGCAGCACCGAACGGACGAGAAGCGTGTGTTCGCCTTGAAATACATAAAGAAAATCGATATTGTGCAGCAACAGCAACAAGAGCACGTGCACAATGAGAAAATGATCCAAATGGCATGCGATAGTGTGTTTATTGTGCGTTTGTATCGCACTTACAAGGACAACAAGTACGTTTTCTTCCTGATGGAGTCGTGTTTGGGGGGCGATTTGTGGAATTTGTTGCAGAAACAGAAAGGACGACGGTTTGAGGAGAAACATGCCCGCTTTATAGCCGCTTGTGTCATTGAGGCATTCGAATATTTGCACACAAGAGGAATTGTTTATCGCGATTTGAAGCCGGAGAATTTGCTGATTGATCAGAACGGGTATATAAAGTTGACGGATTTCGGGTTTGCCAAGAAATTGGGCCCGAGAGGGAAGACGAACACGTTTGCAGGGACACCGGAGTATGTGGCGCCGGAAATTGTGCAAAATCGTGGACATGATCGAGCGGTGGACTATTGGGCGTTTGGGGTGTTTGTGTTTGAATTGTTGACTGGCAAGACACCGTTCCGATCGAATGATGTGAACCATTTGAAGACGTATAATAAGATATTGAGTGGGATTGCGAGTGTGCAGTTTCCCAGTGTTGTGCCGCCGAAGGCGAGGAATTTGGTGGAGAAATTGTGCAAGTCGGTGCCATCGGAACGATTGGGTATGCAAAGAAATGGGATTAAGGATATTAAAGGGCATCGATGGTTTGTGGGATTTGATTGGATTCGATTGCAGAATGGGGATTATCAAGTGCCTTATAAACCGAAATTGAGTGGTTTGTTGGATACGAAACATTTTGATGATTTTGGGGTGGATAAGGATGAACCGCCATCGGAAACGTCCGGATGGGATGAGAATTTTTAAATTTGTTGATTATTTATTGTTCAGTAATAATATTATATATAAATATGTACTATTTTTTAATAAAATCGAAAAATTTGTTTAATTTATTGTTTATTTAATTTATTTGAACTACTAGACGAGTAGGTTAAATGTAATTTGTTATTGAGTAGTTCAAATGTCATTCATTACCATTTGAACTACTTGATTTCAAATGTCAAACTGGAGTTTTCCCCAAGAATGTGATTGTTTAAATATTTTTTTGGTTTATTGTTTGTACCGGAAAAAAGTTAGTAATTTGGAATTTCAGATCACCGTAAGTGCATATTTACCTTTAAAATGTGTTTTTCACCAACAATTTGTTATTAACAATGAAATTCCAGGTACATCAAAAACGATTATCGAACGATTTGTAATGCTTCACGCTTGATTTTGAACAAATTATGGACACACATCAAAACCAATATCATTCCCCTAATGAATGTAGCAAATGTGGGTTAAAGTGCATGTGTCTCACGTGTCTCCCCTTTGAACCATTTCCGCTTTTAATTATTTATTCATCGGAACATTTTCTATTACCTTCATTCATGCAAAAGTGAATAACAACTTACGAGTTCACCAAATCGAGTTCAAAGTTGACTCCAAATTCGCTTACAAGTCCCATGGGGCCACATTAAACGAAATAAGCAGTAAATAAGTGAATACACTGCCTCCACACCGTGAACAATACGTGAAATTAGCACAAGCGAATCGCCTATATGTGGGAGCATAAAATTGAAAAACATATGTAACAGCATCATCCATCCACCCCTCTTGAAATGCTCCTCCAGGCTAGATAGGTAATCCCCCTACACATTACAATGGGGTGATAAACTGCAACTGCATTAAAAACCTATTATGTACTCAATAAACACTCCATGACACTGCCTAGAACTCAGTATTGTGTTTGTCTAATTCAGACTATTAAAAAAAATCTACATCCACTTTATTGTCTCATATCTAAGTGAAAATCATCAATTTGTGGTGCACAAATCGATTTAAACCGCCCCTCCAATCTCATCCCTAAAAGAGAGCCAAAGGTGGAGCTTCGCTGGCAGCAAAGCAAGCAGCGCCGGCGTGAATTTCCCAAATGCGGCGGGCGGGCACAAGATTTTCACCTATTAAATCCACTTTGACTGTAACCAAACAATGCAGTCATGTCCTGCATATCTGCAGCACGTGTTCCATGTTAACGTGCACGTGTCTCCCATCTAACTCGTTATAATACGATTACATGAATGCAGAGCAATGTTCAATATGGACAATTTGGATTTGGATCATAGACAGTTCTTTTTCGATGCGAATCCGTTCATTAACAGTAACAGTGCGAGCAGCAGCACCACCGGTTCCTCCAACAGCAGTGATTTGTTCCTTTACGATGAGAATAGCAGTGATTCAGTGAGCAGTACGTTTTCTTACAACAGCGACCAGGAGAATGACATAAAAGAGTAAGTAGAAATTTTTCAGCAGGCTATGAGCAAACGTCATTCGCACAAGCCTACTGAAAATTTCATTTTTAATGTGGAATTTTATTTCTAATGTGGAATTTTCCGTTTTTTTTTTGGTGATTTAGTAACCGTTTACCTCGCCACCATCACCGTCGTCGCTCAAAGTGTCCTCAACAGCAGATCCAGCAACGGCAGGCGGCCAATCTGCGGGAACGTAAGCGAATGCAGTCGATAAACGATGCGTTTGAGGGCCTCCGGGCCCACATACCGACACTACCGTACGAGAAACGTTTATCCAAAGTGGACACGTTGAAATTAGCCATTGGATACATAAATTTCTTGAGTGAATTAGTGAGAACGGACCGTAATTCGAATACAGAGTACTTTAATGGACATAATCGGAACATGCAAAGGGACGAGCCGAAGAAGATTATAATTAGAGGTTTGTAGGTGGATTGAATTTGTAATTTGAGGTGTTGATGGTGCATTTGTGTTGTTTAGGAGCTGGCGGACTGTATACGGCCCATTCTTTGTCCTGGTCACGGACGAAAGAGCCCAATTCCAATGGTGTAATGCATGCCAAAGTTTGGATACCGGAAGATCCGCGTACAGCGAAGGAAGTGAACATTTCGTACGGTTTGTCGGTGGATTAGGTAACAAATTCATCTTCAATTTGAATTTATATGACATCTTGCCAGGTTTATGCTAGTCATTAGATAATAAGTATAGAAATACTCGGATGTACGATGAAATTGTTACTGTTTTGTACATAATTCCATGGTGGTAGATTTTTTTCATTTGTCTCTTGTACATATTTATTTCTAGTCATTTTTATGCAATACATTGAAACAGTGTTTAAAACGGATACCAAATAAAAGTGAAATTCATTGAATTTGTGGAAAATGTTTGTTGAAATCCGTAGATTAGCAGGGAAAATCGCCGGGGAAAGGGGATTTTCCTTTCAGCCATTTTGAATGGAAATTGTGAGAAACTGCAATGTGTGGCCAATCGGTGTACAGCTCCAAGTTATTGACGCTCAGTCGTCGTCGTCGTTTTGGTGACGTCACACGAAAAATCTTTCCAACCACGTAGAAAATGTGGGAATCCAGCCACCTGTTTGGGGGAAAATTGGAGAAATATTGATATCTGTGCATTACATTTTTCTAAATGTAAATTTGGGAAGATTCAAACGCATCTATGGCAGAATTTTGAAGACATGAGTGCGATTTTGACTAATAACAACTTATCGGCAATGGAAAATAATGAAACAAGGCCGAACCTATTTGTAATATCGATTCAAATATCTATTTAAACACCTGCAAGCTGCAGACGTGGAATGACTAATGTACATTAGAGGAATATCGGAACGATATGCACTGTAATTACGGACAGAAGACTGATAATAGTCATAAAACTTGGCACTTGATTAATTTTTATAGAGTGCTGTTTAAACAAACGATTCTGTGAGATGTGCATACAAATTGTCTGATTTTTTTTGTTTATTTATTAGTAAAGTGGTAAATGAATTCGTACCACTGGGAGAGCTTAATAGCAATGCGATATCCAGCTGCGTTTTAGGTGCGTACATGTTTATTTAGTTTTAAATAAGTTTTTGTATAGGGGGGTCGGCACCCCCTGTTATTCAAGTGGGTTTTAATACCCTACAACAAAAAGATGATTGCATGCTCCATTCACGCCTCCCCGAGGGTAAATGTTATTTTATTAATATATCACGCGTGTATAATTTATAATTATTCCATTGTTGGAAGATAATTCTGTTTTTCGCATTGAATTTGTCTTAAAATCCAAGGGACAGATAACGAAAACACGGACAAATACTTACGTACATTCATGTTTATTAAATAATTCATATGTACATTTCATTTATCGATAATACATAATTATTGGTATCTACATAAAAATGATACTGGCAGAAAAATCAATTGTTCACGTAAATTCTAGTATTTCTTAAGGTGTTTTTTAAATCCCTGAGAATTGGAACTGTTAAAAATACATCGTCGATGAAAAACATTAACAAAAATCATTTATTACCACAATAATACATTTCTTAAACGAAAGCATAAGCGAACTAAACAGTTTCTTGACACTTCATTAACATTGTCCCCAACACTGGACCAATAAACAAGCAAATACAGTTACAAAATCCGCACTCAACAATTTCTTATCTTACTCACTTTATACACAAGTGTCTACATTAACAGCAACATCCTGTCCACAAAATAAAAACCACTCTTAAATGTAAATTAAAAAAACAGCAATTCAAACCATGGAATCACCATCAAAATTCTTCCACACGTATTTTGACTAGAGTTTTAATTATTTTGAGCATTCCCGTTAAATCTAATGAAAATGGTAAAAAATGGCAGTGATTATCTTAAGTACTTATATTACAAAATCGTATAAAGCGTATTAAAAAAAGAGAACATGATTTGTCAATGCAAATTTAACAGTCTGGTGATACTAAACGATGCATCCATACATTCTCAGCTAGGTTTCGTTCCACTTTGATGATGTATGTCTGCATCACGTCTTAACACAACCTACAACACAAAACACACATCAAATTCCACTTGAAAATCGTTGCCCAACTCAACAATCCACCTGCGGTTGACTCTGTGACGGTCCGGGATTTTGGTACATCGGAAACTGTTGCGGTCTCGGTGCAGATCTCCCACTAGCATCCGCACTCGGTCTTAACACTCCGCTATTATTATACGGTAGATTCGCTGAAGAGTGTCTACAAATTCAATTTATGAAGAAAACTACAACAAAAGAGAATTCATTCATTACCGAACAGTCGGGCTCGGCTGACTCCGATGACTGTATCCCTGCTCCGACGACAACCCATTCTCTACCGGCTCCATACTCCCTTGTGGATGATTCCCAAAGCCGATATTCGACCGTGGCGGTCTAGCCAGCTCACCATGCTGCATCCCCACAGCCGGATGAATATTATTCACTAAAAATCGAAAAAAAATGTTCAGTACTGCCCTCTATGATCAATACCCCGAACTTAATTACAGAACCCTGTATTACCGGTATGAGAATGATTCGATTGCACAGCATTCGGTTGTCCAGTCAATGGAATCGCTAATCGTGCATTCACCGCCAACAAATGATCCCTCCGTTGCAACAACGACGTCAAATCCTCCTCCAACCGTAAATTCTCCGCTCTCAATTGATGTAAACACGACAACAACGACGCTATATCGAAATGTTGTGCCTGTTCCATAAGAAATTGCGATCCCTGCTCCCATTGTCGTTCCAACAGTTGATCCAATGTTTGCGGTATATTCCCACCGCCCGTACCACTAATCATCGACGATATCCCACTACCTCCCGACGCCGTACTCGATCCACCAACACTACTCGCCCGTGCCGACTGCACAATACGATGATGCAACTGCGGTCCGACCATATTCGAACTATTCTCATTCGCATTGAATATACTATGCGCTTCCAATTCGGAATTCAAATGATCGCTCATCTTCTGTGCCATATTCGAGTTGGGATTCAATTGATTGCCCAACATATGCGGCGCTGTGATGCCATTTTGAAACAATTTTATATCTTTGATGTCTTTGGACGTGGACGATGAACCGCCCATTATCGATGCCGGTGCACTTTTCCTGCCCTTTGTCCGGCCCCGACTCGGCAACGGCAACGATGCACCCTGACTCTCTGAACTGGGACTACTTGGCGGTGAGTCTTTCAATTGCGATTGTGTCACCGATGAGAAAACACCGACAATTGGCAATTGGGGTGGCGGTGTATGTTGTGTACGAATACCACGTTTACTGTTCCCCAATTGACCGTTTGAAGCGGTGTTTCGTTTCTTTCCACGTGCCGGTTTCTCGGTTTTCTCATTCGAACGTTTCGACGGCTCCTCAACTCTTTCCATGTCCATTTCTGGTATGTTTATGGCACCTTCTTGCACTTCAAAAGTGATTTTTAAACCGTCACTACTCTTCTCGGTGGGTAGAATACACGATTTTGTACCTGAACAACAAATTCACTCATAAACACGCTTATTGGGGCTGTAAAACCGTTTTACCTATTGATGAAATTGCATTTCTTTCATCCGTACCGCTTCGTTCTTGAGTAATTGCATTGTTATTAATCGAACTGGTGCTGGTCAATGGCAAAGACACCACCAACGAATTGATTGGCTGCATTTGAGTGGAAGTGGTCACTTGTTGCTCTGACGAAGACATTGTGACCACTGTTGTAGTGGAGGGCGGCGTTGGGGTGTCGGTGGCGGTGCTATTCAACGGCGATGGCACTTTAATTGCTGAAATCGAAGTTAAGGCAACCACTGGCTGATTTGTGAGAATACTTTGCGTTGTTTCAATGCGCATCTGTAACAGAAACACACTCTCATCACTTGCACATTCATTACTCGATGGGATTGTGTACTTTTTTCGGTTTCTCTTCGGCTATCGTCTTTTTCTCGCTACTTGAACTAATCACTACACTTAAACTATCATTCACACTGACCGGTGTCGGTGTTCGTGAATTGGATTTACGTTTTTTCGCACTTTTCGTCTCACTTTTCACACTCTGTTCACTGTCTTCCACTTTGGGTTCTTTCAGAACGAGCGATTCACTGTTTGTCGACACAACACTGACACTAGAATTCGTTGTCACCTCCTCCACTTTGGCACTTTTATTGTTATTCGATGTGGTGGCAGTGGCCGAGTTGGTGGTCAGTTTATTCGCACCTTTGTTACCGCTATGGACGGTATTCGGACCGGACGGTGTTGGATTGTTCGTAGACACTCGACCAGTCGCGGATTTTGTTAACGATGATGACGATTTCGTCACACCACTCGATGATTTCCGTTTACTTGTCGCCGGCGACGTGCTGGACGATTTCACGGTTGTATTATTCGCTGATTCAGTGTCCTTATCCGAATCGGATTGTTGATTTTCACTGGAAACTGGTTTATATGGCGGTATAGTTTTCACGTTGCCCCATTTTTTCTTTAATTTCGCAAAAACAGAAAGCAAAACATTAATAAAAAAATTTGTGTGCGGTGTGGTGGACGTACTAGTTTACTGTAATGATGCTGGCAGTAGCCGCAATACTTGACATTATCCAAATAATTGCCCGCCTCTTCGCACAGCAATCCCAACGCTTGGGCACAAGTGACGTGAAACTGTTGTCTACAGCCGGACTTGTTGCATTGCATACAAGCACCCACAGTGGCACTGGCCGCTTTCCCTTTCTCTTCGCAAATGTAGCACAGTTTATTGAAACGTTCGGCTGGGATTAATTGCAATTGGATCGGTTCCATTGTGGTGACATTGCCAAAACGCACTTCCGGTATGTACAATGCACAGACAACGTGAGCCCAGCCGGAATTGTCGGTACGTTTGAGGGCACCATATTTGCTTGGACACAATTCGCATTTCTGGAAATGAAAGAGTGTTGGAGAGTTTGGGGACGGTTTGAGGGTGCTACTTGCCACTTTAACAGAACGCTCTTGACTTTCGCATTTACGACAATACCATGGACCAGTGGGGACAGTGACTATACCATAACAAGCTTGGTGTACAGCGACCGTACAAGATTGGCCATCACAATAAACAAGTGGATTCTCGGACCACCCTCTATCATCAGAACAAACACAACAACCTCCTACCATTTCCCTCATAATGTAAATAGGCGAATTATTGCTAAATTAGCGCAGTGATAAGCCTATGCCACATCGCCAATGTGATGTATAATGCATTTCGTCCAATTGTACTCAACAAAACGGCCTGAAAAGTGAAATTATGTAAACATTTGTTGGAATTGACGAGATTAGATGGGGGTGGTAATGAACATTGTGTTTAACGTAGCACTTTTAGGCATCTTTGAGTGTTTAGTGTTGTTTATTTACAACAACGTGACCGCATAGAGGTATGCGGTCATCAATGCACTTTTGACCAAAAATGCAGTCTGAATGGTGACTGTATTAAATGTTATTGGGAGACAATGAATGTTCGTAACGTTTTTATGTGATCACACTGTTTGATTTGATTTCGTTTTGAAAGTAAAAGCAAATAGGCACGTGTACGTACATTAATACAAATATGCATCATAAACACAATAAACTAAAAGGGAACCATTTTGTTTTTTTCTGGTATTTATTATTGTTGTGAACGCATGCGTGACAAGTGCGTTAACGGTTTGAAATTGGTGGAAAAATTTGGTTTTAGTGAGTATATTTATTGAAGAAAATGTAAATTTCAATATAATTATGAATGCGGTGATTTTTAATGCATTTAATATGGCTTTATATGGAAAACAGTTATAAATCAATGTGATACCGCTAAATTTTGAATGCAACTTCCGGTTTGCGCTTGACAGTAGCGCCATCCCAGTGCCATTTTGATTTCAAACAAACTTCCGTTCCTCTTTCATTCCGTCTGTTGTTTTTGCCGAGGTTAGTAAACTTTTTCATTATTCCAATCATCCTATAATATTATTTTAAATTTTACTTAAAATTTAGTTGTATTTTAAGCTATGAAACGATTTATCAATAAATTTTCTATGAATTTATTGTTAAATTTGAAATATTTTCCAATCTCTATAAGTTGAGGTTAGATGACTAATTTCGGAATTTTTCAGTTCTTAATTTCGTAAAGAGTCCTTATCCACTAGCAAGATGGGTAGGGAGGACAAGGCAACTTGGAAATCAAACTATTTCACCAAACTCATTGTAAGTTAATACTGAAAACCCCAAATTTCCACATCCCTCTTGAAATGATGATATTTTTCGTCTCTTAATTGTTGCCCATTCGTACTAGCGCTAGAAATAGTTGAACCCACTAGTATGGGGTGGCAATATGTTGACAAAACCTAACTGACTCAAAATCCAACCCCTTAATTCACACCCTTCTCTTCCACTTGTCTAACTTTCTGTCTTTTGCAGCAATTACTAGAAGACTACCCAAAATGTTTTGTGGTAGGCGCTGACAATGTCGGCTCAAAACAAATGCAACAAATCCGTATATCCCTACGTGGTGCTGCCGTCGTATTGATGGGCAAGAACACCATGATGCGTAAAGCGATCAAAGGCCACTTGGAACGCAATCCAGCATTGGAGAAACTCTTGCCACACATTAAAGGCAATGTCGGTTTCGTCTTCACTCGGGGCGATTTGGTGGAAGTGCGTGACAAACTGTTGGAGAACAAAGTCAAGGCTCCAGCACGTGCCGGTGCAATTGCACCCCTGCCAGTCGTCGTTCCAGCCCAAAACACCGGCCTCGCCCCCGACAAGACCTCCTTCTTCCAGGCTCTCAGTATCCCAACGAAAATCTCAAAGGGTACCATTGAAATCATCAACGATGTCCACATCTTGAAACCGGGCGACAAAGTCGGTGCCTCCGAAGCGACTTTATTGAACATGTTGAACATTTCTCCATTCTCGTACGGTCTTGTGGTGGAACAAGTTTACGATTCAGGCACCATCTTCGCTCCGGCCATTTTAGACATCAAACCGGAAGATCTCCGTGCCAAGTTCATGGATGGTGTGGCCAATTTGGCTTCTGTCTGTTTGAGCATCGGCTATCCAACATTAGCATCGGCTCCGCACAGTATTGCAAATGGATTCAAGAATCTGTTGGCCATCGCTGCCGCTACAGAGGTGGAATTCAAGGAGGCACAAAGAGTCAAGGAGTATTTGAAGGATCCTAGCAAGTTCGCAGCTGCGACTGCAGTTGCAGCACCGGCTGCCGCCGCAGCTGCTGCACCAGCTGCCGCTAAGGAAGAGAAGAAAGAGGAGTCCGAGTCTGAGGATGACGATATGGGTTTCGGTCTTTTTGATTAAACGATTTGTTGCTGTTTGAAGCCAGACCGTCTAATAAATGATAACACGAATGTTTTGTAGTTTTTGTTTTTTTTTTCCTGAAAAAATATGATTTATTTTGAAAAGTGAGGTTAGGTCTGCGTTTTATTTTATCGTTTTTTTCCACGTCTGAGGAAGCTCTGGCGATATGGGAGACCGTCTAAATGATAACACGATTGTTTTGTGGTTTTTGTTATTTACTTTTCCCTGAAAATTGAGAGATGATTTGTAATTTTGAAAAGTGAGGTTAGATGTGCGTTTTTTTATCGTTTTTCTCCACGTCTGAAGAGGCTCTGTCCTTGTCCCGCATCACGGGTTGTTATACGCTTTATCTTTTCTTATCTCTTGTACATGCACTCGTGATTACAACAAATGGCTGACAATCTGCTTGTCGAAAACAATACCAAATGTATAAATATTTATTGATGGATTAACATTTGTATTTTCATGTGTTTATTTGCAGAATTGTGATATAATTTATGAAGCTGGGTGTTGAAATGAATGAAGTGGCAAAGTGCATGTGATGTAAGTTGGGAGAGCATCATGGAGAAACGTTTCGTGTGCCCGTTATTGAAGAACGCAGATTCATATAATCCAGACACAATTGATTTGTTAAACAACGATTTGGAACGGAACTATTGGCTGCCATGTCTGGAACGGATGGTGAAAGGTTTCGTACAAAGGGCAGAGAGTTTAAATCCCGACAATCCGTTGGCGACTGAAAAGGCGAACGAATGTTATCAGAAGTTTCACAAGCTGGTTGAGCAGCTGATGGATGATCCAACGTAAGAGATTGTCGCTGTGAGAACAGATGGTCATTGTGTTTGGTTTTAGGTTGTTGAAACCGTTGAGTGTGCGGACATTGTTGGAGTTTAATGAGGACAATTTACGTGCCAATGATTTCCAAGACGCTTGGCGTACCCAGAAACAGAAAGAGACCAATTGTGCACTCGTTGAGCTGGAGAGTCGACTGAATGTGATCAATTCTATAAGTGATTTTAAGGAGAGATGGCTGGAACTGATGAAAGGCGTGTTGGCTGGAAACGTGTTCGATTGGGGCTCGAGAGCGATCGCTGATATTCTGGAAAATAGCGACACATTCGGTCTGTCCAATGCGTTGAATACAATCGAACAAAGGCCGTGGTTTCATGATGATTTGGATGTGTGGATAAATCGTTTGGCAACGAAACCGTACAAATTAGCCGTCATATTTGTGGATAATGCTGGTGTGGACTTTGTGCTCGGCATTTTGCCGATGGTTAGAGAGTTTTTGAAGCAGAATACGAGGATTGTGTTGACTGCAAACACATCGCCAGCATTGAATGATGTCACATACGATGAATTGAATTTGTATTGTTGCGAAGCGGCACAGCATTGCGACATTTTACGGAATGCTATCAACGATGGACGACTGATGACTGTGGCTAATGGGCAGAAGGGGCCGTGTTTGGACTTGTCCGACTTGTCGGAAGGTGAGTGAAGGGAAATGAGAGGATGAGGTTTTTAATGAGACTTTTTTTGTAGAATTGTTCGTGTCAATGAAACAGGCTGATTTAATTGTGTTGGAAGGAATGGGTAGAGCTGTTCATACAAATTTATTTGCAAAATTTAATGTGGATAGTATTAAAATGGCTGTAATCAAGAATGAATGGTTGGCAAATAGTTTAGGAGCTAAACAATTTTCGGTTATTTTTAAATATGAAACAACGGTCACAATAACGAATTCAACATGAATTAGCCTTTTTTGTACCTGATTAGATTTATACTTATTAATTATTCAATTACGTATTTTGTGTACGTAGTTTTTGGATATCCAGCATCTTGATTTGATCATTGTTTACTTTAAATTCGTTATAAAGCCCATATTTATGTTATGTATCATGTATCTGGCAAATATATTTTAATTCTATCACTTTCATGATTTCATACAGTTTGAATTTGGCGCCCTGTCGGAGAATTGTCTTCTTCTTCTTTTCTGGCTTAGCTGTTCATTGCCAATTTATTTTTTACTCGGAGTACACTGTTTTCAGCTAAATTCACTCCCGTAATTATTGCACCTAACTTCAGGTCAATTTCAGTACAATAAACAAAAATGTGTAAATTTGATTATAAATAATATAAAACAACTTGATTGTAATTTCGTATGGATTCTATTTACTGTTACAACATAAAAAATGTCTTTATTCAACAATCATTCATGAAAACCAGACTAAAGACATAACTTTGCTATGGAATTCGTCGATTTAATTGCCACCCCAAAACTGGACGGTGTTATATTACACAGTCCTTTCCACGATGCAGTCGATGGTACCCTCTGCATAACTGGCCACCATTTAATACTTTCATCACGTAAAGAAGACGTACAAGAACTTTGGGTACGAAAACATCTCCATCTCTAAACTGTCCCTAAATTCCGTACATGTTTCAGTTGCTGCACCAATGCATCGACCACGTCGAAAAGAAACAATCAAGCAATAACATCAACATAAACGGAGGCTCGATCATCTTGAAATGCAAAGACTTCCGTATACTAAAACTGGACATTGCAAGCGCCGATGAACTCCACAACGTCTACTTATCCATTGACCGTCTTTCGAATCTAGACAAAATCGAATCCCTATACCCCTTCTTCTACCGACCAATGTACAATGTGTTAGAGGACGGTTACACGTTATTCGAGCCGGAAATCGAATTCGCCAAACTGCTCGCCACCGACGACTGGCGTTTAACAACAATCAACAAAAACTACACCGTTTGTCCCACTTACGGCAGTACATTAGTCGTCCCGAAATCGATAGACGACGATGTTCTATCCGCTGCTTCGCAGTTCCGTGAAGGTGGCCGCTTTCCACTGCTCTGTTACCGGCATGAAAATGGTGCGATTTTAATGCGAAGCTCGCAGCCATTATTATCCAACAACAATCGCCGATCCCGAGCCGATGAGAAGATTCTAAACGCTGTCCTAGGACCGTACAAGAAGGGCTACATAATCGATATGCGCAGTCCAAGCTATGCCAGTCATTGTAAAAGCAAAGGCGGCGGAACAGAGCCGGACGGCCACTACACCCAATGGAAAAAAGTGTTTAAACCGTTGGATAAAATCGCGAGATGTGATGGCAGCGTTTTGGAGCACCTCTCCAAGCTAATCAACGGTACAAATCGCATATAAACCTTAATCAGAATTCAATGTTTGCTGTTTTAGCTTGTAACGACACCAATTGCACCACAGACAAATGGCTAAGCCGATTAGAGAGCAGTAACTGGTTAACACACGTTCAGAATGCGTTGAATGCCGCCTGTCTCGTTGCTCAATGCTTAGATAAGGATGCAGCGAGTGTGTTAGTGCACGGATCCAGCGGATTGGACTCCACATTGTTGGTGACATCGTTGGCACAAGTGATCTTGAATGCCGATTGTCGAACAGTGCGTGGATTGCAAGCGTTGATCGAACGCGAATGGCTGAAAGCCGGTCATCCATTTCAGCGTCGACATGCCAAGTTTTGCTACTCTGCCACTCGGTCCAAGGGACATCAGCCGACATTCTTACTGTTTCTCGATTGTGTGCAACAGTTGCATTATCAGTTTCCCTGCAGTTTCGAGTTTACGACACAAATGCTGGTTTTGTTGTTTGAACATTCGTATTGCAGTCAGTTTGGTAATAAATCTGCACAGTGTTCATGTTTCGTTTGTGTAATTTGTGTGTGTTTAGGTTCGTTTTTGGGTAACTGTGAAGCGGATCGTGAACGATTGATGGTGAAAAAGAAAACGACGAGTTTGTGGTCGTATCTGAATCGGCCCGATGTGCTTACGTCTTTGTTGAATCCGATGTATGAGCCGAACAAGGCGCCGATTTGGCCCAGTGTGGCGCCGGTTAGTTTAGTATTATGGAGTGAATTGTATCTTCGATGGGTGATTGAGCAGAATTACAATAAACGTGCCATGCAGAAGGTGCAGAATATTATTGAGAATGACAAGAATCTGCGATGGAAGGCGATTAAGATGCGGAAACAGTTAATGGAGTTGCAGAAACAGCTGCATTTTTTGAATAGTGAATTGGAGGAGCAACTGGAGAGTGAGAGTACATGAATCTAGTCAGTTTTTTAACAGCTCAATTGCTTGTATGTTTAGGATCTCTACAATTTCAAGAAATAATAACACTATTAAATATTAATACTTTTATTTTATTTAACAAATTATTCTTCGCTAGAGAATTGTACGTGGAGTGAAGCTTCGAGGTCGGTGATCGCTTTGTCCATTTGGGCAAAGAGCATTTTGATGCAACTGGTGATGTCACTGTAGACTTGTAACGATTCCAACACTTTTTTCGTGACCATTTTGTTGTCTTCGTAGATGTTTATATTGGCAACAGCAAGTTCTTCTAATTTAGCGGACAAATCATTGACACGGAGCAAATTTGTGGGGTCTGTGTAAGGGATTAGGGATTCGAATGTACCGATTGAATGGACGAGTTCCTTTAGTTCCGGATAGAGTTCCAGCAAATAAATACGTTTGGTTTCTACTTCGATGTCATTGTCACCATTTGTTGGGTCCAAATAAGCGTTTATTGTGTTCATGTGGGTTAATATTGAGGTAATTGCTTCACGACAACTGAGGGCCGATGAAATCATTGTTTGTGTTTGAAGGAGTAAATCGGTGATTGCAACATTTTTTACCGTATCTGGTTCACTTGGTAGAATTACTAATTCGAGTGCATTAATGCGCTTTTCCAATATATCGATGGCATTCATTTTTGTAAACACTTTTTAGTTTTCTCAAATTGTGTTGCGGTTTGACATTTGGGAGATCGGTGTGAAGTTGGCAACAAGAGACGACAGCCAGCAACCGCCTAATGGTCGGACGACAAATTGGATGCAATTTTAGACTCGGGTAAATGACGCGGAATAAAATGTCATTTGGGACTCGGGTAAATAACACGGAATAAAATGTCATTTGGGGTTTGGGATTAACAATTGGGACTCGGGTAAATTAGGTAGTATAAAATGTCATTTGGGACTCGGGTAAATAATGCAAAATAAAATTTCATTTGGAAAAGGATTTTTTTTCGATTACAGTTCTCTGTAATTAGTTCACGATTCAATCCATAGATAACGCCACATGACGTTTATGGCGTTGCGATGCTCTTTCTTTAGCAAATTCATTCAAAAATGGCGTCGCGACGCTCTATTTTAGCCAATTTATTCAAGAAAAGGCGTCGCGACGCTCCTTCTTTAGCAAATTCATTCAAGAAAAGGCGTCGCGACGCTCTTTCTTTAGCAAATTTATTCAAGAAAAGGCGTCGCGACGGTCTTTCTTTAGCAAATTCGTTCAAGAAAAGGCGTCGCGACGCTTTTTCTTTGGCAAATTCACTCAAGAAAGGGCGTCGCGACGCTTTTTCTCTAGCAAATTCATTCAAGAAAAGCGTCGCGACGCTTCCTTTAGCAAATTTATTAGAGTTATAGTTTTCTGTAATTAGTTTATGATTCAATGGATGGATGGCGCCATATTAATAAATTAAAAAGTTGATACCTCCGTTACTATTCTAATATCCTGATAAAAAGTCCATTTTTGCAAAAATTTTAGAAAAATTTGAAAATAAGATATTTCTACCCGGCTAACAGAAACGCGACAAGGTGGCAGATACTTCTTCGAAAAGTGTTGATTTCTGAGTTCCTGGTAGTAAAATTTTGACTTACAGTTTTCTGTAACTAGCTTACGATCTAGTGGATAGATGGCGCCAAATGGTAGATATATAATTTATGGATCTAAATTTCAAAGAAGAAATTAAAGAAGGAAAATCAATTTAAAAAACATTTATTAAACATACATACACATTAAACATACACATAAACAAAGAAATATGTATAAAATTATTTTTCTCAGTAGTTCAAATGTAAATTTGACTTAAGTACATTTGAACTACTCCCTACTACATAGGAGTTGAACCGTGTTGCGTTTGAATTTTTAAAAAGCAATAAAATCAAATTTTAACCCTTATCCCTCTAAAAGAAATATTTGTTTAATAACATCCTGCATAGGAAGATTGTACCGTTAAAGTAATTATTCGATTAATACAGTATTCACATACATAGAAAATATTAAGCAATTATCATCCCGGTTCCCGGGTTACTCAAAAGCACAGGCGCCTGGAAACCTGCATATCCTTCTTTCAATTCTCGCCCTTATTTTCAACCCTTATTAACGAACACATCTACTTCCACTCGATTATAAATATTGGTTATGATCCAGTGAAAGAAATGATGACTTTCAGTGTGTATCGTCGATTCGTACAGCGTACAAAAACAAAAAGTGAGTACTAAAAACGTTTTTTTTTTTCATATACACATTAAATTAAGGTTCTAATAGTTGTTCAGATTACTAATTCACCATATATTCATGGTTACTATTGAACACGTGCGTAGCAAGTCGAAAAAATCAATACTACAACAATTACACATTTTCCCAGCAAACCCAAATGGATAATTAACAATTTAAGCCCTGTTCCCATTTACATTCTCCCAAATTTCCATCTTCACATCGGTAATATGATGCAATAACCAACTGAAAACCGAATCAATACTTTTCACTGTATTGGCGGGTAAAAAACTCTTGTACATTCTTCCAGATTTCGACATGGTTTAATTCAACGCACTGAAACACTCCCGAAGACATGCTGGAACAATATTCATCGTCCACATTATGGCTCGTCATACTCGGATTCATAATAGCATTCATATTGGCCTTTGGTATCGGTGCTAATGATGTAGCGAACTCGTTCGGCACTAGTGTTGGCTCTAAAGTGCTCACAATCTTCCAAGCATGCTGTCTGGCAACAGTTTTCGAAGTGGCGGGCGCCATCCTCATCGGTAACCAACCCACCATCCCTCCAACCATCCCAAACTAACACTAATCCCTCTTGCAGGCTACAAAGTGTCGGACACAATGCGAAAAGGCATCCTGGACATCAGCGTGTACAAAGACGCCGAACTGGAACTGATGTTCGGCTCGATAAGCGCCCTTAGTGCGAGCGCCATTTGGCTGATGGTCGCCACATTCTTCAAACTGCCCATTTCGGGCACTCACAGCATTGTCGGAGCGACAGTCGGTTACAGTTTGGTGGCACGCGGTGCACAAGGCGTCAATTGGGTGACATTGGGCAAAATCGTCGGCTCCTGGTTCATTTCCCCCATCCTAAGTGGCTTAACATCGACAATTATCCTGATGATCATCAAATACGGCATTCTACGCAAAGGGAATCCACTGGAGGCGGCTCTACTCTCTTTACCGCTGTTCTACAGCTTCACTGTGCTTGTGAATGTGTTCAGTATCGTGCACGACGGTCCGAAATTGCTGCACATGGACGGAATTCCGTTGTGGATGGCGGCGGCGATCAGTGTGGCGATAGCGTTCGTTTGTATGCTGATTGTGTGGCTGGTGGTGGTGCCGTGGCAGCGGAGAAAGCTCGTGGTGCAGACCAATGTGTGCTTCAATATTGGCGGATCGACGGACACGTCGCCCGAACAAAGCCCCAAACTGAAAAAACGTCAATTAGCAATGATTGCGGAGAATACGGAGATGAAGGCGATCAGTGATACGAAGTATGTGTTTCCGATGCATGTGGACGAGCGGAATGGATATACGCAAGCACATAAAGAGACGGAATGCCACACAAACCGGCCGAATGAACTAAAATTGGACGGGATGATTGAAGTGAATCCGGCATTGTCGCCCAGTTCGAGTGGTGTGCCGTTAATACGGGAGAAAAGCTTTGCGAAACGGAATCACACTGATGCGGAAGATAAAGAAAAGTTGAATTACATCGAAGATAAAATGGTCTCAAAGTTGTTTAGTTTTCTACAAATATTGACTGCGATGTTTGGCAGTTTTGCTCATGGCGGAAATGATGTGAGCAATGCCATTGGTCCACTGATTACACTATGGCTGATTTATTCGGAGGGGACGGTACAGCAGAAATCTGAAATACCGATTTTTATACTGTTGTATGGCGGATTTGGGATTTCGGTGGGTTTGTGGCTGTGGGGCAGGCGTGTGATTCAAACAATCGGCGAGGATTTGACGACCATCACGCCATCTACGTAATTATTTCGTTTGTTGGTTGAATTGGTGGTGATTAGTGCGTTTTTTAGGGGCTTCACCATTGAGATTGGCGCTGCATTCACTGTTTTATTGGCCAGTAAAATTGGTATTCCGATTTCGACGACGCATTGTAAAGTGGGGTCGGTGGTTTTTGTGGGATATTTCACGGCTTCGAAGAAGGGCGTCGATTGGAGCTTGTTTAGGTATTGGAAGACAGTTATTTGATACTTACAGTGTTATATTGTTGTTGTTTGTTTCAGGAATATAATTTCTGCCTGGATTATCACCGTTCCAATAGCGGCTCTCCTCTCAGCTGGAACAATGTTCTTCTTATGTTACTTATTATTGCCATGAATCGGCTTTAGTACAACTAAAAATCGTATTAGAGTAGTAAAACTACACCACACTACTAGTTTTCACTGGAAATTCGTAAAAACAGTCCTATTCTAGATGGAATTCGTGATCTTGACGAATATCAGCGCCACTCGGATGGTGGCCGATTTTTGAAACATCAGCTGGGTGACATTTCTTTACAAAAATATTCAAATTTCAATTCACTATTTGTACAAACATTGAAAAACGTTAAAACTGCACGAAAGTTTACACTGTCACTGTTTTAATTGGAATTTTTAAATTTAAATATCAAATAATTCACTCAGTTGATGGTTCAAAAATCGACCACCACCATCCGTATGTCGCTGTCACCGTGAACATTGCGAATACCCAAAATTGCTTCAACAAAATATGTTTTGTAGTGACAAGATTTTATTTTGGAAAAAAATGTCTGTGATGGAACAAAATAAATATTTTTGTCAATGTTTTCTCTTGTTACAATTATAACAACTGATTATAAATTACGTTGTGTATCAGAATAATTTAATTACAATGATGACGATCAAATGTTTTTATTTACACGTCCCACAAATTCATCTTCTTTTTATAAAAATACTTTATTTAACTAGTGAAATGAATTCTGAATACATTACATCAAAAGTGCCCTATAATACAAATTACTTAATAGAAAATTAATCATATTTTGTACATTGTACAAAATCGCAGACACGAAATAATATTTCGATCATAAAATAAATTAGAACGATTACTCTCTTTAATTACAATTTAATTCTACTCGTCTAATACATCTAAAACCTCCTCTTTCACCACACCGTGAACATTCTCATCAATTGTCACCTCATTGACGTTATCCTCTAATGTGACTTCGTTCACAAACACCTCTTCATGGTACGATTTACTAACAAGCTCATTATTGAACAAATCCTCACTGAGGAACGTACCATCCTCCACCACCACCCCATCCTCAACCACACCCTCATCGTTCAATTCACTGCCATCAATGTAATGTGCACTATTTTCATCTTCGATTAAATCCGACCCGATCATCGACGTCTCAATCTCCACATTCCCATCTTCTACTACGACTTCTTCGTATTGCAATCGGCTCCCATCCTCATCATCGTTCTCCTCCTCATCGTCATCCTCATCGGGAATAATCAGTCTTGGAGCGGTTGACTGTTTAACTACCAGTTTCTTCGATGGATTCACTAAATACGATCTAGAAGACTGAAAAAAAACACCCAATAAATAAAAATTGTTATATGTCATTTTTTCACACAGTAGCAAAATGGACTTCGCGCGTAAATTTGAAAAATTCTGGCGGCTCATTGGTTGATTCAAATGTTTTTTCAAATCAACCAATGAGAAGCGAGCATTTTTTCAAATTTACGCGCGAACTTTTGCTACAGGGAGAAAAAATGGAGTGAAAAATGCATTCTCACTTCTTGTAAACTCCGGCTCGACTGTGGAACGACTTTAAGTAACACATTTTTCCCTGACGACGTTTTCACCATCACTAAATTCGAAGGAAACGGCGACGTGATCAAATTCTGACCGACATCGTTTGTACTTTCCACTTCTTCAGTGTGTCCCACCTCTAGATTTTCCGATCTACAAACAAAACGCAACTTTACAACACACAAACAAGAATTAACAACGTTCATTTACTCTCTGTCTGCTGGATTTATTGTTAAACCGTAATGGATGTCCGTCTGCCACGGATTGAACTTCTTCTTGACACCGCGCTGATTATCACAGTAACCGTTCGTCGTCTCATCGAAATCCGACTGGCTGTCCTCACTGCCCACATCGATTCGCATCAATTTCCTGCCCCGGTGGTAAACCTCCCCGTTGCCACTGCTGCGGCCAGTCGAGGCACGTCGCCGCCGTGTGATTGTGTAGTGCATCGAGTCGTAGCCCTCGCGACGCATCATTTCCGGCAGATACCGTCGTCGGGCGTTGATGAACCAATTGCTGATTTGCAACACCGTCAAATTCGTCTCCTGTGACAAAAGGTGTTTCTCCAATTCGGTCGGATAAGCGTTGAATCGGTGCTCGTACAGCCAGTTTTTCAGCAATTTCACACTCTCCTTGGGCAGATGGCCGCGTCTTTTGGCTGTACGGCTCATCATCTCGTACTCCTCTTCGTGGGTTTGGTAGAGGACGGGCTGTTCGTCTTCCGAGCCCGTTTCGTTCTCATCAGCACTGCTGGTCGACTGGAAGCGATGATCTAAAACAACACCGAATCAGTCATGGAACACGGACAGATTGTGGAGCGTTTAACGTACCAACATCTCGAATGTGGTACTGATTTGAAGTAGACATTTTTGTTCACGAAATTTCACTGCAAATTCCAACGAATAAGTGATGAACAGTTATTTGCGTAAAATTTCCATAGATACGCATGTATCACAAGCACTTTTGTTATTATTTAAGGGAATACATTATGGAAATGGGTAAGAAATGTTTTAATCGACGACCAAAATAAAATTGAACTTCTGACGTCACCAGAACAGTAGAGGGGATGGGTGTGTTGTAATTATTTATTACTTAACTGTGATTCCATAAAAATGGATATTTAATTCACTGTACCATTTACTAAACGCACACAAATTGTTTAAATATGATATATGCGAAGATTTGTTTGTCCACACAAGTCAAATAAATGTCAATTTATAATAAGGTTATGGCATCAATGGGACATTTCAAATTGCCTAATCGATTTGTTGCTGTGTGAATTTTTTTAAGCACCACATTGAATCATTCGACTACATAAAATTGCATTGAATTATTTTAGGTTTTTTGCACAGTTTTTTTTGTCTATGCATTTAATGCACTTGACAACAGTTATGATAGATGCTCGATTAGATGCCTAGATGGCTATGGCTACGTATGACGGAATTGACGCAAGCGCTCGCTTCTAGCAGCGGCAAATTTAAATAACGCGGAAACAATTTACTTTCTCTTTATTAGATTGTTAAAAAATTCCTCAGGGTAATAGTTATAGTGAGCAAGCGCCAAAAATACTGCATTCGATTTTTATTCGAGCGGCAAATACAAATAGAAATGCCTTGACGAATGATACTTGAGGCTGTAAATTGAATCATTGAATAGTTTCATCATTTTATTATTATACAGTTTTTTTTTACAAAAAAAATCTCTCATTATACCTCCCTTACATATCTGCTAAAAACAGCTAATCCCTCCATTTCACTGTATTGTTAAACATGTACTTGAAAAACGATTTGTAAAATTAAAAAAAAGGAAAACTAAATACTGTCAACAGAGTTAGTTGAGGAACACCTTTGAGACTACATAAAAGTTAATAATAGTTTTTTCATTTTGAACTCTTTAAACTCTTGAACATCACCGCAATAACCCAAACTAGAAAATGGTCTCACTTTCATTTCATTCTGCTTGTATTCGAAGTGTAAGTGCCTAAATGACTTTGTACTATATAGCTTCATTCATTTACAAACAATTCACTGCTTATTTATTGCTTTTAAATACCAGAACGGAAGGGCCATTTATTTCACCTTAAGTACAAACTAAAACACATTCAAAAAGTCAAAGAGAATTCATTTGAATATGTACGAAGAAAAAACGTTCATTAATAAAAAAGAAAACTGTTATAACATTTGTTATATATACACATCTAAAAAAATACATTGCAAGAAAAAATATTATTTTATCGTATGATTCATTAAAATCTACATTATACATATATACAATTATATCCAAAGAATTTAGTTTTTTCGAATTTTCCACAAGAGCGAGAATACTTTTTTTATTTTCTGTCAAATCTAATCCAGTGAAATAAGCTCAATATATAAAGATATTGTCATGTAAATTCATGAAGGACAACTAATCAGAATCAGTTAAATTACTAACACCATATATACTTTTCTCTCCCATTATTAATTCTTCAATGTATCTCTAAAACAAGAACCAATTTCTCATCTAAACATTTAATTAACTTCTACACTACCTTGACGCCTTATCTAGGACACCTTTCAATCTCTGATCAGTCATTGATGGCACTAACTTTTGCATCAATTCACGTATAAATGCTTCACTGATGCCAGGACTAGTACGTTCCGCTATTTCAAACGCATTCTTCAACTCCTCAATGGCATCATTCGATTTGGAACCACTCTCAGACGATGCACGTCCATTGTAATGATGTTTCCGTTGCAGATCCGATATTAATGGATAAATAAACGAGAACAAACACGGCGACGTACTATTCTGCTGTTGTTGTTGCTGCTGCTGCTGTTCTCTCATTCTACGATGCTGTTGTTGCTTCTCCAATTCATTATTTCGATGATCCAACACTACTGGCGCCATCTCCTGACTAATAGCCACACCACGCCCCTTCTCATAACTTGGCGACTTTGCCGACGGTGTCGCTCTCTCCCTCTCCATTCTATAATGATTCAAATTGGAATCTTTCGGTGGCGATTTTGCAATTGCCGACGATCCATTTTGCACTTTATTATTACATTTCATCTCGTGTTCTTGTGGTATTTTGATCGAATGGTTCCCTTTCACCGTCATTATCCATGGATCATCCAAATCCGTGTCCTGTTTCGGCTCCTCCGTATCGGAATTCTCCGATTCCGTTTCACTCTCCTCATTCCTTGTACAACGCCATTTCTTATAACGATCAATCAAATCAATCAAATACGAATTCTTCTTCGCTTTCCTTATAAACTGATATTTGAGCAGTTCTCTAGCCGTTGGCCGATTTTCCGGATCTTTATTCAAACACGCCTCCACAAAATCCTTAAACTGTTTACTATAACTGCCCGTCAATTGGGGTGGATTATTTTTCGGTATTAGAAATAGTACACGCATCGGATGCAATTCCGAATTGGGCGGTTCACCTTTTGCCAATTCAATTGCCGTTATACCTAAACTCCATATATCCGCTTTGGAATCGTACGCTGCCTGTTTGATCACTTCCGGTGCCATCCAAAATGGCGTACCGACAAATGTGTTCCGTTTACTGGTTGTATTTGTCAATTGACCAGCCACACCGAAATCGGCCAATTTCACATCGCCCATCTCACTTAACAACACATTCGCCGCTTTTATGTCACGATGCAATTTACGTTCACTATGCAAATAATCCAAGCCTTTCAATACTTCACGTAATATGATTGCAATGTGCATTTCCTCAAAGTTGCCCGCTTTCATTAAATCCAATGCGGAACCGCCGCCCAGGTACTCCATAATTATCCATAATTTCGTTCCCTAAAACAACAAAACAACACGATTAGAAAGTGAAATATTAATTCGTCAATTTTCACATGTTTCAAATTGAATTCTGTTAAAATGATCAAATTACAAACAATTCCAAAATAGAATGTTCACACTAATTAATAATATAAAATGTTATTATGTAATTAAGTAAAGTTTTTTTTAACAATACAGGCGTTTTATTAATTGGAAACTTTTGGAAAACAATGAAGTACTTAAAAATACTCTGAACCCGTATTTAAATCAATCCAAATGTCGAATGAAAAGAAACCAAACCCAACAATGACGTAACGCTTTAAAAGCGCACATTTTTCCATACTTTTAATGTCAAACAAACACATTGAAACTAATATGCATTTATAAATAATCAATTAATTCGATTGAAAACTCACTTTTAAATATGATCCATAATATTTTGTTACAAATGGACTGTCACATTGTGACAACACCATAATCTCTTGTTGTATATCCTCAATTTCATCTTCAGCTTCTTCTAAATCGATAATTTTTATAGCCACCACTTGTGTTGTTCTATTATCAATCCCTTTAAACACTTCACCAAATGAACCCTTTCCAATTCGCTCTTGTTTCGTGAATATCAACTCCGGATCCACCTTCTGCAATCACATAAAAACAAATCACTCATTTTACTCTTTTACAAACAATTAAAAACAAATTCCCAATCAAATTTACAGCATTTCTCTAAACATTGAACTTACAGAAGGCGCTAAACGATTTCTATTACGTTGTTCATGTACAAAAGCCCGATCTAAGTCGGTCGTTGGTGCCCAAGAAGCTGGTCTATTATTCCATTTTCTATTGGCACCTAAAAATCCTTTCGATTCAATCGCAGCAGACGGATGCCGTAGAATGTTCGCTTTTGTTTGTTGTCCCGACGACCACATCATGGCAAAATTCAACAATCCACTATTGAAAAATGGCTACACTATCTCTATAGTTACGCTATTATTTGTTTCACCCACATATAGAAGGCTTTTATTAAAGCACACACACTCTTGTCTGATAAGAAAAAAAACGTTTTACCTCACACCAAAAATATGGCACTTTTGATAATACGAACGAATATAAAAAAAAGTAAATATTGTTTTTAGCACAGCAAACTTTAAGGCACAACACAGTGGGCCCCGTCCCTATAAATAATAATATTGTAATTATTTAAATATAGGTGTAATTGCTTTTATTATCGTCATTTCTATTGTTAGTATTGTTTAATTTTGATGCTTGTATGTGTGTGTGTGTATTTGAACTTCTAACTCACACTGTAAAACTGTATGATTATATTTTTGAGGAATACATATCTCATTTGAGAACAATAAATACCTGAATTAATACGATTGTGCGATAATGAAAATATTTATGGTATGATAGAAGATAAAGGCACACTTTTAACACACTCTAAAGTCGAATTTCCCTTCATTTAAACGCAATCATCGAGCAACCATCGGAGAAACGTCATTTTAATTGCGTTTTCATTTGTTTTCTAAACACACAGCTACTTGGATTCACACTTTGTCACCAAACAAACCATAATTGTCATCGCAACACGAGCCAACCTGGACTGTTTCCATTATTTGCAAACAATTATGACGCCACCATGGTACTACTATTGTTCAATGTAGTACCTTTCACTGCGGCGAACAAGTAACAACAAAACCCGAGTTTTATTAATACGAAAAAGTGTTTATGCATTCTATACGTGGGCAACATGTTCATGTACAAATACTCGGCTGGATTTTATGGAAAGGCTGATGACATATAGAGTGTAACAATGAAAAAAAATGCTTCCTCAACTACCTACACTGTATTTTCCAAAGCACTCGTCTCATTAATGCCTTTTTATGCGTGATTCAACATTTGTCGGTTCAATGACTGTACAAAATTCATGAAAAAAGAAAACAATTCCTCTCCGGTACTGCTTTCTTTATGTAATAACAGAAATGGATGCAATTTCAAGGACATCAAGACGGCGATTACTCATTTCTATTCTCTGGTCTTATCTAGGATGTTATCACAATCTGGGAATCAACATTTTCCATTATCAGAGATACAGTCAGGTGAAAAAGTCATTCATGAACGATTCTTTTTTATTATTTGGGAGTAAATGTTGTAATTCAGAACGAAAAATCGTACACTGCATTCTTATAAATCACAGTAGCCCGAGATAACCTCCATTTCCGATTTATTATCAGTCTTATCATGTTTGGGAAGATAAACTGATTGAAAATAGAGATTTTTTCGCTGTGTTAAAAAGAGTGTAACGGAATACACATGCATGTTTAGTATTTAGTACATGTAAAAAATTACTTTGCATACAATCGACTTTAATCCCAATTCTTAACTCTCCTCTTTTTATCAACAATTGAAAACACGTTACTATTTGTTCATTTGTATTGTTTCTCTTGTTTTATTGTAACGGTTCAACAAGCCATTTTCACATAGTTTTTGGGTCAGAAATCGATAGAATTTAATTCGCTTTTTGCAAACAATTGTCCGATTTTCAAGTAAGGCCTTCTATTCCAACCGATCGGTGCTGGTGAATGAAGTGATAGGGAACCAGTTTCCGAAACTTTCACCTAATAATGCTTACATAATCAAAACTAGTAAATATTCAATTTGTGATTGGGAATTTGCATTAAACCAGTTTCAGCAATAAGTCTGATTAATTCGATCATAAATAAGAGACAAACTCACCTCATTGAAGGCCATCTCTGAAGGTACTTCACCTGCACTACCCGATGACAACAAAAATCCTCTTTTCTTTGACAAATTTCCTATTTGGAATCGGTTTGTTTCCTGATTTCATATATCCTGTGGGACAGCACTGAACGAATAATTGTTTATTCAATTGCCACCGTTCTCCAATAAAGTGTCAGTATACATTATTACAGCTGAAATCTTGTTCGAATGTAATTAGAAAAAAAGAATGTGAAAAAGTTCATTCAACATTCCTCAGGTGGGACAAGTGGATCTTCTCGTTTAATATTGCCCCATCACATTTCAAACTGATTCAACACTATACAACGATTAATTAACTGTTCACAATTAATAATATGTAAAGAAAAACACGAAATTACAGGACATTTGGTAGAAATTGCAATTATTTATACACATCTGATGCACCAGCCATAGCCGGGCGCCATATTGTAATGATGTCAAATTCCTTATTTACCGATATTTTCTATTTCGTCTAAAAAGGAAAACTGAAAATTGTTTAAACTATTGACCGAACATCTGTTTCTTGCCACAAATTTATCAAAATCGATTTTAATTGAGCAATAATTCTACATTAAATTACATATCAACACCATTCGTAAAAATGAAAACGCTGCAACCACCAATACACAAATCAGGCAACTTGGATAAAAAAAGTTCAATAACATCGTGAAACTCATAGATTTCAAAAAATAAAACATTGTTAAAACAGATTTATTACAAATTCAAATATTATTTACAAAATACTTTCTCTTATTTCAATAAAATTCTTGATATAAAATTATAAATTAATAAATCTATTTATACATGTTGTCACATATACACACAAAACTCCAATTTTTCCAATATCATTCAATAATTACATAGATCAAATTACATATTTAGAGTTTATGTATAGAAATGTTTAATAAAATCTTCATAACTTTTCGCGTTTTTTAAAATTCCTTTTACTGGCACAACGGTTTATTATATCCATAACATGCACTTTATGATCAAATATCTTCATTATTTGACTTTTCGCTTCGATCATACCATCATTAATTATCTTAATACGCTGTAAATTACCCTGTAAACCACAAATTCCAATTAACTTCTTCAATCCACCCCCCATAACTCAATATCCAAACCTTAATTAACTCATTAATCCTATTTACATCCTCTCCCAATTTCCCTTTATCCTGCGACTCAGTAAACTTCAACAAATCCGTCAACTGATTATAAACACTCTGTTCCTGTTCCGCTAAATCCTCCATTTGCGTTGACAAATGATGTATTTTCCATCCATTCACTTTATCCTGCACCCGATATTGATTCGCCAAATCCATAATCGATGGACGCCGTTCATCTTTCGGCTTCACATCCGAATACCGTAAATAATGATTATGCGTCGCCTTCCACGTCTGCCGATAACTGTTCAACAAACTGGCCGTTGCCGGCTTCCGTAATGTCGCCACTTGATTCGATTCCGACCGATCATTCGTCTGTTCATCCGACTGATTGCCATCCGACTCGTCAATCGGCTCTTTTTTCATTGTACTTTCAGATATAAATTCCATATCGTCATTGTTCTCATCCAAATCATTGCTTCCCGTCCTAAACAAAAGAAAAACAGATCTTAAATAATATTTTTAACAAAACTCCAAATTCCTACAATTGCTGCTTTCTCGGCTTCTTCCTCGGACTCATCTCCGTCACCGGTTTCACCTCCTCCTCCTCCTTATTATTCATCGGCACATGTGGCATACTATCCTCATTCAATTCCGCCAATCCGGGACTGGACGTGGCCGAAATCGTCGTACTGCCGCCCGAACTGTGACTATTCGCCCTCGAATCCGGTCGAGAGGGTGGCGACAGTGGCGCCAATTGACTCGACGGCATACTCGTCAAGACATGTGTCAAATTTTTGGCAGCTTTCAATGGTGATCCATCGTGATCACGTTTCCGTAATATGCTGGGACGCGGAGAAGATGTCACTTTGGTTGGCGCCATCTGTTGGTCGTCCGCATTACTAGACGGCGGGGCAGCGCCTGCTTGAAACGGCGGATTACGCGCATTTGCGTCCACTACCATCAGGGAATTGAAACGCATTTGGGGATTCGCCACGATACCTACACAAATCCATTAATAAACGTCTAAAAAAATTTTCAGTGTATTGCAAACCTTGTACATGAGCCGATTTCACTTGTTGCGATGGCTGTGTACCGGGAAAAGTCGTTTGTTGACGTGTCACTGAATAATTATTGCCAGTTGCATCGTAAAAGTACGTCCCTGTTGGTAATGTGTATGTTGTTGTTGTCACTGCACTTGGACTGGTGGTTGTTGGTGGTGTGGTTGTTGTTTGTATGAGATTTGTTGGACCTGAAACACATTTTTTATCAATTGCGATAAAAACACTATCTAAAAAATTGATTAAATTTCGGTGTGTTTACTTACTGGGCGACGAACGACGGGGCGTTGTATTCGATGTGTGTATAAACACATTTGCGGCACTCGTCGTGTTCTCCTGTGGGAATACTTTCGTTATTGAGATCGCCTGTGATGGTACAACGGCGGTGGGACGTTGTGTGACAATGGCAGACGGTGGCACGGTTACAACTGCAATAAACACAACAAATGAATCAAATAACACGGGATTTTATGATGAAACGTACGAGCTCGTGTCGCTGTTGTTGTTACAACACTGTGTGTAGTTTTAATTGGTGTTTGCAAGGACGTCAAATGAATTGTACCTGAAAAAAACACACAAATTACCCAACACTGCATTTATACGTATGAGAAAAAAGCAAACCCGGTGCCGGTTGTGTGATCACTTTCGTGCCCTGTGCTTGTATTGTGCGTGGCTGTTGCGACGTGTTCGCAACCGCCACTAAATTCAACGTGGAAATCCTCGTTTGGCCCATGATATTGGCACTGGTTACTTGATTCGGGGGTGCAGCAGCAACGGACAAACGTCCAATGGTGGCGTTTGGCTGAGTGGTTGCGATTCGGGGTAGAGTGGCGGTCGCCAAGACGGGCGATTGGGTCGGTAGACGGGTGCCTGTTGTTAGCACTGTTGCCTGGGGCGGTACAAGACGAGTTCCAGTCGATTGTGTTACATTTACAGGGACTGTAAGTCGAGCGGCCGTCACTTGATTCTAAAACACACATTTGAATAAACAGAATAATAAATTGCGGTGGAATATTCACTATTGGACGTCCACTGGCGACTGTCTGTCTCGGCGCTTGTTGTACAGTGTTGGCGACTGTGATTCGTGTGGTTGAAGCGAATTGGGTGGTGTTGGTGGTGTTGTAAACCACTGCCTTGCCACTGCCAGGCAACACTTGGGCAATGGTCACTGCATTGCCCAGCGCTTGGATCGCTGGCGCCGTTTTGAATGAATGCAACTGTGCCGGATTGCCGATAGTGATGGCATTTTGTAAAATGGCTCCTGGCCGGATTGTGGAAGTGGATGGTGTTCGGCTGACTAATTGCTGTTTGCCAGTCACTGTAGCGCCACGTACAGGTGAACTGAGCACAGTTGGGGCTCCTTTAATTTGAGATCCGTTTGAGGAGTTGAGCCAAGCAGTGTTGGAAGCGGGACTGGGCGTACGGGGCGGTCGGATGAATGCCTGGCCAGTTTGGGCAGTCACTACCATCGGAGTTCGGACGGTGGTGACGTTGCTACGTGGTGCTGCGAGATTTGCGACGACAGCGGGGCCTCGAGGGACGTGGTACGATGTGCCACTGGTCATTAGGGAAGCGGTGGATAGGGTGATTTGAGTGGGGCGTGCTTGGGGTTGAGATTGATCTGAAAAGTTGGTTAAATTGGTGAGAATTCTTTGGGTGTAGATAGAGAATTTACCTGGTTTTAAGGGTCCCTGTTGGCTGATGGTGCTGATGATGGTAGGACCATTTGCAGGAGTCGTTGTGGTGACGGATTGGGGTACATTTTGTGTTAGGACTCGCATACCTCGTAAAGCTTGACTGGTGGTCATTACAAGTGGAGCTTTTGTTGCTTCTACCGTACGTATACTGGTTATTTGACTTCGAGCCAAATCGAGTGGAATCACCTTTTGTGGTTCCTTTTCATCATCAGCATTTCCACTCATTTTTACTTGATTTTATTTGCTGTTAAAGCATCTGTTGTACAAATTCTTTTTCTTACAAATTTAACACTTTTAGTTTATACAAGACATTTCCATTGTTTGTTCAATGTAATTCGTGTACCGTTTTCAATACTATTTGCACCTATTTCATACCATTAATTCTGTATTATATACAGTATTTTAAGATTATTTGGTAAATTACTTTAAAATCAGAAGGATGGCGGACAAGCCGTAGGTGAAGAGTGAAAATGGATTATGCGCACACGCATCCACTCCGTAGACAGCAATGGTGGTTGCCTAAAAAGAGTATTGAAAAATACTCCAATTTGCAAATAAAAAGTATTACAAGTAGATTT
This sequence comes from Silvanus unidentatus, assembly GCA_963930825.1. Lineage (NCBI taxonomy): Eukaryota > Metazoa > Arthropoda > Insecta > Coleoptera > Silvanidae > Silvanus > Silvanus unidentatus. Next base: position 2,349,369 of record OZ005758.1, read on the forward strand.
AGTAAATAAAATTTGATTACCACGAACTTTTAAGAAAATACATATAAGCATTCACTCTTTTGTTTATTATTTGCTGACAAAAATGAAAAACTGCAATCAAGGCAACACAACAATCATTAGTTGCGGTTTGTTGGCGATAGTGCAGTATCAGATGGTCGTAGAAGAAGAAGACATATTAACATAACCTTAATTAATTAAAATGACCCAAACATATCCAACCGATTGGGATATAGACGATTATAAAGATGACAATGAACCAGAGGAGCACTGGCAATTGCGTAGAGAATTTATGAAAGTACATCAAGACAAATTTCCAGAAGACTATTTGGTTGCTTTGGCCAGAGCCTTCACAAATATCGAATTTATGGGATGCAGGTAAAAACCAATAAACCAAAGCATAATAGAACAAATATACATACTAAATAAATTATTATTAGTTATCCTGCAGCACTTATGATAAGAATTGCTGAACTGTCTAAGGATGTTGCGAAACAATATCGTGAAAACAAAAAGACCAAGCTTCAACGAACCTTTGTATCTGCTTCAAATGCCGCTGAAAATAAAATAAGTAATTTATCACCAACTGCATTTAAGTGGTATTAAACTGGTTAATATGATTTCAGAGAAAAGAGCTTCTGATCCTGGTACATACACAAGCACGAGCTGGAAGAAGACAAGAAAATAACATTTTAAAATACGAAACTTTTATTACACAGCCGTAAAATAAAATATAAGTGAATATGAAATTAGTTACTAGTGTTACTATGTAAGCCCTCAATTGAAACACTCAGCTGTTCTAATCTTTGTATTAATTGACTCATTGTGTTTTGTGACCGTTCTAAATTCTCATCAGTCAAAGAGGGCACAGCAGCTGCGGCGCCGAGGTCAAAATGCAACTTGGCCAATTTCTCTTGTTGTTCCCTTATGTTTGTCATTTGTTCCATAGTGCAACCGGATCCAAAAGCACGTAATTTGCCGGAATGGAAATCCGCCAATAGACCCAACAAGGCCCTTTCCATGTGTCGAACGTCCGGTACTTGAGAGATAAAAGAATGGTGTCGAACGTCTGAATTATTCACTATACATGCAATAATAAGCAAACAAAAAAAAACTCATACAGAACTTAACATAAACTAAATTCTATTAATAAGCAACATAAATTGTAATGCTATTATCAATATACCTTTGTGGACGTTTCTTGGGCGTACAGTTGACACCTTTGGATCTTTGGCTGCTTCTTTCTTTTGCTTTTCATTGACGTACATGATTCTAGGCCCTCGGTGGGAACGACCTATAGAACTGTGACTTGTGTTCCCTGAGGAAGATATCTAAGAACATTAATTGTAAAATATCGAAAAGGAGTGTAGTATCGTTTCAATAGTACTTTACTACGCAATGGTGAAGCAACTTTACTTTCAGTTATCGTATCATCTTGTATAGTACTATCGTCGTTCTCTGCGTCGCTAGACACTAATTGCTGTAATTCTGATATTTCACTCCGTGATTCCATTGTAAATAAAGTATTTTATGATTTCAGTAAATAAATCCAACTGACACTGTCATAACATATTTGAGGTTAAGGTCAAATCGGCGCCATCTAATGACGTACTACTAAACCTTTATTACAGGATTCTGTAATCAAATTCAAATTTAAATCTATCAATTCTATCAATTTTATTGTCGCAATTTACTAAAAACATTATCAATTACAATTTCTTGGCCTCAATTATTGTCTCAGGTAATTTCGTTCCTAAAGTTTCAGGTAATTTAAATGCTAAAACACCAGCAATGATCGCAACCCCACCGAATAACAACATAGGAATGGCTCTCCCATACGCAGCCTAAAAAAATCACATTAGTCTTTAAATAGTATTATATATGTTTAAAAAATTACCAGTAATGGTACAAATGGTGCTAACAAGGCTCCAATACGGGCCACAGTCGACGCTGACCCTACACCACCACTTCGAATTATTGTCGGTAACATTTCAGCGGTATGAACGTAAACAATGCCAAAAGATGATGTCACAGCCAGTTTACCACACAAAAATAACGTTAATATGGCCCAATTTAAATCTATTAATCAGAAACATTCATTAAAAGAACCATGTCGATTAAAACAATAAAATACCAACGGGTACAAAAATCGTTAAAGTACAAGTTAAGCCGCACACCAGCAACGATGAAATAAGAGCAATCCGTCGTCCCAATTTCTGAATACACAACCACGCTATAGTATAGCCAGGAATCTCCACTAAACTAACTAATGCAAAGTTTACATATTTATTTCCACCCATACTAGTGGAATTAATCGACAGACCATAGAAAACGAATGCATTCACACCCCTTCGCAACAAGAATTAAAATAAATTAGTCACATTAATCATTAAAAACCATCAAATGTGTTTACCAAATAAAATACACTATAAGAAAACGTAATACAAGTGTCTTAGATCTCAATAGTGCCTTAATTAATGGCCAGATTCCGTCCTCCTCCTTGGAGTTTTCAGATCCCTGCTTAAAAGCCAATTATTAATCACACCACCACAATTATCTACATTCATACCGTTAACGGGGAATTCTCTTTAAAAGTGTCCATCAACGCTTCTGAAAGTTGTACTTGATTCACTTTTGCAGCGGTACAAACGATTTTCTTCGCTTTGTCATTCTTTCTATTGGCTAAAAGCCATCTGACCGACTCCGGAATGATCCTATACACAAATAGAATGAAAAAAAAATGTATTTTCACTTCTGCATCAAATTACCAGTAGTAAACCAGGAAAATAATCGATGGAGCTGAAACAATCACTTGCAACAGCACCCAATCTTTTGTGTACCAAGCAATTAGAGCCACAATCGCCTCTCCAAGCGCATAAAAATAATTTAAAACAATTCCAGTTAATTCACGTTTACGTTTTCCAACCAATTCAACACCTGGAAATCATCAAACCGTTTAAGAATCCTTGCAAATGACGATAATTACCTATAATAAACGCCAACGGATAAACACCGGACGTTCCTAATGCATTAACAAACATCAGTACCACAAATGTTACATAATCTGGGGAAAATCCTTGTAAAACTCCAGACACGGTCATAATCAAGATGCAAATTATGAATATTATCTTCCGGCCGTATTTATCTGCTAAATAGCCAAAGAGTCCAGAGCCAACGACGATGCCAGCAAAGTGACTGGTTCCCACCAATGAAAGCAACCATTGATTCTCTTCGCACGTGATCGACCACTAAAAACAGTCGAAAGTTAGGCAACCAGTTTTACTGTCAACAGTAACCACGTACGTCATTCACGATGGTTCGTTCATTGTGATCGAAAATCCATTCGTTGCATTTTTCCACAATGTTGGAGAACGTGTCCTTTGTGCATGTGTCATTTTGTAAAGGGACGAAACGTTCGCAAAGACTCAATTTTTTCTCAACGGATTTGGAATCGTACGGAATGGCCCAACTGGTCCAGGGCTCATCGTAGGAGGTGTTGGATTTGTGTTCGCATTCCGGTATGTAGCATCTATAAATAAATGTGAGAGATTATATGGAAGGTTGTTTGTATGTATTTGTACCTGTATTGGGGAATTCCAGCAGTGAACACGTAACTTAGACTGTTAGCAGCAGCAAAAAATACTGGTAGACATACCAAAATGTATGTGAATATTTGGAATTTTCCCAATTCGCCCAACTCTTCTAGCATGTCATCAAAATCCATGTTTTCGATGTTTTTTGCTGAAAAATGATACAATTGTTGATTTCGTTATCAAATGTAATCTGAATAAAAATAGAAATTACAGTAAATTTATGTTTTTTAAATTGTGTCCACTAAACTAATATTTGAAAAGATCACCAAGCACTAAAGTTATTTAAACGCGAATCTCAAGTACTTGAAAAGTAATGGAAATTCCTAATGTACATAATAGAAATTACTGGGATAAAAGAATTTAATATTAACAGACAGAAGATATAATTTGCACTGACCTTCCCATCATAAATCGATAGACATTGCATGTTACCATCGATTATTAATTGTTTCTTTTATTCAATTGATTGCTGACACAATATATAATTATCTAAAGAATTTTTGTTTATCATTTTGAAAGAATTAAAAAATCGCCATTGAATCACTTCCTGGTTGTGCTACCATCTGTTTATTGAGTTGTGAACTGTTACTGATTGACTTACAGGAAACTGTAATTCATAAAGCGCGCAATTTTTAAAATTTTGAATATATAACCTACATTGATATAAACAAAAATAAAACTTTTAGGCAAAAGAAAAATAAAAAACATTTGTTATCTTTAGAAAACTCAATTACATCGCTATCTAAAGCAAGTGGTCATCTAAATGATGACCAAACACCTGATTGAATGAAACTCAGTGTAAGTGGTACAACCCAGATGCAGTCACTGTTTACACTTCTCTGACCAAATGAAACTTTTATTCAATATTGTCGCTTGTCGCGAAAACTTATCAGTATAATTCAATTACAAATCGATTGTTGTTGATAAAATTTATAATTGTTTAGTGATGAATAAGAAATCAGTGCCCCAAATCACTTTTAGAACTTGAGCAACTTAATTTGAAAGTGAACAATGTTGTTTATATGTGCATTTTTGTGTTTAATTGTTAATGTACTTTCTGAAGGGTAGATATGAACAATTTCTATTTCAATATTCTAACAAATTCCACAAATAATGACTCTAACCTTCATTTTAGCGAGTCCCAAAAGGGAATGAATTATTAATTCTGATAGAAATGAGGAAATTTCATAACAAAAACACATTTTACATATAGTCGAAAGCGTTCCAAAATAAGCAAAAACATTAATTACCTTTTACAATCCCAGAATTAGCTATTAATCATGCTTTGCAAATAAAACAATGTTACATTATAGTTTCCTTGAACAATAAACACCTCTCTGCACTGGTCATACAATAGGAATATTACCATTAAGTTGATATTTTTTGGTCATGGTCATTTACTTATCTTTCGCATAAGTACATTTAATGGTTGCATTTTTTTCAAGGAATTACACATAATTATTATGTGTTCAAACGAACTTGTCATTGTCCATAATCGGTTCAACAAGGTAGAATTCAACACCTACAGATGCTTATAAAACACATTGTGAAAGTGTAATACCTTAATTCTCTGCATATTTAAAAAAACTCTTCCATTCACATTTCAGACTCGATATTTATTTCACTTTCACAGGCAATTTTAAAGAATTCCTGCTTAAAGGTCACAGAAAAGAAATGGAAATCTCATGTCAAAAAGTCGACCAAAAATCGCATCTACATCTCCACTTTCCTTTTTAGGTACTACAACGTTGTCGGCCCCCGAATAATCCGGCCCAACAGCGAATACCACTGTGCCATCAGCATCCAATCCACTTCAGAACCGACACGAGTCACTGTCGTCCTTGAAGGCACTTCCTACACAGGTCGGCCGTTTCTGGTGCAAAATCAAGTATTCATCCAGCCGTACACCTCCCGAATTAGCCGTTTGGAGGCAAGTTTCTCACCAACATGACGTCACACTTTAAATAACACTCACACTTTGAATGCAGGTGGGCGATTTGGAGGATGGCGAATACAAATTGCAAGTTCGTGGCACTGGAGGGCTCGATTTCATCACCTACTTCCCGCTCCAATTCGTCCAGAAAAGCTACTCCGTCTTCATTCAAACCGACCGACCGATTTACAATCCGGGAAGTAAAATCCAGTTCCGGGCAATTGTATTGAACCCGCATTTAAAGCCGGCTGCGGAAGTTCGGAATGAACTGTTGCACATATTTATCGCCGTAGGCAATCTCCAAGTGAAATCCGAACAGAATTTGATTCCAGATTGTTGCAGGACGGCCAAGGGAATCGAGTGAAGGAATGGCGACGAGTGGAGGCGATTCGTGGCGTATTTACCGGCGAATTGCAGCTTGGCAGCCAAGTGAACTATGGAAAATGGAACGTTTCCGTGGAGATTCACGGCCAACTGTACAGTAAAACGGTGGAAGTTGCTGATTACGTTCTGCCCAAGTTCATTGTGGACGTGGAGACGGTTAAACATGTAACTTTTAAAGAGAATTTGATACAGGCGAACATAAATACGAGGTAAACAACGTAAATGCAGTGGCAAATTGTTAAGTAACCGTTTTCAGGTACAATTACGGGAAGAGAGTGAAAGGAGAGGCGACAATCACAGTGTTTCCGATGATTTATTCCACTGTAATTCAGCCGATATTCGAGAACCCCGTAAGACGTGTGATCCCCATCGATGGTATCGCATCTGTACAGTTTAACATCGCGAAAGATCTGCGATTAAACGACGAATACGAACGTACAGTCGTTATTGATGTTGTTGTGGAAGAGTTGCTCACTGGAAGACGGGAAAATAACAGCGTTCAAGTCCATTTACACAAATACGACCACAAAATGGACCTGATCAAGACAGCAGACTATTTCAAACCGGGACTAAAGTACACCGCTTACGTAAAAATCACAAATCACGATGGAAGTGCATTCCAGCCAGTCAAGAACGAGTTTATCACCGTCCGACACGGTTATTCACGTGCAGACGAGGTTTACCAAACCACTCAACATCCCATCGACAAGAACGGCATTGTTAAATTGGAGTATTACACTCCGACGAATGTGACAAACACAACAGCATTGCGTATTGAGGCTGAATATGGGGATTTGAAGGAGCGGATCTCGCCGATACCGGCAGCCACGTCGTTCAGTGGCCATTTCTTGCAAGTGGAATTGGAGACTGAACAGCCGATTGTCAATTTGGATGTGGAAGTGTTTGTTAATTGCACCGAACCGATGCAGTATGTGAATTATGTGCTGATGGGACGTGGTGATGTGCTGATAACGAACACGTTCCGAGTGGACAACACGAAGGAGTACCGTTTCCATTTCACAGCGACACATGCAATGGTTCCTGTGTCGCATTTGATTGTGTCGTATGTGCGAAGTGATGGGGAATTGGTGGGTGATGCGATCGATATTGAAGTGGATGACAGACAGTTGCAGAATTTCGTAAGGGAATTTAATGAGGGAAGACAGTGGGATGATTTGTTGTTGGTTTTTAGATTGATATACAAGTGAATACGGTGGAAAGTGAGCCGGATATGGACTTGGAGATCACTGTACGTGCCCAACAAAATTCCTATGTGGCTCTAATGGCAGTTGATGAGAGTGTGGCGATGATGAGAGGCGAATATGATTTGAATCAGCAGCAAGTGACTGAGGAATTGAAGAGATTCGATGTTGCAACTGGTACACCGTACAGTTTAGTGAGGAAGGATGCAAAGTCGCATTTTATGTGGAAACCAGGCGCTAGTAATCCGCATTCAGCGATTTATGTGAGAGAAATAAATTCGGGTTTTAATTAAATGTGATTTTGTTGATTGGTTTTTAGGAATGTGGAGCGGATGTGCTGACAAACGCTCATATAAACCGCCACAAACCGACCCGTACGTAAATTCACACATAAACAAATTTTTGCGATATCAACGCCACGGTGGCAGATTTTTGAAACATCCACTGCGTGTTTTATTTGATATTTCAGTTAAACATTTTCAATTAAAAACACGTACAGTTTAAACTTTTGTACATTTTTCAACCTTTTTTCTTGTTTGTACAAATATTGAATTGAAATTTGAACATTTCAATACCAAAATTTCTCCCAGTTGATGATTCAAAAATCGGCCACAGGCGCTGATATCGTGCACAAATCTGAAAACTTCAATTTTCCTTTGTTTTTCAGTGGAAGATATTTACTTACGTCCCGTTTTCTATGGAAGCAGCACAGTGAAGCCGGATCGCGGTTTCGGTTTGCCGTTGAAACAGTTAACCGGCACCAGACCGCCCCATGCCGGCCCATATGCATTCAGTCGCATTCCACGTCCAGTTTGGAACCATCCGAAGGTTTATTTAAGCCATCCGCTCGCCCCAACTTGGCTATTCACCAACTTCTCATCCGGATATGAGGGGAAAACGTCGCTACGGCGCCGTCTGCCCAACACACTCAACACTTGGCTTATTAGCGGATTCTCACTGGATCCATTGCACGGTCTTGGTTTAATTACAGCCCCGAAACGAGTTAAAGTCACTAAACCGTTTGTTGTCACACTCGATTTACCATATTCAATGCAACGGGGTGAAATATTGGCTGTTCCAATAGTTGTTTACAATCACATGAACGAGGATTTGGTTGCTGAAATCACTTTACACAATCCGGAGCATAAGTTTGAGTTTGCTGAAGTGGCAAATGACGTAAATTCATCGATAAAAAGTGCGTACTTAAAAAAACCTCAACGATAACATTATAATAAATATTTATGTTCACAGAAATCGAACTTTATCGCCGTAAGAAAGTGTCGGTGAAACGAAACTCCGCCACATCCGTGTCTTTTATGATAACGCCTTTAAAACACGGTTACATGGAAATTAAAGTGACAGCAAACAGCCCCAAAAGCCAGGACGTCGCAACGAAAAATCTGCTAGTCACACTCGAAGGTGAAACCGAACATTACACCAAATCTCTCCTAATTGATTTAAGACAGAAGAATCAATTCAACGGGAATGTAACAATTGATTTACCGAAAAATTACGTCACCGATTCAGAACGCATCGATGTGTCCATATTAGGCGACTTATTCGGTGCTACAATCATAAATCTCTCACATTTAATCCGTTTACCAACTGGTTGTGGTGAACAGAATCTGATTAATCTCGTACCGAACGTAATTATGCTGGAATACATGCGAAATACACGACAAACAACCACATCGGTTGAAAATGACGCTATTAACAACTTACAATCCGGTTATCAACAGCAATTAAGTTATCGAAGATCGGACGGCTCTTTCAGTCCATTCGGAGACAAAGACGGCAATGGGAACATTTGGTTAACAGCGAACGTGATTCTCGCATTCAAACGAGCCCGTAATTTTATCTACATTGACGAGACGATTATAACAAAAGCATTGGATTATCTTGTCGAGAAACAAGCACGGAATGGCAGTTTTGTGGAAACGGGCAACGTAATTTACAATCAAGTGGAGGATCGGAATGGGAACAGTTTAGCTTTGACTGCATTCACATTGTTGGCGTTCTTAGAGCGTCAATACAGTCCGTTTACGTATTCGAATTACACAAATACAATTGAAAAAGGGTTGGATTACATTGCTCGATACATAGACGAATCGGAATCGGTGTACACATTGAGTGTATGCAGCTATGTGTTGCATTTAGCGAAGCATCCATCGAAATTGAGTGCGTTTAACTTGTTGGATATCACGGCCCATACGAATGGTAGTCTGAAATGGTGGTCGGTTAATGATGGATTGGCAAATGATACGCAGAATGTATGGAAACAGTTGCCCAGATCGGTGGATATTGAGACGACTTCGTATGCTTTGTTGACGTACATCGAGGCGAATTTGTTGGAGGATGCAATTCCGGTGTTGAATTGGTTAATAAAACAGCAGAATAATCTGGGAGGTTTTCAATCGACGCAAGACACGATTATGGGACTGTATGCGTATTATAATTTAGCATTGCGTTTAACAATGCCAATTTCAATGGAAATCGAGTTTTCGTACAGGAAACAGGAATCGAATCGGATTAAAATTAATAAAAACAGCGCACTGGTTTTGCAAACAGTCGAGGTACAGACACATAAATAAATTTCTAACAGATTTACTGAGTTTTAACGTTTTAGATATCGAAAACAGCGAGACAAGTGAATGTAACTGCAACTGGAAGTGGATTGGCAGTTTTCCGAGTCGCTTATGAGTACAATGTGAATGTAACCGGTCCATGGCCGATGTTCACGCTGGATCCACAAGTGGACAAGAATTCCAATCAACATCATTTACAAGTGTCCATTTGTACGGCGTTTGTGAGCAGGAATTTAAGTGAATCGCCGACAAGTAACATGGCTGTGATGGAAGTGACACTTCCGTCTGGATTTACAGCCGATGTGGACGCACTACCGTCATTGGAACTGACGGAAAATGTGCAAAAAGTGCAGACCAGTAACGATTTAACGAAAATTATACTGTATTTTAATAATCTCACACGTATTGAATCGTGTCCGACAATTTCCGCATTTCGAACACACAAGGTGGCCAAGCAAAAACCGGTGCCTGTCATTGTCTACGACTACTACGATACTTGTATGCATTGCGCTATAGGAAACTGTAATTGTACTAATTGAATGCTGTTTTTTAGCACGAAGAGCGAGGATCTTTTACAATGGTCCGAGAGCGACATTATGCGACATATGTGAAGACGAGAATTGTGGAGATATCTGCACGAAAGAGGCGGAAGCAGACTCCCAACGGGCCAGTGAAAGTAAAACAAGAGAGAAAAACGAGGGGGGAAGTGCAGCCACTCTTCAAATGTCAATCAATGTTCTAGCATTTTTATTAATATTAACGTTCCTTCGCTAATTATTGTACATAAAAAGTAAATAACTGTGATGTAAAGTGCTAATAATCTATAAGTTTATAAAAGTACCTCATAGGTTACCAAAAAAATGAGATCATTAATATTCTGACCATAAGACTAATATAATTTTTTAACTTTTTTCATACTTATAATTTTGTTAAAAAAATAAACAATTAAAAACCACAATTTATTCAGTTCATTAACAAGCTAAATAATACTATTTTCATTTGGTATTGTCTACAGTTTCATTACTCTCTTTGTCATTTTTCTTAAAATGTTCAATGAACTTGTTCTTAAACTTGTGCAAAAAATTCTCTTTCCGTTTCGCAATTAAAACCAACCGTTTTGTCGTGATATTGTGCAATGGACCGAATGCCAATGCGACCACCGTACACGCCAAACAAATCACATTATAAGGCATACTAAAATCAGGCGTGGGTAAAGTAATGACTAAATTCTCCGTACGGATTTGTACTAAATACGAGCTACGCGATGCATTGAAACTGTCCGCGATTGTACTGCCATCTTGTGGTAAACCGGTCACATTTCTAGCTAAGGGTAAATTCGCACTGACAATCGCCGAACCGATATAGAAGCCGTGATTCGCGTCCGGCGGATACTCTTGCCATTTCAGGAACACATAATCAAAGTCGATTGAAACGGTGGCCACCGAACGTGGCGGCATATTGATCACCAATTCCAAATAATACGGTCGAGCTCGTTGTTTACCGGGCAAATATTTAATAATCAACGGTTCGATTCGTTTGCCATTCGCCATAATTTTCAGTGTGTGTAAATAAACGGGCACATACCAAGGGATGTTTTGTAATAAGACGACATTCAAACTCGACCAATGATTGTTGAAGAGTTTCGTTACGATTCCGCCTCTTTCTTGACCGTATCCGGAAATGTACTGATTTGCATGCAAGGCTGGTGGCGAGTTGAGGGACACTTTGGTGTTGGATGCGTCGTAATTGGCTTGAATCGACATGAAGTACGGCTGGACGTGGTATTTGGCGAATGTGCTCACTTGTCCACCTCGATGGGAGAGGAAATACTCGTTGGGTGGTGGTGAGAGTTCGAAGGGGATGCTCTGATTTGATGTGGTGTCGACGTATATGAGGCTTTTTGTGGCGAGAGCGCATAGACCGTCCACTCCTTGGCCGAATAGCTTTTTAAACGACCAGTTCTTCGTTCCCAAAATGGCGTAATCGTAGACGAGGGAGACGGTTTGTTGTAGTTCCAGTGTGATTGCATCACAAGCGTCCGTACGACAAATGGGACGTAGATGTAACGAGATGGAATGGTATCGGGTGTTGTGGATGTCGCCGGAGTTGAGGAGCGTCGCCAGGCCGGCTTTTGAGTCGCAAGGAAGGAGTTTTTTCCATGGTGTTAAATTTTCGGTGCAGACGATCTCGCGTGGCAGGCTGGCATAGCGAACGAATGAACTGTTTATAGATTGTTGGTCGGCGACTACGCCTCGGGGTTGGAATGTGAATTGGGGACTGACACTGTTGGCTGTGTTGACGAAATTGAACGAAGCGCAAAGTAGGCCTGATAATGAACTGGCTAATAGTTTCCAATTGGTGTCAACGTCTTTGGTGTCGGGTTTGAACCATGCCCAGAGCTCAGCTCCGGGTGCAGCGTCGATTACAGGGTAGCCCCAGTTCTCGTAGCGCCACAAGCCTCCGGTTAGACTTACGTGTAATTCTTGGACATTGTTGCTTTTTACGATTTCGCCGAGAATCCGGGGAAAGATGTGTGTGTGTTGAACTGGAATGGAATTATGGTAAATGGTGTGTTGGGTATTGAGTAAAATGGACTTACAAGATTCCACGTCAGGTTCTGTGTCCCATTTAGTGACGAATTGGAAGTGAGCGTATAATTGTTCACTATAAAGTGGTTTTATTAAAAGTTCTTCCGTGAAAGTATCACTTTTTTTACACAACACTAGTTGAACACATATTAAGCATAACACGAGTTTTACTATTTTAGGGAACATAGTTTATTAATTAATAATTACTCATATTTATGCGGCTAAACGGAAAAATTTTGTTTTCATAACCTCAATTTTAGTTTAAAACTACAACACGAACACTATGATGAGCGCCACTTATACTGTCAAATGAAAGGGAAAGTGAAGTTGCGCGGTAATTTCAAATTTTTTTGCTTTTAAAAAGAAAACACAATATTTATTGTGAATTAATTCTTAAAACTGTTAAATATCTGAAAGAATGCATGTTTCATACAAGATTGATGTTTAGTGATTAAAAAAAATAACTAATAAGAAGTAAATAACTCTCACTTTCACAAATTATGCAACCAACTATACATTCATTTGGTGTTCGTTTGACATTTTCTTGCAAACAAAAAATATAAAATATTGCAAATTATGTTAAAAAATCGAATATTCAGGTAGTAATTGGGCATGGAGCTACCCCCATACGATGTAATAATGCAGGCCATATATGAAAACAACATAAATTCAATAAATTGTTTTTTATCAAAAGGTACACAAAAGCATATACCCATTTACCCTCTAAACTCTTTGTTTTAATTCCATAGGTTTAAATATCAACAAAATCTGCTCTAATGGCATGACACTAATGGGTTGTGCTGCCCAAACGGGCAATTTATCGATAGTGAAACGCTTAATCGACCATCACCAAACCACTTCATCACCACTGGCCTTAGATTATTGCAATGAGAATCGCCCAAAACCGCAATACTTACACCTCGACATCGACGAAGGTGTGTCATGTAAAAGAAACAAGAACATCGGCTATTACGTCGTATGCCGCGACATGGAAGAGAACGAATTCGGCGATGGACCCACACCCGAAGGAATGGAAGCCCTCGAATGGGACATGGAAGTAAACGACACTCAATTCTCCTCCGGTAACCCACCCCGCAACTCATCCAGCCTCTCTATTCAATTCATTTCATTGCAGAAGACGAAACTGTTGAAGATGGCGAAATAAACCTCTACAAATGGTACGCCAATATCCTAAACCGAACATCAATCCTCCTCGAATCGCCCGATCGCGATATCGGCCGCCTGGACCGCCACGGCCAAAGCATCCTCCACTACGCCGTCAATTCAGGCAACGTCGAACTGGTCTCCTACCTAATACAAACCTTCAACAAAGACATCACTCCCAACCAGGCAGACGCCTGCTGTTTCACGCCCATCCACATGGCAGTAGCGAACCAAGACACCGAAATGGTCAAATATCTCCTTCGAAAGGGCGCCAATGTGAACTGTCTCGGTGGCCGACAGCGTCAAACGCCGCTCCACATCGCTGCCCGAGCCGCAAATTTACCCATCATGCGATTATTAATGGATGCCGGTAATTAATCTCTTTTATCTATTTTGGTGACATGAAGTGTTCATTTTACTGCTTACGCAACTCGTTTTTTAATGTACTAAAACCTGTTTTCCAACAGGGGCCGACGTGAACGCCGTCGACGCTGACGACGTGTCCGTCCTAGGCGTAACAATCCGCATCGGTAGTGAAGATGCCGTTAAATTGCTGGTCAACGCAAACGCTCGCGTCAACCACGAATCACCGGGCGGCGTAACACCGCTCCGTTTGGCCGTGTGGTCGAACAGTGCGCCCATCGTACGCCTATTAGTAACTGCAAATGCCCGTATCGTCCATTCCCACCATCTGTTGCACAGTGCCGTGTCCAACAACAATCTGGACATTGTTCGAATCCTGGTGGAATGCGGCAGTGCATTGAATGTGCGCGACGATCAGGGCCACACGCCGCTCATGATCGCGTGCAGTCGCAAGAATCTACCGATTGCGAAATATTTACTGGCTAATGGAGCGGATGTGAATGCGACCAGTCACATTGACGGCAAGACAGCGTTGCATGTGTGTGTGCAGGACGTGCGAGAACCGCGCAGTGTGAGTCTCCTGATTGAAGCGTTGGTCCAGTACGGAGCGAATATGAACGCGATCAGCTGCCAGGGCAGCGTTCTCTTCTATTCGATTATACTGGAGAATTTGCATGCGGCCGCAGCACTGGTACGGAATGGAGCGGATGTGAATATGCGCGACGAACGGGCGTATGTGGATAATTTGAGTTTGGCGAAAAGGCACGGGGATTTGGAGCTGGTGCGGTTGTTGGTGTATGCCGGATTTCAGTTGAATGGAATGCAATTGGAGCCGAGAGCGTTGAGGACACAGCAATTGGATCCGGCATGTGATTTTCTGGTGTCGATTAAGAGGAATCCGTTGCAATTGAAGGAATTGTGTCGGATTTTGATAAGGGGGAAATTGGGAGCGAGGAATTTGATGAAGAACATTTATTCACTGCCATTGCCCACATTTATACAGCGGTATTTAACGTTGGAGATTCTTTAGGAAATGATCTCAGTTAACAATTCTAGTCTAGATTTTAGTTTCCTAGTAATTTATTCCAGATTTGTGATAACGAGTTTTTATTTTTTTTTAAAGCTGCACATGATTTTCTGTTTGATTGTAATTTTAGAATAAAATATGTACAATGGATTAGCCAAAAATTTATTTCGCAGTACATTAAATAAAGATAAATAAAAAAAGAATTAATACTACATAATAATAAGTCTAGAAAATGTAATGTTAACTAAATGTCGTCGGCCGAGGTGCCCTGTTCGTTTAGTTTTTGTCTTTTCTTCGCCCGGATATCTGCCATTGTTTGTTCAATAGAGCGAACATCTTTCTTATTTTCACTTGGAACTGGGATTGAATGTGTTAGTCGAGATAAATGCGAGTGGGAATTACTTACCGAAGCCGTAGGATTTGTTTGTTTGGGTGCGTTTGGCGGCTTTCAAAGCGGCATCCTCGCCAATTAAATGTGCATATTTGTTTTTGTAGTCCACCGATTTTGGTACGAATTTTCCCTGTTTCTTTCTATTTGTGTCTTCGTGTTGTTCTCGTTCTTTAGCTCTCTGAAAGAGGCGTTATTGTAACAAGAGTGTATGGGGAAATGGGGTACAACGTACTCTTTCTAGAAGTTGCTGTTTTATTTGCTCGTTCCACGGTTCACCCCGTTTTCTGGCCGCTAATTCGTCTTCGCAGGGGGCATTCTCTTTACGGTACACTCTCACATATCTGTCCACTCCCTCTATACCGAATGCAAATGATAATAAATCATGTGATTCAGCTGCTTCATGTCTAAAATTAAATGGTTTTCATATTCAGCGGAAAATGTGTGGGTTTGTTTTATACACAATGCTACGGTAAATATTGTCCATCGGATCGAATTTTAACATAATATTATTGGCATCCTGAAAATGACTTTTCAATTTCGCTTCTACACGTTCCTTAAATCGGTCCAATCTGTCCTTTTGTTCGGTTTGTTGTTTTTCAATCTCCTCTTTTCGTTCTAAAAATAAATCAAATTATTAATTGAAGACACCGTCCAACAGATATACTCTTCATTATCATCTTCTCTTTTTCACTTAAACTCGGTGGTTTGTCCATGGAATTCATAATTGAGCCCAATAAATCCATTTTTGTGGCTTTATTTTGATAATATTCATTCACTGTGATAGAAATTCTGAAAGTTGCAAATTTTTGAGGTTAGGCCGATGAAAAACGAACCCCCTGCCACACCAACCGAACACCAAAACAATCAAAATCGCCAACAGATGGCGACACTTTTGTTTATTAAATGTCAAAACAATTTGTCATTACAAAACGAAAAACATATGAAAAATGGCAGCTGAAATAAAGCCAGCACCACAATCGAATGATAAATTTTGTACAACGAAAAAACCGGTCCTTCTATCAAAATTAGATGGTTGTAATGATGAAGTGAATGCGGCCGTACTGATCCCTGGCGAGAACGGTGTAATCAGTGTCTCCGACGATAAGTATAAACGCCAACAAATTTACATATTGACCAGCGGTGATTCTATTGCGTTTTTCATTTCCAGAACTGTCCGAGTATGGTTGAAACGCGACTCGGGCCAATACTGGCCAAGTATTTGTCAATATATGCCCAGTGGGGCCACATCAATCTACTACACAGTCGAGACCAGACAATTATTCATTGGCCAAGAGAATGGCACTGTATCGGAATTCACTCTGGCATCCGATTTTAACCGTATGATGCCAGTTAGGGAATATTTAGCACATCAGGCACGTGTTACTGAGATTATCTTCGCCATAAACTGTGAATGGGTACTGAGTGTTAGTAGAGATAAAGTGTTTTCCTGTAATTGTACTCATAGTGGTAAAAACATTGGCACCTTCACAGCGGAGGCATGGTGCACTTCGTTGGAGTATCCTTTACGTTTACTACCATTTAATTTCATTCTTAAATCATGTAGTTTTCCTTAATACTGTCTAGATTCGATGTGCAAACGAAGCACGCCTTCATTGGCGACTTTTCCGGTCAAATAACTATGCTTAAATTAGATAATAATGGGATTAGTGTGATACACACATTGAAGGGCCATTCGGGATCGGTGCGCTCGTTGGCATGGGACAGCGAAAGGCAAATGCTGTTCAGTGGCTCGTTTGATCAAACTGTGATCGTTTGGGACATTGGAGGGCAACAGGGGAACGCATACGAACTACAGGGACACCACAATAAGGTGATTTTACCGCACAATTCGCTTGTATCTGTTAACAGGCTGGTTTTAGGTGTCTGCCTTATGCTATTTGAGCAGTACAAAACAGTTAATCAGTGCCGGTGAGGATGGTTGCATTGTATTTTGGGATATGAATCAGTCGAGACAAGAGACACCGGTTTGGATCGAATCGGATTTGTGTCAGTTGTGTGGCAGGCCGTTTTTCTGGAATTTACGTGCTATGATGGACCAAAAACAATTAGGTTTACGTCAGCATCATTGCAGACATTGTGGTAAGGCGGTGTGTGAGCGATGTTCGTCAAATCGGATCACAATACCGTCAATGGGATTTGAGTTTGCTGTGAGAGTTTGTGAACCGTGTTTTAATGCGTTAAAAGATAAAGAGTAGGTGAATGGAGAGATGTAGGGGGTTGGTTTTGATGTTTTATTGTTTTAGACGACCGTCTTTAGCGACGTTCCATGAGGCTAAGCATAGTATTGTGGCCATGTGTTTGGATGAGACTGGCAAAAAGTTGGTGACTGTAGGACAGGACCGGTTAATTAAAATATGGGATATATCCGCTTTGCTTTGAACAGCCATTTAAGTAATATTTGTTTAAAATGTTATATTTATCGTATTGAGATGTGATGAAGATGAATTTTACATTTTTTTCTTCGTTTAATTGTGCTAATTTCAAATGCATATTATACTATATTAAAGTGGAATATTAACGTTATAGTTTACAATATAAATTTATAATTGTTTTTTTCGATTATACTAAATAAATTAAGTTACCTTAAATCAATTTGTGGATTATTTTAAATTTTTTAATTTTTGTATTTTTTGAATGCAAAATGCTTGCATTGTCAGTGCTCTTCTTCTTCTGTGAATTTTTTTAAAAACAAGTTGGCGCTGCTTGTAAACCTGTCACAAATAATTTTCAATTAAATAATTCTTTAAATTTATTGGAAAATGGTAATTAATTGAGTACAAATATCTTCACGTACTGTCTGTTAGTTTTTATTTGTAAACGTTGTTATTGTTTTAAATTAATTTGATAAGTTGTTGTAAACTTAACCTCAAAAAATAGGGACGCTGTCATTAAAGACAAAACAAATTACCATTTTCTATTTAAAAACACAACATAAATGTGTGTAAATATGTCTGTAATTATTTAAATTGAGCAAAATGAGCACTACGTGGCCCCTTTTATTAGACATGACAAAAGAAGAGTCTATACAATATTTACGGAATTTGGGTACGTTAAAAATAAACTGCCTTCAAACAGTTTCAACATACTCTCCTTTTGCAGAACTTGAGGCCTATTCGCATTTAGTGTCCGCTTTGAGAGCACAAGGCCCCCTAAATTCTGACAAACGTAAACTATTGAAAGAGACCAGCGAAGTACTGAATATCACCCAGGAACGATACAAAGCGGAGATACGGCGTGCTATCAGTGATGAACGTCTAAATACAGTCGCATATCAGTCAGTATTCCGTGCATTTGGTGTGTTTGATCGTGTACAATGTGATTTTTTGTAGTGTTACTGGCCAAACGGGTTCATTGGACGATTGGGCCCAAGAGGGCCGCCGTATAATCCCATTACTCCCCCGAATGATGCCACACACGTGCTATTCTGCCCTAGCCGATGAGGTTGCCGACGTCACTAGTCAAACTAACAAACAACTACCTTCTCCCAGCTGCACGGAACGCAAACGCCACCAAAACACACAACCTTCAGTTGCAGAGTGCAATTCGAAGATGCAAGTGCCGTTCCGCATACCAGAGACACCCATCAAGACACCGGACGAATGCAAAAAGCGTAAACTACCCATTTGTACAGAAAACAGTAGTCTGGCTCAGCATTTATTGGGTCCTGCGAAGATGAGTCGCATCCAACAACTCTACAGGTACAAAATCCCTTCAATAACTGCATCCTACTTTGAAATGTTGTTTTTTTCAGGCAACGATCAAAAGTAAAAACGAAAGAACAGTCACATATTCTAAAATACAAAGACGAGCAATATCAGAAGTATATTCCCCCGCCGGTAACAACAACTAGCCCAAAAATAAATGTATTACAAAATATCTCTCTACAGCCACCAGTTTGCACGACGACAGTGGCCAGCGGTGAGACGAACGATGTACAAAATGCACCGAAACTTGTGACCAAACACAACATCACACTGAAACCGTTAACGGTTGATGGGACAGCGAAGCAGACAATCAAAATGTGCACACCGACCACCACAACGCCCCCCTTAACCACCGTCTCATTGCAATCGAGCAAGAAACCGATCGTCTCACAAACAAATCCAACTACAGCGACTGTTACGAAAACAATTAATTCCGGCCAGAAACTGATTGTTGTGTCGAATGCACAAACGTTGCAATCGAATAGTATATTGCAGCGTACACTTTCCATACCATTTGTGAAGAATATTTCGGTGAAGAATATCGAGAAATTTAAAATAGTTACGACAAATTCGACGAATTTGAATGTGACTACAATAACGAACACGTTGAATGCGAACAATTCAGTGAAACACAAGGTGGTGACTGTACGTACGAATCCGAATAAGAAAGTGATACCATTGTCGCAAATTCAGATGTTGAATACGAAGGGGAGTATAAAAGTGTTGCCATTGAGTGGGAAGATTGTGGGGAAGACGGCCACGTCTTCGGCGACGACGGCTCCATTGTATATTGTGAATCCGGCGAATAGTAAGTCGGCGATATCGGTGACAACGGTGACGAAACAGTTGGAGATTGACTGTAAAGAGGAGATGGGAACGATGATTGAAAATTCGACAAGTGCGAATCCGAATAAAGAGAATAGTAGTAAATCGTCGGTTTTGGAAGATATATTAAAAGCGAGTGGGGTGATTAATGAGGATTATGATGAGAAAATTAGCGAATTTCATATTGTACAGAAGGAGTTGCAGGAGAATGTTAGTTCGACGACTGTGAATAATGACAAATTTAAAGAGGAGAATAATACAACAATAAGTAAGTGTAGGAAAAAGATTAAGAGAGAAATGAAATTATTGTTTTTGTTTGTAGTTGAAGTGAAGCCGGAATCGGGAGATGAATGTTTACAGGATGCTTTGCCAACAAATGAAATGGTTTTAACTGAGCAAGAATCTGAAACAGTTTTAGAGACAAATTCATATGATATTAATGACATTAAGTGATATTTGTTTATCTTATAATGTAGGTATTTAATGAATTTAGTTTAAATTGTTTATTATATTATTTTTTTGCACTTGTTAATTACATATTTTTGTCATGTAAATTTGGAAACATAGAAATTTCGTTTCTTTTCTTTCTATGAAATTATTGTATATTACGCTCAAAGTATTTTATTACATAATCATTTTAAATACCTAATATTTATTATAATGTGTACGTAAGTTATTCTGGAGTATTTAATTATAAAAGTACATATAAAATATTCGTTTCTTTCGGTATTGATTTCTGGTGAAACTGGGGAATTTTTCAAATTCCCGCCACATAAAAGTCCCTAGAAATGGCTATGCAACCAACAAATCACGATGTAATTAAATCAATTAATTGACGTCACGTTGTTGCACTTCGAGTTATTTATGCAAATAATTACCAGATATATGTAAAGAAATAAGAGGTAAATCCTTGAAAACCCTGTCCAGCAGCAAACATGTACAATGCACTGTGACTGTAGGGTGTTTCCAACTCGTGACCAAATCAGGTTTGCAACCTTGACTGTCACTTGAATCTTGTCATTGTCAATTTTTGACATATTTTCATTTTAATTTTTTTTGTTTACAATCAAATCAAGTGTAAATGTAAAATGTAGTGTGTAAAATAGCAACAGTATTAATGATACTCTGAAAAACCGCATAAATGCTCAATTAAACCAAGGCAATAAACCGAAAATCTCCAAGAAAATATTTGCTCAGTGTAGATCCAATATGCGACAACAAATAATCAATTACTCTCTAACAGAAATTGTAATATGTTTTCTAGTAGTTGGATATGCGGCTGTAGACCTGGTACCATGTGATAAAACCCGCCGAATATTCACATCCACCTGGGGTGTAATCAGTGACGGTCCAATCGGCTCGAATTACACGCAGGACAGTCACTGTGAATGGCTGATCAAAGCGAACTCCACCAAGAAATTCATCACACTCAGTTTCCGTAGCATGGGTACGGAATGTTCATATGACTATGTGTTCGTGTACGATGGCGACTCGTTCCGGTCTCCACTGTTGGGCAGTTTCAGTGGCAAAACCGAACCGCAACAAGTGATCGCCACCAGTGGTTACATGCTCGTCCTTCTCTACAGCGACACGAATTACGTGCTGGACGGCTTCCGCGCCGAATTCTCCATCACCGATTGCCCCAACAACTGTTCCAACCATGGCGGCTGCTATCAGAACCAATGCGTGTGTACGGGCGATTGGGGCGGCTACGATTGCAGCCGAAAACTGTGCCCTGAAAACTGTGGACGTCGACATGGACGTGGACACTGTGAAGAGAATGTGTGCGTGTGTCGGTCGGGGTATTCGGGCGAAGCGTGCAATTTGTACGAGAACGACACCACCGGCAACAAATGGCACTGGCTGTCGTATTCAGAGGGCGGTTTGCAGCCGCGTGCAGCCCACACCGCTGTTTACATCGATCTCACCGATTCTCTATACGTGTTCGGCGGCTACAACTTGAACAATGTGCTCAGTGCTTTGGAAGTGTACAATTTCCAGACGAGTTCATGGCGAGACGAGTTCGGTGTGCCGTTGCCCGACAAAACGCTGTCCACATGGAACGATCCAGCGAATGTGGCGAATTTAATGCGACAAGCAGCGCCCGATTTCCTGCAGAAGATCGGTGTGCCGAACAGATCGTCGTTTCTGCATAATGTTCTGTACAGTGGCATCACCGAGAACAGTACATACACCAAACCGCAACAGGATCAACCGAAAATGTCGAACGACAACAAACCAGCGGCCCGATACGGTCATGCGGCCTGTGCCATAGCGAAGGGATTCGTCATGTTTGGTGGGAAATTGAACAATGGCAGTTTGGCGAACGATTTGTGGTACTACGATGTACAGACGAGGCAGTGGGAGCTGAGGGCTGAGTATTCGACGTTGGAGCCGCCGCCATTAACGCGACATACGCTCACCTGTGCGAATGGAGTGATTTACTTGTTTGGCGGCAGTTCAGCGGACGGTGAGTTCTCATCGCGGTTGTTCAGCATTGAATTGAGTCCGGATAAGAGGGAGGAATGGTACGAGGTGAAACCACGCGGCGGGAAGCAATTGGATGTACGTATTGTGGCACATACGACTGTGTATCATTCCCATACGAATTCGTTGCTGGTTTATGGTGGTATTGTGGCTGGTGTGGCGCGATTCTCAAAGTTGTCCGATCGAATGTTTGCTTTTCAATTGGATAATAAACATTGGACGGAAATACATTACACTAGGGAACATTTGCGGGAGAAATTCGTGCCGAGAGAGCGTGCATTTCACACAGCGAATGTATTTGGGAATTATTTGATTGTTTTTGGTGGCTATTCACATCGACATAACAAAGAAGAGATTTGTTATGATAATCAAATGTATTTGTACCATTTGGGGTGTCATACGTGGGTGAATCCGGAGATTTTGGGTCGTTCGAATGATTCCAGTTATCCAAAGAAACAAGGTAAATTGTTTTGAAATCTTTTGCGGTTTTCACGATATCAGCGCCATGGTGGTCGATTTTTGAAACATCAACTCGGGGACTTTTCACATTCAAATTTAATAATGTTTAATTAAAAACACGCTTAATTTTAACTTTCTTACACTTTTCACGTTTTTTTAATGTTTGTATAAATAGTGAATTAAAATTTGAACATTTTTATATCGAAATGTCACCGAGATGATGTTTCAAAAACCAGCCACATGGCGCTGATATCCTGAAAACCGCAATTAAATCTGTTATGATTGGTTAAAAACTGTTTTTCTTTTCTTTAGGTGTGTTTGCACATGCAGCTAGCGTCCGTAATGGAAATACACTGCTATTAGTCGGCGGCTATCATGGTAATGTGAACGGTGATCTACTTGCCTACACCGTACCCCCAATGATATCAACCCGAAAAGGGGAATCCTACGATCCGGAAGCCGCATGTGTCCGTCATCGATTGTACAGTGAATGTTCCGCTGATCCGGAATGTGGCTGGTGTTCAGCCGACGAACAATGCTATGGCCGCACAATTGGAGCGAATTGTACGACGAATTTACAAACTACACGATGTCCAGGCGTGTGTCCAGCATTGGGCGATTGTCATTCGTGTTTAATACATGGACATGGCCATACAATCGGTGGAATGGTGTCCGCTTCGCATAAACTCGGCCTGGATGAATGCACATGGTGTGTACAAAATGCAAGATGTCATCATAAAGACGATAATTACGGTGTGTGCGGATTGAGGGAGGATAGTCCAAGTCAGATACCGGGCTGGTGGGGTGCCAAAGGCACGGAAGTGATCAAACCGGAGCAATGCATCAAATTGGATCGCCGGCCGGGTTTAACGTTCATCAAATACCATCATCCAGTGAATTTGTCACAGCCGGACAATGTAATCATTATTAATGCAACCACAGTGGATTTTAACAGTCCGAACAGTTTGATACGCTCCGATACAGCACAGAGTGGTGAAATGGTGGCGAGATTGTTGGGATTTCTACGTTTACCGAGTGAATGGCAAGAGGTGTTGAATGTGTGCATCAGTTATTGTACAGCGACATTAACATTGTATGATAATTTAATAGCGAACACCACAACCGATCAGAAAGAATGTAAAAATGTGAAATGGACAAATAATCAAACACTCGATAAAGTGCCAATTGATTTTAAAGCAATCAAAGTGATCAATGTGAATGCATACAATTTACATCAAGAAAGTAAAATGGAATTACAACATAATAAAGATGGTGAAGATTCCACACCGAAAGTGTTCACATTTGAGTATTTGGAACCGTATGCGAATGGCACTTGTGACCAATACAAGAACTGTTTACATTGTTTAACCGATTCACAATGTGGCTGGTGTGAATTGACCAATACATGTGAATCGCGCTTGGATGAGGAGAATGTCAGTTGCAGTGTGGACGATGATTGGCAATATTTAACATTACAATCCAGTGCTTGTTCGAATTGTTCCAATTACATATCGTGTGACAGTTGCATCAATTCGAATTTATGTGAATGGTGGATTGAGGATGCGAAATGTGCCCGAATCGGTCAACGTCCGGACGCTGCAAAGAATCTAGACCAATGTCCCATACCGTGTTATAAACGGAAAACGTGCGGTTCGTGTTTGGATCAGAAAGGACGCTGTGTGTGGTGTGAGGCGACACAGCAATGTTTCAGTTTTTCGGTATATACAAGTGAATATCAGTTTGGTATGTGTCGGGAATGGTTGGACCAAATCTATCCGTTAGTCACGAATGTTGATGATAATTTACTACCGTCCAATAAACCGCAATCGGTTAATCGGGAACAGTGTAAATCCTGTTCAATGCATGCGAATTGTTCGACTTGTTTGAGTTCGTTGAGTTGTGGCTGGTGTTATAATCTATCCAATCCGATGTCGGGTGTTTGTATTGAAGGTGATTTCAATAATCCGAGTGTGAGTTGTGCGAAAGTGTTGAATGGGAGTGGTAGTAGTGGATGGGCGTATGCCCAATGTCCCGATGTGGATGAATGTGGACTGGGATTGCATGATTGTCATGCACAAGCGACGTGTACAAACACGGATGGCTCGTTTAGTTGTCAATGCAAGAAAGGGTATATTGGGGATGGGCGGAAATCGTGCGTTCGCACTTGTTACAATGTGTGTGTGCATGGGGTGTGCCAAGGGGAGCCGGATTACGCGTGTAAATGCCATCTAGGGTGGTACGGGGAGGATTGTTCGAAGAATTGCGGTTGTAATAATCATTCAGCTTGTCCGAAAGGTGAACGGATTTGTGATGAGTGTAAAGACAATACAATGGGGGAATTTTGTCAGGAGTGTCGTAGAGGCAGTTATGGGAATGCGACGACTGAGGACGGTTGTAAACCGTGCGATTGTAATGGACATGGTGCGAAAGAGATGGGCGAATGTGATATAGAGAGTGGTGTGTGTTATTGTGAGGATAATACGGAAGGGGATCATTGTGAACGGTGCAAACCGAATTATTCCGGTGATCCGAGGAATGGTAGACAGTGTTATTATCAATGTGAAGCAAGAGGTGTATTGAATGGTACACATGGACAAGGTATTAGTTCGATACAGTCGTATGTACCGCCACATGGCGGTCCACCAACAAGAGAATGTCTCTGGATTATTGATCCGGTGGTTGATTTCGGTTCGGCAATTATACAATTACAAATGAATGCATCACAATTGAATGTGTCTTGTGGTGAGAATGCGGTGTATGTGTATGATGGTTTACCGGAATTGGTCGATATGGGCAGTCAAAGTGCATTGTCTGCTGTTTTTTGTACGGAAGAAGCGCTACCAACGGCCATTGTTGAATCTCGAATCGGTCAATTGACTGTACATTTCAAACAAGGACTACCGGGCGAGAAATTCAGTGCTTTATATAAAGTATTGCAGTGTTCGGATTGTGAAGCGCCACGTGAATGTCGGAATGGTATGTGTTTGTGTCAGGATGGATATGTGGGGTACAATTGCGAAGAGGCACTGTGTCCGAACAATTGCAGTTTCCATTTGGGACAAGGTAGCTGTGACAAAGCATATGGCCGCTGTTTATGTCAAAATGGCTATACAGGGCCTGCTTGTGATGTGAAACAAACAAATCATCAGATAATTTTTACGGAATTGTTTAATACGATTCGATTGGCTGATCATTTGGAGCATTTTCGGAAAACGTTGCCGCGATTTGGACATTCGTTGGTTAGTGATCGGCGTGGTGCGTTGTGGATGTTTGGTGGGAATTCGTTGTCTCATGGGCCATTGAATGATATACGGTTGTTTGATACGCGAAATATTACGTGGATGCAGGTGACGATTGAATCGACACCGGATGCTAAAATGCCACAAGGAAGATACTTTCATAGTGCTGATATTGTGCATTCGAGACAGGCGATTTTTGTGTACGGTGGACTGACGAAGAAAATCAAACAGTTGAATAATCGTACATTGGACGATTTCTGGCAATTTGATATACAGAATCAGCGTTGGAGTGAGATTGAGAAGGGGATGGAGTGGCCACCGGCTGTGGCAGGACATTCTTTAACATCGTACCGGAATCAGACGTTGGAGAGTTTGATATTGATTGGGGGAGCGAGTCCGCAAGGTGGTTTCTTGAATACGGTGTGGGAGTATCGATTGGAGAAAGAGAAATGGACTGAGTGGAGTACAAGAGGACGAGGCCCGTTGGGGATATTTGGACATAGTACAGTATACCATTCGCAAACGAATAGTTTATACGTGTTTGGTGGTTATTTGTACAAGAAACATCTATCGAAATTGTCGAATAAATTGTACATGTTGAATTATGAGACGAGAACGTGGACATTGTTGAATAGTTTAGAGCCTGGCATGCATTTGCCACGGCCACGATTCTTCCATTCAGCAGTAACGACGGATAATTATATGTTAATAATGGGCGGACGGATACATCCATGGAATATAACAGACACATTGTATGCGTATTCGTACAATTGCAATCAATGGATCAATTTAATGTCCGATTCGATTGAGAAAGTCGGTCCGTTTCCAAGTCAAACGTACGCGCAAGCGATGACGATTGAGCCGGATGGTGATGCGATTTATGTGATTGGCGGTTGGGGAATTGATACACAGAGTACGGTGTTAAGGATTGAATTGCCGATTGATTTATGTAATTTATGGACGTCTAGATTTAATTGTTCGAAAATACGTGGTTGTGGTTATTGTGCGAATAAAGTGGAGGAGAAGATTGTAGCGGAAATATGTCATAGTAATAGTGGTGATTGTCCATTGCCCGAATCACAAACAAGAGGTATTTATCCTGAGATTTCTTTTATATTTGTCCATTCATGTAGGTATGTTTTTAGTTTCTAATCAGGGGAAGATTTGCTCGGGCACAGCACCAACAAACAATTGTTCCGCATTACAAGATTGTGTCTCATGTACACAGCATACATTCTGTTCATGGTGCGGTGTATGTACGAGTAATGATACATGTAATTCCACACCGCTCTCGAAATGTCCGTACAACAAATGCCAAACGACTGATTGTATACAATGTAATCGAATAAGGGGATGTGATTGGAGTTATTCGAAAGACGAGTGTGAACAATGTAAGTTCTAACAGTAAAACACGATTCTCTATTTGATTTTTTTTGTGTTGTTCAAATTAGTGCCAAGAGAATTGGAACCGAATTCACCATCCACATGCCGCCAGCCATGCATTTATTACAATACTTGCAGTGAATGTTTGAAAGTATCCGATTGTCGATGGTCAACACAGTTGGATGAATGTATATCCGCCTCGTATCAGCCGATGTACTGTGCTGGCGGTGTGTGTGGTTTAGTATTGGAGTCGGATGATGTGGCCCATTGTCCGGAACCGTGTCATTCGTTTACACAATGTTCAAGTTGCTTGAATCATGCCCATTGCGGTTGGTGTGCAATGCCCGGACTGTCCGGTGACGGGATATGTACGGAAGGATCGAATGAACGGCCAATGAGTGGGACGTGTAATGATGTGTTTGTGGAGGCGAATCGGAAATTGTTGGAGGACGAAACGGTATTGGATTTAACAAACATCACATATACGTGGAATTATGTGAAATGTCCAGCGGAGAATGAGTGCATTAATGGCCATCATAGTTGTGATAATGAATCGGAGATTTGTGTGGATTTGGAGGAGGCGTTTGAGTGCCAATGTGGGAATGGATATAAACAAGGGACGAATGGATGTGAACCAGTCTGTCCGTCAGGTAAAGAGTTTTGTGCATTTTGTTTTATGTGCATGTTGTTTGATGCTTGTTTTTGACCTGTCCAGGATGTGTACGTGGCCAATGTGTGCAGCCTAACAAGTGTCAGTGTGATTTCGGTTATGTGGGCGCTAATTGCAGTATACAATGTCAATGTAATGGCCATGCTAATTGCGAAGGTCCAGATAAATTGGATAAATGCTTAACATGTTTTAATAATACAATGGTAAGAGGTTTACATACTGTTTTATTTGATTTTTATATGAGATTTTCATTTAGGGCGATCAATGTGACAAATGCGAACGGTTTTATGTCGGTGATCCGACAAATGGTGGACAATGTGTGCCATGTTTGGAATACTGTCATGGACACAGTTCGATATGTGTGGACAATAGTACCGATTTGAATCCGGATGATTTTGTTGATCTCGATTACATACAGGAGATTGTTAAAGAGGGACCGAAAGGGAATGCACGATGTTTGAGGTGTGCGAATTTCACGTCGGGCGATCGGTGTGATGAGTGTATTGTGGGCAATTTCCGCGGTTCGGAGAACCATTCGGATCCGTGTAGACCGTGCGATTGTCATGGACATGGAGACACATGCGATCCGATCACTGGTGATAAATGTAATTGTAAGAATAATACGGAGAGTGATATATGTGGTGGGTCGGGGAAGAATAGTGCGCATCCCTGTTGGATGGTGCAGTGTTCCAAGTGTAAAGATGGATATTTGGGCACACCGACGAACGGGCATCAATGTTATAAGCAGATGAGTGTGGATTCGAAGATGTGTTTCGATGCGAAACCAATCGGTTGGGGTAGATTGGTTTTAAGTAGTTGTACGGATTTTTAATCGGTTTGTTTTTTAGATGAATGTAAAATGAAACCGAAACCATTGAATCCTGGCGAATTGGTGTTTTTTGTGATACAGCCGAGATTTATGAATGTGGATATAAGGATTATTATTGATGTGACACAAGGGAAATTGAATGTGTTTATGAGTACACATGATGATACGTATAAAGCGTATCCGAATATGAGTACGGGATTGAATGATATTGAATTGGATGCGCAATATTATTATTTGGAGAATGGGACGTCGAGGGCGAAGGATACGTACTTGCAACGTGAAGCGAATGGATTGAGGACGTATATTACGATAACGCAACCGAAAACGATTTTGAAAGTGAATAATTTGCAAGATCGGCTCGTTATTACATTACCAGAGGTAAATTGTGTTTTTTTTTGGGAGTGGATTGAATTGTAATGTTTTGATTTGTTTTAGGAGTATCATACATTAGAGACGACACGCTTCTTTTTAGTGCTTCAAGCAATAGAGCCTGCAGATACAGATAAAAAAGTGTCGTATGGTATTGTCTTTTCACGACAAGATCAACTTCATATCGACTTGTTTGTGTTCTTCTCTGTGTTCTTTTCGTGTTTCTTCTTGTTTTTGGCTGCATGTGTGGTGGCATGGAAGGCGAAACAGGCGGCTGATGTGCGACGGGCACGTCGTCGTCATGTCGTTGAAATGTTACATATGGCAAAGAGACCGTTTGCCAGTGTGACAGTGAATTTGAATGCACGTCCAAAGCCGAAAAAGTGTGCCCATCATGATTTGAGGCCAGTTGCGGTGGAACCGACTGGGGATGGTATTGCAGCGGTTGCTACTGTATTTGTTAGTTTACCGGGCGGGCAAAGTCCAGCGGTGAAATTAGCATTAGCGTCATCTTTGATATTGTTGGCCAGACAATTTCCAACTGGTGGTCGAATGTTTTTGAGAAGACGATCGATACATGCAGCTCCACCCACTTAAATTGTGTATTTTTTATTATTTTTTTAATTGATTTGATATGCCAATATATTTTATTGTTGTTGATATTGTTATTTATAAAATAAATAATCAAATCATTATCGATTTTAAATTTAAATATGCCGCGCTGTGTGAATTGACATTACAGATTTCTACAATGTTTTTTTACAGAGTTCTTCATTGTTTGCGGCTTTCACATTTTTAGGTTAGAAATTTTTTTGGAAAATTGAAAATGTGGAATTTCGGCTTTAAAACGTTAATTAACAATGTATTTCGAGGCACAAAACCAGTTTATAAGACAATAAGAAACTATGGTAGGATAATTAATTTAATTTCAAAGTATGTAAATCTTTTTATAGTCTGGAATTTTAGCGGTCGTCAAACGATTCTACAAAAACACAAATATATTACGTAGTGAGAATGGAAAATTTGAAATCACATTAGATCAACGTAAATTAAAAACACCAAACGGCAATTTATTTGTTGTCGATAGTGAACCGTTAGCTTTAGCTGTTGCTACAGAATGGAATTCACAAAAAGGAAACATTATCCGAAGTAATATGCATCTGGTACTATTAAACACCCTCTATAAGTTTTCCTTTACTAATATCGCTCTATTTTAGACGACGCTTTGTAATACCGTACTAGATAATCCACACAATCAAAATAAATTCGACATTGTAAACTACATAGTAAATTATTTGGATTCAGACACGATTTTATATCAAGCCAATGTAACTATCTGTTCGGTAATAGGAATCTCAAGTAATAATCAGAAATTGTAGGAAGATCCTGACTTATTCCAACTGCAAACAGAACAATGGGATCCTATAATCGAGTGGTTCAATAACCGCTTCCAAGTAAACATCCAAAAAGTGACCCAAATGGATATTTCACCTGCCAGTGAAAAAGATAAAGCCACCCTCCAAAAACATTTACTCTCCTACAATTTCGCTGCCATAAACGGTAAGTTACTGCACAAACAATCGCCCAACACTCACAAAATTAATTTGTAGGCTTTGTTTATGGCGTTGATACACTAAAATCCGTAATATTAACATTAGCGTGCACCGAACGATTCATCACCCCAGAAAAGGCCGTTCTACTCAGCCAATTAGAGGAGGAATACCAAACAAATCAATGGGGCCGTGTAGAATGGGCACACGATTTAAATCGCCAAGAATTACAAGCTCGTCTCTCTGCAGTGATTCTCTTTGTATATTTCAATTCACAATCCAACAAAATACAGTCGAAACATGTACAATAATTTAACATTTCAACGCTGTTTTCAATAACTCCGACATGACCGGATAAACCGGATCATAATTCACCGAGTTCTTCTGTCTAACTAGACTCTCGTACCGCTGTAAAGCGCCTCCAATCAAATCCAAACGATCCGTCTCATCCGGATGCTCGTCCAACCACGAGGAAATCTTCTGCAACGTCCAACCGGTGTTCTGATGCGGACTGGCCAATTCGCTGCTCGCAAACGAGAACAACATCAACAACACTGTACTGTGCGGCACTGAACCACCGCCTCCCTGCACTTGACTCTGGACAATGTCCGTGAAATTCAATGTTATCAATGAAGCCATCGATTTGAGCAAACGGTACGGTCTGCCCAAGTCGCTCAACTGCGGACAGATCACTTTTAATGTCTGCTCTAAATGCAAATAGTCGGATTGGAGACGTTGTCGACCGCCAGCTGAAATCGGTCGCAACAACGCCGAATGACGGACAAATAACTCAATACATCTGATGGCGATTTCACTGCATTTTTTCGATAGCACGTCTTTGTGCTCGAAATGCATTAAATAAGTGCTGTACACTCGGTTGATGAACTGATTCAACTCTCGCATATATGGACTGCAAGAAACGATGTTCTTGGTGGAATGGTATTGTAATTTATTCCAGTCCGGCTCCAGATGGATCGTAATTAAGATCGTTTCGATCACGGAATTGATAGAAACTAAAAACAATATTGCATTAGAGTTTTTTCCGTTATTTTATCTATTTTGGTGAAAGTAAGTTATTTTTGTATGGCCAACTTTTCAATTTCAAAATGTCAAACACCAAATTTAAAAAATACACATTTTATCGCATAAATTTCTTTAACACACCAAAATAGATAAACATTATCGACGCACTTACCAACTAACGGTTGAATTATCGATTCTGTCAGAATTTCCAAACTCTTCAAACTCTCATTAATGATTGCAACACTTGACTCTGATAAACTCTCTTTCATGTTCGTTAACATGCGTTGTATTTGCGATTGTAGGTAATACAAACTGTTTGCCAATTGCAAGTTCTTTTGTTGTCCGGAATTTAGATTGTTTATGACTTGAATCGCTTCCGGTCCCGTCTCCAGCTGTTGTTCCGTCTTCACTGCAAACATGTTGATGCATTTGGCGACGTTCTTCGCAACGCGATTGCTTAGATGCTCCTCGATTAAAGCGACACTCAGTTCACTGGTGATTAGTCTGATTAATGTGTCGATTTGGTCGTGGCTGGGGATGTTGTGGGTTTCAATGTTATTGAACATTGCTTGTGTGGGGTCGAGTAGATGGGTTAAAGAGGACGACAAATAAGAGTTCTCGTACTTTTCCAAGACTGTGCGATTGAAATCGTACGGTTCGTATTTCAGTTTACGGATCATCTCGTGGAAGTATTTTAGAATGTTTGGATAGTCTTCGTCGAGCATTTGCTGAATGGCTGGTGAGGATTTTTTCACTTCGTCCTGTAAAATTCTGCCGAATTGTTGCCAGAATGTTTGAGCCACGTCCAAATTCTGTGGTATATTTAGCTCGTTTAGGGTGAGTTGCAGGAACTTGATGTGTTTGCACGTTTGGTAGATGTCTTCGCTGAACAGGCGCTCCAATTCGGTCCAGATTTTCTGACGGAAGCCTTGCGATGAGGATAATGTTAATTTGCCAGGGGTTTTTCCTTTTAGGGATGGATTTGTGAGTTGGGAGTTGATTTCGAAAGCGGATTTCAAGTTTTCTCGGCATTCTGTTAGATTTTGGTCGACTAAATTAGAGGTGGTTTCTTGTAAAGTTCCCAAATTATGGAAAATCTGGAAAATATGTTTGTAAACATGGTTAAGAGAAGAATTTTGATTTACTTGAAGGGCAGTGGTGGTTTGGGTTGTGTTCTCGTTCATGATGCCCTGATTTAGTGTGCCAGTGGCTAGTTTAACTACTTTTTGTTGTTGATTGCGAATATTCCGTAGTTCTGTTGTAACGACGTCAATGTCTTTTAAATTTGGATCGGATGCCAGTTGTTCTACAAAGTAAAATGTTGAAAATTGCACAATAACACCAAAACGACGTACCCAATTCCTGTAAGACAGTTGCTTTTTGGACTGGATCGTTGGTGTTTGATAACCGTTTGCTTAGCTGTTGAATTCTCGTGACTTGCCTTAAAATGTGGCTTGCCAAGTGCAAGCGTTCCAGAACGGTTGTATGCGTTTCCAGTGCATTATAAGGCACTACAATCTAAAAAGAAACTTTACAGAATGTATAGAGAACGCTATTAATGCAGTACTTGATTTTTGAGTCGTTCAGCGTTTGCTAACAGATTTTGGACGTGTATATTCATCGTGTTCAGACAATTCTCCAATTTGGTGGCATGATTTGCTTGGCGTAAAAGATCGTCGTGTTTTTCCAGTACTTGTTTTTGTAATTCACGATTCAACTGATCAATTCCATCGCCTAATTTCTTTACTTGTTCCGTTATTGTTAAGGATTTGGACAAAGTCTGAGAGGCGTTTTGGGATATGAAACATTTGTAAAATTCTGTAAATGAGACACTGATTAGTTTTAATGTAAAATTAGATTAAATTGGGTACCATCTTCTAACATTTGTTCAACTACATCGTTTTCGGGTGATTCCATTGTTGGTTATTTGTTATTTTTTGGATTTTTCAAAACTTGTTGGCATTTTCTTGTTCAATGATGTTAATTCTACATTTGAACTACTGTCAAATTTGGCAAGTAGAGAATTTGAATAAAAAATTGTTAATTTGAACTACCAGAAACATAACCTCAAATTTTGAAATGATTTTAAACTCGATACAAATATAATGTTTAATTTTACAAAAATAATTCAATGTTCCTTCAAAATACGACAGAATTATGTAGTAGTGTTACAAAATGTAAATGTTATCCAAAAATGCACACTTAGTAACAAATTAAAAAAGCCTGATTTGAAATTATCAAATAACAAGTCAAAATTGTTGGGAGATTTATTAAAAATATCAACTGTACGTGCAAATTGTTTCTTATCAGGCAATAAAAAGCTGGAAAAAACGAGTGAAGATCAAGTGCAGATTAATTATCATCTATTAAATCAAGCAGGAATATCCGATAGTGTAATTTTATTAAACATAAACTTTCTAAGTCAGAAAAACTTGGGCAAAAAATTGGATCAATTAAAACTACTTCCACACAGTATTCAAGATACAATTTATTTAATTGATCTTCCTTTATCTAAACTCACTTCTCTGATCAACAATAATGCGGACGAAGATCGACTTAATTCACTTTCAGAACTTTTAAAGTTCGACATAAAAAATATTTGTAAAAGTATTGTAAAACGTCCATTTCTAATTTTCCTTGATTTAAATCATATGAGAGACACAGTACATTTACTAGAAGGTAGTAAAACACAAATGAATCATCTAATAGTCATCTTAACGCAAACATATTTCAGAATATGGAATCCCCATGGAAGACATCCAAAAAGACCTCTGGATATTCCTATACAAACAAGAAAATATCCGAGACAAATTCAATTTCGCCCGGGAGAACAATATCGAACAACTAAAAACGTGGATGGTCCGTGTACAAACCGAGATATTCAACAGGTCCATCTTTCCCCTCACATTCAAACTCGATTTTATCTTTTTTCATGATTACAGATACATCCGACGACGCAGCGACAACAAATCCATCTTAGGCAACAGTTCCTTAATCGAATACCTCTCCGACCGTTTAAAATGCGACGACCAAACCGCAACACTCCTCATCCAAAAACACCCCGCTTTAAAAGGCAAAAGTCTCAAAAAAATGCAAGAAATCATCGACTTCCTCTTCGCCCAAGGCTACAAACCCGAACACATTTGCCGCGCCCCAAAAATCCTCCTCCACAGTGTCGACACCACTAGAAATCGACTCAACTTCCTAAAACAGCAGGGAATCCGACTGGACAGTCTGCACATCCTCACCAAAAGCCACAAACAATACACGCACTTTTTCGAAACATTCATCAAATCCAAAAAAGTCAAAAACACCCAATAACATTTCTTTTCAACATTTATTTCTCATATATTATCACATTTCATTTATTTGGATTTAGTTCCGACGACAGTTATTACAATAACAGATAAAGCGTAAAGGAAACGACTGATTTCTTCTCAATAATTAGCAGGTACATAAACTTCACTTATGTGATATGGCATTAAAGCTGTTTTACAATCATAATTATTGCGTTTGTCTTTTAACTGTCCACATATATTGCTTCAATTCAATTTACTCAACGGTTTCACTTCATTATCCAATTCATCACCGGCCAACACTTCATACGACGTCTTCCCCAACGTACACAATCGATCAAAAACCCGTTTCGATTGCTCCCAACACACAATATTCCTCTGTATCGATGCCACCAGTATCTCCGCTTCAGGAAACAACGTTGCCAACAACCTAAAACCCCAAAAAACCGTTACCCAAACCCCAAACCAAACAAACACCTCTCATACTTATAAATACACAAACAACATTCCTTCAAAAACTCCAATTGATGGTCCGGTATGGAAGCCTTCTCTCTATCCATCATATTCGCCGGCTTCTTTCCCATTTTCTTCTCCATATCGCCTTGTGTGAAAAATTCCGCATAAATCATTTGTGCCACCCGTTTCGCCTCGGTCCAATCCTTCGTCTGGTCCGATAAATCGGCACAAGTCATCAACAGTGACGACAAATAGTACCGATGTTCGGACTTTTCACGACAATACCCTTCGCTCGCCATCAGCATTTGTTTCGCATGCAATTTGTAATGCGTTGCCAAATCGGTGGCCAATATCATATCTTTAATCAGATCCAAACATGTGATATAGTCTTGACGATTCAACGATTCCAGAAAATTGCATCCCTCCGTATTCAATGTGCACAATGTTTGCGATAAATGATGCCGTTCCATCACTGAACCTTCACTGGAATATAAACTGGCTAGAACGCTGTTCGACTGTTGTTGGAAGGAGTTTGTGGTGCCACGATGATCGATATCGTGACATAAACAGGACACTAACAAAGCAAGTGCCTCTAAATCACTGAAATCACACAGTTAACCACGAAATTTAAGACAAACTGATGTTGGTCTCACCTTAAATAGCCTTTTTCTAGTAGTTGGAAATTTTTGATACAACAATAAGCGAAATGTGCAACGGAAAAGGCGTGCAACCAATTATGGTACGGTACATCCCTATACATTTTCCTCACATATAAAATAAATCGCGTCAATGTCTCCTTTCGAATGCGGAACGTTTCAATGAAATTCAAATCGGTGAACATTTTCAGCACGTAACATGGTGTCTCTTTGGCCAGCACTTTCCGTGGCACGAAACTGAATTTGTGGAAATCGGCATTTGAATGCGGATTCGGACAGAGTAGCACATTGCCCACATCTTTGTCGCTCACCTAAAAACAATCCCAAAATGAAATCGTGCCTAGATTTAATTGCATTTTACTTACCTGCATGTGGTACATCATCAATTCGTTGGACAATTTACTCCGTGCTTGTGCATCTTGTATTTTCTTGTACACCAAACTGTGCATAATCGAAATACCACAATAAATACTGAACGCATTCGCCACTTGTTCATCGAAATAATCAAAACTGCCATCGATTTTGTTGCACAATTGTGCCACCCCAACAATATTATCCTCGTCTCTGATCGGGAAGCAGAGAATGTTGCGTGTTTTGAAGCCAGTCGCCTCGTCCATGCCTTTGTAGAACAGTGGATGCTTGTAGGCGTCTTTGATGTTCAGCATTTCACCGGTGGCAGCCACATGGCCTAAAATCCAACATGCAAACAGCGATTATTGCATTTTTGGAACGTTTAACGTACCTGCTATGCCCTGGTCTTTGGCAATTCTCACTTCTGTGTGATTCTCCGATGGACTGACACCGTCAAACACTTTCGCGACTAAATGCATGTGATCCGGATCCAAGAGGAACAGAGAACAACGTTCTGCGTTTGTTAAACGTCTCGCCTCCGACATTATCTCTTTCAGCAAGTCACTCAAATCGCCTAAATGGGAGAAGAGTTTTCTAGCGACGAGCAACAACGATTGGCATTGCTGCTTCAATCGTTTCTCTTCCTCGCATTCTCTTGTGTTTAACAGTAACGTTAAACAGTATCGGAATGTTTCATGTATTAAATAAGGTATAAGTGACTCTTCTTTGCGAGGTTTCACCATACAAACCAAATAAACTGGCAGAATTGTTGTGGAACAAGTTTGTGCGTCTGTCTGGCATTTTGTGATTTTTACAACGGGGACAACGACCACTTCGCTGACGTCCTGCTGGACGGTTTCCCGTATTAACGTCACGATTTTCTCGTCCAATTCTGTAGCGCATTTCAAATCGTCCGCTTTCAGTTCGATTAAACTGTTGATTGCGTCTTCGGTTAAACTTGTACGGACACACGGTTCGATGATTTCGTTGGAAACTGCTTGAATAACAGCCTCATCGGACACTTTTAACAGATTTATAAGGAATACTGTCTCGGATTTGGTCTCTTTTTGCAACTGAAATAATGAGACATTAAAACAAATAAATATCACATGATGTTCCTTACATAAATGTTGATTTTGGTCTCTAAATGTTTAGTGGAACTGTTAATGAGACTCTCACAGAGCCGCAGCAGATTCCCCGGATGGGAAACTTGCAATTTCGGTATTGGAATGTCTTCGTAATGCAATGAATTGTTTGTATCTTGACGGAGATGTTTGCATGGCGATCCGGGATGGTCTGTGGCACTGGACATCGTTGGAGGACTGATATTTAAGCACAGAGAATTTTGTTGTGAGAGCACTCAGAAAATTTAATCCATCCACAAATAAACGTAGATTAGATAAAGTCAAACTAAATTTATTTAAGATGTCATCGTTTTTGTATATTATGTCATGTATGTATTGTATGAAATTGAATCCACCAAATGGTTGAGTTTACTTAAATAATTAATAATCTACTTTTATGGGCTCCATTAAATTAATTAAAATGTAAGGTAAACTTACGATGTGCCCCATTTTAACTATGCAATTTAAGTATTTTGATTGTACACAAATTTATGTGATAAGCTCTAATTGTTTTGATTATAATCAATTTGATATGAATTGGATTATCACATTTTTCTTTTAAATAGTTTAACTGGATGGATTTTACGAAAATAGTTCCTGCATTTATGTATATAAATAAACTGACGTAAATTCACAGCTGATTTTTGACAATTGACATTTTATTTTACAGGAATCTGTATGTTGCACAACTTGCACATAACCTCACATTTCAAATTTAAAAACCAATAAATTATGAATAAAATCAAAGGAAATCGGTTATTAAAAGTATCCAGATTAAAACTACAGAGACCGAAGAGTCAATCATCTGCGGAATATTGCTTGGAAAGTGTTAAGTACATATTTTAAATACAATCAAATTCAGCTTTTGATGAAAATCATTTTAGGCGACACGATTATGAAAACTTTGTATGTACATTGCTTCTTAAAGACTCTGCACGTAGTTGTGCCTTAGCTGTTCGGAGTTTTAATGTTGAAGTTGCCAAAGTAGCAGAACAAGTAACGCAACCGAGTATAGGATTAATGCGATTAAAATTCTGGGAAGATGCATTGGAAAAATGTTATTCAAATGATTTCAGCACTGTTCCTAAACATCCAGTTGCAATAGAACTGTTTAAAGTTAATTTCTAGTAGATGAATTACCCAAACTCTAAACTCAAATGAATTGTAGGCCAATAACAGAGCGAAATTAACGAAACGGTACTTCAAAACGCTGATTTCCAGTCGGCAACACCAATTACATGTAACCAGCTTTAATAATCTAGAAGATATGGAGAAATACGCTGAACAAACGGTCTCCAATGCATATTATTTAATTTTAGAAGGGTGTGGAGTGCGAAATGTGCACGCAGATCACGCCGCTTCCCATCTAGGCAAAGCCCAAGGCATTGTACAGAACATAAGGTAAATTACGTGACACTAAAATGTAATTTTCTTAATTGTCCGCCATTTCCCAGATGTATACCGCATGCTAAACAAATAAACTTTGTCACAATCCCCCAAGATCTTCTACTAAAGTACAACATTAGCCAAGAAGAGCTGCTACGTTTAAAACCTAGTCAAAAATTGAACGATTGCGTATTCGAGGTTGCCACTAGAGCCCACCAGCATCTAACCAAAGCCCGAAACCTCCTAAAAAATGTGCCCACACCGGCCAGAACAGCTCTCCTCCCCGCTGTATTCACCGACCATTATTTAACAAAAATCCAACGACTCGATTACGATCCCTTTCATCCGGAATTGCCGAGAAGATCATGGAAACTTTTACCACAATTATGGTTAACAAATTTCAAACGCAAATACTGATATTAATTTATTATTTACATTCAATAAATATATGTAGAATACAAATTAAAAAAAAGTCGAAGTGGTCTTCTTCGGTTCTGGCTTTCTTGGGTCAGCGCCATCTATCTGGTGGCAATATAACAAAGCTGTATCCGGTATAACCTCAAAAAGCTGTAACTCTGGCTGTAACAAACAAAGGTAAATTGTTAGAAACAATTTTATGAATAAATTGTTCTGTTATGATTATTTTCTGTTGTTAGAACTACAATACTAAATAATTGTTTGATGAAGTCATGGTTTCCTTAGGAGAAATTTTCCCAAACTTCACCGCAGAGACTACCGTAGGCCCCATTTCCTTCCACGACTGGTTGGGAGACTCGTAATTCCTACTACTTTTTCCTTTAACTTTCTTTATAATGTATTTATGTTGTAGATGGGGCGTCCTATTCTCACATCCAGCAGACTTCACCCCAGTATGCACCACAGAATTGGCTCGTCTCGTCCAAATCAATGAAGAATTCTCAAAACGAAATGTGAAATTAATCGCTTTATCCTGCGACTCAGTTGACTCGCACCGTAAATGGATACAGGACATCAAACTGTTCGCTGCAAGCAATTCAGTTGATTTCCCATATCCAATAATAGCGGATGAGAATCGCGATTTGGCCTGCAAACTGCGAATGATCGATCCGGATGAAAAAGATGCTGATGGTCTGCCATTAACAGCACGTGCAGTGTTCCTCATCGATCCCGACAAGAAAATGCGTCTCTCCATTCTGTATCCTGCGACTACTGGACGAAATTTCGAGTACCTTTCATCATTTCCGATTTTTTCATGTTTGTAATTGAAAAATTGTTATTTTAGTGAGCTCTTGAGGGCTATAGACTCCGTTCAGCTGTGTAGCAAGCACAAGGTGGCCACTCCCGTTGACTGGAAGCCCGGCGAGCCTGTAATGGTGCAACCGAGTGTCTCTGATGAAGAAGTTAAGGTACAGTTCCCTTATTTGACTGTCGTTGCATTGCCCTCAAAGAAAGGCTACATCCGACAAACGCCACAGCCATAAAGAAAAATATTCCTTGTCTGTTTATCATTTAGAAGATGTGTTAAAGAATTAACCAATGAGTTTGTAACTATTTTTGTAATTGAATAAAGATTTGTTTAAATAATAGAGTTTCATCCAAATTCCGATAGATGGCGATGATTAGAATCGTGTGTTGCAGGTTGCATTCTCTATTTGTCGTTTATTTGCAGCATGTGCGCCCCAAAATAAAATGTTTTCCACCACAAATTACAATGTCCGAGTGTATTAAAAGTGATAAAGAATTTTATTCACATGCTGAGAATTATTGGAGTTCAGTTCCGGCCACCGTGGATGGGATGCTAGGTGGTTATGGCTTCATTTCCCAAACAGATATTCGAGACTCGAAAGTTCTTTTAAAACAAATATTTAAGGGAAAATCGCCCCCTGGTACACAGCGGGCACTTGACTGTGGTGCCGGTATAGGACGGATAACCAAACACCTGTTAAGCGATTATTTTGATTGTGTGGATCTAGTGGAGCAAAATCCAGTGTTTTTAGAACAAGCTAAGCAATATTTAAGTTGTTTGGATGGGAAAATTGGACAGTATTATTCCAGTGGATTGCAGAATTTCCAGCCGGACGTCGGGAAGTACGATATCATTTGGATACAATGGGTTGTAGGACATCTAACAGATTCTGATTTAATTGAATTTCTTAAATCTTGCTCGTAATGCTTTTAATTGAATTATTAATTGGTGATTTTGTTAAATTGGTGCTGTTTTTCAGGAAAGGTTTAAAACCGAATGGTGTAATTGTGATTAAGGATAATATTACTTCATCTGATGAAGCGGATATAGATGAAACTGATTCGTCAGTAACACGGCCTTTTTCTATGTTTAAAATGATTTTTCAGAAAGCTGATTTGGACTGTTATCGGCAGATGAAACAGAACCATTTCCCAAAAGGGTTGTATACAGTTTATATGTTTGTTCTCAAGCCAATTAGGAGAGTTGAAACTCAAGGAGGTGTGGAAATGTGTTTAGAGGCTAATGAAACTTAACTTATTTGTAAAATTGACTAGTTTTAATAAAAAATGCAAATTTAAATTTTCGTACAAAAAATTAAATGAAATTTTGAGGTTAAAATTTTAAAAATGCCTTTTTTCGCGAGGGTCTGTGTTCATTTGACCTACGAATTGTTATCACTCACATAAAAGCAATAGAATAAATCATAAATATATCAAAACCATGATAAGGACTAATTAAACATGCGATAAATAGTATATTTCTGTTTATTTTTTTGTTCAAACATTTACATTAAATCTCATTGAAATTGTTTAAAAAGTTTTTTTAATTTTATTGTTTACAACTATGTATTTCAACTGATTCATTATAATTAACCAGATTGTTGTTGTTTTTACGATAATTACACTATAATTATTCCTTTCCGTAAATATTTTTAAATAAAAATATCAGAGTAGTCCGAATTGGTAGGTCAAAAAGACCACTTGCTACTCCCTCTTCCAGTTTTAACCCTCTGTAACCCTTAACATTCATTCACATACAATAACAACAATAAAATCCGAAACAAGATAAACGAATACATATCTTTCGAAAACCGGTAAAAGTATTCAAGTTTTTACACCAGTTTTTAAACCATTTGTCAGTAAACGACTTTTTTAACCCCCTTTTTAGGTTCTTATCAACTTCCAAATAAACAAAGTATGATCACGTACTATTCCCCGTTTTAAAAATGTTTACTGCAATATACATTCTGCAGAATAAATTATGATACCCACATATGGGGAGTTAACACTGTCTAGTTTCCAATTTCACAATGCATATCCTTCGAATACTGTTGTTTAGGAAGTTTTTCCTGTTCTCCTTTCTTCTCTTCACAATTTTCCTTTACTTTATGTTCACCAACAACCCAATCGACGATATAAACCGAACCTTCCGACTGTAAGACAAAATACACACAAAATTTCATCCAATTTAATCAGTTTCATTTTTAGGAAGAAAATCGATGAGACAATTAAGACCCAGGCCCGTTCAATTGGCTGCAAACAGCCTGATTTGCCCGTCAATTCACCAGAATTATTAAAATTCTTTAAAACCGTGCCAAAGATCGATTGTTCAGCGGCCGGCGACGATTGGGTTAAATGCATTGTAAGTCCAACGAATTGAAATCCACTTGTTTACAAACGTTTGGCTTCCAGGGCTCAAATTGCATCATTCAAGAGCACGCCAAGCTTAAATACGGCCCAATCAAATGCTCATTCACCGACATTTTACGCTCAAACGACTACAAAATCTACCAAAGCACCACAGTGTATTCGGAATCGTTTTACACACTGGAAAAGAGTGATGTGGTGTTTGTGTCTTGTACTTCCCCCACAAAAGAATGGTATGGAACATTAACTGGGATCAGATTAGAGCCGAACATTTGGGAAACAACTGGCTGGG
Organism: Silvanus unidentatus; assembly: GCA_963930825.1. Classification (NCBI taxonomy): domain Eukaryota; kingdom Metazoa; phylum Arthropoda; class Insecta; order Coleoptera; family Silvanidae; genus Silvanus; species Silvanus unidentatus. The sequence goes on from OZ005758.1 coordinate 2,392,307, forward strand.
ATCGAGTACCGGACGATGGACTCAAGTTAAACGTTTTAATGTTTGGTTTTGATTCGCTTTCCCGCAACACTTTCATTCGGAAACTGCCGAGAAGTTATGAGTATTTGACGAAAATACTCAACGGAATCGTTCTTAAAGGGTAAGAGGAAATAAAACAAGATCATTTCATGTTTAACAATTGGTTTTTAGGTACAATATTATTGGGGATGGCACACCGCAAGCTTTGATACCATTATTAACAGGAAAAACCGAACTCGAACTACCAGACACTAGAAAACGATTAAAAAACACAAAATACGTGGACTCTTATCCATTTATTTGGAACGATTACAAAGAAGCTGGTTATGTGACGGCATTTTTCGAAGATGTACCCGAATTAAGTACTTTTACGTACAGACTGAACGGATTTGATGTAAACAACAAATTCAACATGTTGTACGGTATTTTATTGTTAGATTTCATTGCAGAAACCCCCTACAGACCATTACATGCGTCCGTATTATTTGGCGAATTTAGCAGAACGTCGGAAATGGCCGCATTTATGCACCGGAAGCCAACCACGACACAAAATCATGCTAAATGCAATTTCCGATGTAAAACAATCGCGAATAGTGGCGCCCACTGGTGGAAGATTTAAAACTAACGGATATGGGCTAGTGTTTAAATAAAAAGTGCATAAATATTCAAAATTTCTTGATTAAACATCCACAAATGTACTTTTGAAGATAAAAAGACACATTTACCGCATAAATTTAATAAAAAACAAGTAAACAAAACGAAACTGCCCCTCTCCATTGGTTCACATCTCCACCACCAGTAGGACACCATTAGTAAATTGAATTAACATTCTTTTTTCTCTTCTAGTTGTTCACTGTGTACAAAACCAGACCGAAATTCCTGTTCGCTTTCCATGGCGAACTTTCCCATGACGATTACAATTTAATTGGTGTCGCCGATGACGATTTATACGAGTTGCTCGTCAATTTGAACGAGTCGGGTGCCTTAAACAACACACTTTTAATACTGATGGCCGACCATGGACACCGTTTCGCTGAAATCCGTAACACAATCCAAGGAAAACAGGAGGAACGATTGCCATTCTTCTCATTCACATTCCCCAAATGGTTCCAATGGAAATACAAAGAGGTGTACAAGAATTTTCAAAGTAATGCCGATAAACTAGTCACCCCATTCGATGTGCACACAACTTTGAAGCGAGTTCTACATTTGGACACCGTTAACGATGCGAATATCAATGAAAGAGCCGTTTCCCTCTTTACAAAGGTGAAAAACAGTTAAATTTTAGATGAGAGAGTGATTTTTTGGTGTGTTGTAGATACCAGCGGCCAGGAGCTGTGCCCACGCCTACATCGAGCCCCATTGGTGTGCCTGTCTCGATTGGCATCACATTCCAATCACCGATCCAATTGTCGATCGATTAACCACAACATTAGTGACCACAATCAATAACTACACACAAACACATCGCGATTTGTGCCAACATTTGCATGTTGCCCAAATTTATTGGGCCACAAAAATGGCACCGAATGAACATTTAATCAAGTTCAACAAAAATGCGGATATTGATGGTTTTATAGCGGATTTAACAGCGAATACGCGCATTAATTACGATATGTATCAGATTAAAGTGATGTTAAAGCCGGGTGACTCGTTATTCGAGGCCAGTATAAAACATGTGTTAGATAAAGACAAATTCGAGTTGAAAATTAGTGATGTTAGTCGTATTAATATGTATGGAAGTCAGGCTAGGTGTGTAGAACAGCATTTACCCCATTTGAGAAAATATTGTTATTGCAAAGATCGTTTCTAAACTAAAAACATCTTTTTTGTACTTAATCAATGTTTATAATACAGGCAATAACATATCACCCATTCACAAATTTATTTTACTGTGATAATGTATTTTTTTTTGTTTTTTTTTGTTTTGTTGTTACTAAATAATTAATAAATGTGTGTACCGCAAAACAAGCTCATTGAAAACCCCACTAGATGGCGCTAGTTGCTTAGATTTATTCGTAAATCTAGTTACATGAAGATAAAATTACATTAAAAATTGTATACAAAAATTATTTACAGAAAAATGGCACAAAAAAAATCGGTAAATATTAGTATATACACAAGTCTTTTAAAAATGATAACTAACCAAAGCGTTATCTTATATAAATTTAAAACATTTCTGCTTATCGTGAGGTATTCGAGTTTTGAACAGAATCGAATCAGCTCGATACTGCGTATTCAACAACGGCGTATACCCAAACACCTGCAAAACAAACAATTAACACAATTTCAATCACAAACACAATTTGTCCCACCTTTGTAAAGAAATTGATACACTTGTGTCGCTCTTGAAAGTGCGTATCGTCCTCGGACAAACTCTGCGGACACCCAGGACACCGAAACGTCCACCTCGACGTCACCTTCACTGGCGGCTGTCTCGTTATATGACTCACCAAAAAATTCATCGCAATATCCTCACAATTCATGTACTCATCCACTTTGTCCCGTATCGCTTGCGGCAACCATTTCCAATACAAATGCAAATAATGTCGATGCAAAAACGCCGCCCCAGTCAATACCATACTCAATTCACAACTGTAATTCGAATTGTACAACCAACTGTTCTTCGTATTCACGTCCCATGCATGAAACCGGCCAGGAAATCCAACAATCCGATCGCGATGCTCACGCCACACACGGAAACCAAACAAAATCTCATCGTGTCTCAAATGGGCATCATCATCGACCGACAAAATCGCTTCCGTATTCAAATTGTCCAATGGCAGAAAGCGATTGTTCAATGAATTGCGTGCTGCTTTAACAACATGCACCGGTGTACCAATATCGGGCCATTTCAGTTCGGCACTTGGCGGTTTCGGTGAATTCCACACAACCACAACGGAATTTAGGTAAGGCAGTCCACGTAGTCGTGCAATTGAATCTAAAAGTACTTGTTCCCTTTCATAGGTTAAAATGAGAACAGTGAATTGTTCACGGGCTGTATTCCCACCAAGTGACTCGGAGAACTCTTTACCAGCACCTAAAAAACAGTCTGGATTATACACAATGATATCGAAAAGTGGTATTTTTTTATTTTATGGGCCCATTAGCTAAACTTGCATTGTTTACCTCCTTGTCCTTGTCCGATGGGTCGAAATCCTCTACCAGAGCCCAAAAATTTCGCATCAGACGGCAAGAGTGGATCTGTCGGCAAAGCTGGATACAATCGAAACGGATCCCCCCAATCGTTCCACAACTCATGTCCCTGCGTTAACGCCAAACTGTAATTCCTCCTAAACGCCGGACTATCATACGGCGGCTCTAACGGCCCCAAACTCTCCTCCTGTTCCACATCCACAAGCGCCGGTGTCAAAATCGGCTGGAATGTCTCATTGAACACACTCAAAGCGGCCACAGAATCGGCTGGCAGTGGCGGTATATTCAATCGATCCCTTAACACCGCCACAATTGTATCTAACGTTGTTTGAACCGACGCCAAATAGCGTTCCCAGATCAATCGACCCTGTCGCCGCATTAACAACACATCCTCATCGGGAATAGCACGCAAAAGGAAATGTAACTCTGTTATCCGTGCACGGGGCAGAAAAATCACTAATCGCCGCCATTGGATCACTTCATTGTACGATAAAATCACTTGATCACCGCCTAAAATCACCGGAATCGCACCGGACCGCAGTGCTTCATACACACGTGCTTGAAGTAATGTGGTCGAGATTAATTGCGATGAAGTCGGTGCGAAAATCAACACGAATGTCGAGTCTTTTAAGACAGTGCGACGGGAACTGTCTGTACCACAAAGGGCCCAATCTTGGGGCCCGATGTGCACCGTATCGTCACTAGCTGGATTACATTCAAACTCGAAAAGGAACTTGTCAGCAGTGCTGCTCTTTGCCAAGTTGAGTAGATGATCAAGAATGAAATTGTCCAGTTCCTCCACATCGTCGTCAAGAGTTTTGAATGCTTTCAATTCACCTTGGAATGTCATCAGATATTTACGACGACTGGGAAGCATTTGAGCGCATTCTTGCCACACATCGCCACCAGGCGGTCCCAACACTGGCGACACAATCATATCGAAACCAGCACGGAATTGATTGTAATTGAATGTGGATTGTACGAGAATTGCGTGTCCGGTGTCGATTTTCGAGAAGATGTCGCCGGATGAAGCGGTTAAATCTCTTCTGGCTAGATTTAATAGCACGTGATTACGTCCATCGCCGCCCCAATATGGAAGTCGCTTTAACGCTTCCGAGTCCAAGGGTGGCAGGTTTAAATGGTTGTTGAAATTTTCACTAACATCGTCTGGATCTTTGAGTGCTTCGCCAACAAGAACTAAATAAACACAAGCCTCTTTTGGGTCGCTAGTCAAGTGTGGATTGTAGCCGAGTGTTTGTTTTAATGTTGTTTTTAGGAATCCGTCCACGTCCCAGCCTTCGTGCATGACAGGATGCTGATCGGGATCGTAGAGGTACACCGGGAAGCCACTGGTTAATGAACATCGTGAATGATCAAAGCAGGAGAACATTCGACAGTGTTTTGTGTAATTAATGTGCGGTGTTTCGACGATTTCCGGCAGTTTGTTGGCGTGCAGTCGTTTTGGTAATGCTAGATCGGGTGTGTTCTGTTGCAATGCTTCACGTTGTGCCACTTGGGCTTGTTCCACGGAGATTTTTAAGCGATTTAAGTTGGTTTGTTGGTGAGAGAGTTCTTGTTTGAGTGATTCGATGTTTTTTGTGTACCCTTGGATTTCGATTAACAATTTCGAGCGTTTGCGTTCCATGTCTCGCAATTCGGTTAATACGGAACCACGGATACGTGTCAACTCTTCCACACCGGCACGTAAGTCCACTTCGTCTGCGACATTTGGATCTTCTGGCAAATCGACATGGGAATGGGCGCTGTGCACTGTGTGACCGGAATTACGTTCTACTTTTGAGAGGAATATGTGTGTTACTAATGGTGTCAAGATGAGGAGTGCTAGAACTGTTACTACGATTCTAGAGAGACGGATGTGGCTCAACCACTGGTACACATCACGGGTTTGATTTGGTAACAAGACCATAATTTTAGCACCATTTGTTTTTAAGCGATAAAGGGAGAATTTAACATATTTGAGTATGTTGGAGACACGTTAGCATGTTGATTAAAACACGGTAAGACATGATTTTAAGTGAGCCCCCTTTTTTTAATTGAACCTTTGACATATTATTATTTTGATTTGAGGTTATGTATGTCATGTCATAATATAGAAATCTGCATTATCGGCACACATTCTTCAGTATATAGGCAACAATCAAAACCTAAACACTTTGAAATCATTTCGTAAATTTTCCACTCACCGTTTCTCTTTTCACGAAAATAATTGGATATTGGATGTAAAAAGAAAAAAGTGCACATGTAATGTAAGTAATGCAGTTTATTCATTGTAAATTATCATAAATTTCCACAATTTCGAGTCCACTTCTAATTCTTTTCTCTTGGTTTAAAAGTACGATTTTGATGACGAATCACAACGTCTTGCACCCTCATATTCGGTGTTAAGAATTGCTGTAAAGTGTCCACACCATCCCTGGGCTGTCTATCAAATGGATAACCCATCGACCGACGATCAGGATACAATTTATCCTTGATACCACAATAACTGTCTGCATCATTGCATTGCCCTCCAATCGTTTGGTTCACACGATCGTCAGCATAATTGGAAATCATGACAAACAGTTGTGCTGGGAACCCTTCGGCACTGCCCTTGGGTATGAGCATATGCTGGGGCCATCCACAACCGCAGAAATTGAATTGGGCAAGAGCTTCTCCACCTTGTGGCCGATTAAGGTCCAAATTACGGAACGTCCGTTCAAATGGAATTGTTACCGATGATTGGGTGCTTGCACGATTGATGACATTCTGGCCTTGTTTCACTATTCAAACAACTCTTTAATTAACACAAAAACCATCAATTTCGGTATGTAAAACTTACAGTTTACTTTAAACTTGTCCAGTTCAATAAACATGTTCTTTTGGTCCCTGAACAGCCATGGATTGTCGCGTTCGTCCTGTTTGGGTGCCAAGAAAATACGGCAAGTACCTTCTTTGTTGCCATTCGAAGTGTTGTTAACGGTGATGCGGTAATTGAATGGTTGGTGTTGTAAGTGGGTGAAACGGACAAAGACCGATCCACGCGGCTGGAAATCCATTCCGCGAGACATATCCACATCGGACTGTTGCCAGAATGTTTGGAAGGTGTTTTGTTGGCCTTGCGATTCCAGACGCACATCTTGCACAGTGATACCCGGGTAATTAAGCTAAACAATCACATTAAACACCATTTTAAACTGTTTCCCTAACTAAACTCACTTGGTTTTCAGTGTATCTTGGCAGTGTGTCTTTGAACTCCTGGAAGACATCATCGACAAACGCATGCCAACGGTAGAAAATCGGATCTCGCATTGCAGTCGCTGAATCACCAATCACTCCAAACGATTCCTAACGGGAAAAACAGTTTATTTTTGTTCTATTGGTGTTTTTCGGTGCTTACGAGATGACGATGGTCCGGATCGTGGATATACGAAATAAAAACGTGCCCCATGTTATGTAAATCACCATAAAAACTGCGATTTGGCGAGAGGATACTGGACTCCATAATATTACCAAGCACGTCAATGCCTTCATTTTCGGTTAAACGAATTTCTTGACCATTTGCCTAAGGGAATAACAATTTAGTTGCCGTTTTAAACTGTTTAGAATCGTATTTACACTACGAACAACACCCGAATGGATTGCATCGTAAATTCGGTCTCTCCATCTGGTCATATCGTCCACATCCAACTTGATTCCATCCACTTCTCGATTGATGTTTTGCAATTTTTGATTGGCGACACGTGCTGGCCATGATCTACTCGCCACCAAACTATCCAATTTCGGGAAATAAGCCTCTTGTATCGATTTCTTCCAATCGATGAAACGTTCAACGCGTTTCATTTTATTGCATAAACGTTCGAAATTGTATCGGCCCATGATTTGTTGGTGCATGTAGTAGAATAATTCACCACGACGATTTTTATCCACCACTTGACGAGCTGCTTCGAACGGATACACTAAATGCCAATGCCAGTGATGTAAGTTGATGCCTAAATCTTCACGGAAATAAGCTAAACGATGTTCTGCTTCCAGATCGGAGGCGGTGTAGTCTTTTGGGATCTCGATTGGTGTCTAAACAGAAAAAAATTGAATGAGTAATTGTTTTGGGAGGGAGAAAGAAGGAGATTTACCCGAGAACCCTCTGGAACGATGGTGGCTGATTCCCTTGCTTTGGCAAACACTTTACTCTCGACGAATTTATCGGGGAAACTGTTGACGAACGATGGCAAGTCGAGGTCTTGGGTGTCGGGGCGATGTAGAAGAGCAACGGAATAAGCGTAGTTGAAGAGATAAGGATTGACGCGGTCGCGAGCGTACACGGCGACGGAGAGTAAGTCGTCGACGTTGCGAACACCCAGAAAGATGTCAATTAAACGGCCCGCCATTCTACGATGTTTTGGTAGGAAAAGGGAGAAGTTTTCGTCTCTTGCAAGGTCGAGAATTTCGCCTAGTGGTGGTACGGAGATTTCGTTCACGGGAATTGATTCGCCAGCGTCTTCGCCGAAGCGATTTTGGAGTTGGGTTTGAAGAGGTTTGTATTTGTCTGCCTGTGATTGAAGCAAAATGTTAATGGGTTTTTTTATAGGATTTGGGTGGAGTTTTTTACCAGAAATGCATTTGGGACGTTGAAGACCGTCTTCTTGTCGCCTTTGGCCATGAATACTGGCTCTTGGGGACGATCGAAGAGGAGCAACAAGTTCTGCTTTTTATCGGACATTGTTGGAAGTTTCTACAAATGGGAAAATGTAAGTTTTTTGGATGTATTAAGAAAGTTTACATACCGGTTAAGTTTTAATATCACTGGATACTATTATTTCAGTACTAAAATAGTACTGATGTTAATTTGTTGAGATATGGTAGTATTTATATGATTTTAGAAGTGAAAAACTTCCAATAGAAATGCTTGCTGATTGTTTTATCAAAGTGGTTTTCTCAAAACAACCTGTAAGAAAAATAAGGAAGTGGTTGTTTTTTCAGTTTGTCAGTAAGATAAATAATTTAAATTTAACGGAATTAAATATGTATCCACTATCGCGTAGTTAATTTATAATATATTTTAATTAATTAATTTATACATATTTTATATTTTGTTTTTAAATTTTTCGCGGCTTTCTACTTGAAGAAATCTATGTTTACTTGTTGTGGAAAACTGTAATTCAGTACAAGGTTAGATGCCCAGATGGCGCTAAGTTGAAATCCAAACCTCAAACGAGTTCGAGTTTATGAATACCACTTTTGTCCTTTATTATGATAAAAATTGATTTATCTTATTCAGTAAAGGTGTACTATATTTTTTTTACGTAAATCAGTTACCTAATAATCTTTAAAATGGCCACGACATCCCTCTTGGAAGAGTTCCAAAGAAGTTGGTTAACTTCATTAATAGGCATGGGTCTTTTTCTAGTTGGAACTTGGCTCTTAACTTGGAACGAGGTTTATTTTAATAATTAACAATGTACCAGATGTACCAGTAAACATTTCTTAATTTTAGGGACGAGCTGTTCATCATGCCCATTCACTGGACGAAGCATACAACAGTGCCATAATGTTAAATCCATATGAACCAATTCGACCGGAATTAGATGGACATGTTGTACATATAAGTGGAAATTTACTTGTTGATGAACCATTAACAGAGCCCGAATATGGCATTTCAATTCAGGCAGTGAAATTAAAGAGGAGAGTACAAATGTATCAATGGATTGAAGAGAGAACGCCCAGAGATTATGGTGAAAATTTGGATCAGCAAAATTCAGAAAGTAACGATTATTATTATATAACTGAATGGAGGGACAAATTGGTTGATAGCAGTAGTTTTTATATTCGACATGGTCATCAAAATCCAACGTAAAAAAATTCATTTTTTGTATGCTTTTGGTTAAGATTTATTTGTTTTTTTTAGTGAAATTCCACTCAAGTCTCAAGTCTACACAGCACCGTATGTGCGAGTTGGTCAATTAATTATTGGTAATAAGATTAAAGAGAAATTTACGGACTACATTGAAGTGACAAGTGATGAAAGACCTGAAAGGAGAGATGTTAAATTACATATGGGAATTTATTATCATTGTGACGATGTATGGAATCCTGAAGTGGGCGATATAAGGGTGCAATTTTATTATGCTGGTTTATCAAGTGAACCGGTGAGTCATCACACATTCCACATTTTTTTTAAATTTTAATGGATCTTTTTTAGGTGACTATTATAGCAAAGCAAAAAAATGGAATGTTGGTACCCTATACAAGTACAAAAGGCCATGAAATTGCATTGTTACGACATGGTACATTAAATTTGAATCAAATGATTAATGCAGAACATTCTGATGCACGATTGGAAACGTGGAAATTACGGGGTGCTGGAATGTTTATTTTGTATGCATCTTCGGTGTGTCTTGCCAAGTTGTTTCATATTCTTTGTAAGTTTTTTGGTTGTTTTTTATTAGTTTTAATGTTATTTTTTTCTAGTTAACCATATTCCCATATTGAAAGAATTGATTTCGGGCGATCCAGCATCGTTGGGGAATTTTGTACTATCAATTTCGGTGTCTTTACTTGTTATTGCAACTGCTTGGATATTGTATAGACCAATGTTAGGTGCTGGTTTATTGTTTGCTGCTGTTAGTCCTTTTTTGTATTGTACATTAGGTGTTTACAATGCTGCTGTGGGCTACCAAAACCGATAAGATACGAGAAAATGTTATGCAGACGTTATCAGTGAGTGTTTTTTTTTGTAATGTACTTATTTTTTTTTTATCAATGACTGATTTTCTAGTCTTATTAGGAATTTTGATGAATATTTAAATAAAAGTTAAATGATTAAGAGATTCCCGCACATTTTCAAATTTAGTTCTGGAATATGTGGCTAGAGGGAGCTGCATAGAAAGTTAACATAACCTTACTTTTACGTCCTTGTTTTTATCGTTACAATTTTGAGTTTTTGGGCAAAAACTCCTGGTTTTATCCACTCTGAACATAGAAAATGAGTTCGAATAAGAAACCACTAATATTTACAATTCTATCGGAATGTAAAACATCGAAAGCGCGTGTTGCCAAAATGGAATTACCGCATGCTGTTGTTGATACACCTGTTTTTATGCCGGTTGGAACACAGGTGAATAATTTTTAGTTTTCCTCACTTTCTAACAATCTAATACACTACTGTAATGTATTTTAGGGCACCTTGAAAGGTTTGCTACCAGAACAGTTAGAAAATCTCGGTCTGAATTTACTATTGGCAAATACTTATCATCTCGGAACGAAACCGGTAATAAAGTAACTTATAAATGAAAACTAGTTTATGTTATTAGTTTGTTACAGGGTCCAGAGATTCTACGAAAAGCTGGAGGCCTACATAAATTCATGAACTGGAATAGAGGACTGTTAACTGATTCTGGTGGCTTTCAAATGGTCTCATTACTAAAATTAGCACAAATTACCGAAGACGGTGTCAAATTCCAATCGTTGAATGATCAGAAAGCCGAAGTGATGTTGACACCGGAACATTCAATTGAAATTCAAAATGCAATTGGGGCAGACATAATAATGCAATTGGACGATGTTGTGTGTACGACACATCCGGATAAAGATCGAATTGAAGAGTCTGTACATCGAACCACACGTTGGTTGGACCGATGTTTAAAAGCCCATCAGAGACCGAACGAGCAGAACATCTTTCCAATTGTTCAAGGCACACTTTATGAAGATTTGCGTGAAATCAGTGCAAAGGATCATATAAAAAGGGACGTGAATGGGTATGCGATTGGTGGACTAAGGTGAGTGCTTAAACTAAACTTATATAGATATAATTAATTAGGAAATGATTCGATTTATTAGCGGCGGGGAAAGTAAGGATGAGTTCTGGAAAATGGTACATTTGTCCACAAACTTATTACCAAAAAATAAGCCACGTTATTTAATGGGGGTGGGTTTTGCTGTGGATTTGGTTGTATGTTGTGCATTAGGGGTGGATATGTTCGATTGTGTGTTTCCAACACGGACTGCACGGTTTGGTTGTGCATTAACAATGACAGGACAATTAAATTTAAAGAAAGCACAATATAAAAAGGATTTTAGACGGATTGATGATGAATGTACATGTACAACGTGTAAGAATTACACACGTGCATATTTACATGGGATTGTAACGGTGCATACTGTTGCATGTCATTTGTTGAGCGAACATAATATCGCATTTCAATTGAGATTGATGAAAAATATAAGAGACAGTGTGAGTGAGGGACGTTTTCCACAGTTTGTAGCGGATTTTATGCTGAATTTATATCCGGACAAAGAGTATCCAACGTGGATTAGGGATTCGTTAAAAGCGGTGAATATTGATTTGATTGAATAAGTTTTGTTATGAGAAATTATTTATTAATAGATTTTTTTTTACATGAATTCATCAGAGTCATTTCCATCGTTGTATTTGGCCATATTTTCAGCACTCATTAAGGAATTGTAACTACGTTGTTCGGCTTCCTCTTTTCGACGTTTCTCCTCCTCCTTTTCCCGTTCTTTTTGTTCCCGTAACAGTTTCTTTTTGTCTTCACGTTCGAGACGATCGCGTTTCTCACGTTCTGCACGCAAATCGGGTGTCTCTTGTCGACTGGTTTTCTCCAATCGATTCACAATTTCATTGATACGTTTGGCGACTTTTATTTTACGCACTTCTTTCTCTTTGTGGAAACTCACTTGGCCGACTTCCATTGCGGGTGTTTTCTTTAAATTCGACCACATTGTGTACACTACTTCAATATCGTTCATTTTATTACCGTGTATACTGTTGGCTTTTACTAATTGTGCAGCGTCTTCTAGTACTGCTGATGGAATGTCGTCGATTGTTTGGCCGGGACGTAAACGGAGATATACGTGTGCGGAAGACACTTTGTCCACATGAAACCACACGTCCTCTGGCCAGCCCCATTTAATTAAATCTTCATCTGTAAATTGGGAGAGATGTAAGAATTGTTTGGTTAGTTTTTGCATTAATTTTGTTTACTTTCGTATTTATCGATGCCCATAAATAATGTTGTTGGTGGTTGGACAACGTTACTTTCGAAATAATATACCATTTTTGTGGTTTTAGTTGAGTTTTTGTTGTTACAAAAGTAAGGGAATCATAACCTCACTTGTTGGATAGTTTGTTGGTGATCAAGTTAGGCAACCAGTAATTCAGTTGTTTTTTGAAAATAATCAGTAGCGTAGTTGGAAAACCCTTAATGATTATTAATTTTTCATGCACATTTAAAATGCTTTTAGATTATTAAGAATTGATAAGGATTTAATTATTGTTAAGTCAAGCTTGAATGTTTTTTGTTTTATTTCAATTTGTAATTTGACAAAAAATGTTTCCATTCTCAAATATGAACTACCAATGGATTTATAATATTGGTAATTTGAATTTAGTTTGTCCAAAATGGGATTTTGTTGGAAAAAAAGCGGAAAAATCCCATTTATCAATTATTATTATGCAAATTTATTATCTAATTATTGTTATAGTTAATTATGTGTATTTTATTGCAACTAGTTATCATACAATTACTGTAAGTAAAACATACAGCGATTATTTGGTGATTATTGAAGATTTTTTGATTCCATCATTTGCTTGTTTAATTATATGTAGAAGTAGGAACAAAAAATGGTACAAATTGATTAAATTAATTGATGTTAATCAGACTGTTGTTTTATCGGAAGGTTTTTATAAAAATCCTTTAATTGTTCAATTTCTTATTGGAAATTTAACGTATGTTTTTACTGTAATTCTTGTACAATGGCTTTATTTTAAAGATGCTGACAAATCGGACGATGTTATTTTTCTTTATGTTACAATATTTGGATATATTACAATTATGTACATTTATTGTATATTTACTTGTGTTGTTTTTGGCATTTTAATAACAATTAAGAATAGTTTTCAACGGATTTGTTTCAAGAGTTGTTTTACATTTTGTAATGGAAAATTATTGAAATTAATTCGTGTGGAATATTTAAGAATATTGGAGTGTTGTGATGTGTTTAATGAACTGTTTGGGGTGATTTTGTTTGTTGATGGTCTGTTTGTTTGTATACAATTATTAACAGGGATAAATGGGGCCATAAATGTTGCATTAAATGATGAAACGAATTGGGCCCCGTTTGTTGGTACGGTTTTTATGGGTTTGATGTCATTGGTAATGAGTGTAAATTGATGGATTTTCTGTTTTTTTTTTCAATTTGTATGATTTCAGCAATATTTCCTGACAATTGCATTCACATGTTATACAGTCGAATATGAAGCAAAGAAAATATCGAAAGAATGTTATAATCTTGTTGATAATTTCATGGATGCTGCATTGAAATGTGATTTAATTTTGTTGTGTAATTTTGTGGAGAATAATTGTCCACAATTTACAGCTGCTGGTTTTTTTAAAATTGGTCGATTTACTTTGTTATCTTTATTGAGTATAACAGCGACTTATGTGATTGTGGCTTTTCAGTTTAGATAGAAACAAATTGATGTTGTCATGCAATTTTGAATTATAAATGTTTATTTGAATAATGCATTAATAATAAATTTGTATGTGGAATTTATTTCATGACAATTTGTTCGCTTATGTCTGTAAAAATGTTTTCAACGCCACTGAAAAGTTTTCAAATCATTTATAAAATTGGTACATTGAATTTGATTAATCCACAATGGAATTTTGATAGAAATCGATTAGAGAAACGTTCAATGTTAATTAGTGTTTTCGTGTATGTTTTTTATGGTTGTACTTTGTTGATTAATTTTTTTTATGCATATCAAATGTTGAATGGTGTTGGATCGTTTAATGGTTATTTAAGGATTTTGGAGGACTTTTTAGGACCTTTTCTTGGCAGTTTGATTATATTGAATAGTTGGAATAAAAAGTGGAGTGATTTGTTGAGATTAATAAGCAGAGATCAGTATTTTGTGGTTTATAAAAGGTTTTATGAAAATCCAATGATTGTACAATTTTTAATTGGACATTTAACGTTTTTTCTAATTGCTTGTTGGGTACAATGGCTTTATTTTTATAATGTTTTGGAGGATTCTTGGTATTATTATATGACAGTGATTGGATATATGTTAAATATTTATATATTTTGTATATTTACTTGTAATGTGTTTATAATATTGATGAAAATTAAGTGTGATTTGATGGGGATGCGATTAAAAAAGCATAACATCTTTGTTAAATGTAGTAATATAACAAAATTCATTCGACAAGAATACAAAAGGAATTTGGAGTGTTGTGAGATATTTAATGAACTGTTTGGATTGATTTTACTGTTTTATGGTCTTTTTGTTTGTATTGAATTGTTGACGGGAATAAATGGGGCATTGGATATTGCATTGGGCGCTGAAGATAATTTGGAACCGTTTGCAGCTTCTGTTTTAATGGGTTTTTTATCATTGCAATATTTTCTTACAATTGCATTCAGTTGTTATGCAGTTGAATTTGAAGCAAAGAAAATTTCTGGTGATTGTTACGATTTAATGGAGTATTTGAATGAATTTGATGAGATTGAAAGGAAGCAATTGATTTTGTTGTGTTGTTTTGTGCAGAATAATGTACCACAATTTACAGCTGCTGGTTTTTTCACGATAAATCGGTCGACTTTTTTGTCTTTACTTGGTGTTACTGTCACTTATGTGATTGTTGCTGTGCAATTTAGATAAATGAATGTTTGTTGATATAAAAATTTAATTTTCTCTAATGAATTTGTGATGTTAGATGTTTAATCCATTTAGTATTGCACGATAGAAATAAATGAATTAAGTACTTGTATCAAATTATTAATTCATATACCAATTTGTTGTGTATTTTCTAATATCTGTAAAAATGTTGTTGAACCAACTGGAAAGTTTTCAATTTGTTTATGAGATTTGCACATTGAATTTAATTAATCCACAATGGAATTTTCGTAAAAATCAGTTAGTGAAACCCAAATCTTTAATAATTGTTTTAACTCGTATATTTTATGCTGTTGTTTTGTTAATTAGTTATTGTTATACCATAAATAATTTGTGGGAAATTATCGAAATTGCCACATCGTTTAAAGATTATTTTGTGTGTGTTGAAGACTTTTTAACGGTGCTTTTAATGAATTTAATTTTTTTTAATAAATGGAACAGAAAATGGTGTAGATTGATTAAGTTAAGTAACAGAGATCAGAACGTTGTTTATAGAAGATTTTATAAAAATTCGATAATTGTACAGTTTTTCATTGCACATTTAACATTTTTTCTTGTTAGTTGTAGTGTAATGTGGCTGTATTTTAAAGATATTCAATCAGATTGGTTTTTTTTTCTAACAGTATTTTCATATGTGTTCAATATTTATGTAATTTGTTTATTCACTTGTAATTTATTTGCAATTTTGTCAATAATCAAGCGGAATTTTATGGGGATACGTTTGAAAAAGTTTGGAAAATTTAATATTACGAAAATAATTCGTCATGAATACAAAAAGAATTTGGAATGTTGTCAAGTGTTTAATGAACTTTTTGGATTGATTTTATTCTTCAATGGTTTTTATGTTTGTGTACAATTGTTGAGGGGCATTGATGGAGCATTAAATGTTGTTGGGGCTGAAAAATGGTTAGAATCGTTTATAGCTACTGTTTTAATGGGTTCCTTGTGTTTGGTAATTTTTTTATTATTTCCAATGTTAATTTGTTGATGAATTTCAAAATTTTAGCAATATTTCCTAACAATTGCATTTAGTTGTTATGCAGTTGAAGAGGAAGCGAGAGAAATTTCGAATGAATGTTACAATTTAATGGAGAATTTGAGTGAATTTGATGAACAAAAACAAAGAGAATTGATTTTATTGTGTAATTTTGTGCAGAATAACGTACCACAATTTACAGCTGCTGGTTTTTTTGCTCTAAATCGTTCGACTTTTTTATCTTTGTTGAATGTTACGGCCACTTATACGATTGTTTCTTTGCAATTAACAGATAAATAAATCTATTAGTTTTTGGTTGTTGAATAAAATGTTAATTTTCTCTAATGAATTTGTGATGTCATAAATTATTCCATTTGAATTGCACGAAAGAAAAAAATGAATTGTTTATAAGTTTTTATCATTTACAAATGTATATCTATATATTTGTCATTTTGTTGGCTATTTCCATCGTTTATTTCTGTAAAAATGTTGTTAAATCAACTGAAAAGCTTTCAATATGTTTACCAAATTTGCACATTGAATTTAATTAATCCACATTGGAATTTTCGTAAAAATCGATTAGTGAAATCCAAATCTACAATAATTGTTTTAATGCATACTTTTTATGTTGTTGTTTCGTTAATTAATTATTATTATACAGTTAATAATTTGTATAATGTTATAAAAATTGCTACATCGTTTAAGAATTATATCATGTTTGTGGAAGACTTTTTAACAGTTTTTTTAATGAATTTAATTTTTTTCAATAAATGGAACAGAAAATGGTGTAGATTGATTCAATTAATTAACAAAGATCAGTATGTTGTTTATAAAAGATTTTATAAAAATCCGATAATTGTACAATTTTTTATTGCACATTTAACATTTTTTCTTGTTAGTTGTTGTGTAATGTGGCTTCTTTTGAAAGATGATCCATCAAATTGGCTTTTATTTATAACATTATTTGCATATGTGTTCAATATTTATGTATTTTGTTTATTCACTTGTAATTTAATTGGAATTTTGTCAATAATCAAACGTAATTTTATGGACATTCGTTTGAAAAAGTTTGGGAAATTTAATATTACGAAATTCATTCGACATGAATACAAAAAGAATTTGGAATGTTGTAAAGTGTTTAATGAACTTTTTGGATTGACTTTATTTTTGTATGGTATTTTTGCTTGTGTTCAATTGTTGAGGGGCATTGATGGGGCTTTGGATGTTTTGGGAACTGATGAAAGTTTGGATATATCTTCGGTTTTAATGGGTTTCTTGTGTTTGGTAATTTTTTTATCATTTCTCATGTTAATCTCTTGATGAATTTATTAATTTTAGCAATATTTTCTAACAATTGCATTTGGTTGTTCTGCAGTTGAAGAGGAAGCGAGAGAAATTTCGGATGAATGTTACAATTTAATGGAGAATTTGAGTGAATTTGATGAACAAAAACAAAGAGAATTGATTTTGTTGTGTAATTTTGTACAGAAGAATGTACCACAATTTACAGCTGCTGGTTTTTTCACTATAAATCGTTCAAATTTCTTATCTCTGTTGGATGTTACTGCTACTTATACGATTGTTGCTTTGCAATTACGATATTAAATATAAACAGATAAATTCATTTGTTACTAGTTTTTTTAATAAAATTTTAATTTTCTCTAATGAATTTGTGATGTCATAAATTATTCCATTCGTATTGCACGAAAGAAATAAATTAATCATCGATATAATTAGAAATGTATATCTATATTTGTCTCTTGTTGGCTATTTCCATCGTTTATTTCTGTAAAAATGTTGTTAAATCAACTGAAAAGCTTTCAATTTGTTTATAAAATCGGCACATTGAATTTAATTAATCCACATTGGAATTTTCGTAAAAATCGATTAGTGAAATTCAAATCTTTAATAATTGTTATTACTCATATTTTTTACGTTATTATCTCATTAATTAATTATTATTATACATTTGATTTCTTATATTGGTTTATTACGACAGAAGCCCGATCGTTTAACGATAATTTTTTGATAGTGGAAAACTTGTTGGAATCTTTTCTTTTAAGTTTAATTTTTTTCAATAAATGGAATAGAAAATGGTGTAGATTGATGAAATTAATTAACAGAGATCAGTATGTGGTTTATAAAAGATTTTATAAAAATCCAATAGTTGTGCAATTTTTCATTGCACATTTATCATTTTTTATTATTGAGTGTTTGATATTTTGGCTTCTTTATAAAAATCCTTCAACCGATTTTTGGTTTGATGTCATAACAGATTTTGCATATTGTTTTAATATTTATGTATTATGTATATTTACTTGTAATATATTTGCAATTTTGTCAATAATTAAGCGTAATTTTATGGAGATACGTTTAAAAAAGCACAATATATTTGGACCATTTAAGAATACGAAAATAATTCGATATGAATACAAGAGAAATTTGGAATGTTGTAAAATTTTTAATGAGCTTTTTGGTTTGTTTTTATTCTTCTATGGTCTTTTTGTTTGTGTACAATTGTTGAGGGGCATTGATGGGGCATTGCGTGTTGTTGCTGCAGAAGCTGAAACACGTCAGGAATCGTTTATAGCTACTGTTTTAATGGGTTCCTTATGTTTGGTAATTTTTTTTATTATTTCCAATGTAAATTTGTTGATGAATTTCAAAATTTTAGCAATATTTCCTAACAATTGCATTTAGTTGTTATGCGGTTGAAGAGGCAGCGAGAGAAATTTCGGATGAATGTTACAATTTAATGGAGAATTTGAGTGAATTTGATGATCAAAAACAAAGAGAATTGATTTTGTTGTGTGGTTTTGTGCAGAATAATGTACCACAATTTACAGCTGCTGGTTTTTTCACTCTAAATCGTTCAACTTTTTTATCTTTGTTGAGTGTAACGGCCACTTATACCATTGTTTCTTTGCAATTAAAAATTTAAACAAATAAATAAATTTATTGTTGGTTTTTTGAATGTGGAATAAAATTTTAATTTTCTCTAATGAATTTGTGATGTCATGAATTATTTTATTTGTGTTGCACGAAAGAAAAAAATGAATTGTTTATAAGGCTGGTATAATTTACAAATGTATGTATATCTAATTTGTCCTCTTAACACCTTTTTTGTGTCTATTTCCATCGTTAATTTCTGTAAAAATGTTGTTAGAACAACTGAAAAGCTTTCAATTTGTTTATAAAATTTGCGCATTATTCCATTTAATTAATCCTCAATGGAATTTTCGTAAAAATCAATTATTGATATCCAAATCTTTACTAATTGTTTTAACTCGTATATTTTATGCTGTTGTTTTGTTAATTAGTTATTATTATATCTTCTATAATTTGCGGAATATTATAAAAATTGCCACATCGTTTAGAGATTATTTTTTGTTTGTCGAGGACTTTTTAACGGCGTTTATAGTGAATTTAATTTTTTTTAATAAATGGAATAGAAAATGGTGTCGATTGGTTAAATTAATTAACAAAGATCAATATGTGGTTTATAAAAGATTTTATAAAAATCCGATAATTGTACAGTTTTTCATTGCACATTGGACATTTTTTCTTGTTAGTTGTAGTGTAATGTGGCTGTATTTAAAAGATAATCAAGCAGATTGGTTTTTCTTTCTAGCAGTATTTGCATATGTGTTCAATATTTATGTACTTTGTTTATTCACTTGTAATTTATTTGTAATTTTGTCAATAATTAAGCGTAATTTTATGGGGATGCGTTTGAAAAAGTTTGGAAAGTTTAATATTATGAAATTAATTCGTCATGAATACAAAAGGAATTTGGAATGTTGTAAAATGTTTAATGACCTTTTTGGATTGATTTTATTTTTCTATGGTCTTTTTGTTTGTTTACAATTGTTGAGGGGCATTGATGGAGCATTAAATGTTGGAGCTGAAAAAAGTTTAGAACCGTTTATAGCTTCTGTTTTAGTGGGTTTCTTGTGTTTGGTAATTTTTAATCATTTCTAATGTTAATTTGTTGATGGATTTGTAAATTTTAGCAATATTTCCTAACAATTGCATTTAGTTGTTATGCGGTTGAAGAGGAAGCGAGAGAAATTTCGAATGAATGTTACAATTTAATGGAGAATTTGAGTGAATTTGATGAACAAAGACAAAGGGAATTGATTTTGTTGTGTTGTTTTGTGCAGAATAATGTACCACAATTTACAGCTGCTGGTTTTTTTACTATAAATCGTTCAACTTTTTTATCTTTGTTGAGTGTTACAGCCACTTACACCATTGTTGCTTTGCAATTAAGATAAACAACAAATTTATATAAGTAGAAATATGTAATAATTATTTGGTATTTGACAAATAGATTTTGATGGACATTTGAATTGGTAAATTACATATTCAATTTGATTTGTTAATTTTCTTGTCAACATAAAATAATAAATTGTCGATGTTCATTTCTAAGTATTTGTTTATCGAGTGATGATAATAAAATAAAAATGCTCTTAATGAAAAATAAGAGTTTTAAATTTGTTTATAAAATTGGAACAATTCATTTAGTGAATCCAAAATGGAATTTTGACAAAAACCAATTAGAAAAATCGACCCCTTTAATAATTGTTTTTATGCGTATTTTTTACGCAATTATTTTGTTGATTAATTATTATTATTGGTTTACAAATTCGATTTATGTTATGACAGTTGAAAGAACGCTCAACTCTTTCCTATTGACTTTGGAGAACTTTTTGGCTCCTTTCTTAGCGAATTTAATTATATGGAAAGGACGTAATAAAAAGTGGCGCAATTTAATAAAATCAATCAATACAAATTGTAATAATTTAAAACGAGAACGATTTTATAAAAATCCAGTTGTTGTACAGTTTTTTATAGCGAATTTGTCGTATTTGTTAACAACAATTTCAGTTCAATTTTTTTATTTCAAATACACAAAATATGCAGAGAAGGATTTTGTGTATTTTTTTGTGACTGTTTTTGGATATGTAGTGAATATTTATCCGTTTTGCATATTTACATGTAATTTATTTACAATTTTAACAACAATTAAACGTAATTTCATGGAGATGCACTTGAAAACGCGTCACTTTTATGGTAGATTGAATATTGCAAAAATCATTCGACTTGAATACAAACAAAATTTGGAATCGTGTGCAATATTTAATGAACTTTTTGGGATTGTTTTATTAATTTATGGACTTTTCGTTTGTATTGAATTATTGGCAGGGATAAATGGGGCACTTGAAGTGGTTTTAGGTGCTCGGAAACATTGGTACCCATTTGCATCCTCCACTTTATTGGGTCTCTTGTCATTAGTAAGTCGCGTTTGTTTGTTATTGAAATTTTCATTGGACTTTTATGTGTTTTTAGCAATATTTCTTTACAATTGCATACAGTTGTTATGCAATTGAATACGAAGCAAGGAAAATTTCGATTGACTGTTACAATTTGGCAGACAATTTCATTGAAATTGATGAATTACGACGAAGGGAATTGATTTTATTGTGCAGTTTTGTGCAAGGACATCGTCCACAATTTACAGCTGCCGGTTTTTTCACTATAAATCGTTCAACACTTTTGTCTTTGTTAGGTGTTACAGCCACTTATGTAATTGTTGCTTTACAATTCAGAAATAAACAATAATTTTTTCATTTCAAGCATAGTCGCCTGCCTTTAAATCAAAATGGCTACCAACATGTCAAAAGCAAAAGTCTCTAAAAAAGACCGTCCATTTAAATTTCAAACTGTTTTTTATTATTATTTATGTACAATATAAAGAAATTATTCGCTATTTAGGTAAAAGACCACTCTGTTCCACCATATTATAAAAAATGCCATCTTTATTTTCCAGCAGTGCCATTGGTTCATCAAGTTCAACAATTTGTCCCCGATCCAAAACCATAATCTTATCAGAATCCAAAATTGTATGCAAACGATGTGCAATTGCGAACACAGTGCATCCATTAAAGTTCTCTTTAATCACTTTGTGCAACAATTCATCAGTCTCTGGATCCATATTGGCTGTGGCTTCATCCAAAACGACGATTTTATTCTTCCGAATGATCGCCCTTGCCAGACATATCAACTGTTTCTGACCGGAACTGAAATTCGAGCCACCATCATTGATTCGATACTCTAAACTTGGAAACAAATCTTTGATTTGCACTTTCTCCAACACACGCCAGATCTCATCGTCGGTGTAGAGTTTGTTGGGATCGACGTTTGTTCGCAATGTGCCACCGAACAGGACAGGATCCTGTGGAATGATCGCAATGCATTTACGAAGATAATCAAGTGATATTGTTTTGATATCGACATTGTCGATCAGTATTCGTCCAGTGACTTCGTAGAGACGGAAAAGTGTGGCAATTATGGACGATTTACCAGCACCAGTACGTCCGACAATACCAATTTTCTCTTTTGGATTTAATGTGAAATTGATGTTCTTTAACACTTGTTCATTGTTGTTGTATGTGAGTGAAACGTTCTCATATTTAACAGCCCCTTGTGATGGCCAATTTTCCAATACTGTTCCAGTTTTACTTTCACCCTTTACTTCGGTGTATTCTAAGAGACGTTCGACGGATGTCATCTGGTTCTCCATTTCGGCCCATTGACGAACGCCCCATTGTAGATGGCCGGCAAGTTGAAGGACTTGGGTGATGATTAGACCGACAGCGCCAGCAGAAACAACTGTAAAAATAATGGCAATGGATCAATTTTGTATTTTGATTTGTGGAATATGGATTTACCATCGGGGAAATAGAGTAGTTTGGCTATGACTAATATAATAAATATTGAGCATAAAGCGTCTTGAAAGAAGCCAAATGCACGCATCGTACAAATCCACATGAAATGGGCGGATGTGAATAGATCTTGATGACGATCGAATTCGATTTGAAGCACTTCTTGTGCCTTGTAAGCACGAATTGTTGTTAGACCTTCGAGGGTGGAGTTTAAGTGGCCGATCAATGGACTGCGAGCTAAAAAAATAAGAATGTTTTAAAGATTTTTAATGGTTTTTAAGACGGTTCTTACTGGCTGCTTCAAGTCTCTTCAAACTTCTGCCAGTTGGTATGTAAAGATACCTCATAACAGTAATAATTGCGAATAAAACCGAGGCTGGTATTAAGAATTGCCAATATTCCCTTGATATCAAGACAACAATGCCACCAACAGAGAAGAATACTCGAATCGCTTCACGGAATGCGATCGGCAATTGTTCATCGATGTTATTTAAATCTTGTGAGAAACGATTCAGGATGTTGCCGATGAAATGTGTATCGAAAAATGACATGACACCGTTTATGATGCTACGTGTCATTGCTTTGTGGATGTTCAATGATGCACGACGACAGAAATCGAAGAGTAAATACGTTTTGATGATGTGCAAACAGGAACTGACGAATACCATGATGGAGAAGAGTTTAATTGTTCGATTTGCGACTTCCATTGGATCTTCAAGTGACGCTGAAAGGATTGTGGATACAGTTGAAGACCATGATGGCCAATTTGTTGTTGTTTCGACTGTGGAATTGGTTATTGATGGATGTATGAATTGCAAATTATTCGCCCTGAAATGAGTTTGATTAAATATTTTTTTACAGTTTTTAAAGAAGACAATTTTACCATCTAGAAATTAATTCTTCTGAATAACTTTCGGAATATTGTGCAGCGAAATAAGAGAAAACCGTCACAGCAAAAAGTAAAATTCCACCACCATATTGGAAATATTTCGTGTAAATACTGAAATTAACGCTTCCTTTCTTGTTGATTTCTTCAAACACTTTCTTTTTTCCAGTGCCCTGTTCGGCTTCTAATAATTTCTGGTACTCCTCTTTGATCTCTTGCTCTTCTTCATCGACAATCTGCTGTTCGACAACATCCTTCTCGAAGCTATCGCCTTTGGTGATATATTTGACAAGATCTGGGTTTGGTTGGCCCACCGATTTCACTCTACCTTCATCCAAAATGACCACATTATCAGCAAGCAGTAAATGGTGTTCGTTTTGTGTGACCAAAATCACCAATTTATCTTTAAGGAAATCTTTGATGCATTCATTGAAGATGAAATCTTGTACATGTGCATCTAATGCTGTTAGTGAATCGTCTAATAGATAGATGTCGCTCTGTTTGTAAACAGCTCTAGCTAGATTAACGCGTGCCTGTTGGCCTTTGCTCAAATTCAGGCCGCGATCGGCGACGATTGTCTCATCGCCTTTGTCGAATAGACTTAAATCATACTCCAATGCGCAGACACGCAGGACTTGGTTGTAGCGGTTCGGTTCGAACTCTTCACCGAACAGAATATTCTGACGGATTGAGGAGACAAATAGCCATGGTTCTTGGGATGCGTACGAAACACGGCCGTCCACTTTGATGGTGCCCTCTTGGTGTGGATAGTCTTGGAGGATGGTTTTGATTAAGGAACTTTTGCCGGAACCGACGGTGCCTGAACACAGTGTCAAGCCATGGTTGATGTTCATTGTGATTTCTTGTAAGATTGGCGA
This sequence comes from Silvanus unidentatus, assembly GCA_963930825.1. Lineage (NCBI taxonomy): Eukaryota > Metazoa > Arthropoda > Insecta > Coleoptera > Silvanidae > Silvanus > Silvanus unidentatus. The sequence continues at coordinate 2,416,644 of OZ005758.1, forward strand.
TTTGGCAATGTAAACGGAGACTTGTTTAAGTGTGATTTTTGGTTTTAGGACGATTTCATCGCTGCGTGGTGTTGGTTTCAGTTCTTCAGCGTTTAATACACGACTGACACGTTTCATTGTGGCAAATAATTCAGCACCACGTGCCATTCCCATTGGAATCTCGACGCCCAGTGAATGGCGTAGTTCTTTGAATTGGCTGGTGATGTAGAAGATTAATTCGGTTTGTGGTAAGTTGCCAAGCCATAAATATGACATTATCATGAAATAGAATCCAAGACGGGATGATAGTACACCGACTATAATGACGATCAGTTTTATTACATAAGAATACATGAGATATTTCACTTCTTTCTTTCTGGCATCGTTTAAACGTTTGTTGAAGAATTGTTCCCATGTGTAGATTTTGATGATGCGAATTGCGGAGAGGGCCTCTTGTGTTACTTGAAGTCGTTCATCGGTTTTTTTATTGATTGCCAATTTTAATTTGCCAACTAATCGGCCCATTATTACTGTTTGAAAAAAGAAAAGTTTTTGAAATCTAAGGGAATTTTTCTGGTTGGTAGTGGAAAATATTTAAACTAACATTTTTACTGCCAAATAATAAATTTTCCTAACTCACCTTGAAATGGTAGAACAGTGAGGATGATTCCAAGTCCAACAAACGAAGAGATTCCAACTTTGTTAAACAATAAATAACAAACGAATATTAATTGTATGACACCAACGCACATATCGTTCACAAGCCAAATGCATTGCTGGAATGCGTACATGTCTTTTGTGAGTAATGTAACAATATTTCCCAAACTGATTTCGGCCAGAGCTGTGGGGGTGAGTTTCAGTGTTTTCCGGTAAATTAACGATGAAAATGATGTGCGTATTTGTAGGGCCAATTGTTGTATGGCGATAATGTAATTGTGTAGAAAGAATGTTTGGAAAATGTTGCAAGCAATGATGAGACCGGCATTGAAAAGGCCATCGTTGAATGTTAGATCGGACTCCTGTTTGAAGTATTTCACAAGATTACTAACAGCAATCGATTCAATGTAAGTTCTGCCCAATTTCCAACATAAATACAGTGATCCAAAGAAGGCATATTGCCAGCCGAATCGTTTTACAATCAAACGAGAGATTGAGGGTTTGTCTTTTTTGAATTCTTCATCCCAAATGTCCTCGAATTTGACGGCATTTCGTTCAGAGTTACATTTGCGGGTCACTTCGTAAAGGTCTGAGTCTTCCAAGTCGCGTTTTTTGATTGCTTTTTTAAATAAACCACCAGTGTAACTGATTAAGGGAGAAATGTTTGTTTTAAACGGGTTTTAAATAGTTTTTCGGGGGTACTTACGAGAATGTTAACAATGATGCGATGTTGGCTTTTTCTCTTGGATTCTGTTTACGATTTTCTTTGGCACAATGATCCATTTTCTCTTTCGTATTGTTGTATTATCACAATAGTGTTTAACAATAAACTCTCTTATCGATGCATTGGGAAAAAGAGAATATAATTCTATATCTATAAACACAATTCTATATAAAGTCGTAAAATTTCTAGATAAAAACAAAATGAAATTAATTGTATGTAATAATGTTATAGTCTCAAGTGTTGGTGTGCCACTGACTTTAAGACTTGCTTGTAATTTGCAATAAATTAATATAATTATTTACATTTTCCTTACATAAAATGTAATCTATTTAAAACAATTAAATCAAATTGAATTAAGTTTCGGCGTTAACCTTCGTACGTAATCAGGATGAAAATTTTTGTATTTGTGTATGGTAAACGTACGTGACTGAAAAAAAATGACAAGATTGATTCTTATAGTGAAAAGTTTAAATAAAAGGAGACAAGAAATTTATCTATTATTTAGATTTATATCAAACCAGTGACAGTAAAATAGTTTTTTCTGTTTGTTTTGTCTATTAAATATTTAATTACAGAGGCAAAATTAAATGCATGTTAAATATTAGTTGTACTAAAATTGGAGATGCGCTTCTGGTGAATTTCCATTTACGCAAATTTTCATTGACGATTTTCGTTCGTCAATTTATGTTATTTAAGTGTGTTTGTGTACCAATTTGCCTAAATAAATCCGGCATTGTACGATAAGGGAACGACACTCTTGAAATTTGTTCTTTAAATTGTACTTTCTTTAACCATTTGCTTAAACAAACTGTTTGTATTGTTTAATAACATTGTAGGACTATCGAATTCAACAATTTCACCACATTTCATCACCATGATTTTGTCACAGTCCATAATGAATGTTAATCTGTGGGCTACAATTAGAACTGTACAATCGGAAAAATGTTCCTTTATTACATTTTGTAGTAGAAGTTGGTAATTATGGTCTAAATTGGCTGCTGCCTCGTCTAGAACAACGATTTGATTTTTATTTAAGATAGCACGTGCTAAACACACCAATTGCCGTTGACCGGCACTTAAATTTGTTCCATTCTCATCAATTTTCCATTCCAAATTTGTGATACTGTCTAAATGGACTTGTTTTAGAACTGACCACAATTGTTCGCTTGTAAAATGATTGTTTGGATCTAAATTCTCGCGAATAGTGCCATTAAATAGGACAGGAGTTTGTGGAATGATTGTGATACTTTGTCGTAATTGTTTTTGTGAGATTTCCTCTAAATTTTTCCCATCAATACTGATTTGTCCATGGAAGTCGTACAATTTGAATAGTACAGATAGTATGGACGATTTTCCAGCACCAGTTCTGCCAACAATTGCGATTTTCTCTTTGGAATTGATTGTGAATGAAACGTTTTTCAATGCACCTTCTTTGCCGGCGTAACAAAGTGAAACATTTTTGAAACAAATCACTCCATTCGATGGAAAATTTTTTAAAAATGCAACATTTTTCTTTGGTTGTTCTTGTTGTAGTTCGGTGTATTCCAATGTACGTTCAACGCACGTCATTTCCGTTTCGATGCGAGCACTTAACAACGATGCCCAGTAGATTGTCGCACCGAATGTGGTCATTTGTGATAAAGCGAGACCAGCACTGCCAGCCGTTGCATTTGGTGTGAAGAAAATCAAACCGACCACAACGGTAAGAAAGATGAAGGCGCTTAGAATGCTGGCAAAGAAGGAATAAGCGACGAATGCATCAAGCCAACAGAATCTTGCTGAATTGTACAAGTCTAAATGCATGTCGAATTCTTCGATTAGAAGTGGTTCGGCTTTGAAGGCACGTATTGTTCGTAAACCTTCAAGTGTGGTGTTTAAATAGCCAATTAATGGACTACGAACTGCTAATTCTAAGCGTTTTAAACTACGGCCAGTTTTGATGTAAGTTTGGCGTAGAAATGCGAAAAGAATGGTGAAAATTGTGATTGGGAGGAGGAATTTGTTGTTGACGGAAACAACGAGAAGGATTGAACCGATGATTGAAAAGCACACCTGAAAAAAGTCAGTTAGTTGTTGAATTTTTGTGTGTTGGAATTTTTACTCTGATTCCTTCTGAGATTGTGTGGGAAATGTACTCGTCAACGGTGTTTAAATCTTGTGAAAAGCGATTTAAAATGTTGCCCAAATAATTTCGGTCGAAAAATTGCATTGTAGCGTTTAGTACGGTTTTTATCATGCTTGTGTGGATGTTTAAAGATGCCCTGCGACAGAAATCAAACAAAACATACGCTTTTATCAATGTTAGAAATGTTTCAGCAATTATTGTGATTGTATAGAGTTTTAGGGTGTTGTTGTTTTTGATTGAAGTCTCTTGGATGATTGTCGTATTTGTGATGTTGGAAATTGTGTAGTTTAAAAGTTTTTGTTGTAAATCAGACCTGAAACATGACATTCAATATGAAATGGGAATGGTGTTATAAATAATTACCATTCGCTGATTAATTTGTCGCTGTAGTTCTCTGCGTATTGACTTAGACCGAAAAACAACACTGGTATGCCAAAAGCAAGAAAACCGCCGCCGAATTTGAAATATTTTGAAAATATTTCAAAAGGGACTTGGCCTTTTTTCGGAGTTTCGATATAAACTCGTTCTTTTGGTAATAATTCATCCGTTTCATCGTCTTCTTCATGATTACAATTGGAGTTTGTTGAATGATTTTCTGGTGTATTTTTGTGATTTTCTTTAATTTCTTGATTTTTTGTAGGATTTACAAGTGTCTCAATCTGTCCATCTTTTAAATAAACAATTTGATCGCTTTGTTGGATATGTTGTGAATTCTGTGAGACAAAAACGCACACTTTCCCATTCAAATATTTGCGTATTGCTTCGTTGAATACGAAATTCTGTACTTGATTGTCAAGTGACGATAAACAATCGTCTAAAATGTAAACTTGACTTTGTTTATAAACGGCACGTGCCAAATGAATTCGTGCTTGTTGTCCTCTGCTTAAATTCGCCCCTTTATCAGAAACCATTGTTAAATCACCGTCTTTTAACAGATTTAAATCGTATTGTAAATCGCAGACGCGTATCACATCTTTGTAGCGTTTTCTGTTGAATTCACTACCGAAAATGATGTTTTGTCGTATTGTGGATGGGAATAGCCATGGTTCTTGTGAAGCGTAAGAGATTTGATCGGTTATTTTTAGAATGCCTTCGGTTGGGATGTAATCCCGGATAAGTACTTTGATTAAATTCGATTTTCCAGCACCAACATCGCCAGTAAGCACAGTTAAACCTTTTGGGATTGTTAAAGAGATGTTTTTTAGTAAAATCATATTGTTTTTCTTCACGGTAACATTTTCCAAGCGGATTTCTGTGTTTGGATTTACTGAAGAGTGGATTGAATGCGTTTCAGCGTTTAGTAATGTTTGGATTCGTTGTGAAGATGCTGTTATATCGGCATATTGTCCTAAACTTGATGGAATTATAATGCCAATTGTCTGTTTTAACATTTGATATAATGTGAGAACGTAGAAAATCAATTCGGCTGATGTGGCATTGCCGAGATAAGAATAAAACATCACCACTAAATAGAAACCGATTCGAGTATTTAACAGTCCACTTACAATAAGGACAACTTTTTTGTATATTACAAATAAAATTGTTTGTACTTCTTTTCTGAAACAAGATAATTAATTGGATTTATGATTTTTTTGTTTGATTACCTTCGTTTCTGTGTTATTCTGTTTAGGAACACCGATTCCCATGTTAACATTTTGATTATTTTGATTGCAGATAAAGTCATTTGGATTAATTGTAGACGTTCGTCGGTTTTCTGGTTTAATGTGAGTCGTAATTTTTTGATGCAGCGGAATAGACAAACTGTGAGACAGAATTAAGAAAGAAAAAATGATTTGGATTTTTTTTTGACTTACTTTGTAATGGAAACACGGTGAATATGAAGAGAATCCCAACAAGTCCAACATTCCCCATTTTATTATACAATAGAAAGCAGATTGTTAATGTTTTTACGGTGTATACGACAATATCAATGGACGTCCAACCGGAAAATTCAACCAATTGAATGTCTTTGGTGATCATGGTTACAATATTCCCTAAAGAGATACTTTCGAAGGATTCTGCGCTCATTTTTAATGATTTCCGATAAATTAACGAACTTAAAGAGGAACGGACTTGCAATGAAAGTATGTAATGCATCAGGACTATGTTTTGGTAGCAGAATGTGGTTAAGAACGTAGTACTAACAAGAAGCGTACCATAGAAGATCGCTTTTTCGTAGTCTACTTGCGTTCCATTGAAACAAGCGACAAATTTGCCCATGGAATATGGATCTAGTACACTGAAAATCAGTGCGGTAAGTAAATCCGCTAATCCTAAGAGAAGATAAGACCATTTGTAACGTGCAAATATCATTCGGACGACAAACAGATGCTTTTTGCGATTCACGTGATTTTGTTTCTCCAAAAACTGTTCGAAATGGTCTCCACATTTTTTTGCTTGGCAATGTTTTACCGGTTCCGGTAAATCGTTGACTGTCAAGTCACGTTTGAAGGCTTTTTTAAAGATGTTAATTGTGTAGCTAGAATTTCTCTTTGTAATTTTTTTTTAACAAAATTTTTGTACTCACAAGAAACTGATTTTCGATAGAAAATTCGCTTCTTCCCTTGGATGCTGATTCCGTTTGAATTTTCCGTTGTAGTTCATAATTTTTTTACAAAAAACACATTACTAAGCCGTGTTTTTGTCACACAATCATTTAAATAAATAAAACGTACATTTTTTGTTTAAACATTCGTACAGGACAAATCTTGAAACGCATCTGTCTCGCGCTTTGCTCTCATTTAACTTTAATTACATAATCGTATTTTCTAGTTTACTTCAATGGTTCATTTGTAAAGAGATGGAACAGGAAATTGTGATTATGACGAATCCAAACGAACACAAATTTTCTAAGAATTTTATTCATTTATAAATTAGAAAACAATTTTCAATTGGATTTATCGACCATTTGTTTAAATAAACTCACACGGTCGCGTAACAATCGTATCGGGCTATCGAATTCAACAATTTCGCCCCCATTTAACACCATCACTCGATCACAGTCCATAATGGATGTTAATCGATGGGCAACCGTGATTACAGTACAATTTGTAAAATGTGCTTTGATGACGCTTTGTAAAAGGATCTCGTTGTCCGGATCCAAATTCGCTGTCGCTTCATCCAAAATGACAATTTGATTTTTTCGTAATATTGCACGCGCTAAACAGAGTAACTGCTTTTGGCCAGCACTGAAATTGGAACCGTTTTCAAGCACTTGAAATTCTAAATGATCGATGATTGATTGTAGATGGACTTGTTTCAAAACTTGCCACAGTTGTTTGTCATCGTATTCATTCAATGGATCTAAATTGGCCCGAATTGTTTCACGAAATAGGAATGGATCCTGTGGAATGATGGCGATGTTTGACCGTAAGAATTTACGTGATAATAAATGCGTATCGATGTTGTCAATGTAAATGGAGCCGTTGAATTTGTAGAGTTTGAAGAGAGTGGAAATGATTGTGGATTTTCCAGCGCCAGTACGTCCAACAATGCCGATTTTCTCGTTTGGTTCAATGGTGAATGTGATGTTTTTTAGGACTTTTTCTGCACCGTATGTTAAGGTGACGTTTTGGTAAACGATTTTTCCGGTTTTTGGCCATTTCGGGACTACAATGCCAGCATTGTCTTCGGTTTCTATTGCAGTGTATTCGATTGCTCGTTCCATTGATGTCATTTGTAATTCGAGACCGGTGGTTTCTGTTAAGCCCCAATGGAGAGTTGTGGCTAACGCGATCATTTGGGTTAGAACAAGACCAGCATTACCAGCAGAAACATCTAGAATAATTGAAAAATTAGTGATTGGCTTGGATGACAATTGAAATTGTGACCTGGATTTAAGTAGAGTACGGCTAGAATTACAACTGTTACCATAATATTAATGAAAAGATCTGCAAAGAAGCCGAAAGCGAGTTTTAGTGTCCAGGTAGAGTATAGAACAGATGTGAATAGATTTTGATAAGTGTCGAATTCGTTTTTTAGGATTTGCTCTGCTTGAAATGCTCGAATTGTTGTCAGACCTTCAAGGGACGAATTTATGTAACCAACAAGAGGACTTCGAACTGGAACAAAAATGATATAAAATTTGAGGGGGAATTTATGTGCTTTTTTTCACTTGATAATTGAAGTCGTTGGAGATTTCGTCCTGCTCTCACGTAATACTGTCGCAGTTGAAGTAGAATTATGGAGATAATTCCGATTGGGATGAGGAAGAATGCATTTACACTTGCTACGAGATATGTGGAGCCAATCAGCGCCAAAAACACCTAAAAGGTATTTCTTTTTATTAAGGTTTATGTAAGGTTTGTTGTGATACTTACGCGAATAACTTCGGCAAAAAGATTCGGTAAATATTCGTCAATGTTGTGTAAATCTAAAGAGAATCGATTGATTATATTGCCAATGTAATTGGTGTCAAAGAATATCATAACAGCGTAGACGATTTGTGATAACATACGTTTGTGGATGTTTATGGAAACTTTCCGACAGAAATTGTATAAAACAAACGATTTTACTAATAACAATGCTGATCCAATTATTGTTACGGTTGTGTAAAGGTTTAGTGTGTATTTGTTCTCTGCTTTTGTCTCGAAATATGTGCTGTTTGTTATATTTTGAGTGGTGAAATCCAAGACTTTTTGTTGTAAATCAATCCATTTGGCAAGCAGTTTATCACTGTAATTTTCCATAAATTGCACAACAACAAACAGAACAATAATGAGAAAGAAAATGAAAATGCCGCCCCCAAATTGAAAGTATTTCTTATAAACATCCCAATTGACGTAACCCTCTTTTCTGGTTTCAGAATAAACGTCTTTTGTATCTTCTCCGTGATTTTTCTTTTTTAATAAATTTTCCTTTTCGTCATTGTTTTCATGTTCTTCGTGTTCGCAAAACCCGTTTGAAATTTGCCGCTTTTCATAGAAGTTTTCTGTAATATTTTTAAATTTGGTGTCTTTTGGTTTGCCACTAAATACAATTGTGCCATTTTCCAAAATGGCCACCTGATCAGCCTTTTCAATATGGTGTACATTTTGTGTGACTAAAATACAAATTTTTTTACTCAGGAATTTTCCGATGCATTCCACAAACACGTAATCCTGTACACGATTGTCTAGTGCTGTTAATGAGTCATCGATTAAGTATATATCGGCATTTTTGTAAATTGCACGTGCTAAATTAATTCTCGCTTGTTGGCCTCTGCTCAGATTCAAACCGCGATCGGCAACAATTGTTTCGTCGCCGTTTTCGAAGAGTCCCAAATCGTAGTCCAAGGTACAGATGCGGATAACTTCGCTGTACCGATCCGGATCGTAAGTTTCCCCGAAAAGGATGTTCTGTCGGATTGAAGAGGGAAACAACCAAGGATCTTGGGAAGCGTAGGAAATTCTTCCATTTACGAACACATTTCCGGATTTCGGTAAGTAATCTTTGAGGATTAATTTAATTAATGAACTTTTTCCTGATCCCACATGACCGGTTATTACTGTTAAACCTTTTAATGCAGTAAATGATGGGATTTTAAGGACTGTTTGTTCGTTGATTTGCATTTGAATGTTGGTTAGTTGAATTTTTGGTTCCCCTTTTAGTGACATTTGGTGGGTTGGTAATTCCTCGGATTTTAAAAACAGTCCAATTCGGTAAAGAGCAGCGTACATTTCGCCACCACAGAAGAAACCGAATGGAATTGTAACGCCTAAAGTGTGTCGAAGACTTTGAAATAATGTTAGAACGTAGATAATTAGTTTTGTGGTTGTGGTGTGGCCGGTCCAAATGTACACCATAATTACAACGTAGAAACCAATTCGGGAGCTCAAAGCGCCGATTACAAGTACCAACACTTTTTGGTATAAAACGCTGAGTAGAGTACGCATTTCTTTCCTAAAATTATTTAGATAATTGAGGAAAAACGACTTTGGAGATTTTGTCATTTCAAGGTTGGCAGTAAAACTCACTCGATTTGAATGTTTACTACCAACCTAAAAAAATTCCCTAGATTTTTCAACTTACTTTCTTGCAGCTGAAATTTTATCGAAAAAATACTTTTCCCATGTGAACATCTTAATAATTTTAATAGCAGTTAATGTTGCTTGTGTGATTTGTAATCGATCATCGGTTTTCTTTCCAATATTCAATCGTAATTTGCCAATATTTCTACCAATTAACACTGGAATTTTAACATAAAACTTAAATTGGAAATTGTTTCAGATGGTGTTTACTTTGTATTGGAAGAATGCCCACGATTAAAGCGACTCCAACAAATCCAACAATGCCCATTTCGTTGTACAACAAGTAACAAGTGATCAATGTCTTTAACACTGCTATGCAGGAGTCACTGAAGAACCACATTGCCGATTCAATAATGACAATGTCTTTGGTGATTAAAGTGACAATTCGACCCAATGTGCTGGCCGAGGTAAATGTATTGAGTTTAAGAGCCTTTCGGTATATTAATGTGCTTAAACTTGTTCGCACTTCAGCACAAAGTCGATGTTCAACCATGACCACATTGAAGAACCAGAAAGTGTTTAACAAATTCACCCCAATGACAAGAGTTCCATAATAAAGGGCGGATTTTAAATCGACTCCATTCTCATTGAAACTTGTTACGAAATTGCTGGTGGCATATGGTTCTAAAAAACTGTTAAAAAGGTAATATTTTATTCAATTTGACGAATTTCGTTTAAAAACCTTCGTATAATGCCTATAATTAATGTTAATACTCCAAGAATTGCGTATAATTTTCCAAAACGTTTAAGTATTACGTGGAAAATTGATGAACTTTCAACATTGTCGTTCCAAATTTTTTCCAATTTGTCTCCGCATTTTTTCGACTCGCAACAGTCGAGAATTTCTGGCAAATCGTTGACATTTAAGTGTGATTTTGAGGAAATTTTAAACAGCCCTAAAGAGTACCTTGGAAAGAGAATGTGAGGGTAGCGAGTTTTCTTTTTTTTTGGACTTACCAGAATGTTAAAAGCGACAGCACATTTGCCGTCTCTCTAGGATTCCGTTTTCTTGGCACTTTAATTCCATGATCCATTTTATCAAACACTTTTTAACAATTCAAGTTGTGTGTCTTTGGCACAATTTAAGTAACATAATTCAACGAAATTGAACAAATAAACAGGACGTTTATCGTATAAAATTAAGTAAAGTTTACCTTATGTTTGAAAAAATTGCGTAGAAAAATATGAGAACGATGTCATACTTTATGAACATTTAACTTTTTATTATATAATTGGTTCTCTTTCTTTATTTGAATTTGGTTCAATTAGGGATGTGTACTTGAAGTGACTTCCTTTATAAAAACAGTTTTAAAATGGGAAACATATTTCGCCCACAATCTCTTTACAAGGTAAAAAAAACTGTTAGATAACAAAACTTTTTAATACTTTCCAAACATTCAACAATGGATTTTTACATTTATCTAACGGATTGTTTGGCCATAGACTGGAATGTTCCATTTGGTATTTTGAGTAAATCACAGGGTGTACCAAACTCTATCAGTTTGCCATCATCAATGACCATCACTTTATCACATTTCATCACAGCTTTTAATTTATGTGCTATTATAATTACAGTCGAATCACTGAAATTTGTTTGGAAGGCTTTTTGGATTAATATGTCACTATATTCGTCTAAATTGCTTGTTGCTTCATCGAATATTAGAATATTTTTACGTGTAATTAATGCACGTGCTAAACAAATTAATTGTTTTTGACCAATACTGCAATATGTACATTTATCTGTTAACGATTGGAATTGATTGTTCAATTGTACATTGTTTAAAGCTTTCCAGAGTTGGTTGTCGGTGTATTCATTGTTTGGGTCCATGTTTTGACGGATTGTCGTCTCGAATAGTATCGGATCTTGTGGGATTACAGCAATATTTTCTCGTAGTAAGTTTAGTGGTATGTTTTTTGTGTTTATATTATCTAGGTATATTTGTCCTTGTTGGATTTCGTATAATCGTAATAAAGCGGCGATTATTGTGCTTTTTCCAGCGCCTGTTCGGCCGACAATTCCGATTTTCTCACCCGGTTCAATGGTGAAATTGATGTTAGTTAAAACGGATTCATTGTTGTACTTTAACGAGACATTTTCATATTTAATTCTGCCGCTAAATGTGTGTTTATGGTGTGTTTTAGTTTTTGGTTCCTGTTGAATTTCTGTGTATTCTAAAGAACGTTCGACTGATGTCATTTTATTTTCTATATCGGCCCAATGTCGGATGCCATATTGTGCCAAACCAGTTAAAGAGAATGCTTGTGTTATTGCCATACCAACATCACCAACTAACGTTTTCGAATCGATTGTTAGGAATTGAATGATGATGGTGGTGATGAATGTAATGCAGAGCATATCGAGTGCGAAACCGAATCCACGAACACAACATTTCAGGGTGTAATTTGCGGACGTGTGAAGGTTTTGGTGTTGATCGAATTGTTGTTGGAGGATGGTGATTGATTCTTTGTGGACTCGGATTGTTGTTAGACCGTTTAAAGAGGCGTTTAAGTGGCCAATAATGGGGCTTTTTGCTAAAAAAAATATTTGCGATTAGGTGGTACAAGTGGCGCCCCACTGTTTGGTGGTGGCAATTTAAACTAGCGAACAGGGGCTCTTTCTTTTTGTTTTCCTGTTTGCTAGTTTAAAAATCTGAACATTTTACTTGAAGTATCCAGTCTTTGTAGATTTCTTCCTGCTTGCAGATAGAAAATTCGTAGGAAATGTAATGTGATAAAAAATATTATCCATTGTATTAAAAATGAGATTTTTACGGTGAGTAAAAGGACCACAACTCCAGTAATTGTGAAGAAAATCTGGAAAATGATTTTTTTATTATGTGTGTTGTTTATGTTGGTCAATTAAGGGTTGTTACTTCGAGGAATTCGTATAGAACAAATGGTAATTGTTCGTCAATGATGGTTAGATCTTTGGAGAAACGATTCAAAACATTTCCAATGCGATTTGTGTCGAAAAATGTTAATACCGAATAGAATACACTTGTTATCATTGATTTATGTAAATTATTTGAAGCTTTTCTGGTGAAATTGAAGTGAACATATGCAGCTAGTATCGAAAATAGCGTCAATGCAAGTATAATACTAGGAAATTTTATGTAAAAGGAAAATTCACTGTTCATTAGTTGGAAATATGTTGTGGTATTGGTTAAATTGTTTGTACGGAAGAGGGAAATGTTTTGTTCTAAATTTGCCCTGTAAAGAATACATGTTAAATATTTTTTTGTTTTATTTTAGATGTGAAACTTACCAAGAGTTGATAATTTTTTCCATATAAACTTTAGAAGTGTGTGACATTAGAAAAACGAAGAAAATTGTTGTTATCATTAAGTAACCGCCGCCGAAATGAATGTATTTTTTATATGTGGATTTCTGTACTTTTCCACGCATTTTTTCTTCAAAATACATTCGTTTTTCCTGGTTTTTAGGTAAAAGTTCAGCTTTTTCATCAATGACTTCAAAATGTTTTTCATCATCTTTGAAATCTTCATTTGCCTTAAATTCATCTATTTTTATTTCGGTTTTATTCACTTTACTAAACGATTCAATCGTACCATTTGCTTGCATATTAATAAACCAATCACAAAACATGACATCCCGTTGATTTTCCATTGCCAAAATGCACAATTTCCCTTGCAGGAATTCGTGAAAGCACTTTTTCCATACATAATCACGCACACATTCATCGAACGATGTTAAACACTGATCCAGTAGATAAATATCACATTTTCGATAAATTGCTCTGGCTAAATTTATTCGCGCTTTTTGTCCTCTACTTAAATTCAATCCTTTATCACCGATTCTCGTTTCATCACCGTATTTCTTGGATTTTAAATCGGGGAGTAAAGCACATACTTGTAAAACGTGATTATAACGTTCGATTTCAAATTGTTGTCCGAATAGAATGTTTTCTTTTATTGTTCCGGGAAAGATCCACGGTTCTTGGGATGCGTAACTAATTCTACCATCAATACACAAATCTCCACAGTATTTATGCTCTCTTAAAAGAGTGTTTAAGAATGTGGTCTTTCCACATCCGACAGGACCAGTTAGAGCGACTAATCCTGGTGTTGTTAAGCATAAAGTGATGGATTTTAAAATACGGTTCTCGTTTATGGTGACATGTACGTTGTTTAGTATGATTTTTGGATGAGTTCTATGTTCTTGTGTGTAATTATTGATTTCTTCTGAATTTAATAATTGTGTGATTCGTTTTACAGCTGTACGAAGTTCGGCACCTTCAATAATCCCTAATGGGATTAAAACGTTGACAGCTTGTCTTAAACGTTGGAATGAGCTTAGAATGAAGTAAATCAATTCGGCAGTGATTGGATTCTCTTGCCAAATGCACGTCATTATCAATATGAAGAAAGCTATGCGTGATGTTAATGCCCCGATTAATAAAGCGACAATTTTTCTGATGAACAGTTTCACAATGGACTTGACTTCTTCTCTAAAAAGATCCAAGATTTAAAATTGTGTTCGTTTTTCAAGTGGTTGAGTTTCTCTTACTGTCTGTAATAATTGATTTTGTCAAGGAATATTTTCTCCCATGTGCACATTTTAATGTTTTTCATATTGTTGAATGCTTCTTGTGTTGTTTGGATACGAATGTCTGTTTTTTCGGCTATTTCCATACGTAATGTTCCCGCTTGTCTTCCAACCAATACTGGAAATTGATTGTGATAAATATTTTTTCGTAATTATTTGCAGTGATTTACCTTGAATTGGAATCGTAAGAAGGAAGAATAGACAGGTGGAAAATGCGGCTAGACCAATTCGTGTATAAACCATTGCACATACTAAGAAAATCTGTACGAAACCAATCCAAACATCGTTCGCATATAAACAAATTTGGTCTAATGTGTTAACGTCTTTTGTTAATATGGTAAGAATTTTTCCAATTGTGATTTTTGTTAATGATTCATTGGTGATTTTCAAACATTTCCGATAAATTAATGATGTGAATGCGGTGCGTATTTTAAAGCCGAATGCAGTTACAATCAGTAGATAATTGTGTAAATAAATAAAGTTGAGGATATTGAGAGCAATGACCAGTGTGGCATAGTAATAGCCGTCCCATATAGTCATTTCGGTTTGATTGAATGTGAAATAAGAGATAAGACGTCCAATGGCCCATGGTGATAGGGTTCTGTAAATATTTACATGATTATTGCAAACATTTTCAATTGGATTTTGGTTTACATCATGATTGAACGCATTATTAATTGGACAGTGCCCATAAGGAGGTAATCTCTTCCGTAACATTTCCATAATAAACGATAAATGGAGAATTTGTGGTGTTGTTTATCGGATTCGAATTGTTTTTGTAGTTGAGCGCCTAATTTATTAGCATCGTACTTTTTGATAACGGGAAATAAATCGTTTTCGTCGAATTTCTTTGAAGCTTTCTTGAAAATTTTTAGAGTGTAGCTTAAAATTGGTTATTACATTTTCGTAATGGAATTTTTTGTGTTGTTACTTACAAAAATGTTAGATAGGATAGAAAGTTTGCTGTTTGTTGTGGATGTGCACTATTTGTAGTTTTTACTTCTTGTTCCATTTTTGACTGATTTGATTTAGTCACATTTTCTTGATAAAATAACACAGTATTTGTTTAATGATAAATTTAGCGACTTGCTAGCCAGTGAATTGTTTTCAACACTTAAATGAGTTTAAATGACAATTTAAATAGATAAATCCGTGATTGTTTAAATATAAAATTTGTCATTGTCATGTCATCTGAAGCAGGAAGAAAATCGAGTAAAAAAACAGCGAAAAATTCAATTAGCAATGAATCAATTAGAAAAAATCGTAAATCGAATTCGGCGAAGAATGTTAAAGAGGTCATTGACGATATTCCGGACAATGTCAATTTTAAAGAGAAATTGGTGTATTTTTTCTTTAATAATATGATTGAGAGTTTTATTAAAGACTATCAGAGGGAGGATAGTGTGAAATGTATGTGTTCATTGCCAAAAGAAAAGATTGTGGAAGATGTAGGGTCATTAAAGAAGAAACAGTCAATAACTAGAGTTGCGTCCAGCGTTTCAGTACCTGATAAAAAAATTAGACGGTCTAGTTGTTCAAAAATTGTTTTAAAAGTATGATGATTATAGTTTGTTTGTAAATTAATTGTAATTTTGGTTTTTAGAGACCACCAGACTGGCTATTACCGACTTTTCGTGAAAAAGCAACGATTGTCTTTACAAATGGAAATATTTATTCGGGTGATACATCGAATAAAATGATGGACGGTTGGGGAACGTTTCGATGGAGTGACGGTACGATTTATACAGTGAGTTAATAAATTGTTTTTGGTATTGATTTTAAAATTGTTTTCCAATATAGGGACAGTTTAAAGACGGTTGTTTAACTGGCAATGGTACAATGCGACTGGCAGATCTTTCTGTTTATAAAGGAAACTTTTGTAATGGATATTTTCATGGTGATGGTACATTAAATATTGCAAATTCGACGATGGTGTATAAGGGTGAATGGAAGTTTGGTAAAAGACATGGCAAAGGTTGGATGCATTATGGTATGGAAAATTGGTACGATGGTGAATGGTTTGAGGATGAGAAACACCGTTTTGGGGAAAGACATTACACAGATGGCAGCAAATATAAAGGTGGATATTTACACAGTTTAAGAAATGGTCAAGGAACAATGGTGTTTGGTAATAATGATGTTCGTATAAAAATTGTAACCAACATTTGTAAGAAATTTCCTATTGATGTACAGTTTTATAGAGGTGAATGGATGGATGATTTAATGCACGGCTATGGTGAGTACTTTTGGAATTGTTCTACAAGCAAAGAACTAGTTTTCACTCCGACAAATTCCTATAAAGGGAATTGGGTGAAAGGGAAACGGAATGGGGTTGGTTTAATGAATTTCGGTAATGAAATTGGTTCGAAATTTTACGGTATGTGGATGAATAATGTTAAACACGGTGCTGGTGTGATGATTTGCGGTAATGGAAATATTTTATACTGTAATCCATTGTTTGTGTTTGATAAAGTGGTACAAAAAAAGGCGGTACAAACTTGTGGTGCAAATAATTGCGTAGAATTTGATATGTTTTTGTATCGGAGAATTAACGAACAATTGAATGACAATTTAGAAATGTTTAATGATGATATTTTAAATTGTATTATGCGGAATAGTGAATTGATTGCGAAAAATCAGTTTGTTGTGTGTGCTGCTCGAAATACAGATTGCAGTCCATTGAATCTAACATTGAATACAAATTCGAATCAATTGAATTTACGGTATTTGATTGATTTTGTTTTGGGGAAATTTCCACATGATTTAAGAACGAAACAGAATGAAGAGAATCAAATGCAGGATTTAATTTGTTTGCATTTAACGAAATTGATGAGAATTTATGAAAAATACGCTAAATTGGCGGCTTGTAATTTTATTGGAAGACCATTAATGGTGCGATTGTTCTTATGGCAATTATACAAAGATTTAAAATTACCAGAGAATGGAATTTCATTAATTGAAACTGATTTGAATGTGTACGAAAATCCGGCTTGTTGTTTGATTCGAAAACATGATCCATTTGAAGAGATTTATTTCTGGCAATTTCTTTTATCAATTATCACAAATGCAGTTTGTTTATATTTAATGGATGGAAATAATGCGGAGAAACTATGTGGGAAAACTGGCATTTTGTATCAAATTTTTATTGATTTCTTAAATCAGAAACTTTACAAATTATCACTGAATATAAAATGGGAAACGAGTGAAATTCCGATGCAATGTTTTTATTCACTGTACATGAAAATTGGAGAAGCGCATTCGGTGCGAACGTTTTTTGGCCATTGTTGCACTAAAAGGGGGTTTAAACCGTACTGTTTCAACAAATCAATCAATAGGAATAGTAAAACAGTTGATTATTGTGCTGTTGTGGTGGGAAACAGTTTGTCATTTACTACAGGTAAAAAATCGCACCGTTAAACTGTTTAATTTGAAATAAATTTTAATTACAGTTGACTTATTACGTCCATGTATAGAAGAATCCATTGAACAGATTGATCCATACTGTAAAAATTTGTTTGTTTTCCGTAAATTGGGCAAAAAGAAATTATTTCAATGCATCACAAATGTGTGTCCATACATAATGTCAGATAATCACATCACAAATATGGATTACAATTTGTCATTCATTGAATTTTATCAAATCATTTTACAATGTACGAATGAATTATGTAAATTACAAAATTAAAACATCTCATTGTGATAATAATCCATATAATAACATTGTTTTGCGGTTATACAAATACTCATAAAAAATATAATATACATTTTACTGTAATTTATCTTGTTATAGGTTCAGTCTCTCTCCAAAGCCATTCTTTCGTCTCTAATTGGCCTTGTTTTTCCAATAACGGTCCCACAACATCTCTACACTCCTGATGGTATTTATTAATGTATTGAATCTCTTCATCTGTCAACATTTCAGTCACAATCAGTTTGGTTTGTTTCGGCACCAATGTGATTGTTTCGAATGTAAGGAAACCGCGATTATTGAAATTATGTGGCGGATGTGCCGACACAATTTGTACAATATCTTCAATACGAATACCAAACTGTCCGTCTTGATAATAACCCGGCTCATTTGAGACAAACATGCCCGCTTCCAATCCAGGATCGTTGCGTGTTGTACGCCACGAAATCTCCATTGGTCCTTCATGTACATTTAAATAGGAACCGATACCGTGTCCTGTTCCATGCGCGTAATCCAATCCCACTTGCCATAAATTCTCTCTAGCAAATGAATCCAAACAGTTACCTTTAATTTTGCGTGGAAAAATTGATGTTGCAAATTTGATTTGGCCTTTTAAAACGCGCGTAAAACATTCTTTTTCAAAGGGTGTGGGTGTGCCTAAATGAATTGTGCGTGTAACATCGGTTGTTCCATCTAAATACTGACCGCCAGAGTCACATAAATACAAAGAATCAGCGGTTATTGGTACATCGGTGCTTGGATCGGGGGAGTAATGGATGATGGCACCATGTGGCCCGACTGAGCTGATTGTACTGAAACTGGGACCACGGAAATCCGATTGTAATTGACGGAATTGTTCAAGTTTTTGAGCACCGGAAATTTCGGTGACTTTGTCACCGTTTGAAATTGTTTTTTCCAGCCAGTTTAGGTAGCAACAAAGCGCTGCAGCGTCTTTAATGTGTGCATTTCGCATACCTTTGATTTCCGATGGATTTTTGATGGCTTTCATTAAAGCAATTGGTGTTGTGTCGACCATAATACATTTACGTGGTATTGTACTGATTAGAGCGTAATTTGTTTGTTCTGAACACCACACGTAACCGTCTAAAGTTTTTGCTAGTTCGGTTAAATGCTCATCGATTTTGTTGTAGGATTTTATCTCGAAACTCACATCACCAGCTTCGTTTGTTAAATGTTTTTTGACTTCGTCTTGACTTTGGTTTATGAATAGTACGAATGAGTTCTCACTAATGAGTAAATAGGAAAAGAACACTGGATTGTATTCAATATCGGAGCCGCGTAAATTGAGCAACCAAGCGATCTCATCTAATGTTGCAACTAGTAAATGTTTGGCGTTTTTCTCTTTCATTTGTGCTTGGATTTCGCTGAGTTTATCTTTAACAGTTCGGCCAGTGTATTGGGCTGCTAGAGGCACAATGGCGTTTGTGGGACGTGCTGGACGATCATTCCAAATCAAATCAATTAAATTTGTTGTTACAGGCACCAGTTTCAAACCGACCAGTTCCAATTGTGCTTGAAGTGGAGTGTATTTTTGGTAAATGAACAGTTTTGGATCCACTCCAACTCGAGAACCTGATGGCAGCACTTTAGATAGCCACGTACCTAAAATTTACATAGAAACCATTTTTTATCTTTGTCTACGTGTAATTGGGGTCAAGGTTTTACCTTGTGACGGGGTTGTTGGTAAACCGTCTTTCATCAGAGTCCAATTGGAGTCTAACTGTTGGGAAGCTTGTAGGAAATAGCGGCCATCCGTCCACATACAGGCGTCTTTTTGTGTAATTATTGCTGTGCCTTCAGAACCATTGAAGCCAGTGATAAATGCACGGAATTGATCACAATCTGCCAAATATTCACTATTGTGGGCATCGTTTGAGGGCACAATGTAGGCGTGAATTGGTTCTTTAACATATTTCGGATTTTGCATCAATGCACGCAATTGGGATAGGAGATTTGTTGTGTTTTTTGGGGGCATCTTGCTCAGGATTGTTGCATTACTGAAAATAGTAAAAAAAAACAATTTCTTTGTGTTTTTCTAGGTGATTAGAACAATGAGTGTTACCTTAATAATGGGAGATAGAGATGGATTCAAATCAAGGCGATTTGAATTCAAGGCAAAAGTAGAATAATTGATGAATGTGATGGAAAAGTACGAGAGAAATTGAGATTTCAAGTGTTATAACCTCACTTTTGACATATCTGAAGATGACGTCATATGTTAGAAACAATAAAACACATACGTCACTTCTCTCTCACTTCTCATCAGATAGACAAGGATAAATTGTATTGTGCGGTGCGTTCTTGATTTATTCTGCAAATGTTGGTAAGCCTGCCATTCTAATCAGTTTATTTTTATGGCGTATTTAATCAAGTACTTTGTAGACGATTTTAATAAAATCATTGGTAATTCATTAAAAATAATTAACAATGTGTAAAATGTTCGTGTTGTTTTTATTAAACAGTACAGAATTTTATATAACAGGGACTCCAGAATTGTTGAAAATGTGTAAAAACCGTAGAACTATGTACAAAATGTTTCTGTGACATAATCTCTTATAGTGATAAACAACAATAAAAATCAAAGCAATAAACAAGAAAAACTCTTTAGAAACACTAAATGGCAACTTCATTAAGACGCAGCAATCATTCACGTCGTCGTATTGCAGCTGTTACATTTCTGGCGAATATTTCTTTGGATGGCAGTTATCGTGACACACGATTATCGTTACTGCCACGCAGTGGTGCTATTATTAAGACACCAACACAGTTCCTTTGCACCGACGAGATCCTTGCCGAGGAGTCGGATGGAATAGATGATTGTTTTAGTGATAACGAATTTACTAAAGAGAATAAACTTCCCAAAAAACACATTCAATGTTATAACAAAAATGTTGATGGACATTCGCTGAGTTCCGATTCAGAGAGTGTTATAACACCAATCAAGGCATGTTTCGAAGAGAAATTGCATAAGAAGAAGTCCTTAAAGGACAGGTCGACAAATGAGACAAGCGAACGGAAAATTGTGTCGAAAATACGTCGATGTTTGCCACATCAAGCATCGGTGAGCAGCGATACGGATCGACAAGCTTATGGAAGCAGTTGTGAGAGTTTGGAGCCGCATTCAGTACGTGGAAAGTGTTCACCGGCTGTGGGAATTGAGCCGAATGCCAGAAAGATCAAAGTGGTCAAACCGAGCAGTGGTTATAAGTTTGCCAATGAACGGATTGTGATGGTAACGTCGAGATATATACCGTTTATGGTCTGTTCGATTATTCCCTACAAAAAGAATGTTAGGTAATAAATTTTACAATTTTTGAGTTTGGTTAGTAGCGCCATCTAGTTGGAAATTTCTGAACCCATAGTAAATGAAAAACTCCAATAGATGGAGCTGCCAAATTTTGAGGTTATGTAAAATTAAATTCGAAAAATACGAAATAATGTTTTTTATTTTCATTTAGTCGAGCTGAAGCGAAACGCGAGGGACACAGGAAACGAACCACATCCGGAACCCGTCCACTCTCCTCAATCGGAGACACATTGGATCCATTTGATTCGTTGGGAATAGAACGGGGCCCCGAAGGGCACGAAGTCTCGTACGGTTACCTTTTGATCCCGACAAAGCCTGCAAAAGAGCGTGGTACGAAAAGTCACACAATTGACGATCCAACAGAGGTTGCATCAACAAATATACATCGACCGCATCATATTGTCGCAAGGTAAACAAAATCGATTTCAGTCTGAAGAAACAAATTGTTTTTTTACTAATATTTGCTGATTTCTCACATTTGCTGTTTCATTCACCTTTCACATTGTTTTGCTAAATTTTTTCAGGACAAAAGTGTTAACTTGGCAACCAGAATATAAATGGTAATACTATACTTGAATTTAATCTGTATACCGCTTTGCTTGCTGCGAAAATTAATCACATATTCTTCTGGCCATAATTTTGCTCTTCCATATTTCATCAGTTTTCTAGCGGGTTTATTGGAGTACAAAATATTGGTTGCACGTTTTCAAATAGCGATTTAGTTAATAAATATCATCAATTGTTTAGTTCTGTTTCGTACATTTTAGTAATAGATTTAGCGATAGATTTAATTGCATTTGTAGCGTAATTGTAGTGAATACGATTAGATGATAGCGTATTTTTATTAACGTTTTGTACTTTTAGGTGTTTTTCCTACGATCAAAGTACACAAAGAGCCACAGCCCATGTTGCCTCCTCATCGCCACCGAAAGACTCAAAAGATGACAACAATCTTATTGTCACTTATCATCCGAATTTACTGGACGATCCCGAATTGATAGCTGGAAAACATCGCACATTACTCACATTTACCTCTTATATGACGTCTGTTATTGATTATGTCCGTCCATCGGATTTGAAGAAGGAAATTAACGATAAATTCCGTGCAAAGTTTCCACACATTCAACTTACATTGAGTAAATTAAGAAGGTTTGTGTTGTCATTTCACGATTTGATGTTGTTTGACTTGATTTTTTCTGTTACAGTCTCAAAAGAGAAATGCGTAAGATTGCAAAAACTGAATCGAACATCGATTTAGTAACCGTTGCTCAATCGTATGTGTACTTTGAGAAATTGATTTTAAGGGGACTTATTAATAAACAGAATCGTAAATTGTGTGCTGGTGCTAGTTTATTGCTAGCAGCCAAATTGAATGATGTCAAAGGGGATGCATTGAAAGTGTTATTAGAGAAAACGGAGACGGTGTTCCGTTTGAATCGTAAAGAGTTAATATCGGCCGAATTTGCCGTACTTGTGGCATTGGAATTTGGTCTACATGTACCTACGTGGGAGGTGTTTCCACATTATCAACGTTTATTGTACGATTCTTGACCATCGCTAATTTACATGTTGGATTATGCTTATCAATTGGCGTTGTTACGTTAAAACTATACTAAATACTTATGATTATTTTTAGTTTTGGGTACGAGAGAGGTATTTGGATTCTCGTAGTAAAACCTACTTAATAAACTCCTTAATATGTAAATTAGTACAAATTATACACTTAATCGTATTTGTAATTGATGAATGTGTTTATTGGAATTTTGGTATATTGCTTTTTTTTCTTATTGGCCGTCACTTTAAGTGGATTTTTGCCGTATTTTTTAAGTTGTGTTTCCTATATTGTACTGGTGACTTATTTTTGATTTTTAATTTATTGTTATAACGAGTTTTTCATTTTGGTGGTTGTGTTTTTCTACATATTAACAAAAAGTGTTACATTTGAATTAAAGTATTTGAATTTCCCGCTTGGATTTTTTTAAATTGTTGGCAACCCCGTCAATTGGCTCCCACCACATCACAGTTTTCCCCCACCAGGGCCAATATCGTCGTTGATCAAAAAAGCTCGTTTCGATATAAAAGTTGTGCACGTGCAGTGCTTTATTTTATTAAATTTCTTTATTGTTATGTAATTTTAAGTGGTTTAATTGTTATTAAAAAATGGTACAGGTGTGTATTGAGCAAACTTGATGAAAATATTGTTGTGTTAATGTATGAAATGGATTTATTTGGATGGGTTTTTAAAATCTCACCCCTCACTAACACACACACATATACACCACTTTTTTTGTCAAGCATTTTTCATATGAAAGATGGCGAACAGATTTTTATGCAAATGGACCCAATAATATTTTCATTGTGTGGAAAAAATTTATTCAACATTTTCTGTTTGTTGATTACAAATTTCTAACCTAAAAATTATGCCAAACAACAAATTTCACATTTGTTTTCATTTGGAATAGTGGATTTTTGTGATTTGTTTCATTATTTATTAATCAACCCAAATGAAAAATCAATTAAGGCCGGTATAATAGTGTGTGTTTTTTTTTTGTTTTTTTCCAGGCACCAGACATAAATATGGGCCATCGAGATCTTCCACAAGCCTTAGTCCTTTTAAGTGAGATGAATGTGAGTGTACAGCATGTAGCAACGTTAGTTGATAATATGATACAGAAAGTACGAAAAGGTGAACTGTCCACGGACCAGGGCCTCAGTTTCCTCGAAATGAAATACAATATGTTGTTGAGTTATTTGATAAATTTAACGTACGTTGTGTTGAGAAAATGTTCGGGTGAGAAAATCAACGGGGATCCGTGTATAGACCGATTAATTGAAATACGAACGGTGTTGGAGAAGATTCGACCGATTGAACATAAGTTAAAGTATCAAATCAACAAATTAGTTAAGAATGCAGTCAGTGGAACGATGAACGACGCCGATCCAGCCGCATTCAAAGCAAATCCCGACAATCTGATGGGAAATGATGAGAGTGAAAGTGAAGAGGATGAAAGTGAGACGAATTTAATGGGCGGAAAGGAGGAGAATAGGAAATCGGGGGTTTATATGCCACCGAAATTGTCTGCCGTCCATTATAATGGTAAGAATTGTTTAAATTTTGCATTTTTTTGCAAAATGAAAAATCTAGGGGATTTTTTATTTTGAGGTTGGTAGTAATTGTAACTAACTTTAAACTGTCTTTCAAAAGTGTCAATTTTTTTCTGACAGCTGTCATTTTTTAATTTTTTCTTTCTTAGGCGAC
Source organism: Silvanus unidentatus (assembly GCA_963930825.1). Lineage (NCBI taxonomy): Eukaryota > Metazoa > Arthropoda > Insecta > Coleoptera > Silvanidae > Silvanus > Silvanus unidentatus. The sequence goes on from OZ005758.1 coordinate 2,440,978, forward strand.
GAATCGGTGCAGGAGCGCAACAAAAGACTGCAGGAACACAATCGGAAGCACAATTTGTCGGCGGCCATAATGCAGGATTTAAGGGAGGAGTATTTGGACACGCCGGTGGAGGTGTCGCAGGGCAACAGGGCCCAACAGATGCTATCGAAGAAGCAACAAGAACGACAAGAGTACGAGGAAGAGTACATGACCCGATTGCCGGTGACAAAGGCGGAAAAACATCGCAGACGTCAATTGACCACGTTGGGCACGTTGGGTGAGGAGATCACAAATTTCGGCACAAGTTCAAGTACAAATAAACGAAAACGGAAAGGTACATTTAAATCAAAAGGGAAAATGTTTAAACGTAAACGGTTGCACTGATGTCCGTGCCATTTTGCAAAAGAGGGAAAATTACAAGTTTTTCTGTAATTTTCCGTTACATTTCTGGTGAATAAATGAGCTTGAAACCCCAGTTGCCTATGGTGACCTTATGATTTTTCAAACAAAATTAATAATTGTAGTGTTAAAAAAAATGAAAATTCAAAATTGTGTAGTACATAATGAAAATTACTCCATTTAGGCATATATTTAGGTATTGTGTTCTTTTCGTGTTCTTGGTAGACTTTTGGCATGCACTTTTTGGATGTTCTTCCTCCCCCGGTCGTTTTTTTTTCGATTTTTTCGGCATTTCTTTTCTGTATAGAACGTCATAATGTAATATATAGACTGAAAATATTTTTACATAATGTTATTGAATTGTTACTACTTGCTGTTCTTAAATAACAAATTTTTTTTCGGTTACTTCTTTGTGTTTACTCAAAATAGGTATTTTTCTATGAATGGGCATTAAATTTGTTAATTCATCTTACGGATAATAGTAATCATGTTATTATATAAAATATGAAGGATTTTCTTATTGATTTTTGTTTTTAAACGAGTGTAATTTTACACTGCACAGCAATATTGCCTTAAATATTAAACTAGTTGTTGATTGTTAATCGACAGTTTCTTTTAACCGGACACCAATTTTCTTGTTGATACATTTAGCTTGTTAATTTTATTGTTTTTCCTCTTGTGTTTTTATGTTGTTTTATGTTTTTGGCTTCTCATTTCTTTAGTGTTAATAATTTTAAGTATTTTGTAATCTTTAGATATTTACAATCCAAAAAAAAAGTATATTCTTATTCAGTAGCTCTTGTCTGTTGGTGTAATTAATTGTATTTGGTAGTTGAATATTTAGGTATGCTACTGAAACTAAACAAAAATTAAGCTCAAAAATTTACTCTTAATATGTCGATTAGTTTATAAGTTTTTAATTGGCTTTAATATGTTCTACATTATAATTTTAATTTTGTAGGGATAAAACATTTTTAATATATTTTTTTTCCTATAAATGGTTTACTTTTTGTCATGTAGGGTGTATTTTCCTGTCATCGGATTGAAGGAGTTGTGTTGGTGGCGTTTGCAGTTTTGCATTTGGATTATGTTGGTTTGGTAAGTGTCATCGATGAATTTCTGGCCAATTTGGGGTGCTAGTCGACGGTTAGCGAACAAAGGAGTCTTCGGTAGGGCTAACTAGAAAGAGAGCGTTTCAATTATTGTTTTAAAAGATGTGTTTTTTTACTCTTTTCATCTTGTAGGGAAATGGGGGTGTATAACTTGACTGAAATGTGGTAAGAAAATTGTCATCGTAGGTTTTTAAATAGTCTTTCATTAAATATTGATCATGTGCACCTAAAAGGTCTCTAAAAGCAAGTTTTTAATTGTTATTCATATGTTTGAAGAAAAATTTCCTATTTTTACTCGGTGTAACTGTAGAAATTAATTATGTCCTTCTTTGGTGCTTCTACAATAATTTTATTTGGGTGTTGAAGTGGTTTTTCATTATAATTTCCGAATCTTTTGTAATGGGAAAGATGCAGACTGTATTTTTCATTTGAATAAGGATTGATGTCAAATGGTTCCGCTTCAAATCTGTCCTGCCAATTTGAGTCTTTTACGGGATATTCGTATTGATTTATACAATATATCGTTTTTGGAGGTTTTTCCAATAAGGGTGGCTTGTAAAACTCTAACTAAATAACAAATTAAACAGTTTTCAATAAAATAATGGACATATTTACAATGAACGGCATTTCGCGCCAAAATTTAAACACTCTCAAGTTAGTGACATTAGTTTTGTTTTGTTGGTGGCCCGTGATACCTTAGTGATTTTGTTTTTCTGGAGAACGCCACTAGACGTCACATCCAGAAATTTCCATTACCTCATTCTGTAATAATTAATGTTTTCATCGTTTTAAATAAGAATTATCAATTAATTCAATTTAATAGTGGATTGAATGTGTTTATAGATCATAGAATCAGTGGTATAAATTCGTATTTGTTTTTACAAGGTGTCGTCCTAGTTGTCTTTGTCTCAAGAGAATCGAGTTACCAACGAATTCTAGTCGAAGGAAAATGGCGGAAGACTTGGACGTCGAGGCAATGCTCGAAGCTCCTTATAAAAAGGATGTAAGTAATTTCCTACAATATTACCTCTATTAATTATACAAAATTGTTAGTATGTATGTGTTAAGTTGTAATGCAAATAGTACAAAACAACTGTTTTGGTATATTTTGAATAGTAAAGTGAATTTTACTGTTTGCATTATAGACAAACATTTGCCTATTTTTGTGACTCTTTTACAACACAACCTAATTTTATATTTTAGACTTATGAGGTTTATTTCGGGCTAACGGCTCCTTCACTTAAACAATTCAGGTACAGAAATCACCTTAATTAAGCTAATATAATAATTAGGGTTAATTTTTATTAAATGATATAAAAGAGTAGGTAGAAATTTTGTTAACGTGGGAAATATATAATTTTATATAAAACATTATTGAGTAAATTGTGTGCGCTGATGGGTACTTTCTCGCCATAGGGCTGCTGTTGTGTGTACAACACAAAATGGACAACCGCCGCAACACATCCTTCCCCAAAAGCGTTCCAATCACCCGATTGGTGCATAAATGCTGGAGACTGGAGTAAAAAAACAAAACGTTAGCTTTATACCATTTTTTTTTGGTCCCAAAAGGGGCTTTGGCCTTCCAAGACGAGTGCCAAAACCCCAATACTTTTGACAGCAATGCAATAGAAAAAAAACACACTCTTACATTGCATGTCGGTCAATTTTAAACAAACAACAAAAAAAAGTATATAGGAAATATGGTCTTATTCGGTGTATTTTTTCAGAAGTGTATTGATATGATGGATCTATCAAGTATTGTTGCCACACAACCGTTCCGTTTAAGTTCTGCACGACGGTAAGTCTAGTTGCGGCTAGACGGCTCTCACACACTATCGAAAATAACAGAATTTCAGCCCCACACACGAGCGACGACAACAAAATGTTTATGACAAATTTTTATTAAAGAGTCTCTTTTTTCTTTTAGTTTATAGGTTCAATATTCTTTTTTGTATTGACAATTCTGTTTAATTGTTCTAATGAATTAAACAGGATTGTACAATTTAAATGCACATTTGCTGTATTTATTAAACAAATGTGCATTTTATAAAATGTTTTTTGCAAATTTGAGAGAAGAATAATACGGTGTTTTGTTGTGCTTGTGTCGTTGATAAAATGTATTAATGCTTTCTGTTTTTTTCCCTCCACCAATGCTCTGGTCTTCTCTTCACTTTGTTGCTGTTCATAGGAGGAATTCAATGGCAGGAGTAAGGAGAATGGGGATTCGGGCAGGCATCGCAACTCAGAGTAAGTTGACACTTGACATTGATTTAACCTCAAAATCGTTTAGTGACATTTGAATTTTGGTAGCACTGTTGAAGACAGTGTACGCATGCGCATTACATCTTTAACAAATGTTTTGTTGGTTGCAGTAAGGGACGTCGAAGTGGCAGCCGTGGTCGTCGGAGTCTGAGCCGTTCTCGTGACCGAAAACGTTCCAGTCGTGACAAAGAGCGGAAACGGAGCAAGAGCCGTGATAGGAAACGGTCGAAGGATCGACGTCGATCACGTTCAAGGACTCGTCGTTCCACGTCACGCAACAATCGTCGTTCGAAATCACGTGACCGACGAAGTCGTTCGAAGGAGAGACGACGTGACAATCGCAAAAGTCACAGTCGTGACCGGAAGAGGTCGCGCTCAAAGAAACGGTCACCATCGCCGATTACCACACGACCGTATGGAGCTGGTGGTGGCGCAGCAGCAGCTGTTGGTGGTGGGAAGAGGAATCGGTCACCGCTGGCATTACGAAGTTCTTCGCCACAAGAGGAATTGAGTCCAGAGGAACGGGATGCCAGGACGGTGTTTGTTATACAATTGTCGCAACGGATTCGTGCACGGGATTTGGAGGAGTTTTTCAGTTCAGTTGGGAAAGTGAGAGATGTACGAATGATTGTATGTAATAAAACGAGACGATTTAAAGGAATTGCGTATATTGAGTTTAGGGATCCAGAAAGTGTTGCATTGGTGAGTATTTTATGTCTTCTTTTTTTTGGGTGTTTTTAAATTGTTCTGAAATTTTAGGCATTGGGATTGTCGGGACAGAAATTGTTTGGTGTACCAATTATTGTACAACATACACAAGCAGAGAAGAATCGTATGGGCAATTCGATGCCGAATTTAATGCCAAAAGGGATGACTGGTCCAATGCGTTTGTATGTTGGTTCATTGCATTTTAATATTACTGAAGATATGTTGAGAGGTATATTTGAGCCGTTTGGTAAAATTGATAATATACAGTTGATTATGGATCCGGAAACGGGACGATCGAAAGGATACGGTTTTATAACAGTAAGTTTGTATATTTTTTTTGCTTGCTTAAAATGTTTTAATTCTCTTCTTGTTACAGTTCCATAATTGTGATGATGCTAAGAAAGCATTGGAACAATTGAATGGTTTCGAATTGGCGGGTAGACCGATGAAAGTTGGCAATGTAACAGAACGTATTGATTTACAACAACAGGGACCGTCAATATTGGATTCGGATGAATTGGATCGTTCTGGTATTGATTTAGGTGCAACTGGGCGATTGCAGTTGATGTTTAAATTGGCAGAAGGTGCTGGTATGCAAGTGCCACAAGCGGCTGCGAATGCATTAAGTATGGCAACTGGCCAACCGGTTGTGTCACAAGTACAGACGAATAGTACGCCACCAATTGCGACGCAATGTTTTATGTTGAGTAACATGTTTGATCCGGCAACGTGAGTTTTTTTGGATTTGTTGTAAAATTGATGTTTCAATGGTTACTTTTTTGTTTTAGGGAATCGAATCAGAATTGGGATGTGGAGATACGTGATGATGTAATAGAAGAATGTAATAAACATGGTGGTGTATTGCATGTGTATGTAGATAAAGGTTCACAAGGTAATGTGTATGTAAAATGTCCGTCAATTGCAACGGCAGTGGCATCAGTCAATTCGCTGCATGGTAGATGGTTTGCTGGACGTGTTATAACTGCCGCATATGTCCCATTATTGAATTATCATTCACTGTTTCCAGATGCAATGACTACTACTCAGTTACTTTTGCCTTCTAATCGTAAATAGAATTATGACTATTTCTATTGATAGTATTTTTGATTATTAATTTTTGTATTGTATCAATATATGATTAAATTTGTATAAAATAAACATTTGTAGATAAATATATATATATATATATTTTATAAAATATGTATTAAGTATTAGCGATACTTATAGGATGATAATATTTACGTATGATGTATGTTGAAAGATGATTTATATTAAAAAAGATTTGGTTTGAATTGGTTTTTTTATTTTTATACCCAAGTGAAGAAAGTGTTGGAGTAAAATTGGCGGTCGAAAGCCTTGTATAATTCCTTCTTTGAAATTTAATTTGATACAGAAAACTGCAATTCAAAAATTACCTTGTGTCGCCATCTATCCTATGAATCGTGAACTAATTACAGGAAACTGTAACTTAATTACAGAAAACTGTAAGTCAAAATTTGCCTCCCAGGAGCACAGAAATAAAAACTTCTTGAATGAATTTGTAAAGACAAGGCGTCACGACGCCATATCTTGAATAAATTTGCTAAAGAAAGGGCGTCGCGACGCCCTTTCTTGAATGAATTTGCTAAAGAATTGGCGTCGCGACGCTTTTTCTTGAATAAATTTGCTAAAGAAAAGGCGTCGCGACGTCCTTTCTTGAATGAATTTGCTAAAGAATTGGCGTCGCGACGCTTTATCTTGAATGGTTCTGCTAAAGTAAAGACGTCGCGACGTCTATAAACGTCATATGGCGCCATCTATCTATTGAATCGTGAACTAATTACAGAAAACTGTAATTCAAAAATTATCTTGTGGCGCCATTTTTAAATTGATTTGATTACGGCACATGGCACATATTTAATTGTAAAAAAATTGAAAAAAAAACACTTTGCATTAAAGCTAATTTTATTTTGGAAAATATACATAGTTTTTCAATAGCCTAATTGCAATTACAAAGCAAATTTCTATTTAAATCACACAAAAACTATATTTCTACAATCCTAAATCTTTACTGCATCATTTGATTTCTTCACTTCTTGCTGTTGCTTTCGTTTATTCACATATCGATCATGTCTTCGTCTCATCTCCAATATCTCCTTCATCTCCTCCTTGTCTTCGTCCTAAAATACCAAAAAAATTAGTGCCAACACTCTTTAAAACCGTCTAGAACATACCGATTGATTAAGTCGTAACACCAATGCAAGTTTTCCATCGGACATCGGCTGCGAATAGGCCATTAACTGCTTCAATCTCTCAGGGGGACTCACTCCCCTTTCAACAACCAAAACAATCCTCGCCCATTGCCTCTGCCACTCATTCCGTGTCTCTGCAATCTTCTGATACGTATTCCCCATCATAGCAATCAACATATTAATCAACAATATCGCCACAATTGCCATAAAAACCACAAACAATATTTTCGCTTCATATTCATGCTCTGTGCGTGCAAAAGCATTATAATAATCCCCAAAATTCGTCATTGACATCAAGAACATGGCCATTATCGCTTCAATTGGCGATGAAATTGGATTCGTAGCCGAATCATCCACTTCGTCCGGTGTTAATGGATTGTCGAAGGACAGAAAAATGATGTAATACGCTAAAAAGTTTGATTGAATCAATGCAATTGTTAATTTACATTGTTTCATTTCCTACCTTGCGAGAAACCCATCACAAATACCAAATAAATCGATGCAAATCTCAGTAAATCGCCCATAACCATACGATAAATCATCACAACAAATGGACCGACAGTTTTAAATCCTCTACAAAAGAATAGAAAATATGGTGCAGTTGTAAGCATGACAGCAATAGCAACAGTGTCCTCGATTTCATCAACACACGCGATTCTCAGCCAGGGGATGATTAACATTAAAATGCACGAAAACAGGAACATGACTCGCGACGGAACAGTCATCTATAAATAAAAAAAATTAGAAACAGTTGTGCGTCTATTAAAACGCTTACCAGATTTTCAAAGAACATTCTCCCTCCTAAGAATCGTGCCTCTCTAACAGCCGCCACTAAATAAGCAAATGCTCCAATTGTCATAAAAACTTCCGCTGTAAAACGAATTCTCGCTTCGATCGTGTCCAATTGCATCAATCGGCATTCTTCTTGTAGATTGTCCCACCATTCCTCCACATCGTAATCATCATCCGAAACACCTTTATGCGTTACATTGCCATCTATCGAGCTATTCGTGTGATTCAACACTGTCGAATGCGATTCTTGCTCAATCGGACCGGGTCGAAGTGTAAAACAAACCAAAGAAACAATAAAATAAAATGCAAACGTGAAAAACTGCCGATAGAATTTGAATTTAACAAATGTATTCCATTTAGCGTTTAATAAATCAATTAATACGCCATCCATTAGCTCCAAATGCTCGTCTTTATCCTAAAAAATTTCAATTACACATTTAAAATGTTGAATGTACGGAAAATTACCCCGAAAACAACTAAATTCAATGCGGATGTTTTGCTTATTTGCCCCGTCTCCACATCGATTGTATCGATTTGCGATAATGGATACGCTGCACATGTAATACTGCCAATTTGCCAATAAATCTCCCTCTCCAAATTCAGAATGTGAAAGAACATTTCAACACGGGCCAATTTCGCGGCCAACGTTAAAGGTGTGAGATTTAAGACGTTCCGAATGGAGAGACTCGCTCCAACTTCGTACGCCATATCGAACGCTTCCAATTTCTGATAAATCACCAATAAATGCAACACGGAGTTACCGTTCGTGTCCACAGCGTCCGGATCGGCGCCTCTTGCCAACATTAAACGGAAACACTCTTCTTGGCCGAGACAAGCGGCAAAAGTTAACGGATATTCACCCCAATACACGTAACTGCAACAATACATATTAATTACATTTTAAATTTTTCATCAAACACGCATTTTACCCATCGTAATTGGTTTCTGGACACACATTAACCCATTCATGATCCAACGAATCACTCCTAGACGATTTCTGATCTTCTGGACACATAAAATTGCCAAAACAACGTTCCTGAAAGTTAACATCGGCATCTAGAAGATATCGGACCATGGACGGGTCCTCATTTACGATTGCAATGTGTAAAACGTTCTCGCCTTTGAAAAAATAACAATTTGAAATTACAGTACAAGTGGCGCCCTACTGGTGGTGGAAATCCAAACTAACAAACAGGAGTAAACAGCCCTTGTTCATTAATTCAAAAATCTGCCACCAGCAAGCGCGTCACCAATGCGAAAATCTACCGTAATATTCATCTGAAATGTAAATATCGTTAATCAGTTTCGGATAGAAACGTAAAAGCCTTTTGGCAATGTCAGCATGTAAAGAAGTGGCATTCAAAAGACATAAATGCAAAATTGTCTCGCCAACAGCGCCCCTGTCTTTAAGTTTCCAGCAAACATGTCGATACAAATGAGGATCTAAAAAAATTCTTACACTTTCTCTACACAATAAAATTGTTTACACACTTTTTTGGTACTCTTCTTCACTGATTTCCGGTCCTTCGTCATCAATCTCATATTCATCTGGATTTTCCATGCTTTTCAACGGTGGCAACTGATTAAAGTTCAATAAAAACCACAATTTTTTTTAAAAAAACTTGTTTATACCAATTTATGACGAGCTCTTTCTTTATTCCTCAACAAAACCAGATCCGATATGGGAATATATCGGCCAGCTCCTTTGTTATACAAAAACTGCTCCACCTACAAAAAAAAAACATTATTTCCGAATAAAAACTGTACTAAAACCACCTTAGTTTTAATTGCATGGTCGATTTCAGCATACTGTTTATTCTGTGCTGCTCTTTTCATCAATTCCACCAACAAACCACCCCCTAAAACATTGAAAACAATCACAAATCTCCCAAACAATGAACAAATACTTAACTTTCAAGTTGCACAACTTATAAATCGGCTGAATCGAAGCACCTGCCTGTTTTTTTACACCGCTTGTCACATTACTCTCAGTATTTCCCATTTTTGATCACTCTCATTTAAGAAAATTACTTACTCATTGTAAATTATATTGATCAAACAATACAGACATTAAATCAATATTAAAAAAGGCGAGATTCAAATTAAAATCGACGCATACAAATTTTCAAAAAATTCACACTACTTCTTAGCCCTCCCACGGCCTTTACTGGAACTAGTTTTACTGGTACTCGCTTTCCCTTTGGCATTTTCCTTTTTCTCTTTAGTCTTCACCTAAAACAAAACCATTACAATCTCCCATTTTCAATTTAAAATCCATAAAAACCACTTTAATCATGCTATCCGCTTTAACATCATCATCATCCTCCTCGACATCCTCCTCTTCTTCCTCCTCACCAAACTCATTCATTTGATTCTTCCTTTTCTTAGCCACCCCAGCATTCGATGCAAACGGTAACAACGGCACCGATTTATTGTAGCTACGCGTAAACGCCGCTTTCACCTACCAAACAACAAATCGTAGTTCAAATGTTTTTTCAAACTAATTTAATCACAATTTACTTTGGAATCAACTGCCGCAAACGGATTTTTATCCACACTCAATTTCGACAATTCAATCAAATTATCCAAATCCTCACGTAACAAATTATATGCTTTCATTACATTCACAGCCTGTTCCACACCATCATTACCATACTTTTTCAACGGTTTTATTATACGATCTCTTAATGGTCCCACATAATCCAAGCGCATTGCCTGTTTACCACCGGACGTCCTTCAAAACCCAAAACATTCATTTCTCTCCCAAAACACACTGTTTTTCTCTACTTACACTGTCCTTGTATGCATTTGCAATTCACTCACAATCCTATTCACTTTATTTTTACTAGAATTCTTTCCTAACCAAGCGGGAAAATCAATACGTGATTTTATTTGTCCAGCCATATAATGTCCGGGCAACACCGACGAATAAATCGCCTGCATTTCCAACAAAGACCAATTATTTGATCTACGAATTTTAGCATCGATCATATCGCCATGTGCAATTGCTTCCGCTGCCAATGCAACCCGATCCATAACTTCATGCCTTAAACAAGTTCAACACATCAAAAAAATTCACAAATTAAATTCTCTACTGACGGTTTGCAATGTGGCTGTACACTCAAATAATTCTGTTGCACAAACAACGGTCCCAAACTGTAATCATTAAAAAACAAACCCATTTTATCACCCAATGACATGGTTTGTTGTGCACTTTCAGTGAATACCAAACGTATTACTTCCCATGGTCCCAAAACAGTGTCCTTTTTCGACACATTACAATTCTCCACCGTTTTCTCACACGACATCACCGATAAATAATTTAATGTTTGTCGTATATCGCAACCAGTTGCTTCGATGATTTCATCCAATGTTTTTTGATCAATGTTTACATTCTCTTTAGCACAAACACTCAACATAGCACCCTTAAAAAACAATTACATCAATTAAAATTGTTTACAAAAATTCCTCAACAAACATACTCTTATTTGTTCCACATTGGGCTTGTTAAATCTTAAATCAAAACAATAATTCGCTAACGATCGAATTTTCTGATGTTGTCTATCATTGCACATACAAATAATCGGAACGTGACTTGTTTTTATCAATGTAATTAATTCCTGCATTCCACCTCTATCCTCATTACCAGCCATACCATCTACTTCGTCCATTAATAATACACGTTTCGGTTCAATTTTATTTCCATGTGCAAAACCAGTTAATGTTCTTGTTGATAGTAATTGTGCTACTTCGGATTGTAACGATTTCTTACTTCTTGTATCGGACGCATTGAATTCCACCACATCATAGCCTAATTCAGTACAAAGTAGTGTGGCGGTTGTAGTTTTCCCAACACCCGGTGGACCACTTAACAAAGCACAACGAAATCCTGCACCATTATCCGACGACGAAGTACCAAAAAAACTCGGTTTCGGTTTGATTTTCTCTTTTCGACATTTCTCCCAATTTTGTAACCAAACACGGAGTTTATTTACATTATTTTGTTGGCCAATGATTTGTTTTATGGAGTCCGGTTTGTACTTTTCAGTCCATGTTAAGTCAACTTCTTTTTTTTCATTTCGTTTTTCACCCACCACATTTTTTCGCTTTTCTTGAGGTTTCTCTTTAATGACTGGTTTTTTAATTTGTTTCTCCGGCATGTTTTCATCCATTTCAATACCCAAATCCACACTGCCACTAGACTTGACTTTAACATACTTCTCTTTCATTCCAGACTTTTTAAGAATCATGTCAAGGAATTCATCTTCATTGATCGTTGGAATTCCGTATTTCTCCGCTTTTTCTAACTTCGATGGACCAGGCTCATCACCAACAACAACATAGTTAACTTTCTCTACAAAAAAAATAATTACAAGTCAAAATTGATAAAGTTTAATATAAAAACTTACTCGAAACTCCATGAACAAATTTGCCGCCATGTTCTGTTACCAATTTCTCAAAATCATCCGAATCCAACGAGTCTAAGACACCAGTACGTAAGAATGTGAGGTTTTTTAAACAATCTGGTTTCCCTTTGGGATGTTCTTTCGAACCATGATGCTTTGGGCCGCCACGATTCTTATACTGTTGATAAAGCATCGCAGAGTGACGACGTTTTTCGTATGCCATTAAATCCGGATCGATTCCTGAATCAGTGTGTTCCATTTTCGTTTTCTTCTTGGGAGTGTTTTCTAAAAGACAATGTGAAATAACAGTTTTTGATTAATAGACAAGTTGATACCGTTTGATGAGTGTTTTCTTTCTCGTTTCTTGCTTTCTTTACCATTCGATTGGGATTCATTTGGTTTTGGATTTGTTTCAATATTTTGTATAGACTTTTCCATAATATCAACATTTTCACACAACAAATCATCATCTAATTCAAACAGAGTCTTCTCAAAATCTTCATCCTTATGCACAGTTGTTTCAACGGTTTTTTTACCCTTCTTTTTCCCTTTGGATGGTGTTTTAGTTTCTTTTGCTGGTTGAGATTCTTCCTTGGGGGTTTCCACTACTTTACTCTGCGTTATAGGAGCATTTTTGAATTTTTCGAAAATGTTTACAGGCTTTAACTTTGGAGGGGAATCTTTGGGTTGCTTTTGTGGTGACTTCTTTCTTGGTGATTGTCTTTTTGCCTTTTTGGCAACAGTTTTCTTTTTCGCTTCAGGTGTGTCTTCGATAATATTCTCATCATCTGAGTCATCCAAAGGACGTGCCTGCTTTATTTTATTGCTCTTCGGTTGAGCAGTAAAATAAGATCGAATATCCTAAAAAATAATTTGTTTTGTGAGGTTAGAAATTGTTTCAAAATTATAAATTGACTTTACATAGAAAACTTCTTACCCGAGACATAGTAATTTGTTTTTTGATGTTGAAAGTAGTAAAATTCCCAAATGAATTTTATTAAACTGAAATAATTAATCAATTTTACAATTTTTACTCAAGTGTTCGCCGCGCAAATAAAATTATTTCTGACAGATTACAGATTTCTATAAAAAAGTACCAACCTAAGCAAATAAAAGTCAAAGTCCCTATTGGTGACGTTCGTCGTTCGTTTGCTGTCAAACACCTGCATTCACCCGTTTTTCATTGTTTTCAAGTAAAATATTTAATCTACTTAAAACAAATTAAGTAAAAAAACGAATTAAATGGAATTATCGAGTATATTACCTGCACCAGTCCAACCAATATGGGACAGAGACGATGAACGTCGCAAAAAACTAGCAAACACCCCAACCATAACAACATTAGTGAGTGCCCAAAGTATAGCACCCCCATATGGACAGCGTCGTGGCTGGGTGCCACGAAACGTCACCGATTATGGAGACGGTGGTGCATTTCCCGAAATCCACGTTGCCCAATACCCATTGGAGATGGGACGAAAGTCCAAAGAATCGAATGCATTGGCAGTCCAATTGGGTCCAGACGGCAAGGTAAAATACGATGCAATCGCACGGCAGGGCCATTCCAAAGACAAAATCATCTATTCCAAACTGTCCGACCTGTTGCCAGTCGAAGTGGTATCCGAAAATGATCCAAGTTTAGAGAAACCGTGCCAAGAAGAGATCGACGACATCACCGAACGTACACGTCAAGCCCTACAAAAGATAACCAACTCGAAAATTGCCGCTGCAATGCCAGTACGATGCGCCGAACGTCAAGGCCCCGCCGAATTCATCCGCTACACCCCCTCCCAACAGGGTGCCGCATTCAATTCCGGTGCTAAACAGCGTGTCATTCGCTTAGTGGAGGCCCAAGTGGACCCGATGGAACCGCCCCGTTTCAAAATCAACAAAAAGATCCCACGTGGACCACCATCTCCGCCCGCTCCCGTTCTACACAGTCCCACACGTCGTGTGACTGTTAAAGAGCAAAAAGAATGGAAAATACCACCGTGTATATCGAATTGGAAGAACGCCAAAGGCTACACTGTCCCATTGGACAAACGTCTAGCTGCCGATGGTCGAGGCCTGCAACAATTACACATTAATGAGAATTTCGCTAAACTGGCCGAAGCAATGTACATAGCCGATCGTAAAGCACGAGAAGCGGTCGAAACGCGTGCACAATTAGAGAAGAAACTCGCCCAAAAGGAGAAAGAACAAAAAGAGGAACATTTGCGACAATTGGCGCAGAAAGCTCGTGACGAACGGGCCGGCATCAAAGTGGGAAATCCATCGAAAGGCGCTTCAGTAGACGATGAGGAACACGAACGCGATCTACTCCGTCAGGACAGGCACAAAGAACGTGCTAGAGAACGGAATTTAGCACGCGCTGCACCCGATAAACGGACCAAATTGCAAAGGGAACGTGAACGTGACATTTCCGAGCAAATTGCACTTGGGATGCCGGCCAGAGGTGTCACCTCGAATGAGACACAATTCGATCAACGTTTATTCGGACAAGTGAAAGGATTGGGACAAGGATATGGCGATGATGAGGCGTACAATGTGTACGACAAACCGTGGCGAGAGGGTGGCTCAATGGCGAATCACATTTACCGGCCAAGTAAGAATGTTGACAAGGAAATTTATGGTGAAGATTTGGAGAAAATTGTTAAGACGAATAAATTTGTGCCCGATAAAGAGTTTAGTGGTACAGATCGATCGGGTGCTGGACGATCTGGACCGGTGCAGTTTGAGAAAGAGGAGGATCCATTCGGTTTGGATCAGTTCTTAACACAGGCGAAAAGAAGTAGTAAACGGAAAGAGCCCGAAAAACGTGACGATCGAGACAAGAGGAAACGCCGAGACTAAACTGGAAAAGAGTACAGTGCTTTTTTTTTAATTTACATATTGTAATAGGACTAACTTCAATTTATATATTATATAATTAGTTATAAATACATTTTGTCCGAAAAAGCAATAAAAAAATTAAAAAACAAAATTTCCTAGCGCCATCTATTGACGGTAATGTGTAACTGTATTGGTCGGCCATATTGTTTACGTTTGTTGGCGTTGTTTTTGGTTAAGTTGAATAAAAAGTTGTGAAAATCTCGAAAAAAATGCATCGACGCGGCGGCAAACGCATCCGCATGGATGAGCCGCCCCCAGAATACGATAATCCAATGACACCACAAGTGGAAACAGACAGTTATGGTTATATGCATACAAGTATGTATGGAGACGCTTACAACGAACAAGCGGGCACATCCTCATCGGATGGCATGTTCGAATCACCACCAACGCCCGGTATGCGTCGTGTGACACGTTCCAAAGCCCGTGGCGTCTCAAATGCACCGCCTCCAATGCCGAGTACACCGTCATTTTCGCCCACAAGAACAGCAGTGCCCGCAGCACCGCCGACTGGCCGTGGACGGGGCCGCGGTCGGCCACCAGGCAGAAAGAATCACGTCGAGGGACCCATCGAGGACGACTCCTCCTTGTACCAGATAATAAAGCACAGTAAAGCGTCACTGACGAACATTGTGGACGAGTGGATCGAAAGTTACAAAGTAAACTGAATAAACAATTAAAAAACACCAACAAATTTAACATATTTAATTCTAGGTGGATAGAGAAGCAGCATTAATATCCCTGATGCAGTTCTTTATCAATGCAGCTGGCTGTAAAGGTCGAATAACACAAGAAATGCAAGCGACAATGGAACATGCTGCAATCATTCGTAAAATGACAGAAGAATTCGACGAAGAGTCCGGCGAATATCCACTCATAATGGCCGGTCAAACATGGAAGAAATTCCGTCAGAATTTCTGCGATTTCGTTCAAACACTCGTCAAACAATGCCAATACTCAATCATCTACGATCAATTCTTAATGGACAATGTGATCTCATTATTGACCGGTTTATCCGATTCGCAAGTACGCGCTTTCCGCCACACCGCCACTTTGGGCGCCATGAAACTGATGACCGCTCTAGTCGATGTCGCTTTAACTGTCAGCGTCAACTTGGACAACACCCAACGCCAGTACGAAGCCGAACGGCAAAAAACCCGTGAAAAACGTGCCAGCGACCGTCTCGAAGCGTTGCTCGGCAAACGACAAGAACTCGAAGAGAATATGGACGAAATTAAAAACATGCTCACCTACATGTTCAAATCGGTGTTTGTGCATCGTTACCGGGACACATTGCCCGAGATTCGAGCGATTGCAATGACGGAAATCGGTGTATGGATGCACAAATTCCATGCAAACTTCTTGGACGATTCCTATTTAAAGTACATTGGCTGGACGTTGCATGACAAAGTCGGTGAAGTGCGTTTACGTTGCTTGCAAGCACTCCAACCGCTGTACGCCAGTGAGGAACTTAAAGGCAAACTGGAACTATTCACCAACAAATTCAAAGATCGAATTGTCGCCATGACATTGGACAAAGAGTACGATGTGGCCGTGCAAGCTGTCCGACTTGTCATCTCCATACTGAAACACCATCACGAAATTCTGACCGACAAAGACTGTGAACATGTTTATGAACTGGTTTATTCATCGCATCGAGCCGTTGCACAGGCGGCCGGTGAGTTTTTAAATGAACGTCTCTTCCAACCGGGCGACATGGATCCGGGAAAGTCGAAAAGGGGCAAAAGACGATTACCAAATACGCCATTCATTCGGGATCTTGTACAGTTCTTTATCGAATCGGAATTGCATGAGCATGCAGCATATTTGGTGGACTCCCTTATCGAATCGAATACAATGATGAAAGATTGGGAATGTATGACGGATTTGTTGCTTGAAGAGCCCGGACCGCATGAAGAACCGTTGGATAATCGACAAGAGACGAGTTTAATTGAGATAATGGTGTGTTGTGTGAAACAGGCAGCGACTGGTGAAGCGCCAGTTGGTCGAGGACCGACAAGGAAAGTGTCCTCTTTGAGGGAAATGAAACAAGTAAGGCAAAAATGGTGGCGACCTACTGGTGGAGGAAATTTTAACTAGCGATTACGGGCAAATAGCACTTTTCTGCTAGTTTAAAAATCTGCCACCAGAGGACGCCACTTGACAAATTTTGAGTAATTTAACATTTTTTTTAGACTGGCGAAGATAAACAAAAGTTAACCGAACATTATATTGTTACATTACCACCGTTATTGGATAAATATTCAGCGGATCCTGAAAAATTAGCAAACTTATTAACAATTCCACAGTATTTCGATTTGGATTTGTATACAAGTGGCCGGCAAGAAGGTTCATTGCAAGCATTGTTGGTGAAATTGAAGCACATCGCTTCAGTGCACCAAGAACCGGAAGTGTTGGAAACATTAGCAAAGACTTTAGAGAGTTTATGTACGGAAGGACATTCGATATTCACAAAATGTGATGTGGCACGTTCAACAATTGTTGATATGATTGTGTCGTCTTATAAAGAGTCAATTGACGATTGGAGGACTTTGTTATTGGGTGAAGAAACACCGGATGCCGATGAAATATTTAATGTTGTTAGTTCGTTGAAGAAAGTGTCAATGTTTTACGCTTGCCACGATTTGAATCAATGGGGATTATGGAATACTTTGTTCCAAGACTTTAAAGTAAATCATCCATGAACGTATTGATTTGTTTTTTACAATTTAATTTGTTTTAGGATGTGGACAGCAGTTTACCGCCCGAAGCACTGAAATACTGTCTAAGCGCTTGTTATTATTACCTGCTTTGGGGCCTTAGAAATTTGGAATTGGCTCATGAAAATGGCAGTCTAAGTGGCAGTGCAATTGAAGAATTACGCGAACGTTTGGATGAGTTCATTGAAGCCTCACAAATGTTAATACGCTCATCAAAACATATTCTTGTCAAAGAGGAAGCATATACAGGCTTATGTGACTTGTTAATTGTGTTCAGTGAACAATTGTCTGGTACAGCAGAGTTTGTTAGTCAATTGGCTTGTGAACCGGATCGAAATTTGCAGCAATTATTGAATGAATTTGTGCAAACGTACGTTTTTGTGCCCGAACAAGATGCCGAACATGATGAACATCGCATTGAAGAGTTACATAAACGTAGAAACTTTCTAGCTGCATATTGTAAATTGATTGTTTATAATATAATGCCAACTAAAGCGGCTGCAGATGTGTTTAAACATTATGTGAAATATTATAATGAGTATGGGGATATAATAAAAGCGACATTAAGTAAGGCACGGGAGATAAATAAGGTGAATTGTGCATTAACGATGTGTTTGAGTTTGAATATGATGTTTAATGAAGTACAAAGACTGTCTGGTGGTAGAAATGCGAGACAACATGAAGAATTCTTCGCTCTAAAGGTGATTTCAGAGAAAAACAGTATTAAATCGGAATTTTTATGTGTGATTTTTGTTACAGGAATTGGCAAAGCGATTTGCATTGTCGTTCGGTTTGGATGCGGTGAAAAATCGCGAAGCAATCACTGCTTTACATCGTGCGGGTATTTTATTCGCTGTTGCAGGTGCAGAGCACTCTGAAGACCCTACCGGACCGCCACCGAATCTGCCATTCTTAGAAATTTTAACAGAATTTACAAACAAACTTTTAAAACAAGATAAACGTCTTGTTATGACGTTCTTGGATCGAAGAATTACGACCGGAATGCCAAGTAGTCGTGGTGAAGATTGGCAACCGCTTTTATTGTACAGAAATTCATTGTTACATGGTGAAACGGACACTTTGCCAACGACAAGTAAACGAGCGTATGGAAGAAAACGCGAAAGGAAAGATCTACCTGAATCTGATCATGAACAAGACGATAATTTGTCAGATCAAGACTTCCCTGGCAATTTGTATGGTTGAAAAAATTATTTATTATTTTTTGTATTTACGTTTTTAAAATCAATAAACCTAACATTGTATCCATTGATTCTTGTTTTAATCTATTATTTAGCTGTGTTATTATATCTATTTTCCGGAGGAAATTTACTTGCGATTAAGTAAATAATTCATTTGCAGTGACGTTAGTGAAAATGGACGCTGAAGCCGATTTTATGGAATTAATGCAATATAAAAAACTGTATTATCCAACAATGGTAAGCATTTAATTAATATTTCCTATTTGACTAAAAATTTTACTGAAATTAGCATCAAATTCAAATTGTAAAATAGTTCAGAATGCCAACTAGATTTTTCTAGTGTAATTGTATATTCTTAGGTTGGCAGTGCCGTGAATTTAAAATTCTTTTGACAACAGACAGAATGACATTTAAAAATGTTGTTTTGACACACATAAAAATTAACTAATTTCTAAATAATTGCTAATGTGTTTTGCTTCTTTGTAATGTACATATTCATTTTAATCCATACAGAAACGTTGTCATAATTTTGCTGGTTTTCAATTTGTGTAAAACATAACCTAAAAAATTTGCGTCTATAATTTCACATTCTGATTTTTTCGCCAATTTCAAGTGATTACTAACAAAATTTAGGAGACAATAATGGCTGATGTATTAGTGGCTGATTGGATGGAAGAATTTGAATCACTCACAGAAAGTGAAATCCACACATATTCCACCGAACAAGAACATAATCATGAAGTAATGATAGCAATCTACAATATCCTATCTGAACCAGCTAAATTTAAGGCCCAAAACGTACGTTCATAAACAATATATACAACTCCCAAAGCTAAACATTGATTTGTCATTTTCAGTTAATTGATGGCATCTGTAGACAACTGTTGGACTTTTACAGATCGGGCGAACAACAATTACGCCGTTTTGCAATGCAATTCATCCCAACCCTTGTATTTCTGCATTTAACAGACAAGTCTTATACCGCAGTACAAACGTTATTAGTTAGTTTTTACAATTTAGAGGTAAAAAACATCATAAATCACCTTATTACACAGCCGTTCACCCTGAACCTTAATTCGTAGGTAATTGATTCCAAAGGTCAGCCACGGACTTTATCATTTCGTATCCCAAGTGTTGCTCAATCGTCAATATTCCACGATTCCAGTAACCTCGACAAAGAATTCATTGCGGAAAATTCACTCCGCCGATGGGAGGAATGCAACAGTAAACTGGTCAGTTGGGGTCCATTGCCGCAAGTCGAATGTTTAAATGCCCAAAACCGACAACGTGTCATCACCGCCCTTGTGTTCTTATACAATCAACAACTATCAAACGTCATCACACAGGGCATCGAGCACACATGCAAAGGCATCGCCCGCATCGTTCTACAAGGTTTCCATCACACGGAAAGTGCACGCAGTTCACTAACAAGCGAAACCAGCCTCACAACAAATCTACAGAAACGTGTACCATTGTCTAGTCCACTGTTAATTGAATTTCTGCATGTAATTCATCATGCTGCAGAGCGGTGTGTTAATGGGGCACTGCAGGCGCTCGACGACGTCCTCCAACGTGCCACTTATGAAATCTACCCAGGTGCTAACATTAAAAAACCAACCCGTTTCGTACGCTTATAAATTCCATTGCATTTTAGAAGTATTACTGGCAGCGAATGCCATTAAAAACCAACTACAACATTCACCAACTGTCTCCGTAACGCCGAGACCGTCGCATACTTACACTGTTTCCAAATCGATGATCACGAACGCTTCCTTCCGTACAAAGAAACTACCAGGTAACGAAATTCTAGTCAATGTTGTCTATTCCGTTTTTCCCCCATTCGAATCCCTTCATATGTTTCTGTAATGAAAAACAAAGAACGTTAATTGATGTCTGTGTTGCCGATCTGCAGATGATATACCGATACAAGAGGATCAACAGACCGCCGCTGCTGAGGTGCCCCTCGATTCGATCAGTGAAGAACAAGAGGAGACGGAAAAAGCGAAATCGCGCGGTTCCGTAAGTGCATTGAAACATTTACCCAAATTGCCGGGTTTAAGTAAAAAGCACAAAATCAAAACGACTATACAACAACAAAGTGGCGATCAGCAAGCGAATTTAGAAATGTGTGCCAGTCAAACGGAACAAATCAATGATTCACCATCGAATGACTCAAACCATACAGTACACGTTAGTGCTGTTTAGAAAAAAAAAAATGGAAAATTTAATCCTTATTCAAGTAAATTTCCAATTAGAAATGGTTTAGGTGGAAAAAACAGTAATATTTTTTCTAAAGTGTACAAAATAATCGTGTTTTTTGTTTTATTTTTTAACAACGAATAATTCCTATATCTAAACTCTTCCGAAATGTTATTGTTTTTTGTGTGTTTTTAGAACATGTATACATAAAATATATAAATATATATAAAAAATTAGGTAATTAATTCAATGTGGTGATTGACATGCATTTGAATTGCATTTCTTTATTTCTAAATAATTTATTTTCTATTTATAACAAAAAATTAGTTACTAGGTGTTGTATATTGGATTATTATGAGAAAATGTTGATGTTGGCTACCCAAAAAAAAACGTAAAAAATGGGCACGATTTGTTGAATAAAATTCTTCATGTAAAAATGCATTCTTTTATTTTAATATTTACGGTCGAGATTTGTTGTAACGTTGTATAAAACAGCCCTTGAACGAATTCAATCTAACATCCACCTCTCCTTCCTCCAACTGCAACATTCACCAACAAAATTATGCATAAAAACACAAGAAAACAAGCAACAATTACTAAATCCTGTTGATAGAGATCTCGGTAACAGGATGGCGAAACGCATTGTCGAATACAGAGAAGTTTTGAGACACTGTGCCTTTGTAAGCAGCCCCTTTCACAAGCCAATTCCACTTCGTGAAACATGACCTCCTAAAAAATTGCGCATTTCAACATCAAACACATCCAGACAAACATCTTACACATTTCTACATTCTTATTTGTCTCTTTGTAGGGAAATTCGGGAAAAGTGTATGTGATTTTCTCACATTTTACAACATTTAAACAAATAATAAAGGCAATCAGTGTACATTGCATTTTTTTTTCAAATCGATAACTTAACTCGCTACAGTTGGTTGCATACCAACCACAATCAACGCCATCTATCAACAATCACTTGTTTAATTATGATTGTTTGTTTCCTTCTAATTTATCTCTCCATCATTGTCTGGAATTATTATTATTATTGGTTGTTTGCCTTCTTGTAGTAACAACCACTTGCTTGATTCTGTGCTGCTTTTTCAGTTTTCAATAAATTAAAATCCGACATATTAATAAAAAAAAAACTAAATTAATAATGGTGACTGTGAGAAAGCAATAATTAAACAACAATTTTCAATTTGGCAATTCGAGACAACCCTGTAAGTTGTACATCCTTTTTATAATTCATTCTAAAAATTTGTTTATTAAATATCTCAATTGTAATGTGCAATTCAATCATAGAAGGCTGCTGCTGTGTGTGCGCCTGCGGCCACTTGACTTACACATTCACCAATAAAATTTCCAATTTAGAACATTTCATAATTAATACAAGGGCTCAATTTCTATATATACAATTGGAAAAAATCTTCAATTTTCATCCATTAAATTTTACAAGGCTAATAAAACCGGTCTTTTATACGGTCTTTGAATGTCAGTGGCTTCTTTCTTTGTCTGGAATCCGATTTCTCTCCCCGCACGCCGCCCCCTTTTTGGAGGCCCTTCTATATACCAACCTGTGGATCACTAATTTCCATAAATTCAAAAACACACATCTATCTATCTACACAGCAGGCCATGGATAAACAAAAACAATGCATAAATGTCAAAGATGTTTTGATAGAGTAATTTTCCTAATACTTGTAACAATAAATTTGTTTTCGCTATGAGTAAACTATTAGAAATGTACAAAAACGAATTAAATGCAGATTGGGATATAATTAATGAATCAATTTGGGTATGAAAACAAATTTCTATTCATTACACACACAACACACAGCAGTTAAATCGTGAAAGTATTTCAAATATTTTATTTATGAATTTTCTAATAATTAATAGTCGAAAAAAGCGGATCATTATACATAAATTAATTAGTTTTCATGCCATTTAAACGGTTTGTTTGTTAATCATTTACACTTTTTATTCCATTTCAAACATGCAA
The DNA here is from genome assembly GCA_963930825.1 of Silvanus unidentatus. Classification (NCBI taxonomy): domain Eukaryota; kingdom Metazoa; phylum Arthropoda; class Insecta; order Coleoptera; family Silvanidae; genus Silvanus; species Silvanus unidentatus. The sequence continues at coordinate 2,463,870 of OZ005758.1, forward strand.
ATAACTCACTGATTCATCACTCCCTTTATTACCGACTCTTAAAAACTTGGCCCTCTTTCACCCAGATGGCGCCTCTTTCCGCACCCCCAAAAACAAAATTCAAAAACTCCCACAATTTTCTTTGAAAATTCCGCAATATTTACATTCTCTCTTACACGAAATTTATCCCAAAAATTACCTGCATGTATTCCCGTTTTGTTGTTGTGTTGAGAATGAGATGCGCGCGTTCCACAACAAAATTTCGTTCATTGATCGGTGCCTCTTCTCTCCCGTACATGCCTGCCCCACCAGGCAGAAAATTTCATGGCAGGCAGGCACGTTTGCTTGCCCCCTTCTGCCTGCCTACCCAACCAAATGGTCTTGCTTAGCTCGTCCGTTCCTCTCGCATCGCTTCTAAACCGGGGTTGTTATTACATATTGTGTGTTGTTCGTGTAGTTTGAGTTTTTCGTAGCGCTGCTGCTACAACACCCTCTCATTGTTCGGGCGTTGTTTTTCCATTAGAAAAACTGAAAACAGAAAAATAAAACAAATATAGAACACACAATTTTTCCTCATCGCACACACGAAATTAAAACAACTTGTGCCAAATAATAAAAGTTTGTTGCCTCGCGCAATTTCTATTTGTATGTGAATTTGTAGTATAATAAAAGCAGCCAAACTGTGGGGTGCCGGGGCCTTTTTTCTTCCACCTCAGGGCATGTACTACCCGGTAAGTAGAATCATCATCAATGCTTACAATATCACCTTGGCCCAGACCCTTTCTTTTTATACACAACCAAATGTCAAAACTTGCTACTATTCAACAACGCACATCTTTTCATAATTTCCATCAACACTAATCGAGACCAATTTAAACAATTATTGACAATAATGCTCTCTCGTCATATGGGCAGGATCCAAGTAATTTATAGAACAAGTGCCCTATATGGACTGCATCTCACTTTAAACAAAGACAAACATGCACATCCGAAAGCTGAAATCTTGTCCCTCTCGCAATATGGCCATAAAATCACTTCTCTATCCCCAACCTTTGACATTTTTCCCAATCTAAAAACTAACTTGAAAACGGAAATGATTGTCTTAACCCGAAATGCTGTCCGAGAACAAAAAAAATTCCATTTTGCCTTGTTTATTAAACCGTTCTTTGTAAACTGTTAAAGAACATTGTACAGACAGACTGCACACATACACACATATAAACAGACATTCGGTCCACAGATGTGTGTAGCCTTGCCGCTGAAAGCCAATCGTATAATAAATGTATTTTATATAAGTATTTTTGGATAATTTATATTTAAACTACTGAACAAAGCGAATTCAGAGAGAAAGAGAGGATCGAACATGCCGACACTTCAATATTTCTTACAATCAATGTTTTCCAATTAAACATTTTATCTAAATAGAAAAACACAAACATGACCCTTATGGGGTTAAAGATCACACTTTTAAATCATCAATTCTACATCCCGTGTCGCTGATAGCGCCACAGCATACATACAATTTCTCCCTCGATTCCAAGGAGGTGCATTTCAAATTAGAATCAACTGGAATACAAGAAGAGGACCACTCCCTTTTCTCGATCGTTTCACTCAAGCCGCCTGTCGAATATACACACATACCGCCCCCGTTCTCTCTTTCTACACCGTCTCCCTACTACCTAAAATGCTACCGCTGGAAGCTGGGATGAGCGGATGCTGCACTACGGTACAAATTCCATCTAAACTCCCCGCAACTACATAAATTCCAATTTCACACACAACTATATCATTTATCCCGAAAATGTACAAACTTTCGCCATTTCTCTTTGTTTCACGATGAAAAATCGTCTTCGGAAACATTGTTAAATGATTGACCGTGTAGATTCCTACAAAAATTGCTAAATGACACTTGATAAACAATTGTATTGCGATAGTTTCGATAGGGTCATGGCCAACAGTCTGTCAATTGCAAAATCACCTCACATCAAATAATTAATTAATTCATGACCTAATTAGATATGAGAAATTTTTTTTTATGAAACAGACCAGAAAATTGCCTATATTTTATTCTGGGTCACAACATTTTATAATCTTCTCCAGAACTATAGTTTTCATTTAATAAATCAATAGCACTGCTGTAATTAGATTTTATAATTTCAATTTTGTGCATTCAGTCATCCATTTAAACACGGTACAATTGTAGCGTAACACCCTGTTCTCATCTTCAATTAATTTACAGTAAATACAGAGTGAGAGAGAAAAAAAATTAAAGAAATACCAGAATGTCACATTTCGCTATAAATAGGTGAATTACATGCAGATATTTTCAGTTACAGAACACACATCCAGTTTAAAAGGGAAAACTGTGAAAGATTTTAATTGAATTTACTCACATGGAACAATAATTCTCTTTAAATTTTTCTATTTCATCGTCTCTCCAAGGTTCTATTTTGAAAGTACACACATGAAACTTCTTTTAATTGCATACAATTTTCGGGGGGCCACACAGATTAATAATCATACATTATTTAGGTAAAGGTCTCTTATTTCCTTTAATTAAACAAAATTCAATATATGTAGATACATTTTCTATTCGCTCATAAATTCTCTATTAACTACATGTGAACACGCCATCCCGAATACTCTCCCAAGTACAATAATCAAGGTCTTATACATCACTTAATAAAAACCTCCCCAAAGCCTTTTCGTGCAATGGAGAAATGAGAAATTTTAATTACTCTTCGACATTTTCTTATGAAAAAAAAATTCTGCTCTCCTTCAACACGTACACAAGAAAAGAGGAAATGAATATTGCAAAGAGAATTGAATGGATGTTGTTGTACGAGGGTTGAATGTAAAATGTGCACAGTGGGCGCCCTCTATCTCATCCCCCATCTACCTTTCGTGTAAATCAATCACCTCATTTTCCATTCCGTTCACCTTTTCATATCCACAAAAGAAAAAAAAATACATTATGTATCCACAACTTTATATGTCTTTCCTTGTTGGTGGATAAATTAAGGAAACTTTATTCAATACTTAATACTTCCGTTCAAATGTTTATCCATTTACTCTACAGGTAAACGTGTTTATACTAAACAATTTCAATCACACACATGTGTTTGGAATTTCATTACTTAAAATACAAAGACAAAGCTGTAGAAAACAATTTCAAAAATGCATCTCTAAAAGTGAACATGAAAACCACAGTTAAAACTACTGTTTATTTATAAAGTACAGAAGAAAATAGCATTACACTCTCTTTAACTGCCATCCCATTTATGTTTTGTGACTCATTAAAACACACACGGGGACGAGAGATTGAGAAGAATCGACATTAATTCTCATCCATAAAATTCATCCAACTTTAATTTATAAACAATTAAAATATTCACACACACGTTAGTTAAAAGCGCGCGCGCTCGCGTCTTTTAATAATTAATTAAACACACAAAACAGACAAGAAGAGAGACACAATTTCATGCTCATATAATTAACAGCCAACAAAATTGTTTACAAATCGTTTTGACACATTGTACAAAAATCATCAAACAATTGCCTATATCACATCCAAGTGGATTTATAATTAGTTTGTAAATACAGGGTGTAACTGCTACAATTGAGCAAAAATGAAATGACAGTAAATGAAGGAAAATTATAACAAAAATTTATTAATAATTATATTATATAGACGGTAGTGATCTTAAAACAATGTTTTCAGATTTTTCAGTTCATTAACTAAAAAGTTATGGACCACTGAAGTTAAGAAATTTTCAAAAAATTTTGACACGTTCAAAGAAAATTGCATTTTTCTCGAAAATGGTGCGTCACACGAAAAAAATGCAAGAGACCAAAAAGTTTCCTTATTGAATTTGTCATTTAATGGACTCAACAAAATTGAACTTTTCCCAGAAAAAACGGAAAAAACCATTCGACTCAGAATGTCCTCCTTAATCTGTCATTTCATTTATGCTCAATCGACCACTTCCACCCTGTATATACTCCAATAAAACGCTCTGTATAAATTCTCATTTGATAATCGACCTTTTTTTGTACTATTTTAATTAAACATTACGTCATACTACAACAATCATCTCGGTACGGTCTATTAAAGATGATGATGATGATGATATATTGTTTGTAATTATGTATGTGAACAAAATCACATCCTGTGTTTGCATTTGTTCACAGCACATGGTGCAAACGGGTATGACAACGCCATTCGGGGCCGCTACCACACCGGCCGGCTTTCCAGCCACCCATCAGAATGGTGACGTCAAGTCCGTGGTGGAAGAGAACAAAACGGCCACATTGCCACTACTGCCGCCACCTGGCGGTCAACCGGGCACTGGACCACCTCCCTTTAGTCCGCCTCCACAACAGCAGCAGCCGCCCCCGCAGCAGCAACAGCAGCAGAGCGCCATCTCCACGCAGCAACAACAACAACAACAGCAGCAAGTTGGCGGTGAACAGACTGTCAATAGTTTAGTGAATAGTCCGGCTGTGGCGGCCATTGCAGCCGTTGCCCAGCAACAGCAACAACAACAAACGCAACAATCACCACAACAGCAAACCACATTCAAATGCGAACCATTACAAGAGGCTGAAACGAATAGTAATAATGCACAAGTGACCAACACAACGGAAACGACAGACACCAGTCAGAATGGTGGCGGTGGTGGTGTGGGGGCGAATGCGGCCACAGTTGTCACCGATCCGACCAAGAATCAACCGAAAAGGCTGCACGTCTCCAACATTCCCTTTCGATTTAGAGATCCGGATTTGAGAGCAATGTTTGGGGTAAAAAAACGCACTACTTCTCAATACCTTCAACTGAATAAATCTTTTTTTTGTAGCAATTTGGCCCTATACTTGATGTAGAAATTATTTTTAATGAGCGCGGATCGAAGGTATGTAGACTGTTTATTTAATTCAAAGAACAAATTTTATTTTCATTTCTGGAAAAAGAGATTATTTTTAAAGCCAGCTATGTTGCTATTAAAATCAATTGATACTCAACATATTTCTATGAAATGTATTGAGTATTTGATTTCTTGACAAGAAAAACACATCCTTAACTCGTTGCCTTTTTGGCATCTAGTCGAGGATTTCCAAAAGAGAAAAAAAAACAATTCAATACAATGGAAAAAGACTTGACAGTGCTATATAGATTAGTTTATTTTTTTTTATTAACCCGCTTTGTTTCATTCTATTCACACTTATGTGTCCTGTAATTTTTTTTCGTTATTTGACTTGTTTTTAGTCTTAAAACTAATCTGGCATTTCTATATTTTTTTTTGTTAATAAAACCATTCTGTTTTTCAAGAAAGAAAACTTGTTTGTTTGGCTAATTAATTGTTTTCAATCACTGTCCACGAACAATTTGTAGCTAACATTTAATTGTTTTTTTTATATATATATTTTATTTTGGAGTTCTTTTTGGGGTTTGTGCCACTTCACTTGTAAAGGCCTGTAGAAAGTGCATTTTATTATTAGATCACCACACATTGTGTCATATTTAGATATGTTAGTGCTACTCTGGAGTTTGTTTTAGGTATACCCAAGTAAAATGCTTTCAAAATGAATTCTAAATAAAAAAAATCCAATTACAAAATGAGAAAATTGAGCTGCTATCAAAACTACATCTCTTCAAATAATTGTTAGTGGCACTGGAACGGGCTTTTATAGTGAACAACACCCATTTCTATGTTTTATTATATAAAAAATTTTGATTTTTTGTTCATTCTATTCACCACCCTAGATTTGATAGCAGCAAAGCTGAGTAGTAATTTTACACACACATTTTTACACACAGTAAAAAAAAATATGAATTCAAAACACACAAAGTTTATATACAAATTTTACAGTGTAATTATTATATGATGCATGTGTTTACATAATTTTTTCATATAATTGACCATATATATTTGTAAAAAATTTGTTTCAAACTGCAAATTATATATAACTTTTCTTATTATTACTAAAAAAAAACAATGATTACAAATGAAATGACATGACATGCTGGCGGCCTATGATTTGTTTGTTACTTTTTCCTCTCTCATATAATGATTGTGCTGTAGGAATTATACATATATTATAATTAAAAACAAACGTCATATCCATCTACAGATATTATTAACTCGCAAAAAAAATCCATTCTCTCTACCCCATTGTAACAAAAAAATTACTTAAGTCAGGCCACATACGTCCAGTTTTCCCACAAACTGTACGTGTATGGTTCGCCTTAAATTACTTATACATACTCGTATATGTTTTGTTAATTGCAACACTTTTACATAATTTAAATGCTTCCTGTTTTTCCTTATATTAAATGTTAGTGGAATTTTGGTACGGATTATTCTGTGTGTTATTTGGAACAAACTTTTTTGGAAATGTGATGACTGATGATGATGACTTTTTTGGGGTAAGATTGTGTCCCACAGCAACTTGAGAACTTTAGTGCTGAATGCCTTATTATCCTAGTGCTTAAAATTTTTTATTGTTAGTTCAACTGTTGAGTAAAATTCCTTCAGGCTGGTAGTTTTGAATTAAAAAAAAAAACAATTAAATTCTATTTAACCTTTTATGCAGAATCATCTGAAACGACGATTCTGTATAAACATTTACCTAACATTATAAAATGCAATGGGGTACGATTGCTGTGCAAAAAAACACAACATATTATTATGTAGCTGGATATGATGAGTCCGTGTGGGCGGGTGAGTGGTTTAATTTTTATAATTTTAGTGTAAATAAATAATTATTTAGTCCGCCTCAAAGCCATATATATTTTTCAGAGTGCTTCTTTAATTGTATTACATTTTATATACGTAGTACCAGTATACCATAAAATTGTACCAAAAACAATTCAGTAAAATGAAAAAAAAAATATTTTTTTTGACAAGTCTACTACTACTACTACCTACTACTACCTACTACTACTACTAGTGAGCGAGAGTGTGGAATGAGGCTTCTATATATTTATTATTATAGACAGAGGCATGAGAATCAAATTATTATTATGTCTAACGTCATCATGTCATTGCACGAGAGTTTGACAGAGCTGTTTATTTATTATTATAATGCATGTCTTTTGTCTGTCTCTGCATGCAGGGGTTCGGTTTTGTAACATTCGCAAATAGTGCTGATGCGGAGCGCGCACGAGACCGACTACACGGCACCGTGGTTGAGGGAAGAAAAATAGAGGTGTGCATGTTATTATTATTAATTTTTTAATTTTATTTTTGATTTCGATTTTATTTTTTTTTATATATTTTATAATTTAGCTATTCTACGTGTAATATTTTTTGATTAGCACTGGCCTGTCCCGTCCCTCCCCGGTAAAACAAGGTCAAAACCCCCGTGTGGCTGGCTTGCTGGCTTTAGTGACTAACCGGTAGCACCTACCCCGCTTCACACGTGTTTTGACGTTCTTTTGCCGCACACACTCTATATATATATATTCTCTAAGATGATCATATATATATTGTTATTATTATTATTATATCAGTCACACTAATTATTTTTTTATTATATATATATTTAAATAATTTAATCACAAGTCAACTGTCGTGCGTCTTATTCTCTCCAATATTTTTTTGTTGTATACGTTGTCTTTAGACCGTTTCGGCCATTAAATGAATTGATTGATTGATTGATGAACACACACACACGTGACAGTTGTATGTTCCGAAAACCTCCCCTCCCTCCCCGAATATGCACGGGCCCACGCCGTGGAGGTAAGTGGATAAGGCCAGATGGGAACGGTGCCCCTTTTACAGGACCTCTTTTCCTGTGCTTTTTACGATTTTTTTCTTTTTTTGTTTCTCTTTCTGTGATAAAAGAAAAAAATTTTTGGCCAGTCATCAGAGGGACTGCAGTGGTGCCGTTTCATAATGCCAATTTGTTGCTCTTACCCCCCAAAAGATTAATTAAAAAAAAAAAAAACATCAGAATTTCAAAACATATTTTGTAAAGTCACTATGGAAAAAAAGAGACACGTAATTTTCTACTATTTGTTTTTTTCTACAAATTTTTACCCCTTTATTTAGTTAAGTTTTTCTAGTTTTACATAAAGAAAATGGAACAATTTTCCGCCTCCACAAAACAGAGCAATAATTCAGTCTATTGAAATGTAAAGTCCAAAAATAAAAGGTCGATTTGCTCAAAGAGTGATTTTTTTTATGATAAACTATTTTAAATGGCCTGGAATATTGTTTCATTTTCAACTATTTTTAAACATTTATATATGTAATATTTTCTATATGTTTTTTTCTCTTTGATTTTTCACTCATTTTACCACAAAAATTCACGTTAATCATCAAATTTATTAGACAACTAAATTTCCAAACATACTGAAAGTAATAAATTACGACAAACGTAAATGAATCTATCAGTTATTTTTATTATTGCTAATAAAATAGAGAATATTACATATAAATACAGAGGAATCCTCGTGTATATTAATTTTTTTTTTCAATAATTTTATAGTTCCTCATAATTCCATGTAAACAAAACTCACATTATTAACAACAACAAAATATACGGGAACTGTTTAAATTTCTATTATCTCTCTTAAATTGTTAACAATTCAAATTAATTAAGTGTTTTCAACTATTTTTATGTACAAAATGTTATTATTCTATTCAATCAAATGCCAACGAAAATTTATATTAAAAACTAGCCACACATTTGGCCCCATTTCAACAATACTTAATCTTCATTACATATTCGATCGTTTTCTGCACGTACTTATCGTATGGGAATAATGTGATTTTTGGACGTCCAAATAAATTTAGCAAAAAAAACCTAATAAATATCTGTAACTTCCCATTTTCTAATATAAGCACTTGTTTCTTAATACCTCACATTAATCTCCAGTGCGAATCAAACAAATGCTTCTATTAGACATGCATCCAAACAGAAACCCACATTAATCTTGTCATCTTTTCCATCATTAGGTTAACAATGCGACAGCTAGAGTACAAACAAAAAAACCACCCACACTTCCGACAGGTAAACTCTCTTTTTCTGTCCCAATTACAAAAAAATCTAATTGTCTGTTAACAAATCCACAGCAGCTTTGGCTCCTGTACCAGTGATACAATGGTCCGATGCGACATTACGTGCCGGCGTCGCGGCCATCCAACGGGGCCGAGCGAGGGCCGCTTATCCAGCCGCTGCTGCGGCCGCTGCCGCCTTTGCCCGCCATCCAACACCACTGGCTGGTGCATTGCACGGTTACACGCCCGTTCTCAACACACTCCCAGTGGATGGTAGCGTTTATTACGATCCATTCTTGGCAGCACACGCAGCCGATCCCAATTACAGGCTTCAGGTATAACAAATTAACCAAAAGAAAATTTTGGGGATGGGCAATTGAATATATATCTAAGCAAAAAAAAATTCTACTCTCTCTATAAATGTTCTTTTACACAAACAATAATGCACATGTTTGTTTTTCTCTTTTTCTAAACGGAATTCTTAATGTTTGCATTCAATAGAGCTGTAAACTAAGTAAAACTATAGAGTCTATTTTATTATAGGTTCGAGCATTTCCGATAACATGTCGGATTTTTAATTTTTACGCGAAAATTAGCTCCCTTTAAAAATCAGTTTACAGCTCTATTTGTTATCAAATAGATATATGTAAATGTGTCCCCCAAATAAACATTTCCCATCAAGTCATCTTGATGTGACCAGGTGTAAATACAAAAAAAAACAAAAGAAAAAGCACAGCCTATCCGATGTAAAAAAAGGAAAAACTGCATCTAGAGTGGCGCTTTAGATGTGCATGGCTGGTGCATGGCTATGTTGTGTTTTAGGCTGCAGCCGCTGCCACACCACTACTAAAAACACCTCTATCGACTGCCCAACAGGCTAGTTATGCGGCCGCCGCCACATATACAGCGGTGGCGGCACGTTATGGGGCCGCAGCAGCCGCCCAACCAGTGGCTGGTTATGCCGCTGTCGCTGGCTATGGACGTGACTATGCCGATCCGTATTTGGGACATGGTATTGGGCCTATGGCAGGATATGGGGTAAGAAAAACATCTCTTTTTTAAATTCCCTTTTTTCATTCGAATTTGTATTTTTTAGGCGGCTGTATATCGAAGTGGTTACAATCGATTTACGCCATATTGAACATATCCGCAGCTCCATATTACATTTGGCCTACCAAAATAATTGAACAAACTATTATTATACATCACAATATAATAATAATGTTAAATAATACTCAAAACTGATGTTATTCAAAAAAAAAGTAAAATAATCGTCTTGTGTAAATTAAGAATAGGCACAATGCAGCACAAACAAAAAAAAAAGAGCCAAAGAGCTGTTAACTCACTAACGTAAGCCCTTGTGATAGCCCAGCTAATTTAGCTCTCTAACAATTTTTTTTAATTCTCTCTAAACTCTCTTTTCTTTAATTTTAAGAATGTAAATTTTAAGTTTTTCGATTTTTTTTTAATTAAATGTTTCCATTCACTTGTGTGAGGACTACAAATTGATTAAATTATACTCGATAGAAAACGAACGCATAATTAGTGACTAAGATGGAAATTTTAAGTACAAGTTTTTTTTTGATATTCGGAGGAGCCATCACACAATTTTTTCGACTGACTGTCTGAAGTCCAATTCAAATGCACATGTTAAAAAACACAAAAAAAAGCAACAAACTTATTGATTGGATGTGTCAGACATTCAGTCGAAAATGGTTTTTGTTTTCAAATAAGAAAAATCTCATCTCTTTAGTGAGTAGGAAATTTAGTTTATAAGTGAAAGAAGGAAAACGTCACTTGATTTGACTGTTGTGCTGTTTTGTATGGTAGAATTATGTATGTAAATTTAGTTTGTTTTTTTAATTTATTTACATCTAAGTTGAAGCCACTTTTATAAGTATAAAAAAATTATGAATACAAGTGCAATGGAAACTTGAAAATCTATTTCCGAAGCGATATTTTCTCGTCGTTTTTACAAAAAAAAAAGTAAAATACATAAGCTCTACTATATATATATATATTTTGATACTCTTGTTTATTTTTTTGTTTTTTTCTTGGATTTTAAATAATTATAGGAGAACAGACAGTAGCGGCCCTTTTTGTTTAAGGTGCGGCACTGTTTTTATTACATATCGTCGGTAATATTCTCTCTCGTATCTACATTTAGCTCTCTATTACGATTATAAATGATGGAAAACATTCTGTACAGTTCATTTCAACATATAGTAATTTTTTTCTCTCAACAATTTAGGATGGTATCCTATTTTACGACATAATGCCAATATTTTCTAGTCTCTTAATATTTTTTTTGTTTGTTTTCATTATCAATTTGCGTATGTACATATTTCTGATAATCAACAAAACCCCATCCCTTTGTCATTTCCCCAAAACCCATTCATGTTTCTTGTTCAAATAAGTAGAAGAAAAAACAAAACGCCCTTTCTCGAAATGCACAAAGATATTTTCTATTAGATTCTTTTTAAGATTTCTTTTGTATTTTCATCCCTCATATGATGAAGTGAATGATGTATATGTGACATAATAAAAATCGAATTGATCAAAAAAAAACTTTGTTTCAATTACAAAAACTTGTTGCACCACAAATCAAGTGTTCTAAAAACACCTCTCATCCATTCACCGAAATTTTCAAACTAGAAAACTTACAAAAACCAAATGTAACTAAAACCAAGAAAATTCAACTACATCCAAATTCTTAAATAGAGTATAAGAATTTATTTTCGTCATTAATCGGCCAGTTCCTAAACTGTGTTTTATTAATAAATCGAATCGTTCTAATATTAGGCTACCCAAAAACGCTTCTTCGCTTTTCGAAAAACAAAAAAACTTTATAATATTTATACATCTATGCATGTGCGCCCTCCCAAAACTAACATATATACTATTTGTGTGAATGTGAAAATACAGTTTAAAAAAAAATAGATTTATTTATAATAAAGATTTTCTATTTTTATCACAACCTTGGTGTTTTACATTCCGAGCACTGTTGCCACGTGTCCTCTCATTACACTTAAAACTCTCCCACCACCCGGAATAAAAAAAAAACACACACAACAATAACTGTTGCATGTGGCAATTGACACGTGACACTCTTTGTCTCCTCTTTACCAAACTTCTTAATATCCATCTATATTTAATTCCAAATCTGCATTCATTAATCAGTGGCGTACACTCTATGTCATATTCCACCTACGCCACTGTCCGCTCGGCGGATTTTCGAAACGTCGTCGTTACGGAGAGATTTTGTTTGTTATAATAAGAAACGGTTGCCGTGGTGAGGCGCTGTATGTGCGCCAAATGCTACATACATAAAGCCGGGGGTGGCGGTCTGGTGGTGGTGGTTGCGCTCGGCCGCCTTCTCTACCTACACGGACTCGTGTCGCGCGCGCTCTCGCCCTTATCAATAACACACTAAATAGTCCCCAGTCAAAAAGGCCACATTTTGGCAACATTGCTTCTCCGTCCGCGCTGCGGTGTGCTCCTATATTCAGCGTAACAACTGCGACCGAAATGACCTCACACACAATTGATGAATTAATTCTGACAGTAGTTGTAGTATAGTGTGGCGTTCTTCAAAATATACACAGAGAAACAGAATAGGACAACCAGAAAAAAAAATCTAGAAAACTAGTTCTCTTAAATAAGTGTACGTATATTTTCGTAACGCATAAAATTTCAATCAACAATCATTCTACCTGGGTCTATTATGTGATAAAACAAGTGAAAATAATCACCATACACACAAGTGTAATCTAGTGACAACAATGGACAATAATAAATAAGGAAAACCGAAAAAAACAACAACAACAAGAGCATTGCAAAAACGGTGAGATATACTGGAGAAAATACGTACGAAACGGAAAACGGTGTGGTGGAGTGTTACGGTGATGGCAGAACAGCAAAGTGAGGCGCCCGAGCGCGAATTAGAACAGCAAATACTACAAATCAAGAAACAACAACAACTCCAACACCAATTATTATTGCAACATTTCCAACAGCAACAGCAACATTTAGCCGAACAGCATGAGGAACAATTGCGTCAGCATTTGGCCAAATTTTGGGAACGTCAAAAGCAAATGCAAGAATTACGGCAACGGGAACAATTGGAAGCGCTAAGGAAAAAAGAGAAACACGAAGAGAGTGCCGTGGCCTCAACGGAAGTTAAGCAAAAATTACAGGTGTTTTTAAAGCAACGGGCCTCTGGCTGTTCCAATAAGACACCAAGACCGGACAACTCATGCTGGTACGTTCACAAATCAGCTGTTTTGCCCTTTGGCACCTTTCAATGCCGTGTGTGCGTTTTTCTATATAGTATTTGCTATATATTTCTTAATTAATTTTTATGTGTGTGCACTTTGAATTGTCGTGTCATTGTTTTTGAAAACAAATTAATATGTATATGCGCGATTTATCATTTCACTTTCCGTATTATAAATAACAGTGCCATAACACATTTTAATATTTTCATTCATTCCATTTTTTTACTATCTTTTTATTAATTCCCTTTTTTTTTCAAACTGTTGCATTGCATCTGATGATGATGTAATTGCATATTACAACACCTTGTGCATTCTTGGAATTCATGTCTATATAAAAAAAAATAACATAAATGTGATAAAAATCTTGAGAGGATATGTATTACACTCAATTTTATTCTAAAAAAAAAATCATCAGGTGCCACATTTTCCCCATACAAAAAAAATGATTATATTCGCAAACATTTTCTCTTCACTTTAACATTATATACTTTTTTTTTCTTCTCTATTTATAGAAGTAATATCTAAAATGTGGGCTGCTAAAGAATCGCTTCAATTTATGTTACATGACTCAGATAATTGTACAGATAATTTGATGAAAATAATGCCATTTATTTGTCAACATATACACCACATCACATACACACTTCTTCTTTCAGATGCAGTTGTTATGGCAACTTTATCCACTTTTATTCAAACCCACTTTGTAAACGTAATTAAAACACACATCCTTCTTCTTTTACTCCTCCTGCTTTTTTTTTGTCCCGTTCTGATGCATTTTCACTACGTAATAACCATAATAATACACACACACACATGATGAAAATAGTTAAATTTCAAATAGGATTTCAAAGTCTAAAAATAAAACTGTAATTGGAAAAATAAACATAATTTAATTTTAGAATTTATTACAACTAAAAATAACATTGTGTTTTACAACAGCACAAAACAGCACTGTGTATAATAACCCGTATAAAAGCAAATACAAAATTATCTTGTATAGAAATTCAATTTTTTTTTTTATTTTTCCATTTAGAATTATTTTCAAGAAAATTCATTCAGTTTGTTCAATTTCTAAAACACCTGTCCAAAAAGTTTACTAAGAGGAAATTTTCATTGAAAATTCGCCAAAAATTCATTGGATTTTCCCAAATCAATAAAAAGCTATACGAACAAGTTTATAATAAAAACATTGAATTTTTCAGGTCTGAAGGTATGGACACCGGTTCCGAACCACCAACAAACAACGATTTCCCTTTGAGGAAAACTGGTATGTACACACACACACACAGGAAATAGAAAATTATTTCTTGCATTATTTAATAAAAATCATCGTTCGATAATCCAACCTTGTTTTTCCCCTTAGCATCCGAGCCTAATCTACTCAAAGTCCGTTTAAAACAACGTGTCATGGAACGCCGTTGTAGTCCAATGAGTAAAAGACACCTACCACCATCATTAAAAAAGAAATTACTCAGTTCATGTTTGCCGCCCAGCGATTCACCACCCCAAGAACCACCAAAAGAACTCAGTCCACCATGCGAAGCGGAAGAATATCAACGTCATCCATTATTCAGTAGTCCATCAATGCCCAACATCTCTCTAGCCGCCCACCATGTCCTCACACCGGATCTATCGGAGGCTGCCATACGGGCCGCTTGCACTGTACGCCTTGGCATGCCATTAACTGGCCAAATGTTGCCCGGCACATTGCCCTTCTATCCATCCCTGCCTGCCATTGAAAGTGAACAAGAAGAACAACCATTGGACACAATCAGTGAACTACAAGAACCTCAACAACGTGGCGTTATACGACCATTAGGCCGAACACAATCGTCCCCATTGCCACTCGGTCATCCATTGTTGGACGGACCGTCCATTCCAATTCTACAGCCACCACAGCCGCCACCCGAAGAACAGGAACAACGAGATCTGGAATTGAGGGCAAACGAATCGAGAAGGTAGAGGACACAATCGTATTTTATTGAGTGTGTGTGTCTTCTCTCTCATTTTCACACACACATACATACACATTTTTATTTTTATACACTGAAATATACGCGATTGGGCGAAGAAACGGCCTTCGCTCGGTTCTCTGTCTAAAAATAACTAATCGATAAACTATGAATCGTGTGTATTACGTACACAAATAGAATAGAGATGGAAATTTGCATGCAATATTTATTTAACCGAAAAAAAAACGCGCCACTCAATTTTCCTATTAATGAATCAACAGTGAAATTATTTTATTACATGATATAAAAAAAATATTTAATTTTATTCAATCCATTGAAATATTTCCCCAAAAATAAATTTATTGATTCACCACCCTAGAAATTTAAATATTTGTGAGTCACTTCTAACACACAATTTATTCATAAATAATAAACAAATTGAATTTTTCCAGTATCCGGCCGTTATCCAGAGCACTTAGCAGTCCAGTGGTCCATTTAGGCGCCCCAGATGGTTCCACCACCACCACATTATCCCGTCGCCGTGCCAGTTCCACACCAACCACCGGCTTAGCATACGATAATCAAATGTTAAAACATGCCTGTGCATGCGGCAACAATGCCATCCATCCAGAACATGCTGGCCGTTTACAAAGCATTTGGTCACGTCTATTAGAAACTGGTCTAGTTGCACGTTGTGACCGTTTACGGCCACGCAAAGCCTCCACACAAGAACTACAAATGTGCCACACCGAAGCACATTCCCTACTCTACGGTACCAGCAGTTTAAATCGCCACAAAATGGACATGAGCAAATTGAGTGCATTACCAGTGACCGCATTTGTTCGATTACCATGCGGTGGTATTGGCGTCGACACCGACACCACATGGAACGAAGTGTACACCGCACCGGCTGCCCGTATGGCTGTCGGTTGCACCGTCGATCTCGCCATACGCACATGGACCGGCGACATACGGAACGGTTTCGCCATCGTCCGACCGCCCGGTCATCATGCCGAACCACAACAGGCGATGGGTTTCTGTTTTTTCAATGCAATCGCCATCGCTGCCAAAATACTACAACGTGAACATCGTGTCCAGAAAGTGTTAATCTTCGATTGGGACGTACATCATGGCAACGGAACACAAGAGATCTTCTATGACGATCCACGTGTATTGGTCATTTCAATGCATCGACATGACGATGGCAATTTCTTTCCGGGCACTGGCAGTACAAACGAATGTGGTGTGAATGCTGGCACCGGTTTCAATGTGAACATTGCCTGGTCGGGCGGTTTAAGTCCACCATTAGGTGATGCTGAATATTTGGCAGCTTTTCGTAGCATCGTTATGCCAATTGCACGTGAATTCGATCCGGACATTGTACTGGTATCGGCCGGATTCGATGCCACCGAGGGCCATCTACCGCCATTGGGCGGCTACCGTGTCTCGCCCGCTTGTTTCGGCCACATGACCCGACAACTGATGCAATTGGCACGGGGACGTGTCGTGCTCGCACTCGAAGGTGGCTACGATCTACCGTCAATATGTGATTCAGCCGAAGAATGTGTACGGGTTTTATTAGGTGATCAACCGACGCCTATATCACCGATTGAATTGAATCGGGCACCGTGCACAAATGCTGTATTAGCCATGCAAAAGGTGGTGGCTGTTCAAACACCGCATTGGCCCTGTTTACAAGAGGCCGCCAAATCGGCCGTGTGCTCATACAATGAGGCATTACGTATTGAGAAAGATGACAAGGATACAGTGTCAGCGATGGCCAGTCTGTCAATGCAACATCAACAAACAACACCCACCAATATGGTGGTGGTGACAACACCACCGATTGTTACCGTTTCTGCTACATTGCCACCACCAAGTGGTGCTGGATTTCATCCAATCAGTAGTAGTCCACAACAAATTCATTAAATTAAATTCATTGTTAAATCATTTTCTTTATAAGAGATTTATCCACACAGATAATGAACATTTATTTATGAGAAAATTATTATTATATTATTAAATTATAAGGATTTAAAGAAAAAAAAAATTATTAAACGGAACATTCCCGGTTGTCGCGCCATTTCAGTGTGACCGCCTCTTATTATTATACATACATAATTCTATATATACATATATATATATATTGATAAGATCAAATTATCGTGTGTTTTATTTTTGTTAATATATTGAAGAAAGTTTTTAATAAAAGAAAACAATTTATTTACTTTTTCTGGTGTAATTATTTAAGGAGAATTTCAAATTTTGGGGCAATCATCGATTCGTGTTCCCCTTTTTTATTTTCTTTTCATAACAAATTAATTCCATTTTCAATTTAAGCAGTTTCCTATTAGCATAATACAACCCCACCTCGTCATCTACATAGAAAATCATCGCAACCCCCTAAAGTTTCGTGGAAAATAGCCCTTTTTATACGCATGCGGCGCTGTATTCAACTATAGATTTTCCGAGGGGATTGCCGTTCCGTCTTCTTTTGGCCATCACCAAGTGGATGCTGCTGTCAGCCACACACTTTATACGAAAAACTAAATAACACTTTCGAGTGATTCCAGTTTTATTATGTGATAATGCCAAAACATTTAACTCTTTCAACTAGGTGAGTCACAATTTTTTATTTAAATAATTTTAATTTTCGTTTAATTCACAAATATAAACTATAGAATTATACAAACGGAAGTGGTGCGGTTTTTTTTCTATTCTACAACACTATCATAATTTTTCTACACATGAAATTCAAACAAATTCATTAATATATACTCAAATTTCCGCGTATAAAAACCATATGATAACAATTTGTGTGTTTGTTTATTGTATTACATGGAAAATTTATTCAGTTTTTCTATATCCAACGAGTAAGTCAAACTGAAACATTTGTTTTTTCACTCATAAATCATTTTCTATTAAAATTTTATTGTATTCATACACTAAAAAAGTCGAGCAACTGCATTAAATAAATCAATATATAAATATTATAATGTCACTGGGCACCTTTATTGCTAACAATATAACAACCATAAAACTCATTTAATCTCTCATCCTGATAAAATTAACAAAAAAAATTTACTGTTGTCATTGAAAACTCCAATTATTAGCGCCACAACTGTTTTTAACTCTTATCTTATGTTTGATAAGACACAAATGTATGTTTCATCGTTAAAATTTTTGCAATTTACACAAGGTAAATTTGATTAAACAGGTAAGCCAAAAAAAACTGTTTTTATATAAAAAGTAAATCCTCAAAAATTCAAACGATCACAAATTTTGTACAACAACTTTGTAAAGTTATAAGATTGATAAACTGACAAACACTTCACAAACCAACCTATTTATTACGATCAAGTACCAATATTTATCTCATACTAATCACTACCATATCACCAAATAACAAATATTTATAAATGTTACACGTAAAACATTTTCCACTATTCCAGATAATGGAGTGCACGTAAAAAAATGCCCCCACGTCTATCGGTCCGTCGATTCCTATTGATTCTATTGTTTATTGGTGGTGTAACGATATTAATATCGTTACACCATCACTTTCAATGGTCAAGAAATTTCTTAAATCAACAAAGTGACAATGATGAAGAAAACAACAATTTCGACGACGACCTCAACAATCTCCAAGATCCAGAGTTACGTGCTTCCTTCACCACACCACCACCCTTACCACCTGCCGCCGCCGACTACAATGACTTCATCGAACCAACCAAAGAACAAAAGAAACCATGGTTTATGAAAGACGGCACCGAATATCCATCCACCAACAACAATCGTGGACCGTCACGTTTATTCCCCGATCAGGCAGATGGTGACCGAATTGTCGATCAATTAATGTACATACCAGAAGATTATCAAGGTAAACTCAATAATTTTTCATTAACTGATAACAATAAACAAACAATTCCACCACAGGTTACGATAGTCCGGAAAAAGTGATCCTAGCCTACAACGGTCTCGGCACGTGGGGACAAAAATCGGGCACAGCCAGTTTCCACGGTTGTCCCGTCAATCGTTGCTCATTGACGGACGACCGTTACAAAGCCACCGATGCCGATGCCATCCTCTACAAGGACCATTTCATTCATCCGGGCACACCACGACCGATGAACCAAGTGTGGATCTTGTACTTTTTGGAATGCCCTTATCACACGCAAACAATTAAATTCGCTGACGCCATCAATTGGACGGCAACATATAGAAGAGACAGTGACTTGGTGGCACCGTACGAACGTTGGACGTATTTCGATCCTCAAGTAAATAACCATACAAATTTCGTGCACGCAATCACCACATATTCATTAAATTTCCAGGTACGGCAAAAAGTGCAAAACAAAGATTATGCGGCAAATAAAACGAAAAAAGTCGCATGGTTTGTATCGAATTGTGGTGCAAGGAATGGCCGTTTGGCATACGCCCGTCAACTAGCCAAATACATACAAGTGGACATTTATGGTAATTGTGGCCAATTGAAATGTCCACGTACCGATAAAAAATGTTTCGAAATATTGGAACGCGATTATAAATTCTATTTAGCATTTGAAAATTCCAATTGTCGCGATTATATCACCGAGAAATTTTATGTGAACGGTTTGGGACAAAATGTATTACCAATTGTGATGGGCGCCCGGCCGGAAGATTATCAACGCAACGCACCCGAAGGCTCCTACATACATGTGGACGAATTCGCCGGTCCCGAAGAGCTAGCCAACTATTTACACCGTTTGGATCGTGACAACACATTGTACAATTCCTATTTTAAATGGAAAGGCACTGGTGAATTTATTAATACATATTTCTGGTGCCGTTTATGTGCAATGTTACATGCACCAACTGTACATCGACATTATGAAGATGTGAATGATTGGTGGCGAGGACCGGGCGTTTGTACTTCCAAATCGTGGCGTAATGCCGAATTTGTCTAAAAACTGGATTTCTTTTTTATAGAGACAAAACACACACACGCACACTTGTACTTATTTGTTAATTTGTTGTAATTGTATAAATTAATAAATTATTTATTAAGTTTTTATTACAAAACGCAAAATGATTTCAATGCAACAAAAACCCCAACATATTCAATAGTTACACACTATTTATTTGAATCATTTCAGCAATCAATTTCAAACAACAAATAAATAAAAATCCAGCCATTTTTCAATACATCATAAATATCTAAATACAATTCCGAACACTTTTTGATGTGTATGCCAATGATATGAAATCGATTATATATAAAAAAACAAACCGTTATGATTATGTGTTAAAATTCTTGTCTACTACAATTTCATTTCTAATATCCTTTATCTGCCGGAGGCGGTGGCTGACTTATTCTACCCGGCGTATCCTGATTCAATTGTGACGCTGTCACACTACGCGTTTGTAATGTAGATGTGGGCGGTTCATCCAACAATTGCCTCAACCGTTGCAACTGTGCCTCCAACTGTCTATTATGATCCTCTAAAATTTGCATTCTCGCCTCCAATCGACCTTTATGCTGCCGCAACAATCGCGCCTCCGCCAACACATCATGTTGCTGCTGTTGCGGTGCATGCGATTGCGTTTGGCCTCTTTGCAATTGATCATATTCCTGTCTCAATGCCGCATTCTCCACCTCCAACTCCCTAATCATCTCCTGCAATTCAGCCCTTTGTTCCTCATCAATAACCAACATCAATTGGCCCGGACTGGCCGGCGCTCCCTCCAACGATTGACAATAATCGGCAATCAATCGATGCTCATCGTCCGGCGACGCTGCCCTCAATTCCACCTCCGCCAATCGACTAGCATAAATCTCCAATCGCGAATGCATATCGTTATGTTGTGGTGACGCAATCGGACTCTCCAATTCATCCCCTTCCAATACACTCCTCACCGGCAAATAGCCCATACGTGGATGTTTCAAAAAATATCTCTTACTTTTGAACTTGTTCTTTAACGCTTTTGTAAAATCACGCACATCCTCCACCGATGTGGTCGCTGCACAATATTCATGCATCGGATGCGACAATTTATGTCCCTTTGTTAATCGACCAGCAAAAAAACACGTCTGACACATATCGAAATTGAAACATTTCAAACATCTATAACGCAATCCAATGATCGGATACTGTTTACATGAATTACATTTCGCTTGATGTTTGGCCACTTCACCGGCCGCCACACGATGCAACACCGGCAACCATACAAGCGATTGTGGTTCCTGTTTTAACCATGCAAGAAAATGTGCCGCCTCCAAATCGTCACGGTCCCCCAAACAACTACGTACACTCGGCTCAATATTCGAACCACCAAATGCTGCCACTTCGCCCAATTGTCTTGGTATTTGTAATATATCATGCAACAACAAACCCAACTTTCTTTGATCCGCTTTCTGTTGTGGATCGGCTATCAATCGAAACAAATAACGATATTTCTCCTCTAAATGACCTTTCGATAATATTGTTAGACCAACTTTAAAACTAAGCACACGTATTTGACCAGTACGTTGACTATCATACACATTCAATAACCAATTTAATGCTAAATCAACACACAATGGTACATCAATTAAATCGGGATATTGTGTAGAGATATTTGTAAAAATCCCTCTTAATACCAACACCATATCAGCTACATCTAAAATCTTATCATTTTGTGCACGTAAACCATGTAAATCGAATGCTTCCGATGCTATATTCAATGTCATCTGATCTAATGACAATTTCTTTTGGATTGCACGCAATTTCAATGCTGTTCTATAGGCGGAAAAACGCACTTCATTCAATTGCAACAAACACACAGCCAATTCCAACATTTGCGGATGATCCCAATGTGTTGTCTCTGTACTATGATTGATATAATATGGCACTTTACTTGGTGTTGTGGCCCGTTCCCATGGCGGTTGTACACTTGATGGGCCTGGTGAGATTTCCCCTTGAGCACTGCTCGTCAATTGATCGCGTCTCTCACGTATTGCCGCTTGTAATGCACGACACCGTGCCGAACAGTCTTCCAATTGGACAGCTAAATTGTTGGGCAACGCATTTCCCATGCCAGCCGCCTGTATTCTCGCCTCTTCCAATGCTCTCTGCAATTGTGGCAATTGTTGTTCTAATGTACGTAAATTTAATAGTAATTCTCTTGCTTCGGCCGCACTACGTGGTCCACTCCACGTTAATGTTGCCCGTTCTAATCTCGAAACTGCACCAGATGCTTCCTCTAAATTAATTTGCAATTGTTTCAATTTCATTGTATTCTGTTCAAATCGCGATGCTAGTTGATCCGATTTATCAATCAATCCATTCCATTTATCGGACAATTTCACCAATTCTCTACGTAAATTTCTCGCCAATTCACCGGACGGATCACCGGCCACAAATTGTCTTGCATTTCTTAAACTCGACTCAACCAACGGTCGTTTATCCTCCAATTGTTGTCTAAATGCTCGATGATCATCTTGTCTAGCAGCCAAACCCAATTCCGTATCTTTTCTTATAACCCATTCAGTCAACTCTCTTAACGACAACAACAGTGCATTCCAATAATCAGCATTGTGCTCTAAACGATTCCGTAAATCGCCTGTACGTGTCCTTAACGCTTGCCAACGTCTTTCCATCTCATCACCACGTAATTGTAACATTAATGCATCCTCCGGCGCTAAAGAGCCCAACAAAGCTAAACTAGACGATCTTAAGGCCGAATGTGTTTGTGCCTGTCGTTCAATATCCGCTTGTAATTCTTTCAGTTGTAATGCAGACCGTCTCGACTCTGCATCACCCTCCAATGTTTCCAATACCGATTCGGCTTCACTTAACCAAGCCAAAAATTTGTCCATTGAACGATCTAAATTCTGCAATGAACTTAATGCAGAATGCAACAATTTACCACGATTAATTACACACGCATCCAATCGTGTATAATGCTGATTTATATACTCTGCAGCCTACAAGAAAAAAACAATCAATTAACATTCACACATGACGAAAAAAATCCACTTTCATACTTTTTTAAAGCGACTTGTATCCTCATGTTGATGTGCTGTTATTAATCTTTGTACTAAATGTTGAAATGATTCAATTTGTGCTTTGAATTGATGCAATTCAGCATGTTGGGCTTTTTGTTCACGCAATTGTAATTCTAATATGTCGGCAGTGTGACCTACAGGAGCCATTTGGGCCAAACGGGATTCCATTCGTTGAAGCCATGCTTCCAATTCTAATCGTTTCTGGTCAAAGTTCTCCTCTTTCTTTTGCATTCTGACTAATTTATTTCTCACAGCTTAAATAGAAACAAACACACACACACACATACTTTTAACACTACATTTTGCTCTTGTACAACAGCCACGATTTTTCAAACATCTACAGATCAATGTTTATGACTGTGGGTTGAAAAGGGTTGATGACCGCGCACGCACCTGTTCCATCAAACCCTACATAAACAAATATTTATTGTACAATCAATATAAACTCTGTTCGAGTTCGATATTTTAAAACACACTACAAATAATTAACCACACAAATTTAATTGCTGCACTTGCATTCTTGCATTGTTGTTGTGTGAAAAGGAAAATAAAAATCACCAAAGTGTTTACAGAAAACGATAGATTTGTTTCAACTGTCATTCCATAGATGACGCAATGATAGAAAATAGTGAAAATAAAAATACATAGTTCAAAAATTTAGGTTATTTGTCAGAACTATCTATAATACATTAAAATGTAAATGTTCAATGTTCAAGAATGTAGATTATATATTCAATCATGGATAAAGCACATATTTTATTAAATCAGACAAAAGAAAGTGAAGAGAATGCTAGAAAAGATATACAAGAAACACGAAAAAATGGTCTCACCAATTTCCGTGCAATTTGTTTCCTCATATTATGGTATATATTCAGTGGTTGTACATTATTTCTCAACAAATACATATTAACTTATCTAAATGGAAATCCAACCGTATTAGGTAATCAAATTAATTTGCTATTAACATTACATTAAACTGTATTATAATTAATTTGTTTTTAGGAGCATGTCAAATGCTAATGACTGCCACTTGTGGTTTCCTACAACTTTACTTCCCATGTGGAATGTACAAACAATCGCAACGTTTAAATAAACCACCCGGTTTCTATAGGCACATGATTTTAGTTGGTTGTACACGTTTCCTAACTGTCGTACTCGGTTTGGTAGCTCTCAATTATGTGGCTGTCAGTTTTACCGAAACAATCAAGAGTTCATCACCACTTTTCACCGTTCTCATCTCAAGATACCTTCTTGGTGCGCTAATCCAACGTATTTCTCAATTACACTAACAACATTTCTATTTTAGGGGAACACACTGGCTTGTATGTGAATTTAAGTTTGTTACCAGTCATGTCTGGTCTTGCATTGTGCAGCATCAATGAAGTGAGCTTCGAATTGATTGGTTTTATTGCCGCAATGGCAACAAATTTAACAGAATGTATACAAAATGTTTATTCAAAAATGTTGATATCTGGTGACAACTTTAAATACACGTAAATCTCCATAATTTAAACATGAAAATTGATTAAACGAATTTTACTTTCTAGGCCAGCCGAATTGCAATTCTACACAAGTATAGCAAGTATTGTTATACAAATTCCTGCATCCCTCCTTTTAGTCGATTTCAATTATAGTCAAAAATTTGATATTAGTATAGTATTTTTTTTCATTTTAAATGGAATCTTCTTCCACTTTCAAAGTATTACTGCCTACGTTTTAATGGACTATATTAGTCCAGTTACACACAGGTAATAAACGTTTTTTAATCAATTTACATTTCTTTCTAATTCTATATATTTTCTAGTGTTGCTAATACAGCAAAACGCGCATTTCTAATCTGGCTGTCAGTGTTAATGTTTGGTAATCCAGTGACATTATTAAGTGGTCTTGGAACATTTACTGTGATAGCTGGCGTTTTTATGTATATAAAAGCACAACAATACGATGACCGATTACATTCCGCTAATTTAATACAAAGGAAAGTAAGAGCAATTTAAATTACACATTTATATTACCAGGAACAAAAAAATCAAGAATATAAACATTTCCCTTATTATTTGATGCCATTAAAATTTAATTTTGATCAAAGATATTTCAAGGTAATTATTCTAAATGTGTTTTCCTAATAAATGCTCATCAGGATTAAATTTTAATAATTCTAATAAAAAAACAATGTGATATTTTTGTCAATTGCAAACCACCGTACTTAATTATTCTTGTTGTTTGTATTTTAATTATTTATAAATAACAATTGTTTGTTTTCCCTCCCAATGTATTCCCAACTTGTATTCATTATTTACCATTGTGGTGATTGATTAAATTATAAATTTGTTGGTATATCTTTTATTATTTTTAAAAAATACTTGTTTATATACACACAGACTAACAAAAAAAAAAGAAATTTGTCCACTTAACAAATTCTAAACGTTTACTAAATTATTATTATTGTAAAATAGGTCGGTATTTTTAAGCAAAACCTCACCGTAAAAGCATGACATTCTTTTTCTCTGTCCAAATAATACGAGAGTTTATTTACATTAAAAAAAAGTATTGACAAATAAATAGATTGGTCAAAGCCAAAAAAAAAACGAAAATTTCCTAAACAAAAATTATTGCATAATTATTATCATATTTCACAGCACTCCAAATATCTGTGTAAATTTCCCCTCATCTGTTATTAATTCAGCCTTAATGATTAGTTCCCGCTTGTTTTGCAGCTAATCGTCTACGACCAGCCAATAATTTATTTAAACCCCTAGGCTCTTCTGTTGTAGTTGTGGAACTACTAGCTGGCACCTCCGTTTCCACCGTCTCCTCATTATTATTTGCTCCAACATCACTTGCGTCAGTGACAGCCACTTGCTCTTGGGGCGCTTCACTAGATGTCGCCTCTGTCGTATGGCCCGGACGTCGTCTACTCAACAACGGATTCGAACGGCGCACCTGAACCGGTGCCGAAGCAGCTGCCGCCGCTTTCGGTTTCACACTCAATCGATTCTTATTCCTCAAACGACCCAATGGACTGTTATCAACCGGTGCCGATTCGGCTGGCTGCTGTCTCTCCTCACTCTCCTCTCCATTCGAATGTTCTGCACTCTCATCACCATTCACATGATCATCAACTGCTGCCGATTCAGTTGTTGTGGACGAAGTACGACCTCTCGCACCACCTAAATTAATTCTCGGTCCCGGACGCAATGGACGTACACCACTACCGGCCGAAATGCGTCGATTACGTGCTGTTGTCGTTTCAGCATTCGCCTCTGAACTGACCGGACTCGAGTCTTCCTCAGTGGGAGCGGCTGTTGTACGTGTACGACTTCTTAGACCATTAAATGAGGGACGAGTACGTGGTAATGATGGTCTATCGTGTTTCGTTGCAGGCGCCACTGAACTAGTGTCTTGTTCTTTATCATCTGAGGGTGCTGCGGTCGTACGGCCTCGTGGTCGGGACGCACCGAATCGTGAACGACTCAACGATGGCTAGAAAACAATTGCAAAATCAACAACAACAAAATCCCCTAACCAAAAACACCCAAAAAAACTAGACAAGCACCCAAACACCGAATAAAACTCAACGATACCTTCGCATTATTGACTGGTTTAACCTCCTCTTTCGCCACATCCGGTTCAGCAGTGGTTCTAGCATGATGTACCCGTTTACCACTACCAAAACTATTTCTGCCAAATTTACTTTTTGGTTTACTATCACTTGCTTCAGTTGTTGATGGATTCGATTCCTGTTTAACTGGCTTTCTTAACGAATTACCACGATTTCTATACCGATTCCGTCCTGTTGGCGCTTCAGTTGTTGTTGTTGTAGTTGTCGTCGTTGTTGGTGCCGCAGTTGTTGTTGTCGTTGTTGTTGTGGTGGTCGTTGGTGTTGTTGTCTCAACATCAGTTAAAACCTCAACAGTTGTCTCCTCACTACCCTCTTTAACATCCTCTTCCCCTGACAATTTCTGTGTACCTTGTAAAATTGCATACAAATCCAATGCGACTTTATCCATCGCCGACATTGACGTTGTTGTCTCATCATTCACTGTTGGATTTGTATTACCTTCATCGACATTCTCACTAACCGGCGCCACCGGAACAACCGTCTGCTCTTTTACACCTTTCTCCTCCTAAATTAAACAAAGAAAACAATTAAACCCTGTAACGATCCTAATTCAAAAAACAACAAAAAAATCTATATTAGAAATTACAGTAATTTCGATGCGCTCGTTTGGCGTCGCTCCCAAGAAACGTACCGGACCTGCTGGTAAATCCGTTGGAAATGTTGGACCACCATTCGCTGGCGGCTCACCAGCATTACTATTATGCGTATTAAATGTTTCCGAATCGACAAAATCCAACGATGGACGTCTTACATTGGCACGTGTACGACCTCTAGACCCCTAAAAAAACTCATTACAAAAACCCACACTTCCAACAACCAAAAAACAATCTTACTTGCGTTTCATCCGACACATTATCCGTTTCACCAACAGTCACACTCTCCGTCGAAGGTCTACCTCGAATCCGACCTCTAGTCTGCGTCACTTTTGTTTCCTCTTCTGGTAAGGGTGTGGTATTTAAATTTCTACTACGTGGTGGAAATCGTGTATTTGCCGGTAAACGTTCCTCATTCACACTCTCCCCCTCATCGCCCAATTGTCTGCTGCGTGTTTTCGTTTTTGGTAACACTTCATTCACTTCCGGTTCACTGCTCTTCTTATTTCCATCCTTTGCCGGACCATCATGTGAATTATTCACTGGCTCCGATTTCTTTTTATCATCCTCATCATCATCATAATAATAATACACATATTCATATTCGTATTCTTGTCCATTTGGTCCTTTTTTTATTTGGATACGACTACGTTGTTTCTCACTGCCAGCCGCCACCAACGGCACATCATCATCAATATCCTCAATTTTCTTTACACTTGGTGCACTTGTTGTCAAGACGGCATTCACTAATCCAATCCCATCATCTTTTGCCTCTTTCTTTATCCTCCTACTTGGATTTCTACGTCTAGACGGCCGTGTTGTACTACTTTTCGGTGTTGTGGTTGTTGTCGATGTACTTTTCAATTCCGTTTTATACTTTTCCAATAACTTTTGTACATCTAATTTTATTGCACCTGCTGGCGCCGGTGCTGGCCGTTCAGCCGCTTCTCTTTTCACTTTCTTCATCGACAACAACAACATTTCATCCTCTTTCTCTTCGGCTTCATGTTTATTTAATGTGTACGTTAAGGATGGTGGCAATTTATGGGCTGTCTCAAATGGCCTCTCTGCACTCACTTTATCTTTCCTCTCAATTGGACGTGAACCACTGCCCGATGATTGAACATAAACATATTCTTGGCCCGGTTTCGGTTCAGTTATCACATCCACCGTATTCAAAGGGTGTGTTAGGCATGTGGTCGCCAAACACAATCTAAACCAACGCAAATTCTACACTTTTTCAACTATCATACAACATAAAAATTGTGTGCTAATCTTTCATGAGTATCGCATCTTTGGGTTGGGTCGGAAAGCGGAGAGAAATTTTACCCAATATATACGATCAAGGTTAATATTTGACCTTCCGGTAAAAGAAAGTGAACACACAACATCAAAACGCCAAAAAGTGAAAAACTCTTTTCGATTACATTTCAAATATAGAAAATTGTACAATTGTTATAAAACCGGGAAGTTCATATAAGCGCGGAATTACTTTTACCTAATTCAATTTACATATACGCACAAATAATAATAAAAAAAATACTTTTACTTGTAATTTATAAATATTTACGCAATAACAAATACAAATTTAATTAGAAATAAAAAAAAATTGCAAACAATTTCGTAATAGGACGATGGTATTTCAATAAATAACCTTTTCAACCATCCTTTCTTTGCCGATTTTTTTTTATTGCCTATTCAAAGTTAAATAATATTTTTACAAAACTAAATACCTAATATGTAATACATTTTAATTTAAATATGGTAATTAGTATTCTATTCTATTTTTTGAAAGTTATAAACTGTTATAATAACTTATGACATTGGAATTCCATCCATCGTGTTCGTGTATTGGTAACAATTTCTTTGAAAAATCCTGAGAAAATATGCTAAAAACTAATTAAAAACCTTTACTAATTAGAAAAGATTGTACTTTTCTTTAGAAACTACTTTACAGCCTAAAAATGGAAAGGAGACAAACTTCTATCTCGATACGAGATTTTTTTTTTCACTATAGCACTTTGAATATGATTCGATTTGAAATAGCAACAAGTTTGTGAATTGAACTTTACATGCCAAGGTTTTTTACTTTTACCTCTTTCAATATTCTTATTCTAAAACAAATCTCTTATTATTACTTTAATCAATTTTAATCACCATTTAGTAATAAATTGTTTCGTCTCAATGTTGGAAAATTGACCAACAAATTCTTTTGTCTTTATTTCGCATTTTAGAAAGTAAAGAAATTTTTCAAAAAAAAAAACTCCCTCTAAACAATCTTATCTTAAATCGAATCTCTTTTCTTATTGTTTTTTTCATTCAGAATAAAGTAAAAGTTCCAATTTTGACTTGATTGTTAAAATATGTACGAAAAATCAATAAACATAGGCAATAATCATTAATAAGTAGAAAGTTATATTAAATTATTATATAACAGTGGTTTTATATATAGAAATATATTATTAAAAAAAGAATTCTTATGTGCGGTAAAAACAAACCCAAAGAAATTGCGAAAAAATGAAAGATTAGAACACTTGAAAAAAAAATTATTACACACTTACAACACAAATCTGGTCAACATTTTCTCCGAAAAAGAAGAAAACCCCACAAGTTTCTTCCCAAAAATTCAAATGAAAACGCGGCTTGAAAAGCAATTCAAAACGCAACCACGTACACTATTTTCCTAAGGTTCTTTACTCTCACTAAGAGACCACAACATACCCAACCACTTAACACTTTAACAACAGCACAAATACCTCGAAATATATACAAGAAACAACAAACAGAAACACACAGGTTTGTCGGGGCAACTTTCGCTAATATGCGGCCCCCAATAAACTAAGCAATCTCATGACACACGTCTTGCCTTTTATATTAATACCCACAACATGAAAACCCTATACAACAATAATACTTGTTCATCATCCAACAAAATAAATTACCAAAGATTAAGTGCTCAGACAACAAACCCTTCTTCTACCTGTAAAAGAATGCCATTTCGCATACCATCAGAAATATGCAATAATTATGCAAAAATTACTCGTTTTTAATGTCTCCAAAAAATTTTACAGTCTTTTGACTCTTTTAATATACCAACAAACTTAGAAAACTTCGTTTTTCGAATAACAAAACGGTAAATCCTAATAACAAATTCATAAAACGTTCTCGTTAGAACGGAAAACAAAGCGCCATATTAAAACGTCTCTTCAAATTGTCTAATAATTTATATATTAAAAATGGTAAATAAATGAATACTTGAACGTACATGTACGTTGGAAAGCCCAAAATGTTGTTAGAAAGTTGATCTGTGTCGTACTACTCATAGGATTTAGCATCATTATTGAAAAATTTCAATGTCAAATTAACAATATTTAATGATTTTTTCATGTTTTCGGATGCACATTTCTGTTTTATTTGAACTTTCCCACTTAACCTTGATATTTCGCTATAAAATCTATGGAATTGTGAATCGTTTTCGTGACATTCACGTAATTCCAAACCGCATCTTTATCATGTTATTTAGGTAAAGTGTATTGAGTGAAAGTGCATTGCGATGCACTCGAAGGAGAGGTGCTTTTTGGTTAGTTGTAAACGATAGTAAGAATATATGTTGCCTAATCGAAGATGAACGTATGATAAAAATGAGATGATTCAGTATACAACAGAGAGTGAAATTTGTATTCACCGTTTGCGCCTATATTGAAAACAATTCTTATTGGAATGTAGTCATTGGGTGTCACGCCCAGAAAAATTACATTATAATTGCAAATCAGACATATAAGTGCACAACTACAGCGTCTTTTCACAATTTTATTGTCTGTTTAGCTGGCTTTTAACTCAATGTCATACGAAAAGCGCGCATCCATGGGGCTTTAGAGTTGTTGGCGCAAAAACATGGAATTAAATTGATGATTAAGGCAAAAATCCATTTTAAAGAAAGTGAACTCGATGGCCTTGTGTGTGTCTTTACTTTGAGAATCATATTTTTTTTTTGTTAAAGAAACGAGATATGAATTATTATGGAAAAGACATAGAATTCACTTCTGAAAGATAGGAGATTTAGCCTTGGGCGTGTAATGCAGAAGTCGAGTTGGTAAATATCCGTAAAATGTTACGAAAAATCACACTTGTGACCCTAATTTTTTTATTGAAACAACATGCAACTTGGTGCAGACTTTATCGGTGAATTTTTAATTGCCAAGTGAGATTTTGCGTAAGAAATTGCGGACTGGATGATCACTCACCAGCCAGATGAATGGGGTTGGGGGTTGAATTTCTGGAATTTTTGTGGTTAGAACGGATTTAAGGGCCTCTGACTAGAAAGGAAAGAGAGAAATTAGTAAATTGTTGAGAATTAAGATAAAATCAGTACTTTAACATAATGAAATTATTCAGTGTTTTGTAATTAGGTAATCAAATAATATTTTAAAACAAGTGTGCTAAATTCGTAGAGTTTGTGTAGCAATGTTTTTCCAGGAACATGGCGCATGCGCCTGACGGTCCTGAAATAACAGAAACTCAAAAATTTGGGTTTTTTTCGAGAAAAAATACCAATAACTCGCGTTTTTATCAACAATAACTTAATATAATTTCATTTGGGTTAAAGTATTATTTCAGAATTATGAGAATATAGGGAAAAACAGTTTTTGGATTTTGGAACGAAGCGTACCTATCGCTAGTCAATTTATTCCTGGATATTTCACACATTCCCCAGCAAAAGCACTTTATTTATTAATTAACGACAATGTAGAAATTAATTTTTTAAATATATTACACTTTTTATTGATTATTTAGATTAATAGAAAATCGCGAGAAAAAGAAAAACACACACACCAAAATTTTAACAGACTGAAAAAATTTTGGGACTTTTCGGTGCTTATATACCCATTCCACCCCCAAAAACCGCCGACGTAATTAGCCGAATGGGCCCAACCAATGGGGTGAGGAAATGAATTTTTCCGAAGATTAAGTGGGGGGTATAAAAGCCAAAATCGCATCGTTTTTCCAAAAACAAAAACGAACAATCACGAAAAAGAAAAATTAGGTTAGTTTTTTCAAAAAAGCCAATTTCTCTAATTAAATAAATAAAAAACGTCTAAATACAGTATACAGATGTTAAAAGAGATGTGTGTACCATTCCTAAACACTCGCTCGTAAATCATCTCCCCTTCAAAAAGAAAACATTTTACAATTAGTGAAATTTACGAGGTATTGGTAAGTATTTCTTTTTTTCCATTGTATTGTAATACTAGGCTTGGCTTTTTTATTGTTATGTCGAATTATAGCCATACAACTTGATCATTAAAATCGAACAATAGAGTTGTAAACTATTTTTTGAAATGTATCTATATCCAAAGTATGGTGAATACAAAACATAATGGTATATTTGAGAGGGGCTAAATGTTTATAATTTTCGCGTAATTAATTATTAAAAATTAAAATTTCGACAACACTCGAACCTCGAGCCGATTTGTTCGTGACGTCACGCTCGGTCCTCTCAAAATGAAACAACTCTGTCACTTGTAAACAGTGGATCGCTTTTTTCGTTGGTACCTGAACTTATACTCTACTTGCTCGATTTCAGGTAAAATTATAGTCCGGAGCGGACCAACAAACCACTCTCTCCCCATTGGATGTTTGAACGTGATGTCGACCCCACGTGGTTAAAATCGCGGGTTTCGTTAAAATTTAAACTTTGTTCATTAATAACTAATTAAATATATTCAAATCCGATTAAATTTTAATGACAAATCATTTCTTTTAATACAATCTATTCGATTAAGTGGTTAAAATTGCGATTTTCCAACTTAGTTTACAACTCTATTGCTGTTTTATTCCATCTTGAATCCAGTACATAATTCTAATACTGGAGGTCTTACAATCAATAAAAAATCACTTTCTTAATGTCAATTCCAAAGCGATTTGAAGGTAATAACACTGTATTCAATCATTATAGATGCAAGGTTGTCACTCCATTTACCACAAGAGCCAAAATGATAAACACAATTCGATTTTGGGTATTGGCAGGCCGACCTTGGACTCCAATCACTCCAATTGTAAGTATTTTCTAATTAGCATCAATTAACGGCCAATAAACTAACTGTTTCCCCAAACAGGAACTGAACGGTACCACCAAACGTGCATTCCGCCCCAAATCCGCCACCAAAACCGAAAAAACGCTAATGAAATCATTTACATGCTGCAACACACTATTCCATACTTTCTAAACTCGATATCTTATTTAAAAAACGTTTATTTTTTTGTACAAATATAGTAAAAATCACTAGAATACATAATTAGCATCCAATCTGTAGTAAATGATAATTTAATTGGATTTGGGGCGCATGAAATCTCGTCTTCTGATACAACCAATTTGTTTAACTTCTAGAATGGAAACGTCTTCCCGTCCGGGCCGGGGTGGAGGGACTGGAAGCGGACTCAGCTGCCTCTGGTTCGCTGTTCTTGTTGTTATCCTTGTTAAATCGCCTTCGGGCTGAAGAATTCGCTCTGGTGGACGGTTTGGATGCGGCTGGTGCTTCTTTCTCTTCAGTTGGTGCCGCTTCCTCTTGCACCACCGGTTTGGAATGCTTATCTACAAACAATCAAGGTAAAATCCGATTTTTCAACTCTAAACACGACTCACTGCTGATGGCTTGTTCTCTTCTTCGTTTCAGAGTGGCCAACAGATCGTCATTGCTTTTAAACGGTCGAACAATTCCGCTTTTGATGTATTTCTTCGGGGTTTCTGTGGTTGAGCTGCTGGGCTCCGGTTGTTCCTCCTCGTAGTCGCCTTCAGCCGCCTCAGCTTCCTCCTTAAATGTATTTTAATTATTTTTTATAAAGAGGGAGTTTATTAACTGATTTTCGTACCTTTACAGGGGCGGTTGTTGTGGTTGTGGTCGTTTTGGTGGTCCTGTTTCCAATTGGATTCCGTCTGCCGATCAATGGACGTGCCGGCACCTTTTTCGGGGGCGGAGCGGGCGCTTCCTCTTCGTAGTCATTGTATTCCGGTTCGGCTGGACGGCCGGCACATAACGCAACTAATGTGACTAGAGTTAGAAGAAGGCTGCGGAGGAGAATTGAATAATTAATGAACGGGAAACTGATGCAAACCTGTTTAGATTCGATTGAATCGAAACATCAAGTACTTGTGACCTATGACACGTTTGTACACTTTCACTTGATGGCCACAAGAATATGTAATAATGCAAAGAGGGAATATTTTTAGTAGAATTGTTTTTTTTTATCTTGTTTAGTTGGAATTGTAAGTAGGTAGTGTTATAAATATTTGAAAAGAAAGCCTTACAAGGTAAACGTGTTTAATTAGTATTTATAATATTTATAAGGCACATGTTTCTGGTGGTATTTTTTCTATATATTAAGAGATGACGTTTTTGAAAATATCAAGGCTTTTTTGGGAAAATTGAAAATACGTGTGCAATTTTTGTGTGGCTCGTCAATTGTGTTGCCGTTTAATGCCAGTAGGTCAAAGTATTGTTTATATTTTAAATAAATTATTACAACATAGGTGGATAGATTGAGAAAAATTGCAGGATCTTTAATGTTTCCGCATAATTTTTTCGATAATTTCATTGTAATTGAATTTATTGTAAAAAAAAGAAAGTTTAAATCGGTGATTTTTTTCTTGTAAGGTGAAATTTCTCGTTAATCCCCTAGTGTTAATTAAAAAAAATCGATTTCCTATACTATTGAATATCCTTAAGCTTAACTAGTTTCGATTGAAATCCTTTGGTTTATGAGAGGTCTTTTGCAACCTTGAAGTAATTAGCATAATGGGGAAAAATGTGCATTACAAACCTTGTAAATTTTTGTACCGGGTTTGGATTGTCGCAAAACTGGGTGCGATTTTCCCTTTTGGAAATATACACGCGCCTAAATAATTTATTGTGAAATCCGATTTTATTGTTGCATAAAATTAAATCGAACTGAGATATTTTAGCATTTAGAAACATTACATACGGTTAGGTATATATGAGATAAATAAATTTCGATTTCACAAATCGTTACATAATGGCAGTTTTACTGTTTTTACTACTTTAATTAGCTATACATCACTTTGGTTAATGAAAAAATATTCGGACTGAATGAGGGGCTTGTTTGGGGCTTAAAAATAATTTTAATTAGTTTATAAGATGGAAATCACTTGGATGTAAGCAGCTGGGTTAGTTTATTTCCACCCTTTAGACAAAAGAGAGAGAAATTGTGTAAAATTAATTGAAAAATAATTCACTTACACGAGATTCAGTTTCATTTTTTGTGTTTTACGATTTTTTTTTTGGTGGTTTATGGTCCGTATACACTGAATAGCTTCAAATTACTAAAATACCCGATCTATACAAACTTATATTTATAAATTCTGTGAGTTTCTGTATAAGTTAGGATTTCCCTTCACTTTACAGCCGCTCATATCAAGTAGAAAGTGTTTTATCTACATAATGTACGACTGATATATACAGTTGAGTGCATGGATTTTAAATTGCAATCATTTTTAAATTATATTGGATTTTTAGCCCTTCCAGTTATAAAATTATAACATTCCGGGATTGCTCTTGTCCCTGACTGGAAGCAATTATTTTTTTTAAATGATAAGGTTATTATTTAGCTGTTTTTGCCGCTGGACATTAAATTTGACTTGTCCACTGTGTTTTCTATATTTTTGTAATAAAAAAGTATTTTGGATGTTTAATTTTTGAATTTTACCGCGTAAACTCGCGTATTGTTGATTGTCTAACTTGTATGTTGTATACACATAACCTCATTTTACTTTATTATCAACAAAATGTTTTTAGATAATGTTTAGATTTAAAAGTAAATTATTAACGAATGTTTTACTTCTTTTCGTTTTCGTTTTGATTGTAGTTTATTACGTAATAGAAAGTGGTAGATTGGGTAAAATTGATAAAAATTACGTAAAAAAGGACAAAGGAGACTACAACATTTGGTTGATATTGACTAAAATTAACGATTATTCACCGTTACGTTATAAATTCCGCAATTTAATTGCCAATTTACTGAATGTAAGTTCAGTACCATTAAATTTCCATATAATTGTTGATAATAAATCAGAATTAATCGCTAAACATGAATTGGTCACAGTTCCCAACCCAAATGTACAATTCACTTATAAATTCTATAAAATTGAAGAATGTGTAGCGAAAATTGACGATATTGTGGACGTGATGAAGTCACATTTCAGTTCGGAACCAGGTAAAACATAAAAAGACTCAAAAAAATCAACAAAACCCAAAAAATCTGTTCTAGGAACTTATTACAGTGGTGCTCTATTCTACATTTCTTTAGGACTGTACCGAATCGCCCCCAAAACCCAACAACGAGCCATTCTTCTTGACTGTGATCTGTTATTTAAAAAAGATGTTTTATTATTGTTTAACGAATTCGAAAATTTTAAATCGACTGCGTTATTTGGACTGGCACCGGAATTAACGCCAGTCTATCGCCATATTCTACATTCCTACAAACAAAAACACAAAACCACATTCGGAGACTACTACAGTACCATGAATACAACATCCCAGAACCATCCACACGGCTTTCCAGGCTACAATTCCGGCGTTGTTTTAATAAATTTGGCCGCAATCCGAAAATCCACTGCATTCCTTCGCGCCATTAGCAACGAAACTGTGCACTCTTTGACGGAAAAGTACCGCTTTCGGGGCCATTTGGGCGATCAGGACTTTTACACATTAATCGGCTACGAATACCCCGACTTAATCCAAACATTGAATTGTGGTTTCAATCGCCAATTGTGCACCTGGTGGAGAGATCATGGCTATTCAAACATCTTCAACCGTTACTTTGCTTGTAATCATTCCATTGTCGTCTTACATGGCAATTGTAACACGAAAATCTCTAACTAATCGATCTCAATTCGAAATGTCTTTATACATGTGCAATTTTCCATACGAAATTTGTGATATTTATATTTTTTTACTATAGATTTTTATAAACAATGTGCAATTGGATGAATAAAATTTATTCTTTTCTAAAGATGCTCGTTATTGGAAAGGAGAGAAAGTGACCATAAAAAGCGCTTATTTCTCAGGTATAAATGAGATGCATTTATTTACAAATCAAGGCATATTATGTATTCACATGACAATATGAAAACACTTAATTTGTATACAATTAATGTACAATATTTTTTTATATCAACCAACAGAATAAACAATAAAATTATTTTAGTCTACAACAAAAATATATTATATATTTTATAATAGTTTTAAATATAAATTGTTAATTAATTAAATGAAATTAACCTATATTACAGAATACAAGTACCCTACAAAAAATACAATGAATACATTTGATTAAATAAATAATAAAAAAAACTACGGGTTTCTTAAAAAGTACAAACACAAATCACTGTAGGGCACAGAATTATGACTGAAAACTATATTGCTTACACTTTTTTTTCATTAAATATTGTTTAATATATATTATTTATATAAATCGAAAAAGAATTCACACAAGACACAAACAAATTATTTATAATAATCCAATCAACAATATACAATATGAAAATTGTGAGAAAAATATGTTCGACTATACAATTATCTTATAAATTAATAAAAGAATCTCTGTTTAAAGTAATTTTACATTAAATTTTAAAAACTAAACAAATGTTTAAACTTTAATATAAAATTAATTTGTACTTAAATAAAAAAAATAATAAAAAAACGCACATCTGTTTTCTTCTAGTACGATTTTTTCTCTTAGTTATTTTCTCATTGTGAAAAGTGATGTATATCAGTTCAAGTGTATAAAATATGTTTTTGTTTAAAGGCAAAATCTGATTTCAAATTATTTGCGACTACAGTAAAAATCCTCATTTTTGGTTTTCAATAAATAAATGTTCAAAAAGGACAAGATATTACATTTAAGGCCACTGTTATGGGGGATTTTCTAGGTTGTTCCCACATAATTACATCAAAGTTTTCATATTTTTACATCACTTAATTTTTTTTGTTATTCAGATATGATTGTTATTCACATTTAGACGAAAATCACATCTTTCATTTTTATTACGTAAATCCATTATTAAAAACAAACAATTCAACGTAAAATGAAGATATGTTCCAACCAATATTCATGCGAAATAAATAGATATGCACGTTTTATTGCTTTCCAAACATATTTCTAATAATGGATTTTAATTTCATTTATAAAATGCTTTTAGAACAACTGTGTTTTAATTTAAAATTCATAACTACAACAAGAAATATAAGAAACGATCGAGTATTAAAACGAAAAATGCATTCAAACCTCAATTCTTATATTTCCCTGTTGAATTATCTCTTTCATTTCTCTCTCCATCTCATCAAAACGATCTTAAAAGCAATTCATGAGCAATCGTCAAATTGTTCCAAAAAAAATTCATTCGGGTAACTGTAGATAAATATGGGGTAAATACATATAAAATCAATTTCAATTATATATAAAAAAAACGTAAATTTGTTCCGAACGAGTAAAAATATGCGACACACCGCATGTGTCTCTCTTCCATTAATTACAAATGTATTTACAAAAAAAAAATAATAATCCAGACCTAGTCAGCGTGCAGAGAGTCATTTTGATTAATAATTTGTTTTGCATACAACTAGGTCGATTTTAAAACTGTCCGAAAATAGCACGCAACAAAACAACAAACCTAGCAAAATATTTGCTTAGGTGCAAAGCTGTTCGCTACGTATTAGGCCCCTGTTGTGTTGTTAAATGATTATTTTGTATATTATTTGTTGTTGGGCCATTTAATTCATTTACACTATTATTATATGGATGGTTTGAATTGCACAGCACGGTATATACATTGTCCATTTTACTTAATTTCTCGAAAAATGGTATTAAATCTAAGAGTTCCGAGTCGTTCATGTCGTCGAACCAAGAAGCCACTGGCACCTATAAAAAAACTTAATTAAACACGTTTCCAACACATCGTTACAAACACTTACAGCATTATCTTGATGGAATATGTAGGAAGCCGGTGAATTGTCCACAATAACGATTTGCTCTAATTTCCTACCAAGTTTGTTAAGGTCTTTGACGTAATTGCCTCGATAAAATACACAACTCTCACGAAACAACCTCGCCCGAAATACGCCCCATTGGTCTAATAAATCCGCCACTGGATCAGCATATTTCGCCAACGATGCAGTGAATAATACGCATTCGTACAATTCGCCCATACGTTTCAGGAAATCATCAACGTGCGGTCTTTTCAACACGTACACCTGGTGAACAGTGCCATCTATCTCCACCGGCACAACGAAATCGGCATTAGTAATAGGCTGTGGAAAAAAACAAAAGCAAATGACACTTGGTGTATTGTTGGTTGCGTTTAGAGGAAAAAATTGAAAAATCGCCGATTTTCCTCACCTTAAAACTACTATGCACCAATGTCTCGTCTAAATCTATGACCATGCACTTTTTGTGCATATCCTGGTGTCGGATTGGCGGCAATAAA
The DNA here is from genome assembly GCA_963930825.1 of Silvanus unidentatus. Taxonomy (NCBI): domain Eukaryota; kingdom Metazoa; phylum Arthropoda; class Insecta; order Coleoptera; family Silvanidae; genus Silvanus; species Silvanus unidentatus. The sequence goes on from OZ005758.1 coordinate 2,503,823, forward strand.
TACGATCCTCGACTGCTTTGTGAAGGATATGAGGAGCCGTCGACATACTGTTCCTGGTGATGGTTCTTGTTGCGTCTTCGGCCAAAACAGCATAATAATGAGTGAAGAAAGCCCCTTGTGGTGGACTTCTTTTGGGCTGTGGGTGGCTGGAGAACTGGTTCGGTGGCTTGAGCATTTTCGCACTTTCCAAGTCCCCCTACGGAATTGTTTTAATGTTATTTCACTGATAAGGTATGTAAGAGTCAATAACATGGGTGTTTATTACGTAAATGTGATGATTTCCGTCAATAAAACCATATATAAACAAATATTGATAGAAATGTTGAACAATTTGAACACAAAGTGACAGTAAGAAAAAAATTAAACAGTTTAGAATATCGGATTGTAGATTGCAAAAAATGTACGAAAAATATATATTATTCAATCTCAGGGTCTAATTCAAGGTTAGCAGGTCTAGGCGCCTAGCATATAGCATCTTATTTACCCATGTTTACCTAAGTATCAAAAAACACGCCTACTTTAGACCGCCGTTTATTAAATTTATAATCGACCAGATTGCTATGGCATTGATTTTTAGCACTATTTCCATTGCAACCGCGTCGATTCTATAACAATTATCCGTATTACACTTGAAACTATAAGGAAAATTGAGAAAATGTGTCACTTATTTACCTTTTTCGGGAGGGTAACTGTTCAGTTGCTCGTCGTCCCTTGACACTTGGGTAATAATGGACGATGCGTCCATTTAAACATTTGCTTATTATACACTGTATTTATTTAGCGTAATGGCAAACGATATTTTGCTTACAACACAACAAATTATTACACTAAAAAAAATATATAAAAACCTTTAAAACACCTTAGCAAAATGGCAGATGCTGCTGTTTTGCCTTCCATACCACTTTCTTTACTGAATGCATTTTTACAGGAATCTGCACACTAAACTTTGACAGTCGAGTAAGAGCGCCAAATTCAAAACTATTGTATATTTTATTCAATGTATACAATTTACAATAAAAAAAATCAAATCAATTCTTATATAACATATAGACATGATAAAATTTTATAAACCATGGCATCACATTTAATTATTTTCGACGTTATTTACACTAGTTGATTTTTTGCGTTGTTTTATAATTTTTTTGTCAGTCATAATTAGTCATAAAAAAAAACATTCTTTTATCACACAATTGGTTCGAAAACTATATAAAAAGCATTATTTATTTTTGAGGACGTGATATTTTCGAGACACTCTACCAAACAGAACACCAACAATGAAAAAAGATCCAAAAATTGTGAGAAATATCAAAAAGAAATAATGTTTGGAGGGAGAATACACAACTTGCTGATACAATTCACTCAAATCTTGTGGTGCCGGATTCGATTTCACTTTATCGTACATCTCCAATCGCTTCTTCAACATTTGTTTACAGTTGCCTTCCAATTTATTCGGACTGGTGTCCATAATCAACTTTAAACATTGAATTTCTGTAAACAAAAATCACTTTTAAACACAATTGAAAACATTTTAAAATCGTTCCACTTACGTCTTCCATTCCCCTGCGGCACATTCTGACACAGTCCCAATAAATCCAATGCACAAGCTCTTTGCAACAACGGATCCACTTGGATATCCGCTTGCGATTCTTCAATCATCGTTGCAATCTCATTGTTACATTCAGGCGTTGCAATCGCCTTCCTCATAAACGCATCCTTCAAACACTCTTCCGCATCACCGCCCGTCACGTCATTATCCTCCTTCTCTTTACAAATCGTATTCAACTCATTCTTGCACACCATCCGTACAAATGGATTCAAATTGATATCCAACGCTTGTTCTCTAAGTATATTCGCAATTTCCATCTCACATTTATCCGACAAATTGGACTTTTTAAAATGTTTCTTTAAACAATTAATAACCGGACCATTTATATCTTTCGTCTGTGATTCTTTCAATGCATTCCCACAAAACTTACTAATATCCATTTGACAATTATGCTGTAATGATGGATTCAATTGATAATTCGTATTCTGTTCAACCATCCGGTGCAACACAATCAAATGACATTTCTGCCCAAATCCTCTCTTATGTATATGCAATTTCAAACACTCCAATACCGTTTCCTTGTCATGATTCGGACAAAATTGTTGTATTGTCTCTGCACAAATTGTCATCAATGCATAATCCACTGAATTATCATAAATCTCCTGTTTTCTCACTTTGAAAATTTCCTTCTCACATTTCTCTGTCAATTGTTTATGTTGTGCTTGCAAACATTCTAAAACTTGTGCATTGCCCGGCTGCAAATCACCACAAAACTTTTTTATATCCATCGCACAAGCCTCCTTCAATTTCGGATCATAATCGATATTCTCCCGTTGTTGGAATATTTGCGCTTTCAACTGTTGCTTACAATCTTTCCGAATTGAACTTTTCATCCCATGCAATGTATCGTTCAACAAATGTTCACTCAAACAAACAACCACCTCCGACTTTGTACGTGCCTGTCGACACAATCGCAATGCATGCACTTTACAAGCCGCTTTAAATTTGTATGTGAATCGATAATCTTTCAACGATATTATCTGGAAATGTTCAATACTCGACCGACAATTCTGATTCGTTTTAACAATCGGATCGTTCTTGTGTTGAATTAAACATTCCATAATGTCGCCTTCGTCGTGTTTCATTTGCGAACTGCACAAACTCTCCATCACACCACGACAGTATTTCATGATATACGGATTCAATTCGGCATGTTCTCCTTCAATTTCCGTAAACGATTCCACCACATCATGACACTTTTCATCCAAATCGTCCAAATTCTTCTGTAAACACATCATTTCTTCGCCTTTCTTAAATTTATCCGTACAAAATTCCGCCAAATCACCAAGACAAGCTTCCTCAATTTCCGGCTGTAAATCGACACTGACAGCACGTTGTCGCATTACACGGCGTATTTGCTGTAAACAAGTCTTGTTCAATTCCATCTCCTTGTCCTGATGATCGACATATCGGAATAAACACGGCAACACTTGCGGCCCGAAGTCGGTTTGGAAGGAATTCGGCGTGTCCCAGTCGCGCATTGCATGACAATGTTTTGCAGCATCATCTCGACATGCTTTAAACAATTGCGGATCTAATTTAAAGTCTCTTGCAATAAAATATTGTATTTGCATCAAAGCGTCTTCACATTCGTCCGTCATTTGCTCCTCGCCCATATTGTCCATTAAACAGGACATCACACGAGCATTACCGCCTGTAATACCTTTACAAACCGACTTTACAACCGGATAACAAGCTTGATGTAATACGGGATCAACGCGCCAATCTTCTCCAGCGTCAGTTTGTTTGATTAAAGACTCCAACTGGAATAGAAACGATTTTAGAAAAGTTTTGGTGAAAATCGGTACAAGTGGCGCCCTACTGGTGGCAGAAATTTTAACTAGCGAATAAGGGCTCTTCCTGTTTACATTATTAAATGTATGTGGTAAATGCAACGTTTTGTCTATAAAAGTGCATTCTAACAACACATTTTTAGTATTTATGACCGTTCTATTCAATGTGTTGTCCCTGTCCGCTAGTTAAAAAACTACCCGCAAGGCGTCGCTTGTGCCAGTCGCAAAGTCTTACAGCTCTTCTGCAAGAGTCTCCGATTGTGGACGGTTGATTTTTGTCATGTTTCGGGATAGCGTGGTTCATTAGACAGTGAATCGTCTTCCCACCCACCCCAATCCCCTGACAAAATTTACTAATTTCATTTTTACAATTGTCCACAATTTCCGGCGACAATCGGTAATCTTCCATCAACACTTTACGATGTTCTGCCATTTCAGCAACACAATCCGAGTCCAATTTCGTGCCATTCTTCGCAATATTCTCCAAACAAAGTAACACTTGTGATAAACGAATGTTTTTATCATTCGATGTCTGTCTACGACAATGACTTTTCTTGATCTCTTCTTTACAAGCTCTCATCAATCCTTTACTAACACGGTAATCTTGTGCTATTAATTTCTGTCTTCTTAACAAATGTTGTCGACATTTGTCTGCCAGTTTCGTTTGGTCTTGTTGCATTAAACATGAAAACACTCTACCACTGCCAGCATAGAATTGTCTACAATATCGCATATGATCTTCAGCACATTCCAAATACAATTGGCTGTCCAATTTAATACTGTCTGATTGGAGTTCGGATAATTTGAATACTTCTTTCTTGCATTCGTCTTTGATGTTTAGAATGTTCGTTTGGAGACAGGCCACAGTTTGCAGTTGACTTAATCCTCTGGCATCTAAACGGCCACAATGTAATCGATTTATGTCATCATCACAATTCTGCAAGAAATCTCCAATCCATTTGTAGTCGCTGAATGCGACATTCTCCATTCTTAGCACCATTTGGGTGCAATCTTCGTTCACGATTTCCTCACGATTGTTTACAATGCATTTTAAATAAGAGCCTTCCTTATTGTCTTTGTCGATTTGACAGTTTAATTTGCTTAAATCGCCTTGACATGTGGGCATTAGAAGCTCTTTGACGCGTTCATTGCCTATTAGGGCTCTTGTATGTTCCCAAACGACGTTTTCACATTCTTCTCCAATGCGATTCAAGATTTTGGGGCTGAGTGATTGTAGACATTCCAATATCACTAAATCACCGGGTTCGTTTAAATTGTTACACAATACTTTAACGTAGCTGCACTTTGGTTCATCTATAATGGTTTTTTCTTTGGAATTATTAGGTACAGGCTCCAATTGAGCAAAGGTTAGATTTATAAGAAATAATAAAATGTGTAATGGATTCATATTCATTCACCATTTAGACTTAATATAATACACTTAAAGTAATTTTTATCGACATTAAAATAAACAGCAATGCAAATATTTGTGGTACTTATCAATAATTATCCGGTTTTGTTATTTGCATTGGCAGACATTTGTATCTTTGAAATATGACAGAATAGTAGTACCAACCGAAAAGTTGACGTGTAATATCCCTAAATTAAAGGGGGAAATTTGAATGCTTTGGAGGTTATTTAAAAATTAATTTAATTATACAGTAACAACTTTATTGATTACTTATAATTACTTTACTTTTCTACTTATTATTAAAATGTTGTCTAAACAGATCCAAAGCCCTATATCGATGTGATATTTTATTCTTCTCCTCCTTGGACATTTCGGCGTAAGTAAGATCACTGCCTTCTGGCAGGAAACAAGGATCCCAGCCAAATGTTCTTGGTCCTCTAGGCTCCACAATTTGTCCGTTTGTTATGCCTTGGAACAGTAACACTTCGTCGTTTTCCTCGCCAGGATGATAAGCCAATGTACAAATTGCTTGGCCACTTTTATCATCATAGCCTGCCAATAAATTACATAATCCCTCAGGTCCCAATTTTTCCAAAAACCATTTTATATAAGGACCTGGTAGTCCCTTAAGGGCGTTAAAACATAAGCATGTATCTTCGACTATAACTGGGCCTTGGACACGTTTATGAGCCTCTTCACATTTCAATTTGCAAATATCTTGAATTTCTCCTTGTAGTTCTGGCAAATCAATTTTTTGGCTGATTACTTTACGTGGGAATGTTGTGCCTAATATAGCAATTAATTCTTCTAGTTTTGAGGCATTGCCTGTAACAAATGTAATCGGTTTAGACATGTTAACTGTATTTTTGGAAAGCAAAGCACGAATCACGAATGCATCTCTGAAAATTTAAAATATTTGAGGTTATATTTACTGTTGTTGTTCTGCAATAGATGGCGACCAATATGAATTATGAACGGATTTCAAAAAGAAGCGGTAAAAGATACAAAGTACAGGTACAATTAATTTGAAAGTTATTCCAAGTATTTTGGTTCAGCTAATTATGATTTGCGATATAAATAAACTACAATAGATAATACTTCTAATGAACCAACCTATTATCTAGTGGATAATAAAAAATTTTATTAATTTTATCTAACAAGTATTATCGAACTTTCTGATATATGAGCAATATTATTGATGGAATGTAACTGAAAGTACTGCAGAATTTTAGTTTCGTTCTATTTGAGCTCTGAAAATGGCTCAAAAGCGGAATTTTGTTATGGTAAGTGACAAAAAAGTTTCCAAAACCAAAATTTTTTTACTCTACCCTATACATTTTCAGGGGGAATACATTTGGGCGCATCCAGCCTCAAATGGAGAATTTGATATACCCCTTGGTGGAAAAATAATCGCAATAGAACAACATCGCGTAAAAATACAGGATGACGATGGAAAAGAAATTTACATCGCAAATCAACAGGTGATGAAACCAATGCATGTCACATCTGTAAAGGGAGTTGATGATATGATCAATCTGGGCGATTTACAAGAATATGCCATCCTTAGAAACTTACACAAACGATACAGGAATAAAGAAATTTATGTAAGTCGAGAAAATTCAAAAATAAAAAATTTTGAGGTTATATGCAACCCCCAAAACTCGTACAAGCTACTGCCAGTATTCACAATAATCCCGTTTATTTCCTGTTTTAGACCTACACGGGCACAATGTTAATTGCAATAAATCCTTACGAACTATTACCAATATACACAAATACTCTAATACAGGATTATCGAGATAAAAAGTTTGATGAATTGCCCCCACACATATTTGCCATCGGAGATAACAGTTACAATGATATGAAAACAACGAGAAAAGATCAATGCATTGTAATAAGGTATGTCTAGCATTCCATAGATTTCCAGATAATAATTTGATCGTGTTTTACAGTGGCGAGAGTGGTGCAGGTAAAACTGAGAGCACAAAATTGATCCTACAGTACTTGGCATCGACCAGTGGCCAACATTCTTGGATAGAGCAGCAAATCATCGAAGCGAATCCCATATTAGAGGCGTTCGGGAACGCGAAAACAGTACGCAATGACAATTCCTCCCGGTTCGGCAAATACATCGACATAAATTTCAATAAAACTGGAAATATCGATGGTGCCAGGATTGAACAGTATCTGTTGGAGAAGAGTCGCATTGTGTCGCAGAATGACGGCGAACGAAACTACCACATCTTCTACAGCATGCTGTGCGGTCTCTCAAAAGAGGACAAGAAAAAATACGATTTGGGGGACGTTTCTTCGTACGCTTATTTAACCGGTGGCCGGACAGTGGATTGTTACGGACGCAATGAATCGAAAGAGTTCACCGACATTTGTGGCGCTTTTAAAGTCCTCAACTTTACCGACAAGGAAGTGCATGATATTTTCACATTGTTAGCTGCAATTTTGCATTTGGGCAACTTGAAATTCAAAAGTGGCACCGTTTCTAATACAGATTCTTCCGACGTAGCGGATTTGTCGTTGAGTGAGAAGATTGCTCGACTGTTGGGTATAAACAAGGTGGATTTGAATGACGCTTTGGTGAAGAGGACAATTTTCGCGCATGGAGACAGTGTAGTGAAGCCATTGTCAAAAGAGCAAGCAATCGAGTCACGGAATTCATTCGTTAAAGGGATTTACGGTAAACTGTTTATCTGGATTGTAAATAAAATCAATTCAGTGATTTACAAGCAAAAAACGTCATCGAAAAAGTCGATTGGAGTGTTGGATATTTTCGGTTTTGAAAATTTCAAAGTAAACAGCTTTGAACAGTTGTGCATTAATTTCGCCAATGAGAATCTACAACAGTTTTTCATCCAGCACATTTTCAAACTAGAACAGGATTATTACACAAAGGAGGGCATTAATTGGTCGAGTATTTCGTTTATTGACAATCAGGAAGTCTTGGATATGATCGGTTTGAAGCCGTTGAATTTAATGGTGTTAATTGACGAAGAGTCCAAGTTCCCAAAAGGCACGGATTTTACAATGTTAGCCAAACTCCACAACCAACATGGGAAAAACACGTTCTATCTCCGTCCGAAATCGGAAATGACGCCCAGTTTCGGTGTACAACATTTCGCCGGTTCTGTTTTCTATGACGTTCCTGGTTTTCTAGAGAAAAATCGCGACTCTTTCAGTCAAGACTTGAAAAATATGGTCGCAAAAACCGAGAATAATTTGTTGAAGAGCATTTTTGTGGACGAATTGCAACAGGAACAAGCGAAAAAACAGGTAACACTCTCCTCGCAATTTCGCTCGTCTTTGGATTTGCTAATGCGCACATTAAATGCTTGCCATCCGTTTTTCGTGCGTTGCATTAAACCGAACGAAGAGAAAAAACCGCAAATCTTCGACCGAGCACTTTGTACAAGACAGTTACGGTATTCCGGTATGATGGAGACTGCGAAAATTCGCCAAGCTGGCTATCCGATTCGGTACAGTTACAAGGAGTTTGTCGACCGGTTCCGGTACTTGGGCAAGTCGATTCGGCCGTCTTCCAAAGGCGAATGTAGGGAGAGTACCGCCCGGATATGCACCGAAGTGTTTAAGAACAAAGAGGATTTCCAACTGGGCCATACGAAGATCTTCCTGAAACATCACGACAGCGAGTATCTTGAAAATTTGCGCAGTAAAGTGTTGGAGAAGTACATTCAAGTGTTGCAGAAGTGCATCCGGGGCTGGATTTATCGGAGACGGTTCAAGAAATTGCGAGCGGCTGCCGTTGTGTTTCAAAAACACTTCAGAGCGCGTGGATTGCGTACGAAGTATTTGAAAATGAAGACCGGCTATCAGCGATTGCAGGCGAAGATTCGGGGACGAGTTGCGGTGAATGAGTACAAAGCGAAACGGAATGCAATGATTCGAGTGCAAGCCATCGCCCGAGGGTACTTGGTGAGGAATGGAACGAATAAATTCGGGCACATTGTCAAGATTGTTCGACAGAAGCGATTGGATGAGAAGAAATTGCAAGAAGCCGGTGTGAAGAATTATAAGAATCAAGCATCGGATGCGATGCAACAGCGTTTAGATCAAGCGAATAAGAGTTACATTGCACAAATGAGACAACAGGAAGAGGATGATAAGAAAGCAAAGAAATTGGTGGATGATGTGTTTGATTTTTTGAAGGATTCAAGTGCGGCCAGTTCGCCAATGGATATAAAAGAGAGTCAAGAGTTTGTGGCGAATATGGAGCGGAGGGGAAAGAATGAGGAACAGTATGAAGACGATTTGTCTGAGTATAATTTCAGGAAGTATGCAGCCACGTATTTTGTGGGGAATATCAGTCCACAGTATTCGAAGAAGCCGTTGAAGAGCGGTTTGCATGATTTACCAACACCGGATGATATAATAGCGGCACAAGCATTGTGGATAACGATTTTGAGGTTTATGGGCGATTATCCCGAACCGAAATTCGAGAATTCGATTAAGGACAATGAGCCGATTATGTCGAAAGTGAGTCAGACGTTGAGTAGATCGTTTACAAATCGGAAAGAGTATCAAGAGATTGTGAAACACGAACAGAATATTGCGACAATGAAGAAGTCAGAAAGGCAGAGGATTTTAAGTATGACATTGAAACGGAAGAGTAAATTATTGGAGGATGTTAAACAGGGTTTGGTGGAGGATAATTTTGCGGCGGAGAGTTATAATGAGTGGTTGGAGCGTCGCAGGACGAACAATATGGAAAAATTGCATTTTATTATTGGACATGGGATTTTGCGGCCGGAATTAAGGTAAAGTGGCGCCCATTGGTGGCAGAATTTTTAACTAGTTTAAACGGACTACTCTTTAAATAAAATTGCGTAAATTTGCAAAAAATTGTTGTTTAAATAACAACAAATGTATTTTTAAAGACAAAAAATGCATTTACCGCATTAATTGAACCGGGTAACAAAAAGAAAGAACCTTTGAAAGTTAGTTTGAATTTCTACCACCAGTTAGAGGGGCACTTGCATTGACTAATCACGGATTTAATATTTTCAGGGACGAGATTTTCTGCCAAATTTGTAAACAACTCACTGGAAACCACGTGAAATCGTCGTATGCCCGTGGGTGGATCCTTTTGTCGCTTTGTGTCGGCTGTTTCCCACCCTCTGAACGTTTTGAGAATTATTTACGATGTTTCATACGTTCAGGACCGCCCGGTTATGCGCCGTACTGTGAAGGGCGTGTAAATCGCACCGTACTAAATGGGGCCCGATTACAGCCTCCCAGTTGGCTGGAATTGATGGCATCGAAGAATAAAGATCCAGTCTATCTAGATGTGTCGTTAATGGATGGAACATTAAAGAAAATCGAAGTGGATTCGGCGTCCACATCGGAAGAAGTGTGCAATGCGATGGCACACATTGTTAATTTAAAAGACACGTTTGGATTTTCATTGTTTATTGCTGTGTATGATAAAGTGATGTCTTTGGGGTCGGATAAAGAGCATATTATGGATGCAATTTCGCAATGTGAACAATACGCAAAAGAGCAGGGACTGCATGAGAAAGACAGTCCGTGGAGATTGTTTATACGTAAGGAAATCTTCACGCCTTGGCACGATCCGAAGATCGATATGGTGGCAACGAATTTAATTTACCATCAAGTGGTGAAAGGGCTCAAGAGTGGCGAGTATACTTGTCCAGTTGAAGCGGATATTGCTTCGTTGATTGCTTTACAGTATTATGTGGAGAATGGAAGGAATATGAAGCCGGAAATACTTCATACACGTATTGGAGAGTATTTGCCGGTGAATTTAGCGAAAAAATTACAAAACAATGTTAAAGAATGGGAAACGAAGATTGTGAATGCGTTTAATAATTTAGTTTGTGTTAGAAAAGGTTTGCCAGCAAATGAAGCGAAACAATTTCTTGTCACCTATGCGAAAACCACTTGGCCAATATTGTTTTCGAAATTTTATGAAGCAGCTCAATTATCTGGACCGGAATTACCGAAAAAGAATATGATAATTGCATTGAATTGGACGGGTTTGTATATGATTGATGATCAGGAGCAAATTTTGGCCGAATTAACGTTTGCTGATGTAACGTATGTGACGTACGAGAGGGACAGGATTATTAAATTCATTTTAAGGACTGTAAGGAAAGAGGAGTATGTGTTTCATATACCGGATGCGGAAAGTTTACATAATATTATGCAAGAAACGTTGGATGGGTTGAAGAAACGGTCGATTTATTGTGTTGCTACACTGGACTATAAACATGCAACGAACGCTGATTCTTTCTTGAGTTTTAAAAAAGGCGATTTGATTACATTGAAGAACGGTTTAACAGGAGCTGATTTGATGCATTCGAGTTGGGGTAGTGGGGAATGTAATGGGAAGACAGCCGATTTCCCGACCGATCATATTTACATAATACCAACATTAACAAAACCACCTGCAGATATATTAGCAGCATTTAAGAAGGAGGAGGTTTATAAACCGAAAGAAGCGACCACAGCGGTGATGTCGACAATGCAACGAATGAAATTGTATACGTTATCAAATTATGCAGAGACGAATTTCAGAGCTGGTAGACGATTGACGGTTGCGAAGAATTCTGTATTATCGGCAGCAAGAAGGTCATCTCGTGAGGAGTTGTGGAAGTATACAAACGAACCGATCTTCCAGCCACTGTTACAGAAGACAATGACGAACGAAGAAGCGGGAAAAGCGGCTTGTAGTATGTTTACAGCGATTTTAAAGTATATGGGCGATTTGCCAGCACCTAAAGCGAAATTCACCAACGAGTATACGGATCAAATATTCACAGCTCCATTACAAATGGAATTATTGCAAGATGAGCTGTATTGTCAGATTATGAGGCAACTAACGTTCAATCGATTGGCATTGAGTGAAGAACGTGGCTGGGAATTGATGTATTTGGCAACTGGTTTGTTTGTGCCAAGTGCTAGTTTATTGATTGAGTTGCAGAAGTTTTTGAAGTCACGTACACATCCGTTTGCGGAGAGTTGTTTAACGCGATTACAAAGAACACAGAAAGTGGGACCGAGAAAGTTTCCACCGTTTTCAGTGGAAGTGGATGCGATACAACATAAGAGTATGGAAATACATCATAAGATTTATTTCCCGGATGATACGGATGAGGCGTTTGAGGTGGACAGTATGACGAGGGCTTGTGATTTGGCGAAGAGTATTGAACAGCGTTTGGGGCTGGAGTCGACGGAGGGGATTAGCTTGTTTGTAGCGATTTATGAGCGGGTGTTTTCCATTCCGGATAAAGCGTTCTTTTATGACTTTTTGGGAGAGTTGATGAGTTGGATTCGATCGACGAAGGCGAATTGGGGGGCAGCGGCGGTGATACAAGCGCCGTACCGTATTTTCTTCTTGAAGAAGTTGTGGGTTAATACAGTGCCTGGAAAGTGTCCGAATATCGATCATATTTTCCATTATTATCAGGAATTGCCCAAGTATTTGAAGGGATACCATAAATGTACGAAGCAGGATGTTGTTAGATTGACGGCGTTGTCGTTGAGGGTGCGATTTGGGGATAGTTTGGTGGATGTGAATACGGCAGTGTCGCAAGGATTGAAGGATGTTATACCGATGGATATGATGAAGGCTGCGTCGAGTAGTGAATGGAAGAAGAGTATTATTGGAGAGTATAAGAATATTTCGATGAGTGTTGATGAGGCGAGGACGGCATTCCTTAAATATGTTTATCAGTGGCCAACGTTTGGGTGTACTTTCTTTGAGGTGAAACAGACGACTGAACCGACCTATCCGGAGATTATTTTGGTGGCGATTAATAAACAGGGGGTGAATATTATTCATCCAAATACGAAGGTTTGTTGTGTAGTTTATAGTTTGAAGTTTTTATTTAATTGGGGTTTGATTGCAGGATATTCTGGCAACGCATGAGTATTCGGAATTGAGTAATTGGTCATCTGGTAATACGTTTTTCCATCTAACAATTGGAAATATAATGAGAAAAACCAAATTGTTGTTTGAAACATCGCAAGGTTATAAAATGGATGATTTGATTACATCGTATACAAATTATTTAAGGAATTCTACAACGAAAAAGGATAAGGATAGTATTTTATCGGCATTTTAATTGTACGAGCGTTTATTGTAAAGTATTATTTTATCTATTAAGTGTATTTTGATAAATTATGAAATAAATTGTTGAATTTCAATTTAAATGTTTAGGGATTTTTTGAGTTTGTATGTTGGTGATCTGAAATGACGCAAGCGCAGTTGTTGAATTGTCAAGTGGCCATGATCGTGTTGCGGTTGATGGTTGATTGATTATTATTGTGAAAGTGATAAAATACGAATAAATATTGCATTTTAAAGCGTTATTACAGTGAATCCTTGGTAAGTAAACGTATTTATATTTAATATAAGCATTAATTCAACTTTCAGGACAGTATAATTAAAGTTATATATGGAAATGATTAACTCATACAACCAACGCCATTTTTTTGTGCCGGTTGGATTTTTTCCTTATACGAATTTTTATATATTAATTTAAAAAACACCCCTTTCTTTAAACTGTCTTTCTTAAGTTTGATCAATATTTCATTTACAGATAAAGGGGGAGAGCTTTATACTAGACTCCATAAAAAATGGAGTCGTTAAACTCCCATTTATTGTCCAAGGCATTAAATTTCCATGGACAACAATTACAAAAACTTTGGGAAAGTGAATATGGTGAACATGATTTAGGAAGACGGAATGTACGGGATCTGAATTTCCATGTATATGGCCAAAGACAGAAGACGCTCTCGTTTCAAGATCGTGGTAAACGGCTCAAGTTGCAACAGTTTATCGTTAAAAAGGCTGACGCCATATTCAGCAATAGTCTCATAACTGGCCAGATAGCACAGAGCCAAGGTGAAATATCCGAGGATTTGTATGCAATTATGCCACCATTTGAGACGTACATTAATGTTGATAGGCAGAAGCGATTACAGTTTTTTATGGAGGTATTATTGATTGGATTTTAATAATGTTGAACAGTTTTCAGAGTTTTATTGTGTTTTTGCAGAATGTGAAAGTGGGTGACTTAATTTTGGGCACGATTGTGAGTAAACAACAGAGTGGTATGATGCTTAAAGTGTTGTGTACCACTGGAATTGGAGCTAATGTACGTTATGTGGCCGATATAAATGTCAAGGTAACACAGTTTTGTTATGAATGCAAACAAGATTGTAATTTTTGTGTGGTTTGTGTAGGCATTTTGTCCAGTGGCGAATATAATACCGGCTGTTGATAAGAAAGGAATTGTGAGGAGTTACATGATGAATGATTATGTATGTTGTGAGGTATTAGAAGTGATTATAGACACGGATAAAATGGTGTGTGGTATGAAAGGTACCACAAGACAGTCATCCGATCCACCACATCAGCCACCATTGGGCCTAGTCAGTTCGGATGATTTTCCATTGATTTACAAGTAAGTGTGTTAAACGGTGTCATTTAAGTGTGTTTTTTATAATTTTTTAGCAGGCGCGATTTACCAGTTGAAACGTGAATTTGTTCTGTTTTTAAAATTCAAAATGAATGTTAGATAAAAGCAACGAATGGTGTGAATTAATCAAAGTAATTTTTTTTAGAAAGGTTATTGAGAACGATACAATTTTTGATAAAGACATTGAACAAATTTCTTAAACTAAATACTGTGTGTGTGTATGCACCCAAAAATAATTGTATTTGTTAAGCACCACCCGCAACTATGTGGTTTCTCTCTCATCACGATCAGCACAATTTTATCCCGCAAATAATAAACAGTGAGCTATAATAAACTATAAATATTATACAACATACTTTCCATCAGGTGAGATTTTTACGTCAATTTTACAAAGAAATTAGAAAAAAAGCATTTGTTAAACTGTGGTTGTTTCAAGTCCATTTGTTTATACAATTAATGTTTTTCGCAGTATGCCGATGAACAAATCCATAAAACCTAAAAAATACTTAGAAATATTGTGGAATATAAAAAATCTCGTATGATTGATTTCTAAAAAAATAAACACACTTTGTTTGATACCACAATAAAATAATGTCTTATTAAAAGCAGGAGAATTATCCACAAAATGGGTACGTATAAGAATTTAGTTTTAAGAACATTTTTCCAGGATTTTTTTTTTGTTGGGACCGATGTTATTCTATTTTTATAAAATGTATCTGGAGGTATAATTTAAGTTTGTCTTCGATTTCATTCACCATTTTTTGTAGAACTGATGTTCAATGTTGGAATTTTTCATTTTCAGAAAAGCAATCGATCACAAGAACGACAGTTATGATTCACTATTAGAGAAAAGTATCGGTTTCAACAATCCAAATAATATTCATTATTTATCTGAGTTGATGGGCATTAAGGATCACTGTACATTAATGAAAGGCTTAATGTAAGTTTGTTTTCTGTTATAAATACGAATTGGTTTTCCAAGTGTTAATTTTTTTAGGGGACGCTTCCCTGAAAACGAATACGCCAACGAATTACGTCAAGTGCAGGCAAGTAAATGGGCCTATCGTAATGTGGCTGACGGTATCGATCATTTCAAAGCTGGCAAACATGTGGAGGCATTTCAATGTTTAAATAAAGCATTAAATATTGATCCGAAAAATGTGGAGGGTTTAGTTGCACGCGGTGCACTGTATGCGAACAGTGGCAATTTTCAGAAAGCGATCGAAGACTTTGAAACGGCCTTAAAATTGAATCCGAGCCATGCGAATGCCCGCAAATATATGGGTGAAACGTTGGTGGCATTGGGACGAAGCTATGAGGAAGATAATAAAATTGATGAAGCACGTAAAGCGTATCAAAGTTGTCTCAGTATAATACCGTACCATGAGGAGGCGCAAAATTCGTTGGATTTTCTGAAAAATAAAACACAAGCGCCAAAAAATTTAATTGAACCGGGCGAATTGTTATTACCGAATTTGTCAACAAATTGTAATAAACCGACAACAGATGTGAATGATGCATTGAAGCAGTTGTTGAAAAGTGAGGAGGAAGAGAAGAAAGAGAAAAAGAAGAAAAAGAAAAGTAAGAAAAGGAAAAGTAGACGGCATTCCAGTTCGAGTTCGAGTAGTACATCGTCGGGCAGTGGTGAGAGTTCGAGTAGTTCTAGTAGTTCGTCAAGTGATTCGACATCGTCATCGGGCGATTCGGATTTTAAAAAACGGAAAAAACGCCGTTCACGTTCCCATCGACGTGAGAAACGTGAGAATTCATTGAGTCCGTTAAGTAAACGGATGGCAATGATGGATCAATCGCAAGAAACGTCGAGTAATTATAATTTTAATAAGCCGGCAAGTAGTGGCACAGTGTCCGCATCGGCAACAGCATTTGAATTCAATTTCGAACAGCCCGAACAACAGAAAACGGGCGAAAATGAATACGAAGCGAAATTACGTTCATTTTTGCAAGAGACAAAAGGCGATTCCGATTATGAGGAAAAGGTAAGGAAATTTTTAGAGGAGAGTTCCAAATGGAAAAAGAATAAAGGTGATGATAAGAAGAAGAAAAAGAAGAAAGATAAGAAATCGAAAAAGGAGAGTAGAAAGAAAAAGAAAGAGAAGAAAATGAAACGGAAAGGATTCGATATTGGTGAATTGGATGATCATAAAAAGTTGAGAGATGCAATTAAGAAGGAGTTGAGTAAGGAGAAGAGATCGAAACGACATAGTTTGCCATCGGATGATGATGAATATTTCTTACAAAAGTCGAAAAGGTGCGATTTTGGTTATTAATGTTGTTTTTTTACAAAACAAATTTTTTTTAAAGGTTTATTGAGAGTTTGCCTGATTTGGAAGAATTGGAATCGAAATTGAACGCCTATTATGCATTGGAAAAAGACACGAAAAGGTTGGAAATTTTGATAATTTGTTTATAAAGTGTCTTAAATTGTTTTTTTTTGTAGAAGTGACTTTGGTGAGAGTCCAAAACGTTCATTATTAGATTCACCATCACCAACACGTGAACAAAAAGCGCGACAAGCAGTCGCCGAGGCGACCGCCTCCGCCAGTACATCGAAATGGAAAATGCAAATCGGTCCGGGCACATCGGGCAATTCACGTTTCAAGAAGAAACAACCGGAACGTCAACCGGTGCCACCAGTGAACGAATGGCACGATGAACAACAACAACAACAACAAGACAAACGCATGCCGAAGAATGGCAATGAATTTGAGGAGACATTTGCAAAGAAATCAGTACCACCACAAATGCCACCAGAGAAGGGTGTTAGTGTACGCAAACAAATGGCAATGAAAGAGCCACCGGCACCCAAGAAGCCGGAATCACCGAAAAAACCGAAAATGTTACCGCCAGCACCGCCCCCAAAACCATTAATCAATACTGGTCAAGTTGTGTTGGATAAATTTGGTAATTTCCGATTGATGACACCGCCCGAATTGAAGAAAGGTGGACATGGAGATGTGCCACCATTGCCGCCAGGTGCTCCGAAAGGGATTGCTTCAGGTAAAGCTCAGTCGTGCTTGAAAAATTATTAGGACAAGTGGCGCCCTACTAGTGGCGGAGATTTTAACTAGTGAATAGGGTTAATCCCTTGTTCGCTAGTTTAAGTATCTGTCACCAGTAGGGCGCCACTTGTAGCATGGCTGAGTTTGACTTGGCTTTTTTTTCACTCTCGTTTGATTTGACATGATTTCTAACAAGTGTTATTTACAGGTCGTCGTCCACCAGAGCCACCTGGTCGACCGAGATCCGAGAGTCGTTCACCAAAACGTCGTAGTCGTTCCCGTTCGAAGTACAGTCGATCCCGTTCAACGAGTATGTCACGTTCCAGATCGAGAAGTTATCGAAGTCGTTCTCGTTCGTATTACAGTCATTCACGATCACGTTCTGGTTCATATTATTCACGAAGTCGGTCACGTTCACGCAGCTATTCAGGCGATAGAAGACGGTATAGACGTGGTGGATTTCGGGGACGGTATAATGATCGTGGCACATATTATAAGCCACGTTTCCAGAATCCAAGGCATAATAATCAAAGGGCGAGAGGTGGTGGTGGACATTATAATAATCGGGATTCCAGGTACAATGATAGAGAGTATAGAGGCGGTGGACGTGGCGGCGGTGGCGGTGGTGGTAGTAGACCGTATCCGTATAATAGTCGTGGTGGGAGACGGGCACGTGGACGGTATGGACGTGGGAATTATAGGGATTTCCGTGATAGACGGTATGAGAGAAGTCGTTCGAGGGATAGAAGTCGATCGTATAGTGGCAGTAGAGAGTCTGATGATGGTATGAAGAAGATGCAACAGGAGAAGGATAAGATCAATAAGTATGCGGATAATGAGGGGGAGGTGATAAGGCATGAAGGACCGTTGTCGGAGGGTGAAGATCGTGATGATTATATTAGTAATGATAATAAGTTGATTGATCGTGATTCGTTTGCGGGAAAATGGG